>MU004231.1:3658356-4399333 GCA_010405405.1 Microthyrium microscopicum
ATCTTAAATAATCTTAGTTAATATTAATTAATTAAAGAGTAGTATTTTATTAATATTAGATATAGAGTAGGTAGCCTACTAGAAGTATAGAACTCTATATATTAGTATTAAAAAATATACTAAGCTAAAGTAATAATTAGTTAGGAAAAGTAGTATTATACTTCCCTTTTTTTATAAAAATTAATAAATACCTAATATATATTTTCTAAATATAGCTTAACCTAATAGTTCTCTATTAAGCTCTTTTCTCTACTTATTTAATACTAATAATACTTAGTAACTAGATAGCTCTTTTATAACTAAGTAGTATACTTAAAGTATCTTTTACTTATCTACTAGCTCTAGCTTAGATTAAGCTAATAAGTAACTCTATAAAAGTACTATAATATATAGTTCTATTAGTAAATAGAGATATAGAACTACTTAGCTTAGAATCCTTAAGAATTATAGTATTAACTATAGCTTATAATATATAATAATAAAAAGGCTTAGAAGCTAGAAAAGAGGCTAATAATCCTAGAGCTAAACTAAATATTAGCATAGTACTAAATATACTTATTACCTAAAATAGTAAGCTACTTTAGTAATGCTATTTCTTATCTTATTTATATACTATAGCTTTAAAATAAGCCTTAATATTAGTATAGTTAGCTTCTTACTACTATATAATAGTCTTATTAGTATCCTTAGCTAAGTTAATCTTAATTACTTATTAATTAGTAGATTAAGATATACTCTAGCTTCTTATTACCTCTTTTTATTTTCTATATTTCTATCTCTATTACTTAAGTTTAGTAAACCTTATAGGTATTAAAATAGCTAACGCCTTAAGCTTTTTAAGTAGGTCTATATTATAGTTATTATATTTATCTTAGTTATAAAGAAGAGTTACTTAATCTTTTAACTAATCCTATTCTATTAAGAATAGTAAATTACTAAGCTTAGTAGTATTAAAGAAGATATAGGCTAACTATTATTAAGTATAATAGCTTAGTACTATAAAAGATAATATACTATATTTAGATATAGTAGAGAGTAGATATAATCTTTATATCTAGTTTTACACCTAAACTATAATCTCTTCTAAAGTAAACTAGCTATAATTATTAAGAGTTAGAAGTTTTAGTTAGGCTAATTTATTTTTATAAAAAGTAATCTTTAAAAGTAATAGGGCTAGGTTATATCTATTATAGTAAAGTAGTAAATCCTAAAGTAATAAAAATAGTATCTAATCTTTACTAAGAAACTTCTAGATTATAATATAGATATAATTAATATTTACTAAATTATAGAACTTTTAGAAAGTTTTTACTTATTACTTAGTCTTAGGTTTAGAAAAGAACTCTATCTTCTTTAATTTTTTTTACTTCTCTATTATATTCTAGGTTAAAAGTCTAGCCTAAGACGAACTAGCTATAAGAGATTCTAGTTTAGTAGATTCTTATTCTATATTAGTAAGGCTATTTTTATTAATATCTAATATATTACCTAGTATCTATACTTATAATAAAGAATATAATAAAGCTTACTAGGAAAGAGCTAGCTAAGACTAATATTATTATTATATAGTATAATATAATAAAAGTATATAATATATAGTAGTTTTCTATTAGCGCATTATAGCTATACTAGGCTTAGATATATCCTAAATAAGTTATTCTTTTATATATTTATTATATAAGTAATATAGAAGCTAAATTTTAACTATACTATAGTTACTTTTACTTTACGTACTATAACTAGTGTACTACTAAAGATTTAGTATATTATAACTAATTAGTATTTTCTAAATAATAATAAGCATAATATTAGAAATATAGTAGCTAAGCCTAAAATAAGTTATTACTACTATAATTTAAATCTTAGAGTTAAGTTTATAAAAAGTAGTATAGTAGTAATTTTAATTATACTTAAATAACTAAGATATATACTCTTTAATAATCTTATTAATATAAAATACTCTAGCTTTTAAATTATATAAGTACTTCTTAAAGTAATTATTAAAAAGATAAGAAGTAAGTATAACTAGTAAATAGTAAAAGTATATAAGTATAGTTTAAATACTAAAGATACTATTAATAAAAATAATTATCTTTAGTATCTTAGATAAACTACTAACTTTAATCTTATAGTTAGAGTATTTATATATATACTTATACTTAAGTTTAGGATATTAGCTAGAACTATTAATATTAATACTTTCTTTACCTAAAGGTTTACTATTAGTATTATTCTTATTCTCTATAGAATAAAGATTAAATCTAGGACTTACTATATCTATACTAGCATTATACTTATTATTAAACTATACGTCTTAATATTAAACTTCTTCTTAGCTAGTAGTTACTTTATAGTAATTCTTATCTACTAAGATAATAGTTTTATATATCTACTAAAATATATACTATAGAATATTATAAAAATTATTAAAAAAAGTAAGCTTACTTTTCTTAATAAAGCGTATAATAATAAAAAGATCTAGATAATTAATACTTATTCTTAATAGAGTAGTTTATTACTAATATTAACCTAACTATTAAAAGCTACTAAGCTAAAAAACTATTTCCTATATTAGTTAACTTAAAGTACTAGTATATCTAAACTAAATAATATTCTATAGTAGTATTACTTTAAGCTTACTAATTATAGTAAACTTTATTTAAAAGTTATACTACTAATAAACAAAATAATACTTATTAATAGCAATATACCTAATTCTTTACTAAAACTCTACGTCCTTTAGAAGTTTTTAGAAGTCTAAAAATAATACTAGCTCTAGTAATAAGAGAATATAACTAAAGTCTCTTCTCCTTATCTTATAAATAAGATATTAAATCTTCTCTTTAGAATCCTCTATTAGTAAATAAGGATTATATCTTACTATATTCTTAATATTATTATATTAGTCTTCTTTAAGTCTATTAAGAGGAATAATCTAAAGTATAATCTTACTAGTAAGAGTACTATAGGCGTATAGAATTAAGCTTTTACTAAACTTAGTTTTAGCTATTAAAAGTATATCCTTATTACTATAGATTAATATATAAAGAGCTTAAATCTAAGCTTTTTTTAGCTTAATATCTAGATAGAATTATTTTAAAGTATTTCTTAATATACTAGACTATTTCTCTAAATAACTTTTGCTTTAAGTTAAGATATTAATTATCTTCTAAATAGTTTCTAGTTTTATTCTAAGTATCCTCCTAGTATATTTATCTAGTTCTTCTAGCTCTATCTCGTCTAAGTTATATAGTAATAGAGAATACTATATCTTTTAGTTATTAGGATAAATACTAAATTATCTCCTATTATTCCTTTATATAGCTAATAGCTTCTTTTTAAAATCTAGAGGCGCCTTTTAAATTCTTAGTATCTTTTTAAATAGCATTATTAACTTAAGTAAAATAGTTTAGACCTAGGACATATAATAAGCATAATAGTTTAGTAGTAAAGCATAAGTAGAGTAAAAAAACATTATTATAAATCTTCTAATATCTTCTAATATCTTTTAAGATTATCTAGATCTTATAAGAAGTAGTAACTTTATAAGGCTTATTAAAGATTTTACTAATGTCTTATAAACCTTAATTAATATATAGCGCTAGAAGACTTTCTATATTTATTAACTATAAGCCTTTAAAAGTCTATATATATATCCTATAATAAGGAATTAAAAGACTAGGTAGATAATAATATAGTAGCTAGTAGAATAAAAAGAGAGTATATACTACTACTAATAATAATAACCTAAAAATAATATACTAAATTAAAATAGATATTAGTTTTAAATATATCTATATATATAAAATTATATATACTATAATAGTTATTTAGTAGTTACTAGTTAAAGATATACTTACTAAAATATAAATATATTAAATATTTTTAGATATATAGGAAAGATTAGTTTAATTTTATAGTTTCGTATTAGTTCTAAATAAAAATAGATTTATTAAAAAGCTAGTTTCTAATTTTAGGTTTATATAGTCCTAATTTTAATCTATAGCGCTATAAAAGTAATAGTATTAAGTTATTTATAAAAATAGCAAAATTACAAAGTAAGTTACTATAAAATTTTCTTAGTTGTCCTTAGACATAACTACGTCGCAGCTAGCGAAGACTTGGCGCAATCTGATTAGCTAAGATAAACTCGGATAGGGATCTTGTGTCTAGCTCTAGCGTCAGAAGCTTGTCCTGTCCCAACTTCACCTCTTGTCCCCCGCCTACAGCCCACCACCCACCACCCAATCTCTTCACAGCCTTTAAACCCAACGTCCCCTTTTTCCCTTTGATCCCAAGACGAGCCATGGCTTCAACCTTGGACGACGATGAGCTCTCGCTCTCCATATCCATGCCCGGGAACCGCCGCACCGACACGAACCCTCCCTACCAGCCTCCAGCGCTTCCCAAGAGCAAGCAATCGGAACGGACGGACCGGGTTGACCTAACATCACGAACCAACAATCGTCTCGGCCAATATGATATACAGCATACTCTTGGTGAAGGCTCTTTTGGCAAAGTCAAGCTCGCCATTCATCGTATCACCAAGCAGAAGGTTGCTTTAAAGATCATCAATCGCAACAAGCTGGTAACTCGCGATATGGCTGGCCGAATTGAGCGTGAGATTCAGTATTTACAGTTGCTAAGACATCCTCATATTATCAAGCTGTAAGAAATCAGATCGTCCTACCTCGCTTCGTGCTGATTGAATCCCAGGTGGACTGTCATAACAACTTCGACTGAGATCATCATGGTCCTGGAATACGCTGGTACTGAATTGTTTAATTATATTGTGGCCAAGGGCAAGATGTCAGAGGTCAAGGCAAGACGATTCTTCCAGCAGATAATATGCGCTGTCGAGTATTGCCATCGTCACAAAATCGTCCATCGCGATCTAAAACCCGAAAACCTGCTACTCGACGACGATAAGAACGTGAAGATTGCCGATTTCGGACTTAGCAACATCATGACTGATGGCAATTTCCTCAAAACTAGCTGTGGAAGTCCAAACTACGCAGCACCCGAAGTCATATCGGGGAAGCTCTATGCAGGCCCCGAGGTTGATGTCTGGAGTTCTGGTGTGATCCTATACGTTATGCTGGTTGGACGTCTTCCGTTTGACGATGACTACATTCCGGCGCTCTTCAAGAAAATCACGGCGGGACAGTTCAATATACCTCCATACCTCTCTCCAGGAGCTACTCGACTGATCAAGAAGATGTTGGTGGTGAGCCCTGTCAATCGCATTACAATTGCCGAAATTCGTCAGGACCCTTGGTTTCAACAAGATCTTGCACCATACCTTCATTTGCCCAAGGAAGAGTTCTATCATACCGGTATCGACCCTAATAAGGCACTTGATTTGAACGCGCTTACCTCTTCTGGTCCAGCTGTTCAACTTCACGAGAATGTTGTTAACAAGCTTGGTAAGACTATGGGATACGCAAAAGAAGATGTACAGGAAGCACTCGTTAAGAGCGAGCCCAGCGCCATCAAGGATGCATATAATATTGTTCGCGAGAATCAATTGATGAAAGAGAGCTGTAAGTGTCCTCTTCTCATCCATGTCTTGAACACCTCGTACTAACTGTGCACAGCTCTTGCTGCTGAAGACCCCAAACTTCAGTCTCTATTGGCTACTTCACCACCAACAACTTCTTCATACATGACCCCATCAAATTTCCCCCGCCCACCCGCAGCTGGGTCGTCAAACCCAGCTGCTTCAGATCGTCGCAAGACTGAAGCCAGCAGCTCCACCGCAGGACCTGGCCAAGCAGAAGAACCTCGACGCCTGACCAACACAGTCGCAATATTACCCTCTTCGTCTGCGTCCTACCATCGCGCCTACATGGAGGGAAGACCAAAGGCAAGCGAAGTAGCTCCCATCAATGAGACCGACGCGGCCACAGACGAAAGTGTGACGAAAAGCCCTGAGGAGCAGGCTCTTGCTAGACAGCGTCTAAATCCTCATTCCAAAAGCTCTCTCGCACTGGACAAGAGTGCCGGCAAGGTTGACAAAATGACCACAACTGCTACGAAGAAGCCACGTGCATCTCGTTGGCAGTTTGGTATTCGTAGTCGCAATAATCCCGCGGAAGCTATGGCTGCCATTTACAAAGCTTTGAGTGCGATGGGTGCCGAATGGGAAGAGCCAGAGATACGGGTGCCCCCAGGGGCTCGTCGGGCGCAACGTGATAGTAGTGCTAGCAGTCGCTCCGACGACGAGAATGACGACAGTGACGATCAGCGTCAATGGTCTGACGATGAAATGGATGGTGTTCCACGGCGCAGATCCAGGGGACAAGGCTCGGGGATCTCGATGGCACGCGGTCGTGCTGATGAGCGCGAGGCTCTCCCGCCGTATGGCAAACACAACGATTGGGGGTATAAAGTCCCTGTAGACCCTTGGGTGATCAAGGCCCGTTTCTTGAAGGAAGGCATGTGTCTACCAGGTGTCACGCAAGCAAGCAGCACACATTCTAGTCGAGTGGACCTAAGCAATGTCGAAATGGAGCTGGCACGAAAGAGCAAGCTAAGCGAGGCTGAAGCCCAGGCCAAGACCTCAGATACCACTAGTTACTCTGGTCCGGCAAGCGGGAAAGAGCCAACTGAAAAGAATACTGGCACAGACGACGCTTTGTGGGTATATATGACTATTCAGTTGTACCAGATAGAATCTGGGTTCTTCTTGGTTGACTTTAAGAGTGCTGGCTATGAGCGCGTCGTTCGCGAAAAGGTTTACGAAGTTCGCACGCGCCTGGCCGATGGCAACACCGACAGAACATTCTTCGTCAACAATCCCAGCGAAGCTCCAGCAGATGCTTCTATTCTTGAGCGCGAATTGCTCCGAGCTAAGAATAGTAAAGAAAACGATGCAGAAAAACACGCCACCAGTCCCTATCCTTATCTGGAAATGGCGAGCGACCTCGTTGCAGAATTGGCCGAGTCTCGTCCCGGCCGGGAATAGAAGTCTCGTCACCTAACGAATCCGGGTTTCCAGCCTGCCGCAAAGTCCCCCGAATCCCGAAATAGCCCACGGCGTTCTGCGATTCATGACCAGGACATTGAGACAATTTCAGAGCTACATACAGAACCTCCTCCTGGCTCTGCTTTGTGGCGGGTTCCTCCTCACCCTCTACTTTCTAGTCGTCTCCTGTCGTCCTTAAAACCCAGTCCTACCACGAATCGTCGTCATATTTCTACGACGTCCAAGTATGATTCTCCACAAAGATCAGCTCCTATACCTATCCCACAGCGACAGAAAGCTCCGTCTCATCCGTTGACGTCTCCTCGCGCTCGATCAAAGTTATCGACCTCTATTCAAGAGCGGATGTCGCCACCCTGGCAAGAATTAGAAGCTCGGGCAAAGGAACTACTCGGCTATCGTTCCAAACGAGATTCAAAATATGGCTCTCCCGATTATCATCCCCCGAGATGTAGCCCGGGGGGTCCAATTTCAAAAAAGGACTAGAGACTACTACAAAAGCATTCGGAGCCTTTCTCTAACACACGGAAGATGTTCAGTCTAGCTTTGGCCTGAAAAAATGTGGATAGAGCATGGTGTCGACATTTAGTGCGGTTGCACTGCTTCAACACAACTCTTCTCACTTTCAAAAATAGAAACTATGGTATATTTAGATCAAAGAGGCTTCCGGACTTTGGCTCTCATTGCGTTAGAGGTCATGTTTCCCCCGAAAAGAAAGCTCGTTGCAGATGTTAACCTGGTTGGACATGTTCCTTCCTTGAAGATGGGTTGTTTGTATATAATGATCTATACTTGTATGGTGCTTTCGCACCTGGCAACGATACCCTTGAATCCATTATTGTATTGTACTTTTCAGTAGCATTGTTTAGGATGAGCCTTGTCAAATGAATGCTTATTCGCATTAGTGGTGCTTCTACTCAGTTCTGGATTACGTTCTTGTCTTGCAGGAAGGCCACGTGTAGGATATCTTGGTTAGTGAATGGAAAAGACTTTAGGTACATGTACTGCTGAGACATTGAATACGTGTTTCGTCTTGTTCTTGACTTCGACATCCATCTCATGAAGGGCTCTGCGAAATAACTCGTGTCGGGTGCTGTTCAGCGCCCGACACCAAAAAGTCAAGATTACAGATGATGAGCCGAAAACTGCCTCACATAATAGTTCATTATTTTCCTAAGTGCCGCAAAGATTTATACTTGTGGCAAATGGTGTTGCGGATCCACAAAGCTGCAGTGACTGACGAATGGTTCAACTTGCAAGCTAAGTGACATCTGAGCCTCCATCGAAAATGTATCTATTACCACGCTTCTACGTCAAATTACGGAACTTGACTTTTTGCTTTATCTAAGAGAGACGACCTGACTGGAAAACTGGGAAGAGTTTAAAATCAAAATATGGGCTAGATTTTGAGGGAGGACAAGGCTGAAGCCTAATAACTGCCGGTCGTGGCGAATCAGATGACTTTTCATTGGTGGTGTATTTGGAACGCCAACAAAGCAGACCGCTAGATCAGCCAAAGAAACTCGGCAGGATAAGCCACTGACTAGTCGAAGTTTCTGTGCGAGGCTCTTCGGTTTTTTTATTGTACGGCTGCTGCACGTTCAGTTGCACAGCAAGGACGGTCAAGACGGTGACCGGGTTCATGGAATCTTCAATAGAGCTTCGAGAACATCAGACTTTAGAGTCGAATCAGAATCCGAAAGGCTTGACCTACTTCTATCAAACAGTCCGGTACCTTGGGTGTCTTCTCGAATGGTCATTTACTTGATGCCGGCCGTCTCAATGCTTGGCCACGACCAGATCAAAGATCAGGGACATGAATTTCTACGGTATGATTCGAATCGGCTGCCTCGTACATTACGTTTGATGGTCTCACTTACGTCCCTATTCCAGGAACTGCATATTGAACCACCAAATCCTACCGACGTGGTAAGTCTTCGGGACGGCGGGACCAAGCGAACCATAGTCCAGCCGCCCAGATCTATAGGTTCTGCATTTTGGATAGCACGGCGTCTGCCAAGTTGAACAGAGTTGGGGCTCATAAACATTTAATTTTAGCCTTGAATGGCTCACCGATGTCGATCATACAGGTGATCTGGCGGACTGTTGCTGGAAGAAAAAGTTGGGCAAGTCGTATAGAAGAAAGCAAGATAATCACGGGAGTAGACGTGTGTTGGCAATGATGTGTGATATCAATTTCTGTAATCTGTAACTAAACCCAAAAGCTCACCAATACCCGACTATATGTAAGTGACCCAACATTCGCGGCTCATATTTCATGGCTTCATAGGTTCGCTTCAAGAAGTCTCGTTTGGTTTAGATTGGTCGATTATCAGACTGAGTGTAGCGGCCTGCCTCGACAATTACAATGATAATAGAATCACGGTGGCTCTCGTCGTTTCTGGCGTTGACGGCACTAGATCACTGCCCATGGTTTCGAAAATTTGGTTCACGTCTTTATTCTGTTTGTTTTAGTATGGTCCTTTCTACCACTACCACAACCATGGATTACCTGAGTCTTGTGAGCCGTTCTTGAGTACCGATCTTTCTCGCGACCATAAATATGAACCATCATTCCCACTCAATCTTTCCTTTCTTCTATTCTTCCAAAAATTCCCCGTCCATCGAACTTCGAACATAATTACGAAGCTCGTCTGATCCATCCGATCTACCAACCTGTCTATTCTTGAGATAAAAATCTCCGACATGGATTCCAAGACCAAAACAGCCGATAAAACGGCTACGGCTACGCTCAGAGCGACGGCCGATGTCAACCGTATCGAGGCTCCCGTCACGATTAAAGCATATTTCATGTGCGCATTTGCTGCATTCGGTGGCATTTTTTTTGGCTACGACTCTGGATATATCAACGGTGTCCTTGGTTTGTCTCCCTCAACAGGATGGCGAATGTGCTGTGCTCCCATCACCTCTGATGTCTCCCATCAATCGCGCTCTAGTATCGAGTGTTTCGTCTGCCATCGAAGGCGATAAAAGTTTTGACTATTTATCGAATGAGATGGGAAATGAAGCATCTTCTATTTCGCGGCCGTTTGGTAGCCATGACTGTGATGGGAGTGTGCCATTATCTTACCATCATTTGTTCACGCCTTCCAAACGAAGATGACTGACATTTATTTTAGCCATGAACTATGTTATTGCCCAATTTACTGGCCTACCCGAATCTGCGAAAGCCGATAAAGGCCTCTGGATGATTCCTGCGGGTAAGTTTTTATCTTTGAAGAACATCCTAGTTTGACGCCATCGAGTGTTGTGGCTTCCATAGCACTTGATGGCCACCAAAGAGCATGATGGGATGTCGCGCTGAAAGACCATTTGGTTTTTTGAACGCTTTTAAGCTTGGGTAACACTCTTTCTTGAGCTTTTACTAACGACTTTCAGGTCAGCAGTCGCTTATTGTCTCCATCCTCTCTGCTGGAACCTTCATCGGAGCTCTCTTCGCTGGCGATTTGGCTGACCGTATGGGTCGAAAAATCACTATCATCTCTTCCTGTGGTCTCTTCCTAGCAGGTGTTGCTATGCAAATCGCCGCAGAAAACTTCAAACTTCTCACTGCTGGACGTGCTATTGCTGGTCTAGGGTAAGTTCAAAGTTCTTGATGAAGTTGGAACCATATTTTCTGACCAAGATCAGTGTCGGTGGCGTGTCTTGCACAATCATCCTCTACATGAGCGAAATCGCACCTCGCAAGATTCGAGGAGCCTTGGTTGCTTCCTACCAGTTTTGTATCACCCTCGGACTGCTCGCAGCTTCAGTTGCCTGCTACTTGACTCAGAACCGTAACGACTCGGGCTCTTATCGTATTCCAATCGGTCTCCAAGGCGTCTGGGCCATCATTCTAGCCGTTGGACTCATGTTCTTCCCCGAATCACCACGTTACCACGTCATGCATGGAAATATCGACAAGGCCAAACAGTGCCTTGCAAAGCTTCGCGGTCAAGAAGTCGATTCGCCATTCATTCAAGAAGAGCTCGCTGAAATCGTCGCAAACCACGAGCACGAGACTAATCTGATGCCTTCAACAACCTACCTCTCGAGCTGGGCAAACTGCTTCAAAGGTGGCATCCGAAAGTCCAACAGCAATCTACGCCGCACCATTCTAGGAACCTCACTTCAAATGATGCAGCAATGGACTGGAGTCAACTTTGTGTTCTACTTTGGAACCACATTCTTCACCAACCTTGGCACCATTCAAGATCCATTCCTGATCAGCATGGTTACTACCTTGGTCAACGTTTGCTCCACCCCAATTTCTTTCTGGACTGTTGAAAGATATGGTCGCCGAGCTCTGCTCATCTGGGGTGCCCTAGGAATGGTTGTCTGCCAATTCATCGTTGCCATCATTGGAACTGCCACTCAAGGAGGACCCGCTGAGACCAAGGTCATGATCGCTTTTATCTGCATCTACATCTTCTTCTTTGCCTCAACCTGGGGTCCAGGCGCTTGGGTCGTTATTGGCGAGATCTTCCCTATCTCAATTCGTTCTCGAGGTGTTGCTTTGTCCACAGCTTCCAACTGGCTATGGAACTGCGTAAGTTTTAACTCATCTCTAAGACCAATCTCTAACTAACAAATAACAGATCATTGCGCTAATCACACCCTGCCTCGTGGGCAAAGATCGTGCCAATCTTGGTGCCAAAGTCTTCTGGATCTGGGGTTCCCTTTGCTTCGGCTGCTTCCTATACTCGTACTTCCTCGTCTTCGAGACCAAAGGTCTCTCCCTTGAACAGTAAGTCATACTGCTCCCCCCTTTTTATCGCATTGGATAGCATACATAGCAAGCGATCTTTTTTGCGTAGTATATGGTAGACATCGCAGGCGATGGGAATCATTCGCTAACTCAACCTTCTCTAGGGTCGATCAAATGATGGAAGAAACCAACCCACGCCACTCCAAGAACTGGAAGCCAACAACCACATTTGCTTCACAAATGGGGATGACTGGCGACAAGGCTAGCGATCCCACCACCGGCAACGGCGAAAATATGTCTGATGAGGATGCTTCGCGCAAGGCCTCGGGATCACAGGTCTAGATGTCATCACGACGCAAGTGGACGGGTGTTGGTTCATCATAAATGAGTGTAGACCCAAGGCCCATTGTTTTTAATGTTCTTGTTTTGGGCCTGGAGTGCTTGGGGTTGTTCATGACGCCGCTCATGTTTGCTGACGCCTACTGGCATCGGGTTAATAATAGTTTTGGTAGTTAAATATAGCTAGACACCTCTAGGACAACTTGTTTCATAAGACACTTCTCTAAGCCATCGCATCTGGTGAGAGCCATCGCATCGATCAGCAACGCTGTCTGTGGGAGCCATCGGTTGCGCTGGGATCCATCAATATTTTCGACAATTTGAAATAGATGAGTAAATAATTAAGTGAGTTTGGAAGGTGAGATTGATTTAAAGCTCCGGGTTAAGAACGAGCATTTCTTGCGCGCGGCTTCAGCCTTGCTCAAATCTAAAGTCCGCAAGGCTGAAAGTCAATGAGATCATCATTCAATCCATCAGCTCTAAAAACACCAACCCTCGTTCTCCAAACACAAACAAGACCTGTGTAGAACTTTATTAACGACAGACCAGCTCACACGGTTTCCGTCTCAACTGTTAACTCACCTCCATCTCCTAATGGGTATCTCACACTCCACCGCCCGCTGGGCAGCACCACTATCCTTCGCGATCGATTTCGCAGCACAGCAATATGGCATGCTCGCAACACCGAACATGAAAGACGTACACGATGCCAACATCTCCTTCTGGTCGCCACAACCATATTTCATCGCAGCTTTCTTCTTTCCGCAGCAAATCTTCCAGCTGGTCTGGCTGTATAGACTGTATAAGCTTGATCCGAAGAAGGGCGTGAAGGAGAAGAAGGAGGTTGATACTATGGTTCACTTTGTCCCTTATTATATCGTGGGCAATTTGTGCATTGCCAGTAAGTTGTTGGATTATTTTGGGCTGCTAGTGTTCATTGCTAATGGATGAAATAGCATGGATGATCTTTTGGAATTCATCAGCTCTTAAGACGAGTAATGTTTTCGTTCTTATCAACTCTATCTCCCAGCTCTATTATATTTCGGCCCTGCAGCCTCGCATGGATACTTCATCGACCTCCTCAATCCTCACTCACGTCGTCTCCAAGACGTTTGCGGGTATCGGTGTTTTGGACTTGCTGCACAACGGTTCCGTGGCATACTTTGACCACCAGGGTCCTAACACTCTCGTTAAGGTCTTGACAGGTGTGGGATTTGGTGCGGCGGCTTGTGTGAGCGACTGGATCTTTGGTGGCTGTTTGGTGTACGATTTGGTTGCGCTGGCCGTCGGACAGAGAGCTGTTGGACAGACGTCGTGGAGTAATCTGTTAGGTGCATATGCTCTTGGTACTGCTGGTATTGTGGGTTTGAGGAATTACGTCAGGTAGGGGATTTGTGTTGAGGGTAGACCCGGGACGCTGATTCTTCGTCCAGGCCTCCTTATACGAAAGTTGACGCTGGGAACTACGAGGCTGTTACGACAGAAGAGGAGGTATAAGTTAGCTGCAGCGGAGCGGCGCATTGGTGCGGCCGGCGGTACATTTGGCGTTATGGATCGATTCTTCAGCATTTGTAAATATATGTCAAAGCAATGGATACTACCTTCAATAGACGTCAGCATGTGGCACGATTTTGTGCATCGGGCTTCGGTGACCTATGCTGATATCTGTCTCTGATGGGCGTTTCCAAACGGATATGAATCAGAGCAAGCCTTCCACATACCGAGAACTTTTCGGCCTTTGGGGCCTTTCTCTATCCCTCAAGATCACGACCATAGTATCTTTCAGTGGTAACACTGCTGTTATTGTCTATAGATATATATGCTAAAGAAAGTGGAGATACTTTTTATTCCCAAAGACAAAACATCTAGTAATGCCATTCCTTATCATGGTATCATGCAAAACATATTAAACTCAATCCAGAGTTTTCTTGTTGCTTTATTCGTAGAAACAATTACGCTCATAATGCAAGGTGTACGTGCAAAGGTGTGCGGATTCATACTCCAGCTCGTTCCCAGATGGAAGATGTTAGAGTATTAGGCAGGTATTGTGAACGGCCTTGGCTCCCAGCTGATTCTCAAGTGGTTCCCCAATGGTTCAGCCTCCTGATGCTTCCCGGTAGAAGGAGATACTCTGGTTCTCGCCTGCCACGACGAACTGCTCTCCTCGTCCGAGTCGTGGTAGCCATTTTGCGCACCAGACTGGTTTATCGGACTCGCCGTGTGTTGCTACGCAGACTCTTGTTTCCATGCCCCATATTTTTACTTTGCCGTCGTAGGAGCTGTGTGTGAATTTAGTACTCGGTATGTTGACTGAGGGCGAGAGCACGAACCTGCTTAGTAGCCATTCGCCTGTGGAGCTAAAGTCGAGACTCATAATCCATGAGTTGTGGCCGGTGAGATTGGCGACTTGTTCACCGCAGCTGACATCGTAAAGTGCGATGACCATGGAGTCACCAGCGGCCGCCAGGAGTGTGTTTTCGGGTGAGAATGCTACGGTCCGGACTGGCTTGATAAGACCTATAATGGTCAGTGTCTAAGTGGTACACAGGGAAAGGTTGACTTGCCTGGTAGTGAATGTAGCATCCTTCCTGACTCGTTGTTGAATAGGTATAAACCGCCGTTCTCATGCCCTGAAGCTGTGAATCTACCATCTCGACTCTATATCAAGTCAGCCAGCAGTCATCCCAATCGTGTACATGATAAACTTACCACAGCGACACTCATCCCAAAGCTACCCTTCGTCTCATACTCCCGTATCTTTGTGTACACGCCCTCCTGCACCTTGCTCATATCCCACATGCTTATACTCCCATCATACGCCGTCGCTGCAAGCAATTGGCCATTTTCGCTCAGTGAGACTGCCCATAATTCGCCAACTTTGCCTTTCCCCTCCGTCAGACTGCCCTTGGACTTCCAGGTCTGACTCTCGTCAAACACCCATACATTGACTTCGCCGCCAAAGCCAGCGCTCACAGCGACAGTACCATCTGCTGCTGCTGTGAGGTGGTGTGTGCCAAGTTTGTGTGCGCCCGTTAGTGTTTGTGTCAGCGCAAAGTCGCCAGTGCATTCGTGGATGGCGAGTGACGAGGCGCCGGAGCCCGAGAGTACAGATGTCTGCGTGGGCGCAAGGGCGAAGATGTCGGTGGGGTGCGCATTGTCGATTGTGTGGGTAGTAAGGTACTGCTTGGACTGGGAGAGAGTCAGCGGGCGCGCGAAATGAATCTGGTGGCAGTGGCGAGGGTATGGGTGGTTATGAGAATTATAGCGAAGGCGCGAGTCTTTTGACTGCGCAACGGAGAGGACGATCAAGTTGAAAGCTCGCCGCAAAACACATGCTGTATATAATATCGATGCTCTCTGTGAGGGTGGAAGAGGCAGTGGAATATAATACTAACCATGGTGGGGTGATTGTGTTTCTAACAAAACGTAAATGACAGGAAGTTAGAGGAAGGTTGCACAAGTGATAGAGACCAAAAGCTAAGAGGCTAGGAAGAGGGCGCAGAATGGATAGCTGATACAAGTGAATTAAGGCGGTTTGGTGCAGCGCAGAATTGTCAGAGGAAGTAGAGGTAAGAGCTTGCCAGGTCGGGCGTCGGAGTATTTTCCGGTTCCAATCCTTGAGGTTTTGAGGAAGGAACGAGGGTCTCCATCCTTTGCTCTTGCCTACTTTAAGATTCACGCTATCCCTTTTTTGACAAGGTACAAATGTCATTTATTGCTTTGAATCTGAGAATAATCCACAGCAATGTCAATTGATTGTTGAATCAAACACCAGACAAGGTCGCGTTAGGTTGTAATTAGCTATATGCGCAATGTCTTCGGTCGACCTTGCAGTCATCGACTGTCCTGCTTCTGGTCCAGCCAATAACTCTGCATGATCAGACCAAAACAGTGTTTTTGGAATCTAGTCCTTGTTGCAGTGAGTATATTGTCACCTTTAGCACAAAACCATCAACTAGTACATACATCTATATTTACATTTCGCCTCCACCTGTACATGGCAGTTGAAGGCGTGAGTATCTCAGGTCTTGACATGCATTTCTGAGCATTCAGACTTGGAGTCCACCTTTTACAGGTATCTTTACATCATGCCCTTATCTCATCTGTCTTGCGCCCGCCTTCAATCGATTCAGCGGCCTTGGTCTTGGATTCTGCCAACTCCTGCTGATTGTAAAGAGATGGCGCATCTTTCTCCATGGGTATCTCAGTCTCTGATTTTCCAGCATCAAGTTGTCGGAGTTCTGCTTCGAGGGCCTCTATATCCTCGTGTTTATGTTGCTCCAAGTCTTTAGATTTTGAATATGTGATCGATTCGCCTCTAAGAACCTTGTTCCACGAGCTCTTCCAGTAGGTTCGAACGGCTGACATCTGTTAATGCTGAACTTTTGAGATCAAGTAAAAGGCATACCGTTAACGCAGTAAGGACACAAGTAAACTGCCCGCTTAGGTCTTCCACAGCTAGGACATTTCACAATAAACATGACGTCCTTGAGAGCTTTGCCAGCAAACTGCCTACTCCGCGACCGAGATTTCGAAGTCTTTTTCTTTGGTACTGCACGTAATATGCCATCCCATATATCTTGTAGTATGGAAGAAGGTCTAGGTAGTTGGCCGACTGGTATTGGGAGGGCAGACATGCCAAAGAGAGGTAGTGCTATCCGCCATGATGTAGGAAGTTTAGGGAGAAACGCAGGTATGGCGAGGTTGAGTGAGGGTATTGCAGGCTGAAAAGCCATGGTGGAATGGCGGAGTCGAGCTCCTGGTTGAAGAACGAATGCGATTTGGCAGTGTACTGTTGATTTAAACGATGATAGCTGATGGTGGTGATGTACCGTACAGTAATTTGATGTATGGCCAAAAAAAATGCAGTAGCCAATGGGCTTGGAGAGAAGGCACGGGTCATTGCGGCGATTGCCAAGACCAGCGCGTTGATTCCCAATTGGGTAGAGCGCGACGGGCACCCCTTTCCCTTGCAAGCCAACAAGCCAAAGCACTTGCCAAAGTCTACCGTCCCTGGATTCTTGCAGACAACCACTCTTCATCTTCATCCCCGACTCTCCGTCTCTTCTTCACCCTCAAACAATCCATCGTGCTACTCTACCAAGTCGTCATATCAATTCCCCGACAACTTTCCTCTTGACGCAGCTCCGCGCATATTCCCGTCCACAAATTCTCCGCCATGGCAATGGTATCTGACCAACAGAATACTGTCTACCCAAAAAGTCACGTCGGCTTTGACAGCATCACTTCACAAATCGAGAAGAAGTTGCTGAAGCGCGGTTTCCAATTCAATGTCATCTGCGTCGGTTAGTCTTCCAATTCCGCCTCCATTGAATGTTCCAAGTCAATTAATTGTTGTACAGGTCAAACCGGTCTTGGAAAATCCACCCTCATCAACACCATTTTCGCATCCCACCTGATTGACAGCAAGGGTCGTCTTACCCCAACCGAACCCATTCGCAGCACCACCGAAATCCAAACCGTCTCTCATGTCATCGAGGAGAACGGCGTGCGCCTGCGATTGAACATTGTTGACACCCCTGGCTATGGCGATCTTGTGAACAACGAGCGCTGCTGGGACCCAATCGTCAAATACATCAAAGATCAGCACAGCGCTTATCTTCGCAAGGAATTGACTGCCCAGCGCGAACGCTATCTCCAGGATACGCGCATTCACTGCTGTCTATTCTTCATTCAACCTTCCGGTCACGGCTTGAAGCCAATCGATATTGTTGTGCTGAAGAAGTTGTCGGAATTTGTCAATGTTGTTCCCGTCATTGCCAAGAGTGATAGTTTGACTTTTGAGGAGCGGGCTGCCTTCAAGGAACGGATAAGAGAGGAATTTGCCTTCCACAACTTGCGTATGTACCCATATGACAACGAGGAGCACGACCAAGAAGAAATTGCCCTCAACGCTCAGATCAAGGTATGTTTCGTGTGCTACTTTGCTCCAGAGTAAGGCTAATGAGAGACAGAACATCATCCCTTTTGCTGTTGTTGGCTCAGAGAAGACCATCGTTGTCGCTGGAAAGCAAGTCCGTGGCCGTCAAAACCGATGGGGTGTCGTTAATGGTATGTACTCGAGCATGTCAAGTCAGGAGCATCACTAACCAAATCGCAGTCGAGGACGAGAACCACTGCGAGTTTATTTACCTCCGCAATTTCTTGACCCGCACCCACCTCCAAGACCTCATCGAGACCACTTCTCAAATCCACTATGAGAGCTTCCGCGCCAAGCAACTTCTCGCCCTCAAGGAGAGCAGTGCCGTCGGCCACTCCAGCCGACCCATTAGCCCTTCTGCTGATCGAGAACTTAGCCGGAACTCCCAGCGCATGACTATGAACGGATACTAAGGCAGCTGCTTTGGCCGAGGCTTTTGTTCACTATACAGACTTTTCTCTCCAGTACCCCTTTTTAATCATGGGCAAACTTAATGCCAGTTCATGCCTATGGTGTCCGTCGGCCACGGAAAAACAAGTACCCCTGATATCGATTGTGTTTAGTTGGTGTGTTGGTTTTGTGCAAGTTCTTGCTGCTAGCATCTCATCTGGCTGGGAGCAGGAGGGCGTTGCATGAGGAGTGGGTTCTAATAGCAAAACAGTCATCCTCAAAGCCTTTCTAGTGCAATTTCTTTGGTGGAGAGGGCGACTTAGCGACATCTATGTATCTAGCAGTGTTTCTTCTGCCAACTTTCTATAGTATGAAAAGCGTTGACTCCTTTATATCCGTTTGTAACCTTGATATCAGCAGTCAGTGTGACTGCAAACGCCCCAGAGCTATTGTGATGAAGAACATGCCAAGGGATTAGATAATTGTGGGACCTAATTAGGGATGACATAATCCCCTAATTAGCGTGTCCTAAAAACTATATTAGGCCCTTAGACTCTTATAGTAATTAACTACGCTTTATTTCTTATATTTTTATAATATCTAGTAGTAATAATTTAATTTAATTAGGACTTCTAAATAATAAACCTTTTATAGAAATCTTTAGATTTACCTTATTACTAATAATTACTTAGGATTAATATCTAGCAAAATATACTCTAAGAATATTATTCTCTAATTAGCTAGCCTTATTATAGCTTAATACCTAGTAACTATATATTAGAAAATAATTCTTAGAATATTATATATAATAATATTTCTTACTATAATATATTCTAAAAATATCTTAAATTATTATTAATTTAAACTACTACTTTAAGAATTATTAAATATATTATAAGAATTATCTCTCTTATAATAATACTCTCTTTATCTTTACTAATCTTTATTATATTAATTATATAGTTATTAGACAAAATATAGGAACTTTTCCTTAGAAAATTCCTTAGAATAATATTATAAGAACTTTACTATATAGATTAAAGCTAATAAATAATAACGTAAACTCTTAGCCTTAGGTTATCTTAAGAAATTAAATTAAGATTTTATTTATACTAAAGAAGTATAAAAATCTATCTTAGAATAATCTCTTAACTCTAGATTCTATTTAATTAACTTTAGTATAAAAACTTTTAAACTTTAAGACTCTTTTCCTACTTTACTAAGATTATACTTTTTATTAAAATTATTACTCTTCTTTACTAAAATAAATAACTAGTATAATAATATTATAACCTAAGCTATAGAATAAAATACCTAATAAGTATAATACTAAGCCTAAGTTACTAACTTAAGTTCTTAGAATAAGTAACTTACTTCTATATTACTAAATAACTTTCTTAGTATACTAAATCTTAATCTTAACCTTATAACTTAAGTTATTAACGTTTAGTAATTAGGGCTTTAAGTTTTAAACTATTCTACTAATATATATTAAGTTAATTCTTAAATTATTAACTATCCTTCTACTAAACTATAAATTCTCTTTTAGGCTTAGAATTATACTCTTAAGGAACCTAACTATATTCTCTAAGCCTATAATTAAACTTTTTAATATAATAATAATAAAAATTAATAGTCTATAAATAGGCTTATTTCTCTTTAAGAAGTATTATTTTACTTTACTACTAATAGATAAGTTAAATAAGATTATAGCTCTAAACTTATAAAAGACGTCTAATATACTTAGTAATAGAAAATAGTAAATTATATTACTAAATTAACTTTTTGCCTTAATATAAGTAAGTTAACTTTATATACTTAAGATTACTAAGTAAATAAAATTAAGGCTTATATCTAGACTTAAGCTTTAATTTAGAAAACTTTATAAATAGGTATTACTTACCTAAACTTTATAAGAAAGCTAAGTAAAGAGTTAAATAAAACTATTAAATTACTTTTCTAAATTTTTAGTCTTTAAAAACTTATTAAGATAATAAGAGATATTCTTTAAGAATAGAGATAATATTTAACTAAGTTTAAGATACTTCTTAATAGTTTATTCTTTAGGAAATTAAGTAAGTATAATACTTAGGCTAAGAGCCTTCTTTATACTTTTAAGACTAATAAAGATATTCTTTTATTAAATTTTACTTTATCTAAGTAGTAAAAAATTACTAAGATTAAAGAATATTTCTTTATTAAGTAACGTTTCCTATAAGCTAACTTAGCCTAGTAATAAGCTATAGAGAAGTTTAAGATACTTAAAAGTTTATTTTACTTCTTTACTTACTTTTAACTTATATTTAGTATTAAAAAAGATATACTTAAAGTTAATATTTAGTAAAATTATATATTATAAGTTTTATTTACTAAGAAATTTATCTATTATCTTTATATTCTATAAACTTAAATAAATCCTATATCTACTAATTATAAAATAAGTATCTAAATCTAAAAAGGCCTTAAAGAATAGGTTACTCTTAAAGCTAAGTATAAGTATAGTATTATTCTTAACTCTATAGTTAATATTTTAGCCTTTAAATAAGAGATTATTAAATATAATATAAACTTCTATAAGAATATATATAATACTTATAGTACTTATAAGCTAAAGTAACTTAATAAAATCTTTTCTAATTTTAAGAAAAATAAAGAGCTTATCCTAAATACTAGTTTTAAAGAATATTTTAAAAAAGTTAATAGTAATAGCTATATTAATAATAAGCTTAAGTTAGATAATAAAAATTTAAGGTAGCTTAATACTATAAATAGCTATAGTTACTATTCTAAAAGATAATATAATACTTAATACTTTAGAAAATTTAACTTTAATAAAAAGTTATAGCTCTCTTATAAAAAGGACTCTAAAGATAAAAAAGCTTTTATAAATAACTTTAAACTTAAGTACTAAAATTATAGTAAACTTAGCTACTATACTATAGATTATAAAAAGCCTAACTAGTAATAATAAAATTTAAAAAATTATTATTACTAGAAGATAAATAGAAATCTTCTAGCTTAGAATTAGAATACTTTACTTATTTATATAATAATTAATAAGCTTTTCTTAACTATATAAGTAAATATAGTAATACTTTTTTATATTTACTTATTTACTTATATTATAAAAATTATTCTATTAAGACTATAGCTTTCTTAGACTTAAAAGCTAATTTTATTTATATTAGTTAAAAGATTATTAAGAAACTTAAAGCTTTTATAATACTTATCTTAAAGAAAGAAGTTACTCTTATAAATAGCTATATAGTTATAATTTCTCTTAAGATTTATTTACTTTATTATATTAGGACCTTTTATAGCTACTTTAAGGCTTATATCCTAAATATTCTTAATCTTAATATTATTTTTAGACTCTTATAGTTCTAGTTATATAATCTATAGATTAATTAAATAATAAGATAAATTAAGCTTATAAAGTAATACTTAGAAGGCTCTTATACTTATAAGCTTACTATAGGACGCTAGGTAGAGCTTTTTTAAAATAAGAAAAGCTATTTAAAATAAATAAAGTAATTTATAACTAGCTTTCTTTATATAATCTTTTAAGTACTTTAGAATAGAGTAAAAAGAGTAAAAAATAAAGTTAAAGGCGTTTTTTAGCTAATTTAAGAAATATAAGAATAGCTTAATATTTTCTTAATAATTAATAACCTTAATATTAATAAACTTATTCTAAAAAATAAAGATATATAAAAACTTTTAAATAATTACTATAAGTCTTTTTATTATATTCTTCCTAAACTTTTACTATATTCTAAATTTAATTACGAAATCTTTATTAAGAACACTCCTCTTTATAACTAGGCTTATTATTAAATATCTAGCCTATAATTAGAAAAGTAAGAAAAATAGATTTAAGAACTATTTACTAAAGGACTTATTAGAGTTTTAGGAAGTCCTTAGAATTTCTCTATTTTATTTATATTAAAGCTAAGAGAAAAATAAAAAATATATATTAACTACTATTTACTTAATATAGTTATATATAAAGATACTTATTCTTTATTATAGATTAATAAGTATCTTAATACTATTAGTAAAGTAAAATTCTTTTCTAAGCTTAACCTCTTATTAGACTATTAATAAGTCTATATAGTAAAAAAAGATATTAAGAAAATAATCTTTAATACTAAGTTTAGGAAGTATAAGTTTCTTATTATACTTTTTAAATTAATAAATATATTATTATTTTTCTAATATATAATAAATATACTTCTTTAGCTTTTTTTATTAATCTACGTAGTTATTTATCTAAATAATATTATTATTTACTTAAATACTATAAAGGAATATTATAAATATATTACCTAAGTTCTAAAAATCTTTTAAGATAATAAGCTCTATACTTATTCTAATAAATATATCTTTAAGGTTAAGAAGATTAAATTCTATAGCTATAAAGTAGAAAGTTAGTAAATTTAATCCTTATATAAAAAGATTATTTTAATTAAGTCCTAGCTTATATTTAAGAATATATATAAAGTATATTAATTCTTTAGTTTTACCTTATATTATTAATAGTATATTAAGAACTTTACTAAGATTACTACTCTTATCTTTAACTTCTTAAAGAAAGCTAATTTAGATATTAAGAAAAAGAAGTACTATCTTATTACTTAGACTTATTAATATACTATAGCCTTTAATAGAATTAAAACTTTATTAACCTTATTACTTATTTTAGTAGTATATAATTTATAAAAGTTTATAAAGCTTTAGATAAATACTTTAGATTATATAATTAGTTATAAGCTAGTATAAAAAAATAATTAAAGTAAATAGTATTTAGTTACTTTTAATAGCTATAAGTTAAGTAAAGCTAAACTTAATTATCTAGTATATAAGAAAAAACTTTTTATAATTAAGAATATAATTAAAAGATATTAATACTACTTCTTAAGAAAGACTATTAAAGTAATTATAAATTATAATAGCTTATAGTATATAAATATAATTAAGAATAATACTTAATATATTACTTAATAAATTAAAAAGTTCTAAGAATTTAATCTTATTTTTATATATTATAAAGGTTCCTAAGTAGTAATTCTTAATACTCTTAGTTACTACTTAAACTTTTAAAAAGAATAGATTAATACTATTTAGGAAATAGAGCCTAAAGATAGTAATAATAACTTATCTTTTAAGATATAAGCTATCTTATTAGAACCTTTATAAAAGTAAAAAAAATAGAAAGCTTTCTATATATAGAGCTTATAAGAAGTATTAAAAAAGAAAGATTATACTATTTCTATTAATATATAGAAAAAACTCTAAAAAAGTATTCTTAATTATTTTTAGATTAATCCTAATAATAATATTAGAAAAAAACGTAAATATCTATTCTTAGAAAAAGATTCTACTAAAGCTAAAATACTTACTAGTTTATTCTATATTTACTTTCTTTATTATTAAGACCTTATTAAGAAAGTATATAATTAGTATAGATACTTATTATATATAGGCTTTACTAATATCCTTAAACTAGAAGGTTAGTAGCTAAAAATAGAGAATAACTTTTAAGAATTTACTAAGTTTTATTTTATATATTAAGTTTAATAGATAAATTAAAGTAAGCCTAAATATAGGTCTTACTATTAAGTATAAAACTTATAGCTATTTAAGGCTTAGAGAATTAACTTAATTAGTAAACTTTTATAGAATATTTTTAGAAACTAGTATATTATCTATATAATTAACTATACTATAGAATAACTTATTATAAAAGTAGTACTAAATACTACTACTTTTATAGTTATAGAATTTATCTATAAGAAAATTATTTTAAAATATAGTTTTTTTTAATTATTAATCTTAAATAATAAACCTTAGTTTATTTTAGATATAATCTTATTTTTATTATAATAGATAAAGACTAAGTACTACTTAATAGCTTTATATAATTCCTAGTTTAATAAAAAGATTAAGAGATTTAATAGCCTATTAGGTATATTTTTAACTAAGTTCTTAGAAAAGAAACTTATAGCTAGCTAAGATCTATACCTAGATTAAGTAGTTTATACTATTAAGATATAAGCTTATACTATATTAGAAATATCTTCTTTCTTTCTTATCTATAAGAAAAATTCTAAGGACTTTAAAATAGATTAAGTAAAAAAAGATAAATAGGCTAAATTAATTAATACTATACCTTTTATTTATATAATTACTAAAGATTACTTAAAAAAGGTTAGAATTACTAAGTAAGTTTATTATAATACTCTATTAAAATAAACTATAGCCTTAAACCTTATTAATAGTAATATAATTTTAAAAGAGGACTTTATTATTAAGTTCTTTATAGGTTCTTATATACTTCTTAAAAACTTAAATAAAACTAAGTTCTAAGTAGTATAATTTAGCTCTTATAAAGTCTTAAAAGCCTACTTCTTAAGAATATACGCTCTTAAGATACTTAATAGAAAAATACTTAAAAACCTTATTTATAAGAATTACTTTATATAGATATATATATAGAAAAAAAAAAATATTATTACTAGAACTAGTTATATTCTAAGTATAAGTAACTAAATAAAGATAACCTTAAAAACGTTTTAAATAAAAAGTATAGAAATAAGATAAATATATCTACTATAACTAAAAAAGACTAGCTTAATAAATTAAAGAATCTTTTAGTAGAGTTAATTAATATTAAGAAGTCTAGTACTAAGAAATATTACTTAAGTCTACTTACTATCTTTTTTAATCTTATAAGAAAAGTTTAAAAAGCTAAAATAGGTATTTATAAATAAAAAAAGAAATATTTTATAATAATTATTTATAACTTAAGTAATAACTTAGAGACTCTTATAGCGTTAGAATATATTCTTTCTAACCTAATTCTAGCTTTAGTATAAAGTAATTTAGAATAGATAAAGTAAATTATATAGAAGATAGAATATTCTATAGTACTATAAGATTTAGTAAAAAAGAAGAATAATAATATTCTTACTTTCCTAAATTAAAGCTTAGTAAAGAAGGAAATCTTTCTAACTATAGTAGATTAAGAATTAATTTTTATATTATTAGAATAATAAGAGTAGAGAAATAAATTATTAAAACTAAGGAGCTATAATAAAATTACTACTTTAATTATCTATATACTTATACTAAAAATAATAGATCTATATAAATAAGTATTTAATTCTAGAGAGAACTATTAAGATATTAATTCTTTATTACTAGATACTATAAAAGTAGAAGTTCTTCTTATAGATTACTTTAAACTTAGTCTACTATAAGAAATAGATATAACTAAAGAATTCTTATAGAATACTAATATATTTAGGCTAACTATAATACTTAGTAGTTCTATATATTCTAATACTAGTCTATAATATTTAGGATTAGGATAAAGATAGTAAAAGGCTACTTCTAAATAAAAGATTATTTTACGTATAAATATAGGTAAGGTACTTATAAAAAAAAAAAGAAAAATTAACTTTTTATTATCTTTTTTATAATCTTTCCTAATTATATTTATTTAAAAAACTAGTTATAAGAAATTACTTTTATTTTATTATTAATTTAAGTAAACTATTATAAGCTATAATAAATAAGCTAAATCCTTAGATCTTTTTAGTAATCTCTAAAACTATTACTAAAGATATTTAAATATAATAAGTTATTTTTAAATCTCTTTAATAATTCTTAAGACTATTATTAAAGTCTACCCTTTAATAAACTAATAAAATAAGACTAAGAAATATAAGAATATTAAAGAATTATTACTATATATCTTACTATAATCCTATAAAGTTCTATCTTTTTAAGACTTATACTTACTTCTTCTTTTTATTTTCTAAAAGCTTTACTTAGGCTACTAATTTTATAGTAATTTTAGCTATTCTAAAGTATTCTTTATTAATTAGTAACTTAAAAATACTAAGAAAAATAGATAACTAAATAATAATAGAATTTAGACCTTTCTTTTAATTCTATAGTAAGATATAGTCTTTATAGAATAAATAAGTTTAAAGCTTACTATTAAATATATAATTAGTATAGATACTATTTAGGAAAAAAGCTTTATTTTTCTTATATATACTAATAATATACTTATTATAAGTATAGACTTATAATAAGTCTTAGTAATACTTATAAGCCTTTTTCTACTTTCTTTCTATAGTTATATATATTATAAAAGTCTTTAAATAAGAAAATAATAATAAGATATTCTTAATTAAAAGTAAAGTACTTAGATACTAATAAATTCTTTACTAAGGTATAAGTATTAGAATATTAGTAATCTTTATTAGAATACTTCTATCTTTTTAATAATACTTTAAAAGCTAGAAAAGTAATTTCTAAGTTACTTTCTTTTTTAAAAGTTTAATATCCTTAAAGGTAGAATACTAGTTAGAGTTTAGAAACTTAATTTACTTCTCTTAATAATTTATACTCTTTTTAGTAATTAGTCTTACTATATTTATATAACTATATATAGTAAATAGCTCTTTTAGAATTACTATTAAGCTTACTTTATATTTATACTTCTAAAGTCTTACTTACTTTAACTTTTATTTATATTTATTATATATAGCTTTAGTAGTTTTAATATACTTATAAGTATCTTTTAAGCTTTTATTAGTAAAGACTAGTTAATCTTTATAATCTTTTATTTTTTACTTTATAAACTCTTAGTATTTTACTAAGTTTATTAACTTCTTTTTAATAGCTTTATACTTATAAGTTAAAACTATTATAGAAGTCTTAGTATAGAACTTATATACTTATAATAAGTTAAAAAGTATAGAAATTTTATACTTAGCTTTATAATTACTTTCTAATAAGTCTAGACTTTTTATTATATACGTTAATCTTTAAGTAGAAGTATTATTAATAGAAATTATTTAATAAGATATTCTTAGTATTATAAAAAGTATTAAAAACTTATAGTAAGAATAAGAGATATTATTAAAAATATTACTAAAGAGATCTTCTTTCTCTTTATTAGCCTCTAGGATTTAGTTAATTAGCTAGAAACTTATAGAATAAGAATAATACTTAACTAAATTATAAACTAATTCTATAAGAGTTTTCTTATAACTTAGTAAAAAAGATAGAACTTTAGTCTTAACCTTTTTATATAAATAGGTTATATAAAGTAAAGGCTACTTCTACTTATCCTTCTTTAGAGTATTAATAATCTTTTAATAAGTACCTAAATAAGAAGAGTTTTCCTTATTAGACTTCTAAGAGCTACCTTTCTTTAAAGTACTTAAAAAAGTTATTTTAAGAACCTTAGAAAGTATAAATAGTAAGTTTTAAGTAAGAAAAATATATAAAGTTACTTATATTTAATAATATTAGAAGTATAAGAAGAAATCTATTTCTATTAGCTTAAAAGTATTATAAAAGTATAATAAAGAAGAAGAAGAGAAAATAATAGATTATAAAGCTTTATAAATATAAGATTAGGCTTTTATTTCTATATTTACTTAGACTAGTAATTACTACTTAGTTCTTTATTACTATCTATATATTACTTCTTATAAATTTTACTCTTTAAGACTTTAATATATAGATTATACTTATTCCTTACTAAATTAAGTAGCCTTAGTATACTTATATAGATAAACTTTTCTAAAGGAATTAAAGGGCTATAAATACCTAAGTGCTATTTATAATAACTTAACTAAGATCTTAAGGAAAGTTCTTAGGAAATAATATCTTAGAGGTTACTATTTAATATAACTAGGGTAATAAACCTAGTTCTTAAGTAAAGGTTCCTTATTAGTTATTATAATATTCTTTTTATTTTACTTATTTATTAAAGCTATAGCTATAAGATTTATAATCTTAAAAGAGTTTACGCTAGTAAGAGAGAATATTATAATAAAGAATATGCTAAGGAATTAGATAATTATAGGACCTAATTAGGGATAATATAATTTCCTAATTAGCGTGTCCTAAAAACTATATTAGGCCCTTAGACTCTCGTAGTAATTAACCACGCTTTATTTCTCATATTCTTGCAACAAGAGCCCTGCTGATTGGTCAAAGCTCACCTCACCACCAACTCCATCTCCAGATCCTCGAGTCCAAAATCTCCAAGAACTGGCCATGCTATGCGCCCAAATCTTCTACCACGACTATCATTTTGGTACCAACATTCCTCTATTTCCGCGGCCTCCGTATTAAACTCATACCGCTTCATTCACCCCGCAATACCCTCATACGCCTTCACCACATTCGCAAACCCAAAAACAAAACCCGCCCACCTTCAAACGGCACGCTTTCTCTCCACGATGCCTCCAACAGAACCCCACAGAGGCCCAAAGCCAATCGTGATCTCCGGTCCAAGCGGCTCAGGCAAAAGCACCATCACCAATCGCCTCATCGCTGCCTACCCAGACCGCTTCATGTTCTCCGTCTCTCGTACGTGCCCAAAAGCTCCCAGATAACTACACCTTTGAAAGACTACACCAATACATTTCTCGGCCGAAAGCTTACGAGTACGTAGACACAACCCGCCGTCCACGGTCCGGCGAAGTCCCCGGCCAACACTACTACTTTCTAACCCGCGATCAATTCGACAAGCTCATTGCAGAAGGTGGATTCATTGAACACGCTGAGTTTAGCGGTAACAAGTACGGCACTAGCTATATGGCTGTACAAGCTGCGCAGGATGCGGGCAAGACTTGTATTCTTGATATTGAAATGGAGGTATATACATTCCCCCATCACTAATTCCCTACCAACCTATGCTACACCCTTCCATAACCATGAAGCTTCAGCTGACGAGTCCACCAGGGCGTAAAACAAATGCACAACTCCCACCTCCAAGCCCGCTACCTCTTCCTCTCACCGCCATCCTACGAAGAGCTCGAGAAACGGCTACGCGGCCGAGGAACAGATAAAGAGGAGGATATTCAGAAACGGCTGAAGCAGGCGAAGACGGAGATGGAGTATGCGGAGACGGAAGGTGTGCATGATAAAAAGGTGGTTAATGATGACTTGGAGAAGGCGTATAAGGAAGTTGAGGAGTTTTGTTTGGCTGAATAAGCTTTGGTTGAGTACATAGGGATAGCAGATATCAGGGCGGTAGCGCTGTTGCTGGTTTGGAACGGTGACGATGGCTATGAGGTTTGGCAGCATATTTATGAGTTGATGAGAAGCATCAAGGGGAGTAGAGTATGTTGTTAAAATGGATTGGATTGATAGAGCACAGCGAACATATTATGCATATACTGTTATATTGTGTTGATGATGTCTAGTTGGTTCAAGCACCTCTGCATCAGTCAATGTATAAAAACTTTGAAATGTAAAACATTTCATTCTTGTAGTCAAGGGGCAAGAGAAGACTCGTGGCGAGGAATTATCACGCTTCTGATGAAGAACGTCGCTAATGTTGCTAGAAGGAAACCAACCACTACGATATCGTGACTGAGCTCTGATTAATCCTGCGATACCAGCTTCTGGAAGCCACAAGAAAGCAGAATGACGATGCTTGAACAAGTTGAAGATGCTTCCTGAAGAGATTTGTGGTTTGGTCGACTTGCTCAGGCATCAGCATTTTTGGCCAAGGTTGAAGGTTTGCTCATGATCGTAAGAACAGCAAAGTCTTCCGCTCTTGAAGACAGCACATTTTCTATAAGAGAGGTCTCTCCGTCCTATTTTTTGAATAAACCACAGACAATACTCTCTCACACAAATTACTCGAGTCTCAGTACTGACTCTCAAAACACATCACCACACCCGACATCAAGCTATTTGAGCTTCACAGTCAAAAACACAACAACAAAACAGTAAGTTACAAATGATCCTCAAAGTGTCATAATATGCAAGGTGTCCGGTCCTACTCTTATCAACTACAGTGCCTGTTACAATAATCCAAATCGACCTGCAGCTTTCATCCCATCGTCAACTCGTACGCATCCAACATAATAGATATAAATGGAAGCTGCACTTCGATCTGACAGCCATTGTATTTTGAAGGGATTATCATCGAAGCAGCTCGATTAACTCGATACCAGAGAGCATACTAACTTTCAAACAGACCTTCAGTGTCGTATAATGTCATTACGTCCACTTATTCAGCTGAGCCTGAGCACTGCTTTCCTACTCACGCCTCAGCCAACCTGCACTATACCCTAGAGCGCGAGAAAGTACACGCAGCTTGGCAAGCCGATCTTAACGAAAGACGGACAGAAGGTGAGAAGGACTCTGCGATGAGAAAGCAAGGGCAGCAGCAGTTCAAGACAGATAAAAAGGATACACCAGCTATGGGATTTGGTGGACATGATGGGCGTGTTGCGTGATAGATAGATGACCTAATATAGAAAGGTTACCTTGTAGTCGATGGAACAGACATTGATTAGGTACCAATGTAGTAGAGAAAGAAAACATCCATTACTTCATATGCCAGAAAGAAACTGGAGCCAGAGAGGTATTGGTTCGGACAAAGAATGTCAGATATGCTGCCTAGCAGCTTGGCCTTCTTCTATCGTGACTATGCTATGCCAAGTTGTCTTTTCCAAGCTTTTGATACTATTCAGTAAAGAAGAGTCATCATCGCTAAGTAGAAAATTCGGCAGTGATTCGTCCTGTAAAATACTAATGCGGTGGACTCGCTCGGACACAAAGTACCCAGAGCCATAGAGAAATTGCTCATGATCATGGAAACTTCAGAGGCTACCCACTGTTCAAAACATCACACTTGCAATAAATAGCGCTGCTCTCGTCGAATTCAGCAACTAACAGATCAAGCCACTACTGCATCTTAACTCTACACAACACCCACACAAATCACTCAAGTCTCATTTCCGACTTGATAAAAACACCATACTATACCAAGCAGCCGAAGGCGGTCAAATTAAGCAGAGAACGCACAAAATAACCGTAACAGTGATCTAATAATTTGACAAAGAAGTACAACAATGCCACTCCCAACTCGAAGCATGGCCCTTATCACAGCACTGGACGATTCCTGGTGTTCAAACACTTCTCAACGACCAGAGAGAGCCAATGACAAAGAGAGGAACAGCAATGTGGCAGGTGCAAGCAGATGAAGAACGATGCGCAAGCTGGTGGCACGAAGACGTGCGATAAGTGTGCTGCGTGCAGGAAGTGATGGAACAATTCGGAAGGATGTTTGATAAAAGAGGCATTAGAGAATGTTGATGCAGAAAGGGTTGGTATGGAAATAAGGGTTCTTCTCATTCAGAGTTGATGGAACATCATCGTTTGGATAGAGAAAGTACGATATATGCGCTCACTAAGAGAGAATAAGACCAATGGTATGAGTAGCTTGAAGTATTCTGTTAAGTCTATATGGATAAAGCGTACCTAACAACGCATTTGAACCGCGCAAACAATGCCATCAAAAAAAGATCGTGCGCAAGAAAAACACAAGGCACAACCGCCGCAATCCAAAAAGTTCAACAGGTACTAGTATCTAGTCGTAGGTATCACAGCTCAGACCAACTAAACACAGCTCAAGAGTGAGACACGTTCCAAGAGCTTTTGTCCAACAAAAAACGGGCTCATAGAGCTTCCACACCACCGCAAGTTGGGACGCAGCGTCGTTGAATTCGTCATCATCGTGAATGTCCTCCTCGCTCGCGTGTGGCGAAGTGATAGGAAAGAAGGGAGCTATCCTTTGCCATAATGAATAGGCTTGGATACGTCAACAATATGCAAGATTTTCAAAATAGAAGACTGCTGATATTGATGATTTCCCGGGTATGAACATAGCAGGGTATGAATGCTTCTTTTGAACGCCAAGAGCGTGCGATGGTTGGATATGGGATATGTTGAACGTCGCTTCAATGCTGGTGAAAAAATTTGCCTCCGTGGTTTGAAGATTAATAAAAATATAACTAGGGATTTTTGGAAAAGCCAGGGATTTGCAAGGCCTCGATGAAGACACTTGCATAAACGGATTACCAGCTTGAAATGCATTGGATGCAGCATGGTACTTGGGTTTGTGGAATTCCTTGTCTTTGGCACGTTGAAAATGACTTGTGGAATCTTCTCAGGGCGTTGAAGCTGAATGCAAGGTTCGCTGCTTTTGGTTGCTTTAGGACGAGCATACGAAGGGTTGGTTTGCGCGCGATGGACTGTTGTCCAAGTTGTCGTATGTCCTCACGATCGACCGGTGGAGTTTGCTATCGAGATATCCAAGTTACGCTCACGGATGATAGGTGCGTATTTTGGCTCTCGCATAAACTTTGGAACAGAATCCTAAAATTTATTAGTAGATGGGGCGAGAAGGATGTTAGAAAGCTTACACTAGCCATAAGCTTGAAGACGGAAGTTTGAGCTTGATCGAACAGACTGGCAACCTCATCAAGGCTGGCTATCGTGGCTTCATCATCACCAACGGCTCGAGTCATACGAGCTGCTAAAGCTGTTCGTAGAGAATGATCGATATTCAGCTCACATGGAGAGCCTGGAGCGAGGAATGCGTTATAGAGACCTAAAAGCTTGTTAGCTGATTTTTGCAATGTTGTTGATGACAAGCTCACTGTAAGCTGCTGCTAGAGTTTCTCGAATTGTATCCAGCCGTAATGATGGAGAGGCGCGCTTTGCAGTGTTGTAGTTTGTGAGGAATTCCTTAACATCCAGGTAAAACGCTAAATTCTCTTCGCAATGAGTATCGCGCAGAAATTCTCTAAACAGTAGACGAAGTGCAGCATCGCGAATGATCACGGTCATGCGATTGGCATTGGAGTCTCTACCTCCTTCCATCCTTCTAGGAGCCATTCGCTCATTACCGTTTTGACTAGTGCTTCTAGCGCTTGGAATCCATCCTGCAACTCGTTGTCCCTTATCCGTAACGTAGTATATTGATGTCTTCAAAGGTGAGAATTTTCCAGGTTGAATCGTGCCTTCTACAGGATGTATTAGGCCGTACTCCACAAACAATCCAGCCAACTCGATTGTTTCCCTTCGGTCAACCATTGTGCAACAATCCATGAGCCAGTCTACCGCAGCCTTTCCGGTAAATGTGTTCCAGTATGTCTTGTCAGAAATCTTTCGTTCTCTGGCCATCTTAACGCCAACCAAACCAGTCTGATAGTCAGTAACTGAATCCGAGTCTGAATTGGCCGTACTCCATTTCAAATTTGGACCGTCCTGCCCCACGAATCGGCGAAAAACAACCTCTATTGTAGCTTGATCCCGATATATTCTATCGCCGTCGGATTCACGCTCTAGAAGCACAAGGTGCATTGTGTTTCTGGGAGATTCGAGCAAAAGCTGGACATGTCGTTGATTGATCCCGTTTCGATTGCAGAATCGTTGCAAAATATGCATGCCCTTGGGTGTGAGCTGCCATACTGCGTTCTTTGATGAAAAATCGTTCCGTCCATCAACAGACTCAACAAATCTGGCTTCAAGAAATTTTTGACAAACTGATTTAGCCATTTCTCGAGCCATTGAAAAAGTTGTCGTCGTCGTTGTAGTTACGATTCTAGATGGGTCTTTCGGATCCGGCATGCGGTTCGATTGTGAAAATTTCAGCGAGCCAAGATTTGTTATAGCCTCATCAGATGTGAATGTGTGATCTATCCGTTGAAAGCGCACGCGGTGGGGTGTGAGAGGAAGGCTGACCATCAAAGTTGAGAAGAGATCTTTGAAATCCTAGAGGAAAAATTAGCATATGAATTCTTGGCAGAAAGTACCGGCAACGACAAATAATGAATTTGTAGACCTCCAGGATGGAAAGCAAGCAAACGCATTGGGTTGGGATTGTGACGTGCAGGTAAGATCATCGCAATGCCACGAGGAAGCTACAGGCAAGCTCCAGGAGCTCGAAGACAGGATGCAGATCGCGAAATAGGGCAAAAAGACACCAGAGTACTACTCACTCTTGTATAGGGCCGCTCATCTTCGGTCATGCGAAGGAGCCTTGAAGATGTTTGATGCATCTTGCGTGAAATATCGTGTTCACTGATTGTCTGAAGATGTCGTAAAGCCTCAATGGGGACGGACAACCAAGTAGCCGCAGTCGAGGTAAATATCCTCGGAATGCCTTGCTCAGTGAACAGAGATGGCGGTTGGCTCTTTTTGAGGGAATTGCTGAACCTTCGGGCGACACTGGGTCTACGGCTAGGTACAGGAGACGGAGTAGTAGTAGGATATGGCTTAGAGGGGTTGCGGGATTGTGCTACCTGGGCGGGATTACACGACGTCCGAGACAGCACGTTACCAGATCTTGATTCCTGGTCGCCGGAATTGTCGCGTGGCAGCGAAGCTGTACTACCAGTGATTGTAGCTTGAGATGATTGCGCGAATAGCGAGGTGGAAGAGGTTCTTCGCCAAACACGAGAGAAGGTGGACTGGTATGATTCGGATCTAGCAGACGACGATGCTAGGCGAGACAATAGTGAGGGGACGCGACTTCGACTTGTGGAGCGACTTTCTGACAAGCTAGGGGCGGGGGAACCAGCTCGGGATGAATAGGAGGAATTGCAACAAGTCTGGGACTGAAGTGCGGGATCTTGTGGGCTATCGCTATCGAAAACCACAGATGAGACTGGGGAAGGTGAAGCAGCGGAATGGAGGTGTATAGGGGGAGTAGCAACAGCAATAGGACCAGTTTTGATAGAGTCGAGAGATGGAATTACAGTAGAGGCAGAGGAGACCACGGAATTGCGATCAACGGCAGGGAGAATTGTAGAGGAAGAATTTGACGAGGAGGAGTGGTGATAAAGCTGGATTTGGGAAGTGGAGTCAAGGCCAGAGAGGGTAGTGGTGAGTGAGGTGTTGGAGACGGCAGGGCTAGGTGCTGAACTGGACCTTGACTGGGAGATGGCGGCGATAGAAGCAGAGCTGGTGGACTGCAGCAATGCAGCAGTAGTAGTACTAGGAGTAGTAGTGGTGGTGATGTTGGCGGAAGATATTGGTGAAGATGGCCTGGGGGGAAAGGAAGAAGACGGTAGCATGCCCGTTGCAAAAGTGGTGTTCGGGTGGTAAATGAGAATTAGTTTGGGGTTAGCTTAGGTTACCACGAGGGCGACACGGTCCTCTCAGATCCTGTGCCTTGTGGGGCCCTTCCTTGGGTGGGTACTAGGTACTGTATTGTAGTCTGTGGGTGTTTGGGTACCTACCATGTAGGTAGGCACAGTAGTTGGCTTTGATGTGCGGCTACTGCTTTTAGCAATAATTGAGCACCACCAGTTCCTACTGCAGGCTTCCTAGACAGGAAAGGAACACCACGCGCGCTGCACGCTGCACTACCTGTTACTACTAGAGTACGGCTCCGTTGGTGTGGAAGCCAGATCCCACAAGTAGACAAGACTGGCAAGTGGGCTTCGAAAAGGGCAGGAACACCCTGCGATCCCGTCACTTCCTTCCAAATTCCACGGTCCAGTCTGCAGTTGTGTTTGCAGCCAAGCAATGCCCAATCCCAACAGCGCGAGATTATTCGGACCGTACAGACTGAATGACTGATTGTATCGAGCCGGGCGCTGAGCTTTGCTTGCTCACAATTGGCAATGTCTGAGATTAGAAGCTGTTCTTGGATCCGAAATTTCAAGAGCCGCGATGTCCAGCGTTTCTGATATCTGCCACAGTGCCAATAGAGATCTCAACCTCCACGAAACCTTAGACAACTTACCCAAGCTGCTGGATTGCGAGAGCTAGTTGACAATGAACCGTTCCGTTAGCATCAATGGCGCTCTCTATCAGACCAGGGACGCTTGTTTCCGACCTTGTGGCCGTGCAATAGTCGTTCGAAATGTCAGCTGCTATACGCCAGTCGGGTTGGTTTCAAGTGTAATAATTAGCAGCCGTAGTGAGCTGCTTGCCGTTGGACGGTGCACAGGCGAGACAAGGGCGGCTCAGGCTGAAGCGAGTATTATTGGAAAAGCACCGAATGTTGAATGTCGAAAAAGAGGCCTGTCGTGCTAAAACGTCTAGCGGACCAGATTTCGGTACGCTGTTCATGAAGCGCCGAAACGATATGCACTTGGTCTGTTTTACACGCTGTGGACGTGGGAAAACAATCGTACAAAGTGTCTGCACTTCATGCCCTGTCCTTGTTTGTACTAGACTGGGAGCACAGAGTGAATGGGTACCGCGTGCCAGCAAGCACACTCAACGTGGCAGTGAGGACGAGCAAGGACAGTCGCAGGGACTCAGGGAGCCGTCTCAGGGATTCGCGGGACAAAGAGGGCGACTGCGCAAGGGTCGGACGCCAGAAGAAAGTTCAAGGAACAGGGTAGAGACCAAGCAAGTGCTTTTAACAATAACAAATTGCTATATAGCTAGCCGAGGCGATATTATTGACAAGCAGCGAAAGGTTTTTGAAGGATGATGGAAGCACCTTTGAACTCGAGAAATAACAACCAGCAAAAGTTGCGATTATTTACTAAATTACTAACCAACGTCCATCACTTCATCTCCTGTCATGCCGCTCAGAGTGCAAATCGGGCAAGCCAAGTGCGAATTGGGACGGCAACAGACGATCTCTGCCGTTTCTCCTGAAGGATTGTCTGCCACAGCTCCAACAAAGAGACCAGATGGCAGAAAAGCAGACCACAACCCAAAGCGGCACACAGAGTGCGGTCAGGGATGAACATGGATGCGCTGCCAGGAATTAACATGGGAGGCCTGCAGCCATGCTCACGGTGCAGAAAGCACGTTAATTTTGCAAATCTTGCTCGTTGATCGCCCAGAGGCAAGCGAACACTGCATGGCAACTCTCCTGCTCGCGTGGTACCCCTGGTTGGTCTTTCGGCTTACAATGCTTTGATTCGCCTCACCTTGATGAGCATTCTTGGCTGTTGAAATGAATGGCCAGTTCAGCTCTCTGTATGCCACCCTGTTGATACTTCTGGAAATGATTGACAATGCCAGTGCTCCAACAGCCTTTCATTTATATCTTAGGCTCCGTCCGAGCTTCCCGAATTTTGAGCGAGATTGCGGCTGGAGCCAAAGTCCCCGGGTATTAAATCTCCGACACGCTCGCTCAGATCTCTCTGCCAGCCAAACCATTCATCAAGCCCATTATTGAAAAAGTGGCTCACCCATAGCGCTACAGACCACGGCTTTGGATTTTGTGATACGTTGAACTTCGACCATACATTATACTTGACTGCCTGCTTGCAATCAGCTAAGGTATGCTATCACACTACCATTGGGCTATGAGGCCTTCCGAATGAGCTCACTTTTGCTGCTACGAACGCTTGACGTTAGGCATCTTCCACAAATTACATTTATCTTATGCAGTCTTTGCGCATCGAAAAAGCAAACCCCACTACATCTCGACACCTGCACCGGATCGTACAGTTTGCATTGCGCGAGAAATGCTTGATTTTGGCGTTTGTAAGACTCGGTCTAGAATGTTGTTGCTTTTCTAGATCTTTCATCGGCCAATGATCAAGCTCCAGGCAACGTGTCTGTGCTATCGCATGTTCTATTCCACTCAAAGAGATGTTGACTGCAGTTGTAACTGTGATTGAACTCAAAAAAAGAGTGTCGTCGTGCAAAACATCTCACAGAAAGATGGAACTCGTACAATCTCGATTTGATTGGTGGAGGTAATCTGACTCATCTTGATGCCACGCATTTTCCACATGGCCAACAGCTTCGGCTCGTGGTTTCCACATGGCGTTTATGCGAGACTCTGTTTCATGAGCTGTAATACCGGTGACCACTTATGAAGATATATTACCAATTTTGGACAGCATAGCACACTAGATTAGTACAATTATTGGTCTATCGCTCGGCAACTTCCGATCCATAAGTGAATGACTGAGACTAACTTGCTTGTTCATGCTTACATGACGGTGGATTTTGACGACTGCATATTATCGCCAGTTTGGCGCCCATCATGCAGCTCTTCAAGAATTACCACGCGAGGGCAGAAGGAAGAACCGTCATTTCCATTCAATTGTTCCATTACCTCCACTACTGGGGAGGGTTAGCAAACCAAATCGTGCCAAATTAATTTGAGTGTTTTCTAGCCAAATCTAGGTTAGGAGGCGTTAGCGCTTAAATCTATAAGTATCACGTAGAGATAATGCGTCACATACAAATTTCCCCTACACACGTTTTCCTACTATAACGTTACTATATTTTAATCTATCTTAACCAAAAAGAGCCTAAAATAGATGCTATTAAAGTTAATGATATCAAGATAGCTACTATTAATGTTTTAGTAATGCTAATATATAAGATGCTTAACAACGAACGATAAGATAAAGAATATAGGCTACTAATTAAATATATGCTATTTAATTAGTATCTTAAAGATAAGTTAGAGTAAATATATAAAGTTAAATATTAGTATACGCTATAAGCTTAGGTTAAAGTAATATCTATAATACTAATTAGTATATAATAGATTTAAGAAACATAAAATATAATAGCTAGCGGAAATATTTAATCTTAATAACGTTCCTCTTCTATATTAAATTACACTACTAGATAAAGCTAATTTCCTATTATGTATAGTATACTATAAGCTTGCTAGAATTTATACCTACATTAATATTTATTAGTACTTTAGAAGAAGTATTAGTTATATAAAGTTTTGCTTTAACGCCATATTATTATACTTATACTATAAATATATAAAGTTATTATTATAGTTCTACCCCCTCCTTATACTATTAAGATATAAATAATACGCTAGAGCTATTAATTATACTAGTAGTACATACAAATTTTAGGGCTAAATTAATAGAATATATATTAACATTAGTAAGCTAGAAGGCACCTAGATCTAGCAAGAATTCTATAGTAGTTATAAAGGAAACTACTATATAAAAACGTAAGCTATAGCTACGCCTAATAAAATATTACTAGTACTTAATTATAGCCACTTTAGATCCTCAAATGACCCCCTAATGTTAATTAATTCTAGTCTTAAAGATAAGATTTAATAGATGTTTAGTAATGATCTAAAGAAGCTATTATATAGCGACGTAGCTTATCTTACTAACGATATAATTATATCTCTATACTAGGGTACAGAATTACCCCTTTAGTAGTAGAACTTTAATCTATAATAAGCTAGTATTTGTGTTGTTATAGAGTAGATGTTTGTCATTTTAAAGAACTCATAGTAAGGAGGGACGTCTAACTATAGGCATAATATATAGATAGGATTAATACCTATAGTATATTATTAAACCATATTAGTATTGCTTTAGAACTATAGAATAGTATTATAAGAATATAATCTTATTTAGAGTCGTTTTAAGGTTTTACTACTATTAATTAATAAATATTTAAATCCTATAAGTATATTTAATATTCTAATGCTATTAGAAGGGGAAGAATAAAATAATTTAAACGATATAGAATAGTTATAGTATTTATTAAAGATATTAAAGTTATAAAGTAAAGTTAAATATTCTTATTAAAGAAGGAAAAGTTAATAAAGTAGGGTTAGCCAATTATTTAACCCTTTTATATACTTTTAAAGCTTTTAGTATCTATTATAAGATTTATATAAAAACTATATTCTAACGCTATTACTAAATTATATAGAGAATACTAGAATACTCTTACTAACGTCTATTACCTATAAGACCCTTTAATAACTTCTTTATCTTCGTTATCTCTAAGCGTAATCTATTTACTTCTTCTCTTAGACTTATAACTTTACCTTCTTTACTACTACCACTATTACTACCTATAAGATTATTAGCACTACTACTACTATATTTATTTTAATCTCTAAAAGCCTAAATAATTAATTTAGACATCTTTATAATAACATTTTTTAGTATACGAACTTCCTTAGTCCTTTTATACTTCTTTTGCGCTCTTAGAGTTAAAGTAGAAGCCCTTAAAAAATAAGGAATTACTAGAGAGGTAGAGGCACTTATAGGATTTAGCTATAAGTCGTTTAAACTAATATCTTATTATATCTCTACTAATATCTCTTTAGGATTATTAGATAATTCTTTAACATTACTATCGCTATCTAAAAGAATATTAATTAACAAGGTGCCCTTATCTATAAATCATTAAGTAAGATTATTATACATTATAAAGCTATCTTCCTTCTATACCCTCTTTATATTAGAGATACTCTTTTTAGCGATAATAATATTATAATACTACGTCTAAATAGGTTCAAATTAATTAAGCGCCTATCTAAATTTATTATATAAAATATTGTACCCTAATAGATTCTTTCTCTCTACTATCTATAAAGGAATTACTCTCTCTATTACTACTATATATACTACTCTAGTAAGTCCCTTATCTATTATAAGGTTCTTCTTAGTTTTAAAGAAGATAGAAACTACGTACTACTACTAGATCTTCTACCCTACGATAGCTTCTCTACTAATACTACTATAAGTATTAATCTTCTCTAAATAGTAATATAAAACTATAATTAACGCTAGTATAGCCTAATTAAGGTTCCACTTTCTACCCCTTAAGGGCATTAAAGATATTAGAATTATAAGAACTATAGGTACTAGAGTTATAGGAACTATAGGTGCTAGCATAGTAGTAAATGCTCGCTATAAAGAGAAGAGTAAATAAGGCTCTAGCTAGCTCTATAATAGTAATATTAGCATAAACTAATCTAAAGATAGCAACATAGTACTATTTTAGCGTACATCCCTATATTATAGTTAAGGCTAGAAATCCTATAGTAACGACGGTAGCATTCGCTAAGAATTAGTCTTCTAGCCAAATTCTTATATCTATAAGCCTATAGTAAAGTCAAAGTTAGAATTTTAGCTAAAATACGCCCTACTATAGAGTGTTTACGTAAGAGTTGTCTTATTAACGTTATAGGCTTCCTTAAATAACTCTAGATATTATAATTCTTATAGTTCTTATAATTCTTATAATTTTTGCTATTATAGAGGGCGCTAAATTAACTCTACTAGTAAGAAATTAGTATCGTTTAGTAAGTATTATAGATTTAAAGATATACTAATGATATAAATAAATTTATATAGTATTTTACTACCTATAGCTATGCTAGAGATTTATTTAACTTTATTAACTTTAATAGCTTTAGTACCTTTAGGATATACTCTCCTAACGATATTCTTAGACCTATAGATCTATAGATTAACAGTATATCGTTAAAACAACAATAAGCTAATCCTATCTTAGTATTACTAAACCCTTTTAATTAAATCAAATTAAGGTTAAGCCGCTAGACCTAAGGTCTAGCGAGTCGACCTTAATTTAATTATCTAACGATTTTGGGTAAAGATCTACAAATCAATTTAGCACGATTTGGTTTGCTAACCCTCCCCACTCTAACACGATTTTAAATGCAGATCGAAGAAACCCGCCTTAATATAGATTTGCCGTGGTCGTTTCTAGTGAATCTGGATATCCCTTTTGATATGCATTCCAGGGATTTTAATAGTACTCTACTCCTAGTCATTGGCGGTAGCCTGATCTCATCCACATCGTCGGAATCTAGAGGATTTCTCTTGCCAACCCCGCATACCTGGTCGGAACAGCATTATTTGTTTTATTATCATGTACTTCCAAGGAGTTAGTTACATTGTACGCGTGCGTTTTTGATGGGTACTGTTCAACAAGATTTGATATAGATCACTCCACTCAGAATACGTATTTTGATATACCAATCTGCTGGTCCGTACAGCATTATTGTTTCAGCAAAGTGACAGAATTCTCTTATCGACTACAGCCGCATTCTGTTCCGGTTTACCCAATCCATCCTTCTCCATTTCACTTTTCTCACAATAGGTATACTCCAATGGTTAGTAGTAAATTAGTAACGTAATTTAAGCAAGGAGAACCTCCTCCCACAGCACTGGATATTATTGTGGATTGCTGTAGGGTAAATGATCTTCACATTCTTATCCCCGAGAATATCGAAATCCCAAACCATATCTGACCACTTTTGATGATGATCCTCACTTGAAATATTCAAACCACTTCTCTTGCATGTTTGCTCTCAGTGCGCACATTCCTAGAAAACTAGTATAACAAGATCTAGACTTCTAGAGTCCCCAACCTTTCGGCCCATAGTTCAAGCTCTATCTAGGAGAAATATCGAATCCACTGCGGGCTTAGGGTATGCCCCAATGTATTGCTTCCACACCAAATGATTTGCGGTGAGAGTAAAAGCTACGATCATCATACTGATCAACGATCTTGGTTTAGTCTTAGGCTTTAGCTTGCGGGCACTAGTATTCCGTCCTTCTTTCAACTCTCTTTAGCACACTGATTTCATCATGTAGCCTCATCATTCATTGGTGGGAATAGAAATCAGCAGGTCTTTCACGGGACGATTCTGCACCTTGCATGTCAGTCTCTACTACTTAGTCAATTTAGTCTTAGAAACTTTACCGTTCAAAGTCATCGTTACTCGTAAATGTACTAGTTGCATAATCTTCAATTCTCTTTCAAGTTAGTGTTTCGTTAGCCACGTTATCAGCTCCACAGAATACAGATCTCCAAAGCCCAAAGCAACTTTTGGCCCCTTTAGCATTTTCAGAAATGCAGTGAATAACCTTACACACACTGCACGCCGTCCGGTCTCCAAATGCGCGCATCCATTTGACTCACCATCTGACGAAAAGTCTTGTAATCTCCTCGGATTAAATAGGAGCAAAGTAGCCTACTACTACTGCAAGCCTAACAATGCCATGTGCCCGACTACTTGAATAATCACCGCAAGTCGCGCCGCCGCCAACCCAAGAACGTTGGTCACAGCGCATTATTAGGCGTGCACCAGCCATCTTCCTTGCCAAACTCTAAGCACTTGTCATCCCACGCCAGCTCGCGTGGCCGCCCAGGCCCCGTTGACCACCTCACACGTGGCAATTAAGCGCAATCCCATCATAATTACACTTTTCCTTTTCCTCCTCCATATTCTTCACTATTTGTTCGCTTAGACAACACGCGTGCACGTCAACGGAAGAACCCGCACAAATAGGTGGGTAATAAAAGGCCCGTCCACCCAACTCTTTCGGTTGGCTTGACAAGGGGAGTTTTGTCCAGACCATCGGGACGTTCGGCGACTGGCATATTCTTGCTACATTTCTGATAGGAGGCTGGGAATTGGACAGGGTCGCCGCGGTGGTTCATGCTGTCGGCGAAGGCTGGTCGGCAGAGGAGAAGAGCAGGCGTTAGTCCACAATTCAAACGACGGACAAAGAAGTTAGGACGGTTGCACTGTATCGTACGACTTTCGTTGGGTTTTCAGATTGACAGCAACGTTCAACGACAGGGTTTCAAATTTGCTGCTCTTAGATACAAAGTGGTAACTACAACCCTCAAAGGGCGAGCAGATCCCAGTCAGTGCACAGCGTGATTCTTAGGATCGGGATTTGATTCTTACCTCGTCGCTTTCAATATTATCAGCTTTCTTAATTCATCGAGCATACGGATCCATGATAATACTCTACAATTGGTGAGATTGAAGGTCATGAACATCATATGTTCATGTCCAGTCGGCAAAACGTCGTTCTACTTTGAGAGCAGGATTAGGATCAATTTTATTGTTCCCATCATTTTCAACATCATATGATCTTGTCGGACCCTTCGAATCTTATTGTGCCAATCCTGACAATCTCATGTGATTTCTTGGACTCTAGAAGGATTCTAGAAAACAAGGCGAGGTGTAGTTTCGTTCAAAAGAGCAGGCATATCCTCGATTCTTCCTAGCACCCCGTTGTCCTCCAACCTGGATAATGCGAAATAGTCAAGGTCTACCCAAGGAGATGGTAGTAATTCGCTAATGTCAACCATGAACCTCAAGTTCGGAGATCAAAGTTGCAGTGACTAGAGGGTGATAGACAGCTGTTTCTTACTTCAACTCTAGTGACTACAATTATCGTCGTGGAAAATCCGTGTTGAATGATTTAGCAAAATACGTTCTATTGTAGTCGAAGTTTGGTAAGGTTATTGCGTATGATTGTTAAATGATTTTGTTGGACGTCTTTCACTTTCATTGCATGCTGCTTACACAAAAGCATTATCTAGGATATCATTTCCCGTTGTAGGCAATGCGATTCAAGCTCTGCATATGAATTCCCACTAATCCTGCGATGCTTCTTCGGCTTCATCGCTACACGACCAGCAGCGAATTAATACTACTGATGAATGGCACACAAACATGTCCGGATAACCCGAGGGTTCGCTATATGGCACAGTGTTTCATTTGACACTAGTATATTTAGCATAATCCAAACAAGAACAGCTCCAGACGTTCATATCCCGGTTCCACATCGGGCTTATCACAGCTAACATGTGTTGACATTACTCTGTAGCAGACTGTACATCGCTCTCCAAATCAGACAGCGTCTTGGACCTCCTCTTAGCGTCAATAAACAACATAAACTCTCCATACGTTCTCGGCATGACTCGTACATCCCCGTCGACTTCGAAAGAATAGTTGAAAGTGCCCGTCGGTTTCCTCTCGCCATGTTCAACGTTGCGAACATACGAGTCAACTCGTACTATGACGCGCGTCTTTTGTGCTTCCTTCCCGCCTGCTGTCGCACCGGAGCCATCGTTGTCAGATAGTCCGCCTTCTACTTCGGGATCAGTGTACACGACTGTTGCTCCAAGGTATAGCACGCTGCCGACTGGGACGGGTGTTTCAAAGGTCGATGGGTCGAGAGAGACGAAGCGTGGGCGAGCGTGGGCGAAACTGGCTGCACAGCAGAATGCAAGCTCGTAGCTTGCTCGTAGGAGAAAACCACCGAAGATCATGAAATGATGTCGATTTCGGTATTGCGGTTGCATGATGGCGGCGGAGTGTAGTTTGGTCGCTTCCATCCATGTGACGTTGGACGGCTTAGTATGAGTTGATGTTGTCTCTGGTACTAGCTGTCAGTCTCACGCTTGTAATCGCAAACATGATGAGGCATGGGATGTGGACTGCTGGAGTAAGGCGTTTGCACAAGCCTACTCCGATCCATCGCGATACCTGCCAGTGATCTCCATGTAGGAAACCAGCTCATAATCATATAGGCCTCAACAACGAATTTCGTGCAGCGAGTATGTTGAAGCCGGAAATATGCTTTCCTCAAGAAAAAAGGCAGTCAGGGTAGTAGATCGGAGCACGCTATGTTTTGTCTGCCGGCGAAAAGTCATCTCGGATTTATGGAGAGCACTTACCGTGCCATTGAACTTGTTTTTGCCATAGAGAATGAATTGTTTTGCCTTCATCAGCATCTGGTGTATACTTTCGTAGCGTTTTGCTTCTTAGCTCTTTTCTCTTTTTCGAGTTACGTTCTGCTTCATCAAAGATCTTCTTTTCTTCTGCAGTCTCTATCTTGAGAGGATTTATAGCTGTGGGCCTATGAAGAAGTATGAGCAACTGCTGACGAATGCCAAAAACCATCACTGTGACGCTTACTTTCTTGTCTCTGGATTCAGCGAAACCATTGTACAACTGCAGCTCAACAAGATGGCGCCGCTTTTCTGACCATTTGTAGCTGCAGCGGCAACCTGTAAACCTATTTCCATGCTAGACTTGCCAACATGTGTCACTTGACCACTTAGTTCGAGGTCGCAGACTTCCTTCAAAGGGTGGGTTATTGATATTCGATCAAAGGATGCAGTGACTGTTGTGACGCCTTCTCCAGTATGCTTGTATGCAATCACTCCAGACAAGGCATCGAGATCCATGAACAGCGCACCGAGTCTACGTATAGAGAGTTAGCTTCACGCTCAGTAAATCTTTTGACTTGATGAGGTTTGCGACACAGATTCGAGCCATCACTCCACCTAAGCCTGATAATGGGCGGTCATAAACCCTTAGGGGTTCAACAACAACACTTGCAAGAAGTAATTCCCATTCTGAAGAAATGGACAGTAAAGTTTATGAGCCAGAAGATATTTCACTAAGGCATAGCGGTTCCACACCAACAGCTCAATCCGTGTAATACGAGACCAAATCCGCTTACCTCACATTGCCCTCAGAATTCAAATACCCATCCGCTAAAAATTTATCCTGAGCAAGCGGTAACACCACCTTAGTAAAACTATCACTCATAGTTTTCGGTGTGAGTGTCGTCTCCTTGACCGGACCCGTTGCTGAGGCTGTCGCGCCTGCTCCATGCTCTTTCTCTTTGCTTTGCCGTTCCCGCAAAGCATCAATCCAGGGAGTGGGAACTCGCATGGCAGTGAGTTCTTTAAACACGCCATCTGTCTGGCGTATCGTCGATGTGCTGAAAGGCCGAGCATGCGCGGACTTGAGACGTTGACCAAGCCGAAGAGCGCGCTGTCTGGTTGCCATGCTGGGTATGTCCTAGCTCTTGTTCGGCCCTTTCTATTGGAATAAAAAAGAGTTTTATGAAATTGTTCGGATGCTGTTCTTTGATTGTCGATAGAATGGTGCTTGAGGGCAGATGGAATTGAGTTTGCCCCATCAAGTACTGCGCAGCCCCCAGTGAATTATCGAAAGAAAATAGTCAATGAAACTTCACGAGAGAGTCCTGACATGGCATAAGGAAGTCCTGAATTTTCTAGGATATTAACAGATGGTTGTTTTCAGCTAACGCGCGCCTCGAGGTGATACGCGATATCAAGCGCTATATAAACTTGTTACTGCATCAGAATACATGGAGTGTATGATAGCATAAAATGGAGCAGAACAGCCCTCTAATTGTTCTAATATATACATTCTGATGTATTGGACTGCGCCGAGAACCAGCAGCAAGTCAGGTTGTTATACAATATGTCACAGATTGAAAGAGAAATTGGGTATAAAACTCAAAGTCAACATCCTACACTCGACACCAGACAATAACATCGCCCTTGCGCCTTGAATCGTCATGCCAATGAGTATTGAAAGTTCTCCAACACTCTTGATATCCTTCCTTAGCCCAGACATTCTTGATGTTAGGTTCCAAATGCTCGAAAAACACTAGATATTCTGGTCGGGGCGATTTGTGTCCAAATATGTCAATTGATTTTGACATCGTCTTCGAGTTCTTCATGTTGTCGCGCATCCAGGCTTCTGGGTCTTCGTAGAACTGATCTGCCTCGTCGAGGTATTGTTCTCGATGACTGAACGGAACATCGATGGGCGGCTCACATGTGAGCGCCCACGCTTCTATCTGCTGGTGTATAAGGTGGCTTCGCCATGGTGTGCTGTGGCATGGCATAAGAAATGCAACGCTTGTGACAACCTTAGGTCCATGGCTTTGCAGTCGACTTTCATGCTGCTCTCGCAAATAGTGCGTAACATCTACGACTCCACGTTGATGAACCTGTGTAAGGTAGATCGTGATGACCACATTCGCCAGAAGGAGCAACAAAACCCCCAGCCGTTTCAGTGTTTTGCGGGATTTTGTAAATTGCGCGGCTGGATAGGCGGCAATTATTTGAAGGGCTGGAAGAAGTGGGTATAAGAAACGAACTTCCTTATGAGCTATCAAACTCAAGCTAGTGACGACGAAGCCAACAGTCCATTTGAGAACGCTGAGAATAGTAGCCGTCTCATCTACATGATTTGTAGTGGAGGCGGTAATTTTGTTGCGAGCAACAGATTGAAATATTCCCAGACCAGCAAAGGGTAGGCTTGTCGTCAACAACAAGGGTAATCCCTCGGTGAGATAGTAATCCCACCGGTTTCTGCCGTAGAATACGGCAAGATCCTGAGCCACATTGAAATATAAAAATCTGAAAAGAGGGAATGTCCAGAATCCATAATACCAACGATCAGAAATGGCAGAAATTGCCAAAATAATAGATCTAGAGGTCGTTAGCTAGATCATGACATATGAAATTAACGCCGCAGACTATCGTCAAGCATTGTAGATATATGAGAAAGATAGGGCATATGTCAAGAATATTTGCGGATCCGAAGTTGTACGTACCCACAAAGCAGAGCTTCCCTGGCTAAGATAACACGTACATGAGTTGGGGAGTTGTACAGTGCTATTAGAGCCAGAGGTATCCAAATTAGAATATTGGTAGGTCTTAGTATCGTCGCAAGAGCGGCCAATAAGAGCGAGAGCCTCAGCCTAAAATACCTTAGAAAGTAAAAAAGCTCATGATATATCTATAACTTACTCTGATATTGACACTGATTTGTTTAATGAGTCTTCATACTTCGGCGTTCGGACGTTATTCCGATTTGACAAGGATATCAAATTCCAAGGCCAAAGACTCAGGGCCAGTGCTGTCAAAGAAGTCTCGATCGAGTTGGAAAATGTTCGAACAGAGCAAAAAAATTGCCAGGGACTGACAAGGGACAGGATAAGCTAGGAAAAGAATCTCATCAGTATCTCATGCACATATTGACAGATTTGGTAACGTGCATACAGTGGTCCAAGCTGAGCGACTTTCTATACCGTAAACTCGTTGGGCGCATTTCCAGGTGAAAAAATCTGTGCATGTAGCAAAGAATGCTTGAGCGACTTTTGGTCCAGCCAGCAGGATCTGGGAGCGAGAGGCGATACTGGAGGCAGGGAGAAAAGAGACAGCCCGATATATGGAACCAAACAGCAAGGGATGGAGAGATGTTCTCAGCTGATGGCGCCACTCCTGATTACAAGTCATATTAGCTCAAGTCAATATAAGAGTACACAATGGAAAAGTCTATTAATTACCCAAGTGATCCAGGCCCGACTCTGGTCCCCAAATGCAAGCTGCCAGGCGGGCTCTAGGGATTGGTAGTACTCGTCAGGTTGGAAAAAAGTTGAGATGAGCAATGCATTGGCGACACGTAGTGCAAGCAGCAAGCCAAACAGACCAACAGAAGAACTCGACGATGCAGCGATGCGTGGTGGTTTGGTGGCTGTGGTAGTTGACATGGCGATTGTCAACCACGACACACGCTGAACTCCAAACGAAGTCAACAATGGTAAGGGCTGATTGAAGAAACGGGTCGGGCCATTGGCGTCGCGATTTGCTGGTCCAATAACAAAGATCGGGGAGGCGGGCTCGGCGGACTAGAGCAAGGTTTCCGGCAGGGAGATGACTTGAAGTTGGAGAGACGAAAGTGCAGGCTGGTCCGAGCTGGCGTCAACGTCTCTAGTGAATCGATTGAGTCGATTTGAGTAGTAGGGTAATCAAGCTTTAGCTTCTGATCAAAGCGACCAACAAGCACAAACGAAGTACGGTAAGCCTGGGCCAAAGTCTGGATTGTCAAAGAAGGGTAGAGCCGGCATTGAAAGATGCAGCCAGCCAGTTAAAAGACAAGTCATGAGGGCCTACGAGGGGCAAGCCCGCAGAACAGGAGTCAAAACACCACTCCAGAGCACCGAATAACGGATCGTATTATCCTCTTTGGGTTAGTCGCTGGATTCTGCAATCTCTGAGACCTCTATCGGCGAATTGAAGCTCGTTTCTCGTCGGTTCCCTGCGCCAAAGCCATCCTGCACCAGGCCAGCTGGTCAGCTCGAGCGTGCAAAGTTGCAAACTGAGAAATTTTCAGTTTCCGACTTTGCCGCCCCACTGACACTGTGCGTGGCATTGAAAAATCCAACACCAAGGGAGAAAACCGCAACTATCGTGAGCTTTTTGGCTCCATTCGTTCATGTGCATCATTAGGCATACCTTAAACCACCAAAGCCTATGAGATGGGAAGGATTCATGTTGAGTTGCGAGGCATTGGCAGATTAAGCAGATGCTGCAAAAAAGGCACTAAGGAATACGAGTCGCTTGGTAACTTACAGCCGTTATGTAACATTTGAATATCGAGCTCTAACAGCTGATTAAGGTGGGCTGGGAGCGGACATGCGGCATGTGCTCGCTCAACACGCGATCTGTGCTCAGCCATCGAGGGTGGTGGGATGGATGGCTCGATATTCCTCAATAATATGGAATATCCTTGGCTAACAAGCCAAACCACCTGGTCTGCATTCTCCACTATCTGGCCATCAAGAGAACCTATTTGTCTGCCTCTAGGATCGTGAGTGTGCGCCGCTCTCTTGGAAGGTAGCCTCCAAGCCAATCTAGCCGCTTATCTGTCGTACACTCCATCCAGTCCTCTAGCAACAATTTGGACCAAACAGATATTACTGAATCACTGCTAGCATGTCACTACCAATTTACTTTACACATGCTCCAACACTTGCCGCATGCGCCTTTACAAAAAAATCAGCAAAAGAGAATCTCACCCGAGGGAGCGGTTCACCCCGGCATCGAGCTGAACAATGCTATACCTGCACGATATATATTGCCACTTGTCAACGGGTTGGGGACGGTTTGTTGTCTCCCCCTGTCACTGAATATCTGGGGAGTGGTGCAAGGTACCAGTAGTCCTGCCGATGGCAAGAAATGTCATGATATCAACAGAACACATTGTCTCAATTGCGGATACGATAGCACAATCTGAGGTGGTCACTGGGTGGATAACATGCTCACTTCTCCGTACTCAAGCTGTCATCTTATGCCGCTTAACTAATAGGACGATGGTATTTCGATTTAAGTCTGACGCATTGCATCTTCAACCGTTATATACGAGTTGACCTGACTTTGAATTCTGTCGGCCAGGTCGGGCTGTGTCGTCTGCAGGATAGACGGAAGGCAAAAAGCAAACAAAACCTGGGGTCTGAACCTCTTTCGAACTGGATGGCAGTCCATTCAGATTGCTTGCAACCCCAGCACACAGGGTTGTTCTCACTTGAAGCGCAAAAGCCGGTGCTAAACCCAGTGCTGTCTTGACTGGCTCGAATCGACTAGGGGCTGTTGATCTGTCGATAGTTGCTTGATCGAATCGATTGCGGGACAGTTTTGCGTAAATCATAACCACGTTGACATCCTTGACAGTTTATGAATTAGGTAGATCTTAAGAGGAGTCGCGAGGGTATACAAATTTGTGATGACCAAGAGTTTTCCAGGCAGTTATGGTTTTCCTCTACGTGTAGTATGGTAGATGATGGCAAAATCGAGTTTGATACACGTACAAGAACATGATATCAAGACAAAAAGGCTTCTAGAAGGCTAAAATATGTACAAATCGAGCCTCTTGATCTTTGACCATGTCATCTCTAGATTATCCGGCTGGCAACAATGCAAGATGGTTTTGCTGTTGCGCGTTAGTAAGACATGGAACTTGATATTCACGTATCTCTGCGATGGTGTGAAGCTAAGCCATCGACAAACTTTCATACCCCAGGATCTACAGCTTCATCCGCATCTTGATGCGCACATACTTGTATAGGTTATCGGACCGAATGGTTTCTTCCCGTCTAATTTGGATAGCAAGCCATATTAACTCCGGGTATATCTGTGCACCGAGAGGTGGCTATAGCTTTGTCGATGATTTTGATCTGCTATAATTCATGAGCCAATCTGGTGCCAAACACCTATCAAGCACTCAAATATTTAGAGTTCAGACTCACTGGCCAGTGTCTTAGAGACACGATCTCATGTAGTGTTAAGAATGGCGACTTAGAGTCTTGGACCATCTTGTGCTAATCCTAGCATCCTGCACGCCACCCAGTTAGTGATGCTGATCAAGTGAGTCTAGCAATTACCACTCTTACTCCTCCGTACTTCCGTAGCAGTATATGCAATGAATAATAAGATTTGAGTAGCAGATTGTAATACTGTACTTGGTCAAGATCTCCGAGACAACCTTCACTTTGACATCGATCGCAGTCAGAATAAGTACGGTAGTAGCGCTGACAACCCTGAAAACCGGGGATGGTACTACCGTATGTACAGCAAGAGGTTCTGATTGTGGAGTAAAGTTTGGCTTGGGCAATCATCATGGATCCATACAGGTAACGGCATGAACACTTTGCAAATTGACGCTAACGTGCTGCACGTCCCTTTACTAGCGCAAAGCAGGGGTCATTAGAGCTAAAAGCTGCTAAGGCCGTTTCTTTTCAAGTAATCTATCTGCAAAGTTGAGTCAGCAGCGGCCAGCCTCAATTCCATACCGGCTGGGTAAGATAATCCACTTAATGTCTTCCAAAGTTCCAATTGACTGAGCGACAACTCCATCCCAAGTTCCCAACTACTCACCGTTTCCACCAAAACCCCTCCAACCCTCTCTCCTCCACAATCCGCTCTCGTCTTCTTTCACAAGTCAGAATCTATATTCCTCTCTTCAACGCCCTCAGTACGCAAGGCTGATCCTGTTCAGCTACAGCCGTACTCTACCTGTTCTTCTCGCCCAGTCTTCGTCTCCATCGACCATACCCTACTGGGAGAGCCGCCCAATCTCTCCTACTTGAACACGTCCTTCTAAAATACTGTCGCTGTGCTATTCCCCAATCCTAGAGAATAGACGAATCCCTGATCTGCTTAAGCGGGTCTTTCTTTTTTATTGTATGTCTACGAGTACCTATTCGTGGTGAAGTTGTCATGATCCATCCAGTACAACCGCTTTCACCAAAGTATGGTTAGCTAACTGTTTGGTGCTTTTAGACTGACAATTTACCTGCCATTCACGTTTCTCTGAGCCGAGGAAATGGCATTCACCTCCTAATCGATATGACGAATTCCCCAATCGGCTGAATCAGCTTTCCGATATGGTCTGCACATCTCCCCTTCGCCAGCTTTTGCGCTCCATCGCAGGCTAGTAAACCCTACAATACGATTTCGGTAACTGAACTTCATCTACGATTACATTTTAATGGATAGCGCATGAAACCTGGGGCTTTCGTATACATCACATCATTGTGCAAGTATGGAAGCCGATGACACGACAAATGGCGGTGCTGCTGAGCAGCAAACCAAACAAACTATAAATTATGCGCCACCAGTCTCCGAAATATCGAACGTCTTACCCATAACAATGAATGAATCAGACAACCGCGACGACACAACAGCTTCTATACCGGTTTCGGAGGACTATTTGCTTTTATTGGGACGCAGTGTGTCTGCTCTACCTACTCCCTCGATTTCTGATACCGACAAGACGCTGGGGCAACTTTCAGCCTCTGAAGGATTGGGCAGATCCTCATCTGTTAAAGTTTATAAATCAAGCATTGATACCGGTGACGAAACAGCCACGAACTTTCCTCCTGCATTTCCTCAGAATTATTCTCATAATACCCGAACCTCGCACTCTGCTCAGCATTACATTTCACCCATCTCTGCGCCTACTCCTCTCAAACCTCGGCCTGCCTCAAGCAAGCCATTGCATCACGCGGGCAGATCTGAAAGCCATCTTCATAATATTGATAACTTGCGATCGGTATCTGGAACAGACCCAAGGCTTGCTTCTGCTGCCAGCAGTCCGGGACTCTTCACTCCTACAGGGTCTCCCCTACGACCAGACTTTGCGCCATCAGACTCATCTGAGCCATATTCGAGTCCATATCTACATTATAGCCATGGACATGCCCCAAAAGAGTAAGAATGCATTCATCATCTAGATACAAGTGCTAATATTCCTAGAACCCACTTTGCCGAAGTTGACGTTGACCCAATCTCTGGCCGCAAACTCATCAACCACTACGAAATCATAAGCGAACTAGGACGCGGTGTTCACGGCAAAGTAAAGCTCGGCCGAAATTTACATACCAGTCAACATGTTGCCATCAAAATCGTGGAAAGAATTTCGAAGAAGCGGCGACTTGGAAGGACCGGGGATCAAGAGGCAAAAATCAAGCAAGAGATTGCTATCCTGAAGAAAGCTCGTCACCCGAATATCGTCGGTCTCTTGGAAGTCATTGACGACCCTGCCAAGAAAAAAGTTTACATTGTCCTGGAGCACGTTGAACTAGGTGAAGTGGAATGGCGCGTTCGAGGAAGGCCAGATATCTGCCTGGCTGAATATCGCAGAAACCAACGCGAGGCAAAAGGCCTGTTTGATAAAGACCTCATCAAAGCCCAAGAAGACATCCCAGGAATGGCCCCGCATACCGTACAAAGTCTAGATGCAACTCATGATCTCCGGTTCGATGATGATTTCCTGGCGCCAACTGAGAACATTGGTCACTGGAGCTTGGAACTAGGTGGTGATTCGGAGGGCGAAGGCCTCGCTGATGAGAGCAATATGGAAACCGTAAAACAACCTATTCAGCAGCTAAACCTCGTTTCTATTACCGCTGTGCAACCGCATCATACACCTCATCGGGTAACGGACCAATCTGGTGTGCCAGAACTCGTGCAGCAATCTGCGATAGAGGAGTCTATTGATCCATCTGGATCTCATCAACCTGCATCATCCGAGGCTACGCTTACGAATGAAACTGTGGCAAAGCCCGAAACAGATCATGCGCTGCAGCAAGAAAGGCTTGACACCTTTTCAAACAGGCCTCGTTCTGAGGAGTACCACACCGCACTGGAAGGAACCATGTACGGACCTTACGACACCTCACATCACGATATAGAGCGAGGTCTGTTTGACAATATGCCCCTTCTGCGAGACGAGTACGCCGGTGAACGAATACCGGAACACTATCGTTTTGTACCAACCATGACCTTACAGGACGCTCGGCGAACTATCCGTGATACGGTTCTGGGATTAGAGTATCTACATTATCAAGGGGTCATTCACCGCGATATCAAGCCAGCTAACTTGCTGCAAACAAAGGATCATCGAATCAAGATCTCGGATTTTGGAGTTTCATACCTTGGAAAAGCCGTGAACCAGGAGCAACCCAACGACGATCAGTCAGAATCAGAAACTCCAGATATCGACGAAGCGCTGGAGCTCGCAAAGACTGTGGGCACTCCAGCTTTTTATGCGCCTGAGCTCTGTCAAACCGACCTTGATGAAGATGTACCACCCGTCACTGGCCAAATTGACGTCTGGGCGTTAGGGGTGACTCTTTACTGTCTCGTCTTTGGTCGTGTGCCGTTCCATGACAACAATACATTTGTACTCATGCGGCTCATCGCAGAAAAGGATGCGTATATACCACGTCGGCGATTGAAGGCCGTGGAGCGACCTGACTCGGACGTATATTCTCCAGACACACAGAACTCGTCTTCTAATAAAAGACAGCCGGATGCACTGGAATACGAAGAGGTTTCTGATGAGCTTTTTGACCTTCTGCGCCAGCTTCTTACCAAAGATCCTCGACAGCGAATCAAACTGCTTGAGGTCAAACATCACCCTTGGCTACTTTCTGGCATTCAGGACCCAGGTAGATGGATTGACGAATCTGATCCGTCCAGATTGACGCAAGGCAAGAAGATTGTGATCTCTAAGGAAGATGTGGACGTGGCAGTTGTTCCTTTCAACTTCAATGTTGGTGGTATTATCAACTTTGGTCAAAGAGTAGGCCGGAAAATTGTTGGCGCTGTCACTGGCAAAAGTAGTTCGCGAAAACGTGCGAAAAGCAGCGCAGCCGATGCTGCTCCGTCATCGAATGCTTCGTCTAGTTCAACCATCAGCCAAGACGCAAGACGTCAGGAACAGCGAAGACCCAGCCTCAGACCGGACGAGGTCCTCCATGCTCTAAAAGCATCTAGAGACACTGAACATCCTTTGTCTCATAGCGTCACTGCTAGTCCAGAGCTAAAACCTTATTCATTTTCTCTGCACAACGATAATCGACCAGAGTCTCCTACCGGACGTTATGATGGAATGCCATTTGCTTTTCATGAAAGACCAATCCATCTGGAGAGGGGAATGTCCGCAACAGGTTCTATCCGAACCATTAAACAGAGTGACCTTGCTGCCTTGGCTGCTGCAGGTGCTTCCAATGCTCCTGGTCGCCCGCAGACACCTCAAACTGACGGGTCATCCACAGGACTCAGTGTAATTCTTGGAGATGCAAAGAAGAAGATTTTAAAAGGTTTTCGAAGCCGCGAGTTTTCCGGTCGTGAAAGAGGATCCACCGGGGATCTATCTTCCCATGAAGATGAAATATTGCGCGCAGGCCCAAGCCTAGCTTATAGCAATGCTCTTGCTTCTGGGCAAGTTCATCCTCCAAAGGTCCTTCAGGATGGCCACATGACTGCCAGATCTGCGGCTGCAAGCCCCGTGTCATCCAGGACACCATCTCTTGGAGGTCTGGGGGATTTCTCTGGGACTAAGAGTTCAAGCGATTCCATCTCGCGGCAGTCATCGCTATCATCAGTTGCTTCTAGAAGTATCTATCCTGAGTCTCATCCCCTTCACTACTTCCCAAACTCTGCTTGGCTTCCATTGTTGGGCGACGCGCCCGATGAGCGCTCCGCTTCCAGAATGAGTTCAATCTCCGCACCCGCCTCAAATGAAGATGAGCTTGCTCGTGCGAAAAACCAGCAACAGCGTCGACTCATTCTTGACCAAAAGATTGCACAGGCTCCCATGGATCAGCATACACCATCTATGCTACAAGTAGAATGCCCGCCAAGTCCTGACGATATATCGGACGCATATTCAAGCACAATTCGGCCACGTGGACCTCTCTCGGAAGTCTCGCTTGGCGATGCCTCTACAGCCTACAAGGGACCTGTCGCCTCACAAATGGTCAATAGCTACTCAGATGACCAGTTCATGAGCAACATATCGCAGTCAACGTCGAACCCGTCACTCCCTTCTGCATATAGTGTAACCTCCAGTCTTGCTGCCGAAGATCCAACCCATTATACGATTATTCCACCGAAGAGTGTCGCCTCTGATGAGAGCCACAAAACTAATCATAATCATCGTGACGCTGACCAATCGCGCGAATTTGACTACCGGCGTCCAGTGGACCAGCGACGAGAAGATGACTATCCACGCGAAGACGATGATGGCTACACTGTTGAGGATGCTCTCGACGATGGCGACGATTCTGACGGTTCTTTCATTGAAATGACCACCAAAAGGAGGCCTGCTGCGCGTCACAGTCGTAGTATCAGCTTGGTCAATCCAGCTCAGAGATCATCTGCCCGACCATCCTCTGGCACTTTAGCTACTTCCGCGAATGACAGGCGAGGGAGCACGAACACCATGAAGGATGCTCCAAGTCAATCGGGAACTGATTCCACGACCACTAGCTGAAAACCACCCCTCAGCCTTTCATCGTTTCATCAATGGGCTTTTGTTACGCAAGCTCTACGAAGTCACAACCATATACATAAGACATCTTTGGCATATTCATCTACATGCTTTCCGGCGTCTCCTCTCTTCTGTACTTCCATTGTACGATTTTAATATTATGCACGAATATCGACCTGTCATATCGGATCTCTTGAAACTATCATCTCAGCATGTGTCTTTTCCTTGCCCTTGACATTTTTTTATTGGGCTTCTTCATTCATCTCTTCTACGGATTATCAAAACTTTAGCGCATGAGCAAAAGTTGTTCTCTCACGAGATACTTTTCACGCATTTGTGAAGGGAGCCTTGATAGCCTTGTCCAATGTCGAAAAGCTTATGCATTTGTAATTCAGCATTGGCGACTGAAATACGAGCGTTGAAAACTATCAAAAACGTCTTTGATGAATATGCATTGTGTTATTCCACGGAGGTTCATTTTCTCGCTGTTCTCGGTTTCCATCTTCCTACAGGAACTACGGAATACATTTAACCGTGTTTTTGTTACGCCTCATGTCGTCTTCATCTCATCGACTTCTCTTTGAACCAGCAAGCGAATTGTTGAGCTTTTCTCGTTACTGCCCTTCTCCCCTTTTGGTGTCAATGAACTCCAAAAATCTCTCCTGGGCGGCAAAAATTCAGACTCTTCAAAAGAAAATGCTCATTTGGCCAAAAGAGGAACGAAGGCTGCTGTTTCTCGATTATCACGAAACTCCTTTCTTTTTGTTCTATGATATGCTTGGGCTGGAATATTGATGAGATGAAACATTCCGAGACGGTCGCTCGATTCTCTTATACATGAGTAGTTATGCCCCTTCGAATCTCGGGGAATTGAAGACCTTGTAGTTATATAGCAATTCTAAACTGCTTTTCTGCATTCAATTATTGATCATTGACTCTTATGTCTGTGAAGTCTTCTCATGTTGGTTGCTTCCAACAACCTCATCCCGACGCTATATCAATATGTGATTGATGTCAGAGAAGCATCAGGCGGGTTCTTGATATGTTTCAGGCACCATCCGAGTGAACGCTCGCCGATGCAAAGCAGTTTTTGCTGATGGTTGATCTACTCGTATCGGCTTCTTCAGGGCGCATGGACACGATGGTCGTTCCAAGCAATATATCATCGTCCTCCGGGTACGGCGTGGCAAGCTCATTACTTTCTTACTCGCCCCGTTCTTCAGCTTCTTTCGCCCTGTCTCCGAATGTATACGCCAAGCCGCACCCGACAACATTTACCGCACACAATCCTAGTGTCGCGCCACGGATCACACCTCGCGTTGAGAAAAACTTTTGTCGTAACCTCTGTAATAACTTGTCAACCTTTTTTCAATCGCGCATGCTAAGCGCATTTCGTTCATACCTGTTGTCGCCGTGAAGCCAGCAGTATATATAGACCACTTAATCCTGCTGTTATACCTCCAGCATCCTTCTTGTAGCCTGCGGCTCCTACATATGCGGATCCGAGAAGCGCGACTGGGAAGAATATGCCACCGATGACTTGGAGGGGTTTGAGATGTTGAGAAGCGATTAAAGAGGCTTGTATTACGGGTATGAAGGAGTTTTCTGGAGGGATTGAGCTTTTGGGTGTTGGTTCATTGATTTATGCATGACGTACCTCCCCATTTTTTGAGGGTGTGAACGGCGCTGTCTTGAGGCGGAGGCGTAGACATTTTAATTATACTCGAGAGATGTAAGTAGATCAGAGTGAAGAGATTAAAAGGAAGTGATCGTATAATGAAAGGCAAGAAAGCTAAAAGTGACGTGAAGACTGAAGACTGGATGAATTGGAGCTGTCTCAAAACCATGAAATAGTCTTAGCGCGCGGCTATGACCAAACTACTTTCGTCCAAGCATCTGGACACTATCAACATCTGTTACTATCACCAACTTTCCACCAAACCAACCCGCCCAATCCGCATCACCAATAACGATAAGCTTCCATTCTACACCATATCCCGTCGCAGAACATATCCATCCACACAAATTCTCGAATGTCTGCCCGCGCAAGCGGCACCGACAAGGGCTCCTCCGCCAACGGCGACGCCCGCCCACGCAACCACCACGACGGCAGTTCTGGCCGCGCCTACACCATCGACCAAAAGGCCGCCGTCCTACGCGTCCGCCGCTGCAGTCCCACCGCCTTTTACGACATTCTCGGTCTCGAATCCTCACGCACGACGTGTTCAGAAGGCGAGATCAAGAAGGCATATCGCAAACTCTCGCTGCTCACACATCCGGACAAGAATGGCTATGATGGCGCGGATGAGGCATTCAAGATGGTGTCAAGGGCCTTTCAGGTGCTGAGCGATGCGGATAAAAAGGCAAAGTTTGATCGCTTTGGGGGAGATCCGGAGAGTCGGCAGGCGCAGGCGCAGGCGAGCTCGCCGTTTAGTGGGTTTGCGGGTCGGCAGGGCGGTGGGGGGAGCTCAATGTTTGATGATGGGCCGGAGATTTCGCCGGAGGAGTTGTTTAGACAGTTCTTTGGGGGCGGTGGTGGTGGTGGGTTCCCTGGGTTTGGTAAGTGCTGTCAGAGTATACGATAGTAGGGAGTCGTGCTAATGTTGGTGTCGCGTAGGTTTCGAGACTGGACCACAATTCGTTTTCAATATGGGTGGACCAGGTGGTGTTAGAGTCACGCATTTCGGAGGCGGCGGTCCTCGAAGAAGACCTCGTCAAGCTGGTCAAGAAGAGGAACCAGCACCGCTTCTCAACACCCTTTTCCAGCTGCTCCCACTTTTACTCCTATTTGTCCTCCCTCTTCTCTCCTCCTTATTCAGCGGGTCCTCGGCTTATGGACCGACATTCCGAACCGACCAAAGCGTGTCTCCTCACACGAAAAAGCTCGTCTCAACCACAATTAGCCAGCCTTACTGGGTCAACCCCAACGACTTTGAAGGCCTTTCAAAGAGCCAAAGAAAAGATCTCAACCATAAAGCAGAAATCAGAATCGTAACAGAAACACGGAACCGATGCCAATTTGAGCGTCAAGAGCAAGAAGAGCTATTCCAAGAAGCACAAGGGTGGTTTTCAACAGACGAGGTAAAGTTCGCCAAAGCTAAAGCATTACCCATGAAGAACTGCAAGAAGATAAACGACTGGGCGCATAGGGGTATCATATGAGTTCTTCTCGTTTTGCATAGCATTGGCGAATTGGTACATAGTTCTTCTTACACTTTTTATAATGGCATATGAACTGCATATATTCCACCACAGCTCTTTTCTACCTCTCCTAGATCTCATCCCAAATCCGTTACTTCTCATGCTAACACACACTGTTTACCCGTCGCCACAAAACTATCATGAAAATCAACTTCAATAGCTTTCTTATCCACCTCCCCAGGCCGTCGACACGAAACTATATACCTCCCACCATCTTCCTCCTTCTTTTCACCCTCCACAGCCGGCCGTATCCTCACACAATCATCCCATCTACTACTCCACCCAGCCACCATCTTCCCACCAAACAACCTCCCCATCCCCTCTACATATATCCGCGCGCTCCGCGGCCCAAGCCCCATCGTGCCTTTTGTCCCACAGTAGTACACCACCACCCGCTTCACGCTCTTCAATCCATAGCCTAGTGCCGCCACGGCCGCTACCACTGGCGCGACTCGTGTCTCAACAAAATCTCGTGTCCCGGGCGTGGGATGATTGGACCCGTTACAAGTACATAGTTGGAGATATACATCTTCAATGTCCAACTCTAGAGGTGAAAGAACGCCGGCGGATAGCCAGGTTTCTAGCTGTGCTATGCTAGGCAGGGCGGTGATATAATCTCTTAGCACAAGATCACGGACACCGAGACGTTGGAGATGAGTTGGTGGTATTGAAGCTAGACGCGTATGTTGCAGCGGGAGCGTTGGTATGTTGCTGGGCACGAGGAGAGCGGTGCGGTGCAGAAGGGGTCGGGTTTCGTGGAATATTTGGCGCGATACTAGGAGGAGGGCGGATTCGGGGGTTAGACCTTTGTCGGATTGGATTGCGTGGAGTCGGATTAGTGTGTGGTGGGCGTTGATTGAGTGGGCGGCGGCGGAGGGTCGGTGGATGGGTGTGGTGAAGAGATGGCTGTAGATGAGGAGACGGATTTCAGCCGGACAGCCTAGGGGGGAGGCGGATGGGTATTCGATTTCGGAATAGGGGATGTCTTGAGGTGTGAAGCGTAGGGTGGTGCGAGGAGGTGGTGGAGTAGTGTAAGCTGGTTTGAACAGGTCGCTGATGTCGCCCATGAAGCTTTTCGGTCGAGCGGTTGCGTTTAATTTGTCTATAATGCGGGTATAAAGTCTGGGTTTTCTGGGCATGGTGATCACGATGGTAGTTGGTAATAGAAGTTTTGGTGTTGAAGCTTTAGACACTTCAAAATTCGATCGTGACGGCAGGAGCTTGAACTTATATATTCATGAGGCCTATGAGTCCTGTATTGCTCCGCCTGGATCAAGTATCAAAAGTAAACATGTATAGATGATAGTGGTTGAAAACGAGGTTAACAGAGTGCTCAGCCTCGCTAACTATCCAACGCCCTCAATAGTTGAGCACAATGCGTTCCCTAAGGCGTATAGATCAATAACACTTCTTGGCATTAGCGTACAGCCCAAGCTACAGCAGAAATCAATCTCGTGGAGTCAGAATAATCGATTTATAATGATAATTATCACAATCACTTCTATCAATTCAACGCGTGCGCAAACACGTCATTCAACACCTGCTTAGAGGCAGCGAGCGCATTCAAACACGCCCGTTTGATGCGACCAGCCTGATCAGCCTAATTACCTGACAAGTCCATCTTATCAGCGCCATCATCACCAGCTGAGTGCATCGTATCAAACTTGCGCTTCTTCGCCTCCGCCTTGAACTCAGCAATGCGTGCCTTCATCGCCATGTCAGGAATAACTTCTTCAATCTTCAGTGGCACACGATTGAATGGATCATGTGGATCGCTTAACAAATGGCTCCGAATAGTGCTACGATCCACCGTAGTACGGCTAGACGGCAATATCACTGGATCTTCCATGAGCGTAGCCAGAATGGGATCGAGGAGATCATCTGGGATCTCTCCAAGGTCTTCTTCAGCCTGTTCCTCGGCTTCTTTGACGGCGGCAACGTTTCCGGCGAATTCGCGCCATGTCTTGAGCTCTTCAGGAGATTTTAGTGAGCCAGCCATGTTTTCCATAATTTCGGCAGCGTGCTCAAAGTTGTATGGTTTGTAAGAGCGGCCATCTCGCGCGACCGCAAGCTGGAAGTTGGTTTGGTCTTTGAGATTGATATAAACTGACATAAGATCGGCAAGGAGAAGAGCGGGTTTGAAGGCGTATTGGTCTGGATCGGTCACTTTCAGGTTTTTTTGCTTAGGACCAACCATAGATTCGAGATTGTAGTCCAACATGTCTGCTAGTCGTTGGACGATTTCGGGCATGGTGAAGGCTGGAGCCAATACCTCGGTGAACATCTTGAGCATAGAGACCGTTTCGTTCGTCAGCTGCATGTTAGCCTTTGCTTTTGACTGGAACTCTTCAAGTTGGCTTTGTTTGTCTTGCTTCTCCTGTTCAGTGAACTCCGTGTTACGTGCAAGCTCTTCTTGAATGTCATGTATCTTTTGAAATGCCGAGAATGATTCACCCAAAACGTAGGTAACATCATTCAACAAAAGATTAACGAATCGAATGAAAAAGTCGGTATGTACTTTGGATTCGATGTCCAGGTTTTGGCGGTAGATGGAATTGCCCCAGATTGCTCGAATGACCTGGAAGATTTCGTACCGAATATTGAACTTGTCGTAGAACTGGTTATGTGTTCCGGTGCTTTCAGCTTCGATGTAGAACTTCATCAAAGAGTGCAGCAGATGCTTGTTGCAAAATTTGGACCCGTTGAGCAAGTCTCCGAGAACGCCCTTAGCCCGTCCCCTAAACGGCCACACTCCGTGGTAAAGAATACTGATAAGTCCTGATTTGAGGTATGGATTCTTGATGAACTCGGAACTTCGAAGAAATGTGATGCAAACGGTGACTAGCTCTTCGCACTGTGTTGAAGGAATGATATGAGGCATCTGGCCTGTGACAAATTTGAAGTTGTCAACGATATCCTCGATGAAGTATTCTGGCAAGCACCGGAATACCAACGGTTGTTCTTCAGCTAGGGGTAGTGTGATCTCCTTTTTTGGATATTGCGATTCGGGTTGGATTAGGCGTAAAACCCAGGCGATGGTATATCTCATGAGTTGCATTGAGCGTTGCTGAGCAAGCTCGTCCAGCAAAATACCCTGGACAGCTTTTATGACTGATCGACTCCGTTCCAAGTTGTCTTTATAGCGCTTGACATGTTCGTCAAAGACCTGAAGCTGTCGCGGATTCTTTGATCCATTAGTGATTAGAACTAGGCGGTGGGAAGGATGAACTCACTCCCATGTATTTTGGCCGATCAGCTTCCAGCTTGGCTAACTGTCGTTCAATATGCTTGATTTCCCGCTGCATGTGAGTGATCTGTGAGTTTGCTGCCTCGGTGCCGTAGTGATGAGCGGCAATAGTTAAAAAGAATATTTCGGAGATGAAATTGTTGGTGCCCTCAGCTTTTTGGGCATAAAAGTCGTCCGATGTTTTCTGGTCCGCGTTAATCTTCGTCTCGTCTGTGATATCAACTCGAGGTGATCTTCGTAAATAGTCAACATCAATTCGATCGAGTTTGGAGAATGTAGAATCCATGAAAGGTTCACAGAGGCGATCCAATATAGAAGTGACGTTTATCATGAAGCCGTCTGATGAAACGATCTTTTGATCTACATACGTGGCGCGACGCTTGTGATTCTTGTTCACTATCATGGCGAACCAATCCAGTAGTGGCTCTCGAGCTTTTGCCTTCTTTACCAGACAATTTGTGATGCTCAACAACTCATCTTGATGTGTGCGAAGAGTTAGTCGAACCGAGTTCTGGTTATTAGCAACGAAGCCGTCTCCCTGAGCTTGAGCACCGCGGAAGTAGCTTTCCGCTACAGCACCATTAATGGGACTCAATGCAAAGAAAGGCCCTAGGAGGGTCTGCGTCTCAATGTCTTGTGGCTCAATATCCTTAGGCAAGAACTTGGGTGATTCTGTGATTGCCGCGGCCAACTCTTGATGTCGTAAGAAGCCTATGAATGCAGCTACGTATGGTTTGAAGTTGTCGTTCATAGTGAGTTTTGATAGCTCCTCGCTGAGCTGTTCTATCGCTGTAATCAGAGCTTCTTTAATAGACTCGTCCTCTTCGAATCTCAGTACAGCCTCCCCGAGGAACTCGATGCATATACCCGAGTCGCTCTCCGGGTCGCGTAGGAGATATGGAAGAAGTGGGCTTCGTTTAGTCGGTTCGACACCAAACATGTCCGGCATTGTTATCGCGAATATGCAATAGCTCATGCATAACCGCTTGGCCTCCTTTAGAGTCAGAGTCTTTGGATCTTTTGCGTCACCGCTCTTAACCATGCGCAAAGCTCGCAAGACTCGTTTCCAGCATCCTAGAAGATAGCCTAGAGGCTTCTTATCCGGTGTGTTTGAAGCGGCTTCGATAATCGCCCCATCCAGCACTTCGGTGGTAAGCTGTAGTGGTAGACCCGAGTCCTCCAACTCCGATTTCACCCCAGAGACGTATAACAAGCGGTTTCCAGCGGCGTCGGTCTTTTGCTCTGGTCGCAGCGATATCCGGAATATTTGCGATAATGTTCGGTCCGCCCATGTCTCTAGAGACTCTGCATTCACGTTCGATCGAGGCCGTGGAGGAGGCTGGCTTATGGGTGTTTCTAAAGCCGCCACTGGCTTTGGACAGGGCTTTGATGGTGGAGGAGAGAAAACTCTTGAAATAGGCGTAGAGCTTGCTGCGACAGGCTGAGATATCGATTGTACATCGGTTGATTCGGTACTCGAGGATTCGGAGGTAGGTGCAGGAGCTGGGCCTCCCAGCTTTGCGAGCCGTTTGTTGCGGATCTTTGAGACAAGTCAGTGCAAGAAGCGTTATATGTGCGACTGTGTTTTTCACCTTCTCCGCCTCGCTTTGAGGGTCTGCCATTATGAATAGAGAATTTAGAAGTCAACGGTTATGGGGCCGACAAAGCAGCTCTCAAGTGGCGGGTAGGAACGCTTTTGGCGATCAGGGTAGACGCGTCGATATCGGTGTGTCAAAGACAAGATAGAGCGAAGAGGGCAAAGAATTCAAGTGCCGGCCCAGATGGAGATTTATCACGGTAGCAAGCTTATAAGGTTGAGCTGGTACTCAGAAAGCTGGCAAGGTGCAACTGTGGGGTGAAGACTGAAGGAGCGGCAGCCTGGGGAGCTCTTGCCTAGTCTACCACAGTTGAGTCCCAATTTAGTAACACCACAACTTCATCAGGCTGTCGAAACGAAGTATCGGTCAGAAATTCTTTTCCTCGGGTAGTAACACTGAAATATGTTTTCGGTATGAAACCTCGAATATCTCCTAGTTTTCACCTCGCTATCAAGTGCGGTACCATGCCAGTAGAGCTACTCGAGCAATGTTCATTTTGTCAGCAAGGCTGAAACTAATAAGGCTAACCCCATCTATATCAAGTACTTCCAGAACCATCCATCTCAGCGAGATCTTGTATTTTCAGCGAATCATGCAAGGCTCTATATCATACTTGATAACTGATCTTCGATGAAAGTTCTTTAACTTATGGTAGAAATCCGAGGATTGAGTCTGATGTAGTCTAATAAAACTGACATTTCATTCTGACTTGTCTTGCTTTACAATACACTAGATATTGTTTGCCCTTTAGACCAAAAGAGAGTATAATATTGTTGTTAGATCTGGCTGAAGTCTGGTTCTGGTTCTCAAGAAGCAGGTCAATACAAAATGAGACCAATCATTGGCAGAAAAAAACCTCACAGACTCCTAGTATGCTTCAGACTTCTATATCGTTAAGCACAATGCAAGATTTCCTAGAACAACAAAGGTAAAATATTTTATCTACTGTCTTGTCAACAACTTCTCGCGGATGATAGAGTAAACAACTTTCAATTACTACCCACCTAAATCAAATAAACGCTTCATTCCCCAACGCACCCTCCGAAACCATCCGTCCCTTAATCTTCAGCTTTCTCGACCCAGGTATATTCCGCTCATTCACTCCCAAACTCCTCAACGGCGTCTTCTCTTTCATGCCTAACCGATACGCTGCCCTCGATCTCTCCATGATCGGAATCCGATCTCCCAACCTAGTCTGTAGTGCCGCCGTCAACTCTATCCCACTCAGATGCCGATACTGCCCTGGCGGCGTCCAGTCATAGATACTGCTTGACTGACTCGCTCCTCCTCCTGATTCACTGGCCCGTCCACTCGCTCGTTCGCTCACGCGCCCACGCTCCCTTCCCCAGTTCTGCTCACTAGCCGGTCGACGCAGATTATTTGCTGCGCGCACCATAGCTGCTGTCCAGCGTCGGCCAGCAAGCCCTTCCATCTGTGGAGATGCGGCGCCGGCACTGGTGGACTCGGCGGTCTCCCAGCTTCGTTCCGAGGCCTGTGTAGCAGCTCGTCCAAGGGCCGTTGCTGTAGCTCGGTCGGATCCTTTGGTATAGGCTCGCACGAGCTGGCTTTTCTTCTGCACGGTCCCGGTTGATGGCACGGTGGGTGAGTCGAGGTCTGAACTCACGTCTGGTGAGCCATCTATTGTGCTTAGGCCGATACCTGTGCGACCTCGACTGAATGAGCCGCCGGCGAAGAAGGAGCTGCGGTGTGGGCCTCGTCTGGGTAGGGGGCGACTGCTGTTACGGCGGCCATTGCTGGGTGAATCGTATAGCGAGTTGCGTGCGGGTAGTTGGAAGACTGGTGTAGGCATGATTGGTGGAGACGAGGGCATGTGGTGGTCATAATCAAGGATGTCGGTGTCGATGCTCTCGGAGACGGAATAGGGAGTGCGGTCGAGCATTTCGGAGGAACTGAGAGGCTCAGCGTAGCGGAAGCGACGGGAGCCTTGGGGAAGGGGTGGTTGGCGGTATGGAGGGGCGTCGTAGTGGGCGTCGTTCATTACGACTCCTAGGGCGTTGGGTACGCCGGGAGCATAGTCTTGTGTGAGATGTGTGTTTTGGGTCCAGGAGAGACGGTTGTCGGTGGGAAGGGAGGTGAGGCTGGCTTTGGACCTGTTTTGAGAGAAGCGTTTAGGAAGCCAGCTCTTGGAGGCGGTGGGTTCTTCTTCCGGCTCCATGGGGGATATGGGGCTGCATTGGGACCGCATTGAGAAACGTTTGGGGAGCCAGCTTCTGGAGGCTGTTCCTTCTGCTGGATGCATTGGTGATACTGGACTTCGCTCTGCTCGCACTGGGAAGTTGAGTTCGACTTTTGGCGGATACTCCGGGGCGACTGAGCCAAGAGTATCGTCATGCTCTGCTTGGTCGATGGCTTGATCAGAAGTCCAGTAATCTGCATCCACAGACTTATGCGTGAACGGTCTTGAGATCATTCTCTTGAACACGGAAGGTCGTCGAGGTTTGCTTTTGTCTCTTCGTAGTCGACACCATATTGTGGCAAAGACGATGCAAATGATTCCAAACACCACCGCTATCACGATGCCCGCAATAATGCCCGCTGTTTTCTTGGACAATCCACGACTGGTTCCAGGTGCATTCGTGGTTTCGTTGGTAGGTGCAACTATAGACTATCAGAACATATCATTACTTAAGTCAACTTTACTTACCAACTTGAAATTCGAACGCTTGGAAATCACGAAGATCTTGGTCCGGTGTGGTGATTGTCATATTAGCTTGCACAGTCTGCGGCGAAATACTGGATGGTACTGTTCCCTGTATAGTCAAGCTACTTTGATCAAAGGTTAACCACCTAGACACGACTCCAAGATCCATGCTGATATCAAGATCTGTTCGAACAAAATCCGAGCGAGAAAATGTATGATTGAAATCCTTTCCTGCCGTCAGGTTCAAAACACCGATGTAGCCAGTATAGAGTCGCCCGAATCCCAAGTTTAATCGCAAGATTACAATTGTGGAATCGCCGTATTTGTCTTGTGCAGTGATAGTCACATTTTGCATTGAAGTGCCCTTCGGTGGCATGCCAGTCAAAGCCATTGTCTGTGAGTCAAACTGTAGCCATGAAGGCAGCAAAGCCGTTGCCGTTGTGAAATCTTGATCTTGCAATGCTTTGCCGTCTAGCTGTAACTGACTTTTCAGTGTAGTTAGGTTGACATTGTCTCCGGCTGGGATGTTGAGGGTCTCTTCAACCGACCCGAAGAGGAACTGGTGATCGCTAATGAATATGGTGAAGCTGACTTTCACGGAGCAGAATCCTGGAACATCAGACGCAATCACATTGATATCGAATTGTGCAGGTATGTTGTTCAGAGTTGGGGTAGTTCCAGTGATGTGAAGCGTCTTTGGGTCGAATATAATCCACGCGGGCAAAGGGGTATGATCACTCATTGTGGCATAGTATGAGACTGGTTTCTGGCCGGAGATGAAGATTCCTTCGGACAGATCTATCGTAATCGGTGTCTGCGGTGGATACAGTAGAGACGTAGGACCAGATCGCGTGCCAGCTTTGGCCAATGTAAGAGCCAAGTCTGCTCCAAGCCAAGGTCCTCCATCGTCACCAACAACTAGAGTTGCAGCCATGTTGGCGGAGCCAGTGTCATCAGTGCCAGTGATGGTAAAGCCCGGCGTTCCATTGTCACCCTGGCCCGGGGTACCAAAGAGAGTTCCATTGGAAGCATCCAACTGAAGCCAACTCGGTGCTCCCGCAAGGCTATATGTGACAGCTCCTGTATTTGTTCTGAACGTCGACGGCGAAAGTGTGAAGTTGTACCATTGTCCGACCTTAGCGACTTGCGGGACCTGCGCGTTGAAAGGGAAAGCAATTTGAGGGGTCGAGTTAGCTATAGATGCAAAAAGCCAGAGCCATAGGATTGCGATCATGGCAATTCAAACGCTCTCGTCCTCGATTTGAATGTTTAACGAAGGCTGAATGATAGGGAACGACACATGTTGTAAAGTTGAAGCTTGTGAGGGGGTTTCTCCTTGATTTTCCAATGTCTACGTAGGATGAATTCAAATTCTGGTTGCACGAGAGCGCGCTCATCGCGTGAGAATGCATTGGTTCAACCTCTTACTTGCCTCCCTTACCTGTGACCAAAGGAATGGAATGAAGGGAGCCATATATGGAATTTTTGCCCAATTCCACATATAGCTGCCCTTGTTCTATAATTCATGTTGACCATCTCTGCATGTGATAATTCACAACAAGTTTTGATGTGATGTTAAGTTTCGGGATGAAATGGGCGCAAGCTTGCATTGCAGTAGAGAACTCAGCGTCAGCGTATTCTCCCCGAGGCTGCACCTCCAGGTTATTCGGAACTCCCCAAGCTTCCGACGCTTCGAATTGAACCATAATTAAATGAATAGAAGAATGAGCTAGAGGTGGTTGGTGGTTGCAAGACTCCGTAAAGAAGATGAAAGGAGTCAAAATACAAGTGTGGCCCGTGCATTTATATTCGGCAACCTTGAACCTCGAACAATCAACCCAACTTACCCAAGCAACCTCCATCTACACATCTCTGGCAGAATTTTATCTTGTCAACGCAGATGCGAGTGGTAGGAATGTCGGACAATGAGCTTGATGAAAAGGAGCCCGACTTTTTCAACTTCAGCGAAGACCTAGTCGAGCTTCCGCAAATCAAGCAAGCTGGAACCGCCGCTCTCGACTTTGACGGGCTCTTATCGGAAGAATTGAAGCTTCATGAAGACCTTACAAACGGCTGTGGTGGGCAATTATGGCCGGCTGGGATGGTTCTGTCCAAATACATGCTTCGGAAGTTTGGCCACGGTGGCTTAGAGAACAAAACCATGTGTGAACTATGCCGAAATCTTCATATTCCACAAAGGAGATTGGACTAACGAAAAATAGCGTTGAGATCGGTGCTGGTGGTGGTCTCGTTGGGTACAAATCTCTAACAAATCACTCAATAATGCGCAGTGACTAACAAGTACCTATTTAGCCTAGCAGTCGCTAAAGGATGTCACGGATTCCAAGCACCAATGTACATCACAGATCAAGTCAATATGTTGGAATTGATGAAGCAAAACATCCTCAAAAACGATTTGACCCAGCTCGTTCAAGCAAAAGTCTACGACTGGGGCGAGGCCTGTCCTTCCGATATGCCATCTCAGCCTGATATCATTCTCGCAGCCGATTGTGTTTACTTTGAGCCAGCTTTTCCTCTGCTCGAGAAAACACTCGTCGATTTGATCGGCGACAACTCAGTATGCTACTTCTGCTTCAAGAAGCGGAGAAGAGCAGATATGCACTTTATCAAGTCGATCAAGAAAAGCTTCAATGTTACCCTGGTTGATGATGACCCTGACACGCCAACTTATTCCAAGGAGAATATATCTTTGTAAGTGAATACTTCAGGTCTCTCGCTGGCTCCTGTTAACCAAAGGATAGGCTCAAAATCACAAAGCGTCAGAGTTGAGTTATGATGTTGGCAGAGGGTCAAAGTGGAATGAAGTTGCGATGTGAGCGTTGTGCATAGATACCCCGGATATAGACCATAGCACGGCAAACGGTAGACAAATGAATGGCGTGTTCCCATCCACTACGATGCCTACCATTGCAACATATACAGAGCGCACGCCCTACTGTCCATGGTGTGAGATTATCTTTTGCATTGTCTGCGCACCCAATGGGTAATAAAGTAGCCGAGAACAAAACATAACTTCTGGGAGCGAGAAAAGCTGATAGAAGTACGCTCATTTGGCACGGGTCGAGTTGCACAGCGGAATAGAACATTGATCCCAAGAAATGGTCTGAACTGGTTGGATTTTCTTCCTAACCTGGTACGGAGTATGCCGAAACCCACCACGCCGATTGAGCAAAATGCCAATTAGAAAACAGAAAGACACTATGGCACAGTTTAATCGAATAGACCGAATCCCATGTCGTCGTCTGACTCTTCCTTCTCTATGACCGGTTAGATTCGACATCCCGATGCTGAGATTTATCATCGGAAACTTGCCTTCTTCTTTCTCCTCCTCCTTGGCAGCCTCAGCCTCTCCACCAGCAGCGGCACCAGCACCACCAGCAGCTGGGGCAGCGGCAGCTCCACCTCCGGAGCCAACGTTCAATAGTAGGTCCTTGACATCCTTTCCTTCAAGAGCCTATCCATTATAAGTATTTGGGGACGTGATTATACGTTGGTAGGCCGATCGCGTACCTTAGCGAAAAGGGAGGCCCATATGGGTTCTACGCCTTCGATGTTTGCGGCTTTGATGAGAGTTGTGATTTTGTCGGCCTGGAGCGCAGTTAGACATCATTATATTGAAATTGGCGAGGCTGCTTACAGTGATATCGACACCGTCATCGGCGAGGATGAGAGCAGCGTAGGATGTGGCGAGCTCTGAAGTAGACATGGTGAGCGAATTTTGGAACTGCTCAAATGTGTGTTGCGATGAGGTAGTTTTGTTGACCTGCGAAATGCTGGATTGGAGATAGGATTGAGAATGTGTGGTGGTTGCGCGCACGGAGCTGGAACAATTAATATCCGCGCTGGAGGGCTGACCAGGAATGTTAATATGCCAATGATCAAGCTCTGGTATCCAATCAAGCTAAGGAGCTCCCTTGGGTCTCTGTTAATATGCAAAGAGATGCTTGGATTGCCAAACTCTTTAACTCCCGTCACATCGCAACGCATCGCTCCGTCGGCCTTCAATCATGGCTGAGAGGGGCTCTCAAATCGCGTCACACTAGATCGATGAATTGTTCTGCGCAAAATCGGTATACCTGCGATAACAGATTGAATAACATGTATTATTAACCTAGGTGGTTCGGGAGTCGCAGGCTCGCTGCGCCACATATATGGTGAGCACTAGCCACAACATTCCTACCCCCCACTTGCCCTTTCCCCAATTTCCCCACCAGTCCCAATTGCTGACGATCGTCACCGTTTTTTCAACTGCTTGTGGAGCAGGAAGACCACTTCCGCGTGGTTGACAGCCGCCCTCATGGTAACTGCATAACTCATTGAAATACTAGAACGTGATACCAAGAGCTATTGATGTAACCAAAGGCAGAGACTGCCCAATAATTGTACACTTCTATAAGTGGCAATTGCCCGATGACGAAGCATTTGTACTGCAGTCTCCAGGTCCATCCGTATCTCGCCGCCCGCCCGTCTACTCTCTGTGTCCCCCTTGCGCAACTGCACACCAAACACTTAGCTTCACCGAACCCCGAAATCCGATGACAAACCTCGCTTGAGAGCTATTACACCCATCGTCGAACTTGATAGAACCTTTACCCATTACCCATACGTGACTCTACCGGCGCGAGCTATACTCTAATCATCCTGAGCCAGTCGCAAACTCCTTACCGTTCTACGCTTCCATCAGTCCAACGACACCCATCATACACCTTAGGTTTGCGCTCCAGTTTGTCTGAGCATCGAGCCCATACTAAATTTTATCGCCTTGTAGCTCTGGCCAACTGAGTGTGGTTGCTCAACGCTTTCCAACATGACCGACTCTCCAATTGTGCGGGCTCCCATGGACCCCGCCGAACAACCTATCCTGGACAGCCTCCTCGGTATCCGAAACCAACTCGAGTTCATGAAGCAAGATAGATCATGCTTCGTCAAATCCGAAGAAGTAATGCGCCTCTATGCAGAGACCGTCAAACAAGTCAATAAACTCAATGAGATACGAACTCACAAACGAGATGAACAAAATCGAGTCGATACCGTGCTTGACGATTGCTTCCAGCTCATATCTCTTGGTTTCATGGTCATTGGCAAGAACAATGAAGCACCGGCAATATATTCAGTAGTGTCGACGATCAAGCGGTTACTCGATCATCTTTCTGAAGCTGCCTTTTACTCACCCAAGGATCTTGATATGATATCGCATCAGCTACAGTCATTTCGACAAACGATCGAACGAGGAAGAGACACATTAGATCCACACCTAGTAACTTTACTGGAAGCTCGTCTGACTATCTGCGAAACTACTCTGGCTAGATTGGAGAAAATTCTGAGCAAACTGACTCCAGAACTAGCGCCGCTGTACGACAAGCTAGTTTCCATATTACGATCTCTATCTGCATGCAATGTCAAAGCCAATGTTAGTTTTTGTGGCAATGTTTTTTCATCATCATCTAACTTCATATTAGTATCCCAAAGCAGAAGTTGCAGACCTCATGTCTCAGGCCAAAGAAATTCAGATCAAGCTCAATCTATCAGGAATTCACGGGACAACTGAGGACCTGCTAGAGAGTTATGCTGAGAAGCTAAAGGAGATGGACAAAAATGGCGAAGCTGTGGACCCTGATAGACTGGTCACTGATCTTCTCACTCGATGCTTAATGTGGGGTGAAATTATCGAAGATCGGCATGGCAAACTCGGAGATGGATTCCGGGAGCAGTTCGATAAGCTTCTTTCGATCCGCAACAGTTTGGAAAGCAAGTCGCTACTGCAAGCGTGGTCCATGCGTGAAACAGATGTGTATAGTTACCAGCGACAGCTCGATCGAATTGATGAGTCAAGAGACCCAGAAGGCTATTTCACGAATGCGTTGGGCACACGGGCTGATTTACAGACCCAAAGAGCATGTTTCCCGATTCTTTCTTCCGAAATATTCTAGCTAACATTTTGCAGACACTCTTGTACTTGCTTCGTAAGAGTTATGCTCTCATCTATTTCCTCTTGACATCATCAGAGCCTGTATCGGAAGCTTTGCTCCCAATATACAATCAACTGAAGACTCTGAAGAAATGTCTGAGGGAAGTACAGAAGTCAGGTGGCGTGTCTTCACCACGAGAGCTTTACCCTTACAAGATGAAGGTAAGCGGCCCTTGCTTGTAATATCTAAACATAATTAACCAACTTAGCTTAACTCGGTCGACAAAATGCGCGTTGATGGCAAATTCATGGTCAACAACAGTATCCCGGATGGCCAAGCAGCCGTTATGGCGCTGATGGAAGACTGTTACGAGCTCACGAACAAACTTCAAGAAGAAGCCGAGGATTTGGATCAGAAAGACACTCCGGATGAAGCTACCAGCAACATTACAGCAGCAGCTTAAATTGTGTCCAGACCTTATATTGTTTTGTCAGCAAGATTACCCGTTCGCATTGCCGAGTATACTTCATGTTATCAGAGTTCTTAATCAAGATTGACGATACTCTTGCGGCTTGGGTGTACGAGAACGATTGGTGCTTTGAGTTCGTCGACGAGAATAGCTTGGATATGCTTCATTGTACATACTAGTTGGAATCCAGTTCTATTTGATTGAGTTGTTCTATACCATCACCTTCGGGTGTTGCCTCTCTGCGGTCCGAATCTATAAATGTCAAGCGAGATCCATACGATATGCCTAACAAGTCAACTATTGGATACCCGATACATGGGAGTTACCCGATAACCTACATAATTCTTCTCCCCTAGGTATATCTCTAACTGCTCTATAAGTTATGATCATTTGTTCTACGTTCCTCTCCCATCCAACATTCTGGTTGTTCGAATGATTAAACATCGACCCCAAACCAAACACAATTGCTTGCGTCATGGTTTGCGTTCCGTCGGCTAGATAGTCTGGCCAGTTGCTTTGTGAGTGTTAGTTGAAATCTCGAGGCGAATAGCACCACAACATACTATGTATAATGGTAGAGCTCGGTCTTTTCAATGTACGTTTTGTTTTCTTCTGGAGAGAGTATCAACACGGGACATGTTTCAATCACTTCACCCGCTACGATATCTCGCTCTGCAAATACTCCTCGACCTAGTATTTTTGTAAAGTACTCTGTTAGTTCAAGCGCTTGTACATTCATGGCTTTGACCAATAGCGCTTACCCTTTGGTGTGTTCAGTCGAAGAACTACATGGCATGCTCGCCGAAGAGGGATCTGGTCTTGTGCGCTTTCGGTCATGCTGTGGAACAAAAAGTTGTTCAAAATTCGACTTATTTTTGAGCCATGTGAAGATAAAAGGCCAGCCAATTAAATGCTTCGCAGATGTTTTGCCCAGTTTGAGGCCGCCCATGGCAAAGTCAACACCAACGCCGAAAGCTCCACCGATCTCGATTGTCCCAAACCGCCTCTTCACTCTTCAAGGCTGAGAGACTATGGCTAGAGCTCGAGGCCAATCGATAGGAGAGGGTCTCAAAACTCCTCATACCGTCAGTCTCAAAGTACTCCGGTACATCATCCCAAGGTCCTCAAGCTCCGCATTCAACAACATGCTCACAAGCACCACAGCTTAACAAGACCCTCCTTAGCCCAGCAATTCCCGCTTCCGAAAGCCAATTCAGATTCTGTCTACGACTTCTCTCCCTCCGCTGGCCTCGCGTATCCACACTCTACACCCCTCGCGACGAACTTCCTTCTTACACCGCTTCTAACCCTCCCCGAATCATTCCAATCTGCCTACGTCGGCGAAGTCTTCTCCTGTACACTAAGCGCGAACAATGAACTACCCGCTGACGATACCGCGCGGTCCATAAGCGGCGTACGAATCGCAGCCGAAATCGTATCGCCCTCAAACCCCTCAGGTGTCGCACTCGACCTCGAAGAGCCAGTCACACCAGCCAGCTCCTCTTTCGCGCCAGGCGCATCTCTGCAGCGCATATTACGTCTAAATCTACAAGAAGAAGGAGATCACACCTTGGCAGTGACCGTGACGTATACAGAAACAGCAGTTGGCACTGAGGGCCGCGCAGCCGGTGGACGTGTCCGCACGTTCCGCAAGCTATATCAGTTTATCGCCACGAATCTGATCTCAGTGCGCACAAAGGCTGGTGATGTTGACGGCGGGAGATATGCATTGGAGGCGCAGCTGGAGAATCTTGGAGAGCGAGCTGTCACGATGGAGGTACGTTTTAACCCCTCTGTGGTATCAAATTAAGTGAGCGGCTTGGATGGGTAGTGCTCCCAACGACTGCGATCTTTACCATAACACTGGTCAAAGAAAGGATGCTCTCTAGCTGGAGCTGCGCTCAGGCCGCTCACCTGTTCTGGTGTTACAGCATGCGTTTGCAATATGGTGGGCTGATCAGTCGTCTGTTTCTAGGCAGTGCGGATGAACCCGAAATCGCCATTCACATCACATTCCCTGAATTGGGATATGCCTGGTGCAACCCAAACCGATGCGCCAGTGCTGCAGCCAGGCGACATTATGCAAGTTGCATTCTTGCTCGAGGAGCTCCAAGGCGAAGATACCGGCCAGGAAGTGCCTGCGAGCAGTCCAGCGGCCGACAAGCGATTTATTTTGGGCCAGCTGAATGTTCAATGGCGCAGCGCAATGGGCGATCGTGGCAGCATTTCAACGGGATGGCTGACGGGCAAGAAACGGTGATCGACAGCCTTGTTCGGAGACTTTTCCGACTCAGGGTCTCGTAGGAGGCTGGATAATTCTGTGGAGGTGTAAGACAGGACAAAATCACTTTGCACGATCAGATTCGGATCGGATCGGATCTTGAACGTCGAACATGCGAAGAATGTGTTTGATTATGTTTCAGCCACTTGCATATTCCAATTCGGTCGACCATACGGATCCAAGTTTCCCTATCGAAGCAAAGAACACGCCAGAAGGGGTTTTCCAAAATCGACAGGTCGCATTTGATATACAAGCACAAGCGGTTTGCAACGAGGCGGTGCTGAGGTTTGCCCTTTCGCGGTTTCGTTAATCGCTCATTGGATGCCTCAGAATTATAAAGTTCGGAGCTTGCATGCGCGTGTGCCCGCATGTTCAAACTCGATTTGGCTTTCAGATTCGATCTTCAGGGGCACAACTCCACAAGTGGTTTGTACGCATGGGCATTGTTAACTTCAGTCCAACAATTTCAAGCAATACCTACCACAATTGTTAGTACTGTTATCTCTGTGCTGAACCGTCAGACAAAACAAAGGCAGCTCCCCAGCGTCACCACATCCACAAATGGAACCAAAATTATTTTTATGCTGGGGCTGCGCGTATCACCAATTGTAGAACCTGCGTTTCCTGGGTTCGCGCCATCGCGTTGGGATTGATATCGCTGCTAGCCAGGAACATCGTTGTTCGTACTGCTCGGCAAAGAAGCTCAGATCTGTCAACCTCGAGGCCTGTGTGGTGGTTTAGATTGAGCAGGGAAAGACCTGGTTGACATTTTCGGGAAGCCCTTAACTGTACTTTTCAATTGATATGGATGTTTCTCATTGTCAATGCTAGTTGATGATGGGGTAGGGAGTTTAGTAACACCATCAAGGGCTTCTTGTTAGAGCATATAATTCTACCAAGCTGTCGTATCATTTTCTTATAAGCGTACCGCTGTTTGCTCTGTGCTCTTATATCATTGTTTGATCGCCTGAAAGAACATACTATTTGGGGCCAAATACCAATAAAGAGGTGTCGTAGTCTCAATTTTCAAGCATTCGGTGTATGATATCCGGAAATAGGTATGATGTGAGTGGTAAGGGAGGGATATGATGATAATGCTACGTAACGTAGTCCGAACTACAGTAAAATTTGACACCTTTGTTTAGAGGTGCCTGTAAATGAACTTTGGGGCCAAAGCGACTCGTGAGATTTATGCTAATATATTGCCCAAGAAACAGTAATCGCAATACGATTACGAACAATTGTATCCTAGTCTCCATAACTAGTATGCTCAACTATGTTCTGCTTATTCTCTTGTGACAATTCAAGATCTGAACCAAAGTAAGAACAGATTTCAACTTTCATAAACGATTCCTTGCGCCGCTAAGCCATAATACACAATTAAGAGCAGGCAAGCTTGAGCTTTGAACCATCACCACAATCTAAGACAAAGTCAACGATGTTTATCATGGTTGTAGAACGTTCTACCGTAGGGCCCAACGGATCGTAGTCATACCGAAAGAAGCGCCGAAACCCTCAAGCCTATCTGCTTAAAAAACAAAGAACAAGATTAAGTAGTACACGATAGCTTGGGCTAAGGAAAAGCCAGTGTAGTTCTGGATCATAACGGCTCAACCACAGGGCTGAGACTGATTCAAGAAGCTAAGCAACTAAATCTTAACAAGATCGCACTTATCGCGTGCCTGAAAGTAGTTCACGAACCACGAAATTATTGAAACCTTTTTGTTTCTCTCGTGGAAAACTGGGGCAAAACGAAACTTTAGATATCCTTACAGCACATCGCTGCATAGGTTCTTCAGCAGAACAGTGCGTGAACCATCTCACATCCTCTTAGTGCAATTCTGTCTGTTATATCCAAGCGTCGATCAAGAAACGCGTGCTAAAGCGCGTCGTCTAGAGCTCGCAACTTCGCAAGCAATATTGTCCAAAAAGATAGGGCAGTTTTCGATCTTTTCCACCGCCAGGTACCCGCCCGCCTCATCATTTATGTGAGTGAAAAATGATGTATTTAGGGCTTTCAAGCTGGAGATGGAAGATAATGCGAGTCACAGGCGAAAAGATATCAAGACCGAATTTGCTTGCTTCAGGTGCTGGAATCCTTGACAGCGAAGGTGGAAAGAAGGAGATAGGATTCTTAACGATTTCTTTTTGCTTCTTTTCGGGTCAAGCGCGTTGAAACGCGGGAAGGATTCAACAAGCCACGCAACTGGGGACGGATGGCAAATGGTGCTAAAATGGCGCTATTCAGCACGGGCTTCACTCCAATTGATGCAGGTGCAAAACATTCAAAGAGAATCTGACCCCTGAGAGCTGGCAAAGGCAGGCTGAGATCAAAATTGCTTTAGGCTTGGCTTGAGCTGCGCAGCCTGTGCTCACCTGCCAATTTACCAAGATTTCAACTCATTTTTCCTGCCAGCCAGTTTGGCTGTTCCTGTGTGGTGCATTGGTAGCGGGCGATAGCCGTAAAAATGATGGGGCTAGTCGAGATCAAATGGAGATGCGTGTTCTCCCTGTCCCGATTTGGACGACGGGAAATGGCATGGGGAAATCATCTTGCCAAATGCGGGTTGCGTGAGGATGATGGTGCGAATCTTGGAAAGAAGCAATTTGACATGCATGGAGAGGTTCATATTCTTTCATTTTTCGTTTATTCTGGTTAACGTAGATTGGTATTCTTCACGGCTATGCGGCCGTGGTTGTAACCGTATTATCCTAGTTGATGGAACGTGGTCTCGTTAAGGATACTGCGCGGTACGTAGCCGAGAGGCTCTGAGTTGAGCCAAGGGCGCGTAGTATCTGATATCATGATATATCCAACGATTTCATCACAGTCTAAGGTGGAACAGGTTAGAACTGTTAGATGTTTAAGCATACTCTTCGACAATCCGCTTGCGTATTCATATGATTAATATGGCTATCAACGTTAAAGGAGTGATAGGCCCCATGTGATGATGCGACAGTAGTAGTGGGTCTTGACCCTGAACTAGAAAATATAGAAATTAAGGCAACGAGTTCCTCCTACCAGGGGCGATTGGCTATGGAGATGCTGATATGAAGGTGGTCTGTGAGATAAAGGGCTGGACCTCAGCAGCAACAGTTGTGAAGCTTGCCTAAATTTGGCCGGCTCTATCAGAAATGATATTGAAGCATTTGAACGACCGTACAAAACAGTGGATCTTTGTATATGGCCGAAGTGTGTTATACGTTGAATTAGTTAATAGCAGGACTTTTATATGGTATGGCAATATTGAAATATCTACAATGATTGGGAACACAAATGGCTTTAGTCATGTTGGTGTGAAGGCAAGCGCTGAGCGACAATTTTTTGAAAAAAAGAAAGACAGCCACACCAAAACGTCTGGCGGGTTGAATTCAAGCAATTGCCAAAGATTATCAACAGCTCAAAAAGTCTTGGGAGTTGGCAAACTCGATCTCTCCACCAAATCCATACCGTACACCAAGCAGCGCCGTAGTAACACACTGCATGCTCACATATCTTACACCCCTTCAACCATCAGACACAGAAAACCATAGAGCGCGCGCCATTACCTGAGTCTAGTCTCATTAAGTGCTACTTCTTTGTTCCAATCTTCTTGTTTTCACGCGTTGCCTTCTACCTTGATACGCTCTGTAGATTACGCTGGGAATTCATCTCAACTTGCTCATATCTCATTCTCTGGAGTATCCAGATTCCAGCGCTTGCCTTTCCGACCCCTTGCAACGACCCTAGCTGGAATTTATTCGCCTGTAGCCTGTCACGCCTGCCAATTGCTGGACCGTCCCTGCCCGTTTGTTTCCTAAAATTCCTACACTAAGATTTACCATTGACTGGACCATCCCATCAACCAGACCTGGCAAGAACAAGAACACTCTTTCAACCTTGACCCTCGTCTTCGCCTCCGTCGCTCCTTCTCACCCTGTCCCTGCTTCTATCTTTCCCAATTATTTTGCATTTCCATCTCACCACCATCAACACCGCCATTCCTTAATCCTCATCTGTCCCGCACCCACCAAGAAACAATACAATAATACACCTTTCGCCGCATCAAACTCCTACAATCTACCACTCCAGACTCCAGACTCCCAATACGCCAGGCCATCTGCATTGTGCTCTGCATATCCATCCTGCCGCTCTCCGCGAACCATGTCCGCCAAAGCCTACCCTCCTTCACCATCGAGCCAATAAATAACAAATCCACACCTCCTCTCCGACTCCTCAATTATTTGCTGCTGCAAAGCGCGACTCCCTTTCAACCCGTGTACCACCACCAGAAAGATACCCACTCGACCATCGCCGCTTGCAACCCGCTCCCTCAACCACTACGCCTGCTGTGCTCTCCTCTCGTCCTATCTACCCCTGGGTGACATCTGCATCTTTGGTCTCTGCTCGTTCCTTTCCAGCTTGTCCGCCTACACATCCCGCTAAATATCGTTGCACCGGCTTACCACTGCGCCATCTTGCATATTTCTGTCAAGCAGATGCGCCAGACCTTTTCTGCGCTCTCAATTGGCCTATATCAATGAAACCTTGTTAGAGTCACTGTACTCTGACTTTCCTTCTCGTTTCGTACCAGTACCTGGCAAGGTAGCACGGATTGCCTACCGGCTCTATCTGCAACATCAACCATCCTTCCTGCACACCTTCCGCCTCCAAAGCGGTATTACCAGTACTAAATCTGCTGCCGTATCCCGATCAGAAATAATTTCACGCTTTTATTTCTCTTATGATACTCTCCGGCTTTCCTTCCGACCACTCGGCCGCTACAATTTCCTATCCCGAAAAATAAATGGCTCCAATTGTCAACAAAGAGCAAGAGGCGCCCTTGGCCGATTATTTCTTCATTGCTGGTATCGAATCGTCACAAGTTTTTGATGAAAAATCATTATCCAATGGCATCAGCTCTCCAGCTGCAACAACTGTTGAAGCTACAATCGAGGAGAATGAGGTTCTGGAGACTGAAACGAATACAAGGCCTAAATCTGCGGATGGGCCTGTCAATGGGGATTCTGGAACTCCAAAGAGAAATTCCAAGATCAACCATGAAACAAGAAGATCGGTGAGCAGCCTTTTGGGCTCAGAGTCACTCACAGCCAGCAACCGAAGCAGCGCGACCATTAAGGGAGGTCAAGTTCAGGGTACTGGTCTTAATGAGGTCGACTTTGACAATGCATTACGAAAGTTTGCTGCTGAGCGTGAGAGCTTTCTGGAAGAGATTCACTTTAATGCAGGCGCACCACCAGAGAAATCGAAGCGTAAGAAGTCCAAGGCTCAAAGAATCATGAGTGGAGAAGAGCCGACAAACGCTTTAAAGAGCAGCGTTGGAAGCCTTCGCCGAAAACTATCAACTATGAACAGCTTGAAACGTCAGCCATCTGTTTTGCGACAAGGTAAGTTGACTTGACGCTCAACTGGAGACTTCTCTTGTATGGCTGCTAACCTAACTTTCCATAGCTTCAATTCGTACCTCCAAACGTCTGAGCGGATACAATTCCGTGATTCCGGTACCACAACCTCTTCAATCCGACCCTAACATGCACCCCTTAAAACGACGATACGAACCTGTACTCTTGGATAGATACCCCCCGAAGAATATGGTGGATGACCTAAAACGACGTGTGAATTTCCCCGACTATGTACCAATGTTTGCTTTTCCCAACGATGTGACCGTCATCTCCTCTGATGAACGGCCGAGATCCACATGGCATGGTTTCGCTATGACAAATGGGGATGGCTCAAGATTATACGGAATATGTGTAATCATGTGGGTTCCGTTGAACGAAAAAGCCTCAGAGGAGCTTGAGAGGCAGTGCGAAGAATGGAGGAAAAAGAATATGAGCAATGAAGAGCGGGAATTAGCAGCAAGTTTGGGGGAACGCCTTGCCCTGGAGAGAGCGAAGCTTTCGAGACTACTCGCGAAATTACCTGCAATACCCGATGGCTCCGAAGAACGGGAGATACTACAAGAAGAGATCAATATGGTTGAAGAGAAGATCACTTTAATGACTGATTTACTCCGGCCGGTTCGCCATGGGGCAGCATCCAGGATTGATGGCCTTACGGATGGTGGAACTGGGCTCTGGATCCCAAGAGCATTCGGCATTCTTGGTCGCGATGGCGGCCTCACTAGTTTCTGGAAAGAATGGCTCAAGGCGGTAGTGGTGCCAATGACCAACGGTCAAGTGCTACGGGTTCCTGCAAGCTCTCCAAGGATAGGAATGTGGCAGCCCCTAGAGCGTTATGTTGTGAATCTGTGCGCAGAGGCTCCTAGTCCGATCAACTCTGCTACACAGGTCGAAATCGCGATACGAGAACTTCGACTATATGCCAGAAAGGAAGGCCTTAATGAGATTCCTGGATGCCGCAATGTCGATCTTTATGCTCTTTTCAGGTCATTATCCATACCAAACATCGTCACCCTACTCGAGTACGTTCTCAACGAATCTCGAATAATTCTTCTTTCATCACACACGAGCATGCTGCACCTAGTCAGCCACACACTAATCGCTCTGATATACCCGCTGAAATGGAGCGCAGTTTTCATTCCTGTCCTACCTTCGCGTCTCATTCAAGCTTTGGAAGCACCATGCCCATACATTGTTGGAGTTGAACGCAGGTATGAGAACCTGGTATTACCAGATGACGATTACGTCCTAGTAGATTTGGACGAGAATGTCATTGAAGCAACAGCACTTCCTGTGGCACTTCCACGGCAGCAACGACGCAAGCTCATAGCTTTACTTCAACATGCAGCGCAACATCACACACGATATGGTGTGGATGTTGGACCTCCAGAATACGCCAAAGAGACCTATCCTCATAGTGTCTTCTCTTCCGAAAATCCGTCTGTATTTTCCTCCCGTCCAATCTCTACTCAACTCCCTACCTTGGTCGGTCTCAATTCCGCGGCCTTTGGTACCTTGACGCCACTCGCTGCTTCGCGACCTAGTGTTTTCAATGCCTTTGCACAAGTAAAAGCTCAAAATAGTCGAGGATCAGATCAGCAACGTCCCACCACAAGCTCCACAACTGGTCGTCGGGCATCACCCCCATCCCCACGACTATCTCCAGTATCAGCACAGTTTTCATCTCCCACAACACCAATCAATGGACCATTTCACAGCTCATCGACGCCGGTATCTAGAAGCGATTCAGGCTTTTCTTTACAAGCCACACTGCGGGAAAAGCGAAGTGGTCATTTTGACACTTCATCAAGACGTAGTTCGTCTGTAAGTTGCTACGCTTCTCGTGGAAAGTGCATTACTAACTCTAACCAGTTTGGATTTGATCGAATGCCAACCTCAAGACGTCCAAGTCAACCATTCCTACAACATACACATACCCCCTCCACTTCAACGCTCAATAGTGAATGGCGCGCGGCATCAACATATGCTCCTTCAGTATACGCCCAATCAACGCTGGCAGCTTCTACGGTCATGCCTGGATTACCGGTACAACCTGTAATGAATGCTGCTGTCAAGCAGTGCGTGGAAGGCCATTTGTTGCAGTTCACACGTGAAGACGACGAGCGGTCTGTCTGCGCGATATGTGACGAGGGTAACCTGGAAACTGACCAAATGGTATACTGCACCGGCTGTACATTAGTCTGTCATCTACGATGCTCACCTGACATTACCGTTGTGTGTCCGCATGTTTTCCGACCTGATCAGATCAGAGCAGCGTTTGTTCGCACCTTTGCGAGCCTCCTATACACATACCGAAGGTTCCTCTGTTTTGCGGATCCAGGGCAGCGGAAAAATGGCCTGCTCTATTCCTTCAATGCTGATGGATTCCTCCGAAGCATACCTCATGAATGCCAAACCTTTATGGACATGCTGTTAAAGACGCAAGGTATGTTTTTCTGCTTACTGCCATGATACGAAGCTAACAAATTCACAGCCTTCAACGAATTCATTCACGAGCGCGAGCTTCAAAAAGAAAAGGAACCATCCGTACGACTGTTTGATCAGATCATCCTTGCAAAGAAAAACAGAGGCAAAAGATCAACTCTACTTTTCAGCAAAGTCGCTACCGACTTCCTCTCTGACACGTCGAATCACCTATGGAGAACAGCAGCCACCACTCCACCCAGTGCACGATTTCCCGGCGACTATCGCCAAGTCATTTCTCGAGTTCCTGCTAAACTCGACACTACGTTGATGAAGGAGCCTCGCGTAATACAAGGCGTTCCACGGATGCCTCGAGGAGACTTGAAGCAAAGAAGAAAGCCTGTGCTCTCAGGACTAGGACTAGCAATATGAACAGCAATGTCATCAGTATCATTGCATATGTTTGGGCTATTTAGGTCGCATATAGGCATATCTGAGCCTCAGTGCGCTTTTCCTTCTGCCTTTATCATCATGAGCACGGCATTAGTACTAATCACTTGTCCTTTTCTACATCATGGTTCAACAACAGGACAACAAGGCTATATGACGTTTGCCCCTTTCGATTAGCGCTTTCACAACACCTCATCTCTGCTTTTGTCCAATGTTACTAGTTATGTTTTATTGCTTTGAGCATCGGCTATTTTTGGAGCATACCCTAGCTTGTTTTTGCGGACCGGACATCTATAATCTCATTAATTTGTTTTGGCTATCATGTCTGATGTTCTCTGGCCAAAATCCATCATTTTCCTCCGACGATCTGTCCGTATATCATGGCGGCTGTGTGTAATCTGTTCTACTATTGTTTTATTAGCATATGGACCGCTGGACGATGATATTAAACGTCTTTGAAGAATATTAATATTGATGGCATTGGATTCTCAATGCCAAGATGCAATACTTTCTCTAGGGTTCGATGTGATTGACTTTGTGACGAATCCATATCATCTTTAGAGCCTTTCCAAGGTCGACTCTTACGCTTCAGAGCCTGGCCTTGCAGTTTTCATGAATATGCATGACTAAAATTGCACAGAGCCTCTAAGAGCTGTTCAAGCCCACCGCCTTTCGAAAACTCCTCCTAAACTCTTCATCTTTCAGTCCCCGTCCCAACAATATCACCTTCCCCTCAAACACCTCCCCTTTACCAGTGGCCTCACTCTCCGGCCCATCAAACATCTCAAACACCTCCCGTACTCCCTGCAGCAGCTTAACTTCCCCATCCACCGTCGATATCCGCCCCTTCAGCCGATGAATCTCAAAGCTCCCTACATCCACCTCGCCTGGCAGCACTGAATCCCACAGCACCTTGCGTAGCCACGCATCTAGCGCGTCCAATTGTGTGCTGTTCAGCGGCGGTACGGGGATTGATAGTGTCGACATGGCTGGATCCAAATGACTGTGTCCGCGCGCTGCAAACTCCAGATCTTCTGCGCGCACGCTGTCATATGCGTGGAGATCTAGCACTACGCCTTCTAGCGCTGGGACGCGCGCGTGGCTTGTTTTGTGGATGCGGGCTAGGCTGTTGATTGCGCGGATGCGGGCTTCTACTTTTGCTAGATGGGCGGGTGTTATGGCGTCGGTTTTGTTGAGGACGATTATGTCGGCGTGGGAAATTTGCAGGTGGGCGGTTGTGAGTTCTGGGCCGGCTGCGTGATGTTCATGCGAGACGGTGGTGTCTGGCGGTGGCTCGTCGAGGGATTTGAGAATGTTGACGGCGTCGACGAGGGTGACGATGCCGTCGAGGTAGATGGTGCTGAGGAGACCTTCGTCGACCCAGAATATTGGGGCGATGGCGCCGGGGTCGGCGAGGCCGGTGGTTTCGAGGAGGATGTAGTCAAATGCGCCGCGGCGGTCCATTAAAGATTCGATGGCGTTGACGCCTTGGTCTCTGAGTTGGATTAGCGGGAGGGTGGTCAGATGGTGAGTATGGTGGGAGATGTACTTTACGGAGCAGCATATACAGCCGTTGGCGAGTTCGAGCCATTCTTCGACTTGTTCGCCGTCTTTGCTGACCGTGAGGCTTTTCTCTATGTCGGCGGCTGAGCCGGTCAATTTCTATTTCAAGGGAGTGAAGTCATGAGGATCTTACAGTCGCCGAATTCTGGAATGGTTAGTGTATATTCTGATCGATATTTCGTTGGGTTCAGATCTAACCATTCAATATCACTGCCACTTTCTTGCCGTGCTTCTCATTCAAGATGTAATTCAGCAGTGTCGTTTTACCAGCACCAAGATAGCCTTGCATGAGTTAGTGTTTGAAAGCAGCAGGCCTTAGAATACAACTCTTACCAGTTACTATAGTTATGGGAACCTTAATGATGGCCATGTCTTCCATAGCAGTGTCTAATCCATCCGTTTGCGTCTGCCCCTGGATATCTACCAGCATTGGAGGCGCATCGTCGTCTTCCATAACGAAAGAGGTTGGAACCGTTCAGATTCCCAGAAACCCCTAAAAAAGGTAGTAAACTACAGAAGTTGATGTGGTGGTGGCGTAAAATGGAATATCTCGAAGATGTAGAATGTCCGAGCTTTTTTACCTTATGCGCCCAGTTCACAGTTGAAAGCTCCGCTCCTTCACAACTCATCTCGCCCGTACAACCACATCTTCAACCACTCTTTCTCCTTTCTCGCCTAACTGATCTCTTACAGCGTCTTTCTGAATTAGATTGGTGCTAACAGCGCGCGTCAAACTCACCATGACTTCTGCCACAATGTCTCCTGGCTCATCGCCGCGCCTGCCTAGTCCACCCCCTATGGCAGAGGACCAACTTGGACCAAAGTCTCCAATCTCTCATCAGCCTACGGAAGACAATTCTCTAGGTCCCATTCTACAGCTACCAGATACCGGATCATCGAGAAGAATACGGCCAGGCACAAAGTCATCTGACATGCCAGAAGGTCCTCCTGTTATAGACATATCGGAGGTAGGTCAATCGCGCATATGACCAGCAGTATTGTCCTGACAATTATAGATCGATACAGCCTACCAACTCACCGAGCATCTTAAAGCCCTCTACAACACTGCCATTCATCCCAAAGACACAGCTACTATCGTGCCAATCGATCGTCAAACTGCTATTCGTCTCGCAACACCACCCAAAGATATCGATCGCGCTATATGGCTATACGAACTATGCCGCTTCCTATGTCAAAAAGTCAATGGCATTATCATCGCACTCTTTGCTGACGAACCACCCTGCTCCGCGCAAACATGCAGCGAAATGCGCGCCTCCGAATGGCAATACCTTTGCGCAGTACACGACCCACCGAAGCCTTGCTGCGCTATAGACTATTGCTGCCACACGCTTGATTGGGCAGCCAATGTGCTCACATCACAAAAACACTTCCCGAGCCGCATGTCACTAGGTCCTGAGCAAGGCGCGTCGCATCAGCAGATGCGCCAGCTGACGAATATATTCCGGCGCGTGTATCGCATTTTTGCGCACGCATGGTTCCAGCATCGTGAGATGTTTTGGAAAGTTGAGGGGAAGACTGGTCTTTATGTGTTCTTCAAAACCGTATGCGATGTGTATAGTCTCATTCCAGAGGATAACTACACGGTTCCACCAGAAGCTGAAGGACGCGAACCGGCAGAGGATGAAAAGAAGCCAGAAGCACCGGAGGTTCCATCTATTTTGAGTCGCCCTAAGCAAGACGACGCCAAACGTGAGCCTACATCGTCTGAGTCGACGTCAGATCAACCTATGACTGTCCTTCCTAGCAGCATGAACCTTGGGCCGAGTCATACCACTAAGAGGCATCGGCAAACGCCCTCTGTTGATGCTGGGGTCATTTCTACGGTTCTGGAGGAGAGCGAGGAAGATGATAGCAGGTCTGTTGCTGGTAGCGATATCACAACTCTAGATCTGGGTAGTGGCAGCGAATCTCTGGCAGACTCGTTGGACTCGTTCATTCAGGTTCATGCACCGAAGATCGAGACAAGAGAGATTGAAGCTGATGAGCTGTCTCCTGAACTACCGGAGACAGAAGCATTACCTATGGCACTGGAGACGAAGGAGGCACCTGAAGAGGGCCATGTGCGCCCCGAAGAAGAATTGTCTGAGCACAATGTGGAGGAGAAGGAAGAAGCTGCTCCCGCTAAGCATACAGAGCCGATTGTTGAGTCAAAATCGGAGCTGGAAAGCGAGGAGCCCAAACATCATACTCCGACGAAGAAAACCGAGTCAAAGCAGCAAACGCCGAAGAAAAGCGTTGAGGGGGAGAAACAAGCAGACGATAAGCCAGCAGAGACTATAGCAGCTAAGCCTTCTCCTGTTAAGAGCATACCTAAAGAGATAGGAGAAGCTGCCAACCCAAAGACCACCAAGGAGTCCGAGCCATCAACCGCCAGAGAGCCTCAATCTAAAACTGATGGCGGAACTTTGGAACCGGAAGCTGAGGTGAAAAAAGATGCTTCCTCGAATGATACTCAACCGGTGGAAGCTGATCACGAGGAAGAGAATGAGAAGCCTCAGCAAGATTCCAAAGACGCTCATGAGACGGCTGAAAAGTCGAGTGTGTAAGCGATCCTTATATAATTCTGATACCCATAATGTAAATCTAGTAATCTTCTTGATTCTTGAAGGGTTTGGTCATGTTATTTCCTCCTGCCAAATCTAATTCTCATTCATTTAGTCCGTACTTTCATTTGTAAACATCTCAACCTGCTCTCCTATCTTTTTACTAAACTGCGCAATAGGCCTGCTACTCCAGGAAATCACTTGAGTCCTTTCAATGTTGGTTCGCCGAAGACGAATCAGAACGTACCCGCAGAATCACGACTCTGCTCTATTTGCTCCACGATTGACTTTCATGACTATTTTTGCCGTGAAGTAAACTGTTCACGGGCGCATACGACTCCCCAGGGATATCCAGCAGCTGGCCAAAGCGCTCTCCGCCTGGGGCTCGTCGAGGAACTGTTGGAGCGTAGCGATGCATGCGCATTCTGTCGTCTTGTCATCCAAGCGATCTGCAAGCGGCGACAGGTCCACAGATGGACTTCCTCAAAGCAGCTCGCCGAGAGGGAGAAGCTGAAACAAAACAAGACTGAGCTTTTTGTTTACAGCTACATGTTTGCAAATGATGCTGGCATGGACCTAGTAGACCGAAGCTCGATAGCTTCCATGAATCCGGACAACGCAGTTTTCCGAATTGGCATTGCAAGCAGGACAATGAGCAATGGCATTGAACGTGCAGACCCGTTCCAAGATCAAATTGGTGTTATACAACTCGCTGCTAAAGATGCACATAAGATTGGGAAGTCGACTAGGTTTCATGGCAGGCCTTTCAATAACGGACCAGTGGACATTGGACTTGCAAAGTACTGGATCAATATTTGTCAGGATGCACACGGAAAACTCTGTGATATCAACAGCACCATTGAACCGGAGGAAGACGTCAAATCTACCCGGCCCAAAGAGCTGTATGTTGTTGATGTTCAGCGGCTGTGCGTCAAGAAATTACCGCCACGCGCAAGATACGTAGCTCTTAGCTACTGCTGGCCGATTGAGGGTGCATTCAGCACCGTTAGATCAAATCTATCAGCATTGGAGGCACCTGGTGCACTTAGCAAGAACGAGTTTGGCAACAAGCTTCCTCTGGCTGTACAAAACGCCATTCAGCTTGTCGATATGCTCGAGGAATCATATCTATGGGTGGACAGCTTGTGCATTGTTCAAGACGATGATATGCAGAAGGCAATTCAAATTGCTCAAATGGATAGCATCTACTCGTGGGCTTTCTTGACAGCTATTTGTGCCCCTGACAGAACCGATCTCAGCCAGACAATGTACGCCGGACTTCCTGGCTTCCGTTCAAGTACCCCCAGGCCGCGGCAGGCTATCGAGCACATATCTGGACTTACTCTCATGACTGCCTTTATGGATGTTACGTCAGTCCTAGATTACGGACGGTGGATTACACGCGCCTGGACGTTCCAAGAACATATGCTATCACCCCGCAAACTCTATTTCACTGATACTCAAATGTACTTCCAGTGCGATGCAATGTTCTGTGAAGATTCTGTTGGAGAGCGAGCATCAACACTTACACGCTACTATCCCGGCTCAAATTTATTCAACAAAGACCAATTTATAGATAATCCAGGAACGGACTTCGGATATTGTCTCATTCCACGTCGATCAGACATCAAGCTAGAAGTGGCACGTCGATCTTGCTTCAACTTGTTGGGAGAATATGGCCAGAGGGGTATGTCATTCTCTAACGATATACTCAACGCTTTTCAGGGTATAATGGCTATCTTTCAACGCTCTTTGAACACAGAGTTCATTTATGGTCTTCCAGAAATATGGTTCCATGATGCTTTACTATGGATGGGAACGACAGATCCGGTACGCAGGAAGACTGCAAAACTTGACGGTAAGACAACTGTCATGCCGAGCTGGTCGTGGGCTGGATGGCATTGGAGTTCATTCGGATTCAGCGCAGACGAGTTTCTTGAAAAGACTGTTCGTCCAGAGGTTGACTGGGTTGCGGTCTTTATGGACGGTCTGAAAACCAAGCTGCGGTGTGCATATAAGAACGAGCTTGGTGATCTAGTAACGCAGGACCTGGAGTCGAGGTAAAGTCCCTTCATGTACAATCTTTCTTGGTCTCATGCTAACGAATTCCAGCAGGAATATAGGTCCTATGGAACTAGCGCCTCAATCAATCCTCGAAGCGCGATACTGGAATTATGCGGAACGAGGGACGCGACCGCAGTGGAATAATCTTGACTACTTGATGTGTTGGACAAGCGTTGCTTCTTTCATACTGACTGGAGACTGCATCAGCAATGAGAGAGTACTAACAGGCAGACCATTCACATCCCGTCAACTTTTGATTGTATCTGACGAACATGGTCGATCGATTGGCTACACAATCATGAGTGAAAAATGGAAAGATGAGAATATACAGGCTCCAATGGCCTTCGAATTCATGCTTATTTCGCGACTGAAGAGCAAGCCCAACTTCTTCGTTGATCTTGACCACTTTTCGCCGAAAGACTGGGCTTACGTGGTAGTCATGCTTATTGCGCGGCGGGATAACGATAAGGCAAGCCGTTTGGGAATAGGATTGATACATGAAGACGCCTGGATCAGCTCGCCAAAGATTACACAATTGATCAAATTGCAGTAACTTGGGAATAAGGTACTAGTATGGATCCCTTTTATTTCTGCAAATATTGGGGCCTTTGACAATTAAAGCCGCGATTCTGAAGCTCATGAATCCATATTTATGCCATGCCACAAGCACGATACCTTACGGTACCTTCACAAGCAGTTCTGATCAGTCAAAAAGCAGGCTCAATCAAAATGAAGTAGCCTCGTCGTGGACAAAATAAGTGAGCCGTTTCGACGACTACTCACTTCGATTGCGATGGCTGCCATAACACTTCTCAAAGAGTGATTGCTTTAATTCCTATTAGCGTCGTAAAGTTTATACCAGATCATCAAATACGACGTTGATTGAAGTAGCCACTATTGAAGAAGTTTTATGGCAGCCATCGCAATTGATGAAGTAGTCGTCGAAACGGCTCACTTATTTTGTCCCTCGAGAGGTAGCCCAGCAGCTCAGCCTGATACTGGCAACTGCCCTGATGATCTTTGCCAGTCAAGCCAGTCCAGCCAGTCTGTAATCCTTGCTACTACCTTATATGCCGGGGTAGTTTCTTAATCTCAACGCGCATCTAACCGATTCTCGGAAATCGCCTGCTCCACCCCACTTCTTGTTTGCTACTCTTCCTACACGGCACAGCTCCGTAAACAATCCGAAAATCAAGTCATTACAAGTATGGCGACAACTACAATTGGGGACATCCTCAAAGGAAAGTATCCGGCAAAGGCCAACGCACGAAAGGTCGCCGATTGGATCATCAAGAGTGGCGGGAACAAAGATGGACTGCTCTATCTTGAAGCACAGAAGCTCAAATATAATGAAGTATGTATTGAGAACGTGGTAGTTCTGTTATTCGACTAACGCTTGACAGGATAATGATCAGGAGTGTGCATTTCGCCAACGTCGCTTCTTCTTCTACCTCTCAGGATGCGAACTTCCGGACTGCTATCTGACGTACCATATGGCAACAGACAAGCTCACTCTCTTCCTACCTCCGATAGATGCAGATGATGTCGTTTGGTCTGGGTTACCATTGAGCCCTGAGCAAGCTCTGGAGCAGTAAGCTTGGATACTTGTTGTGAATGAATATCCTAATTGATGACATAAGATACGACGTAGATGAAGCCTATTACTCTGATAGAGTTAACCCATCACTAGCGGCATCAGACATTCCTACTACCGTTCACGCAATTGACAAACAAATATCAGACCATATCACGTTCCTCAATTTCAAGGAGAAAAACTTCGCTCTTCTCAAACCTGCCGTCGAGATATGCCGCGTCATCAAATCAGATTACGAGATTGCGCTCATCAAGCACGCGAACCTCGTCTCCACCGAAGCGCATGTTGCTGTCATGCGCGCCGTCAAGAGCGCTACCAACGAGCGCGAGCTAGAGGGCATCTTCCTCAAAGAGTGCATCGCACGTGGTTGTCGCAACCAAGCCTACTCCAGCATCGTTGCTTCCGGCACGTCTGCAGCTACCCTGCACTACGTTAAGAACAATGCTTTTCTATCAGAAAAGCTGAATCTGTTGCTCGATGCTGGTGCAGAACTCGCGTGCTATGCGTCAGATATCACACGCACGTTTCCAATCAGCGGCACGTTTTCGAAGGAGAGCAGAGAAATCTACGATATTGTGCTGCAAATGCAACTAGAGTGTATTGACATGCTCAAAGAAGGCATAATCTGGGATGATGTGCACGCACACGCTCACCGTATCGCGATTACAGGCTTGTTGAAGCTGGGAATACTGAAAGGTGATCCTGAGGATATTTTCAAGAGTCGGACGAGCGTTGCTTTCTTCCCACATGGGCTAGGTCACTATTTGGGCATGGACACCCACGACTCGGGTGGGAATGCCAATTATAGTGACGAGGATAGCATGTTCCGATATCTCAGAGTGAGAGGAACATTACCGGCTGGATCTGTCATCACTGTGGAGCCGGGCATTTACTTCTGCGAGTTCATCATTGAGCCAGCTCTGAAAGATCCGGTGAAGAGCAAGTTCATTGATGCAGATGTGTTGAAGAAGTACTGGGAAGTCGGTGGTGTGAGAATCGAGGATAATGTGTTGGTAACCAAGGATGGCCACACGAACTTGACGCCGACTCCCAAGAAGGTTGCGGACATGGAGAAGATTATGAACGGCTAGCCGCTGGAAGATTGGTGGACTCCATTAGCCTGGCGGCTGTTAATACACACATATGCGAGCCTTTGACCGCTGTATTACGGAAAGAAGCTACGGTGATGCACTAAAGTTGAGATGGAGGTGATTTGAGTAGCAAGCACTGTTTGTGCAAAGACAAGGGAAGGAAAAGCGAACAATCAGTTAAGAGTGGAGATGTCAATTTTGCAGATAGTGATGTTGCAGCGGACTGAAAAGCCGAATCTAAATGCTTTCTGCTATCTCACACCTTGATATCGACTGCTATCTTACGCTTGAGTCAAAGTCTTGAAGTAGACTTCACTCGTGTAGCAATGGAACCGTCTCAGAGCTTGCCGTCCTCCAAACCAGCGACCGGATAGTCAGGCAGCTCGATACCAATATGAGCAGCTTGCTGAACAGTAGTCGCTACACTAGAAGGATTGCGCAACTTCTCATTCCTCGCATCGAGCATTTCCTGAGTCCTGGGCAATACCATACTCCCACCCTCATGCACCAGATCTTGGTTCTGTTCTGCAAAAGGCCGCATTATCTTTTCGTAAGCAGCAAATGCATCCTCATGCTTCTCGTGTTTGCTCATTTCTCCAGCGAGAATATACGCCCCAACTAATGCACAACTAGATCCCTGGCCGGAAAGGAATGACGTTGCGTGTGCTGCATCGCCTGTCAGAGCTACACGGCCCTTGGACCAGATTGGCATGCGGATCTGGCTCACGACGTCAAAGAATAGATCGTCGGCTTCACGCATGGCGTTGACGAGGGCCGGGATGTGCCAAGCCGTCTCGGGGAATTTGGAGGCTACGAAATCGCGCTGGGCTTCAGGATTGCGATGGGTGTCAGTAGGAGGCTTCTCGTCTTGCGCGAAGGATAAGATTCCGGTAGGCCGGTCTTTTGGATCGTGGGCGTAGATGACAGCCGCTCGGCCAGGTGCATTCCAGATAGCACCGGAGTGGACGTATCCAAAGTTTTGAGACAAGCTGAAGCCAGCGAACGCAAAGCCAAAGTAGCGATCGAACTGGTCTTCAGGCCCAAAGACGAGACCGCGGGTCTTGGAATGGAGGCCATCGGCGCCAATGACGAGGTCGTAGGTTTCTTGTGTGCCATTTTTGAAAGTGATGGCTACATTGTCACCAGTGTCGTTAAGCGTGGCGATGGAGTCGTTGAATTTGAAGACAACGCTGTCTTTAACGAGATCGTATAAGGCGGCAGCTAAATCTCCACGGCGTACTTCGAGATCGTGGCCTTCGACACCGCCCGTGAGGGTCTCGGGACGGATTGAAGCTACTTGTTTCCCTTGTTCGTTAATGAACTCGACGGTTTCTGTGTTGACATGTGCTAAAGTTAGGCGTGGGATGAGACCCATGCGATCGACAACTTCACGAGCCGTGCCGCGAATGTCGATGGCGTAGCCGCCGCCCCGTAGAGAAGATGATTTTTCGACGACGGTGACGTGAAAGCCGTAGCGCTGGAGCCAGTAGGCTAGACATGGTCCGGCTATGCTGGCTCCTGAGATGAGAACTTTGTGGGCGTGGCTTGCCATGCGGCTTCTGATGGGATTCATTGTCACTGAATGGTTTAAAGAGGTTCTTGAACTTGGCGGTGTATGATTCAATCAAGAAATCCTACAGCTGGTGCAGCTTCCTTTAAATATGCGAGGATGCCCGTTACTTTTGGTTAGGCAATCGACGGCTGATCGATATTGATGACTATCAAGCGACCGAGAAAATCGAGAAGACCGAGAGGGCCGATTCGCCAATAGACCTTTTCAAAGAGCCTCTTGCTCGAAATGCACCTCTATTTTGGCGTCTATTTTCAAAGCCGACATGTGGATGCGATTAAGCGTATCATCTTGCTGATTCATACCTAAGTTATAGCAGTACGAAGGTGTCGGGAAGCAAGAAACTTTTCGTCAAATTGAGCTAATCGACAGCGCTACGTTACCTATGCAGATTTGCGTGCAACAACTTTCTCTCGATATCTCTTTTCTTGCCTTCCAGTCTGCCGAAATTGGTGCTGAGTTCTGTGGACCTAAGTGGAATACCAAAGGCTTGTCCAATTACCTTCCAAGCTAAAAGAATATACTGGCTGCTGCTCTTGTCCCAGTATTCTGGCTTTGAAGCATCCTCTAGATTCAGCAGACGTTGATCCAGTTGCGAAAGCATGGAATCAATCACATGAAAGTTTTTGGATAGCCCAAAAATCCAATCCCATGCCTGAAAGTCTTGGTCGTGAGAGAACTGAACGTAGAAATCGAGTAACTTAATCGAGTCCACAAAATTGCTGGCTCTGATATCCGAAAATGTTGGAAGCGCTCCTGTACTGGAATCCAAGTACGTGAGGGAATTATGCAAGTTGTTTAAGAGAAAACGTATCTTTATAGGAAGCAGTTGACATATCGAAGCACAGAAGCGAAACAAAGGCGTTGCAGGGTTCCGTTGAAATAACTGCAAGTATTGCTTCTCTACATAAAGACTTATATTTCGAGTGGCGTCTTCCACGAACTCAGTAGTCAGAATCGTGTTGGTGATTCGATACTGCTTGATCATAGTGAACATGCTGGCGCAAACATCATATCGCAGAATGGAGAATGACATTTCAGTCGGTCCTTGAAACTCCAACGGAGGAATGTCGTCCTCAACATCTAGCTGAGAGTCATTGATATTGAGTGGGAATAGCGTATCGCAGTCAAGAAATGATTCGGCCGACTCGAAGCAATTCAAGACCATGCAAGTGGTGAAGTCGAGCACGCGAAGGTGCCACCAGAGTCGTCGGCGCATCTCTTTTTGGAAAAGAGTTTCGGTTGGCTTTGAATTTTCCAGATGAAGTTCCAGAGATCGAGCAATTCTTATGGCCATACCGGTCAAAGTCCACTTCGACTGAGGGTGGATTTGACTGCAGCAGGTCTTTGGGACTATTAGCAACACGAAATAAGTATCGAGAATCACAGTCTAGCTTACCAAGACAATAGTAAAGGCTTGCAATGTTCTGATATCTGGTTTTTGGATAAGACGCGCTCTCGAAATAGCTAGTTCGGCTGACTCCTTGCTCTTCCTGTACAGTTCTGCCTTATTATGGCCAAATGCTAGTAGACATTGCTCATTGCTAAGACTAGTGACGGAGGCAAAGCAAATTGACAGTATCAAAGCGATCTGTTCTTCATTGAGAAATGTGATGCCCTGATCTTCCGTCTGCATAATCAGCCTATACATGGACGGTTTATGCAATATTCGCAGAAACGGATCGACATTTTGGGCGAAGATTTTCCAGCTGGTCTGGACATGACGAAAAGTTGGCGTCCAGCAACGTCCTGGCTCTTTTATTTGATCAATCAGAGTGACTGAACAGTTTAGCAACGAGAGAGGATTGAAGCTAACCTCAGCTGCGACTGGAGTCATATCCTCGTGATAAGTTTCAGAGTGTTGGCGCGCTTGTTCAGCTCGATTCTTTTGTCTTCGTCGTCGGATGGGAGTGCTGGGTACAACACATTCATCTCCAAGTTTGATGCAATTGCCGCAAGGATGTAGTCGGTCGCACTTGACCTTACGTTCAAAGCATCTCACACACGAACGCGAGGAAGAAGTCGGACGTGTTGTAAAGGCCATGATCTTACCGCACCTAAAGTCCAGGGCGTTTCGCGAAGGGGATGACGGCTTCCTGATTGCAAACTGACCACAAATAGGAAGATCAACTTCACGGAAAACTCTCAAGCCTCCGACAGTTGCGAAAGGTCGTTGTTGGAGCCTGTTTGCTCTTTTATACGAAGCCGAAAGCGCCGAGAGCACCGAGAGGACATGTAAAATTTGGATTGAGCCATTTTAATCAAAACGGCACAAAGACTTAGCCTACACGGTATACTAACATGGAACTTTTGACACAGCAACTACCACACCCATCGTCAAGAGTGAATTCCAGCATCAAAATGTGCCGATACTCTAGGTACCGACTGGAGTGATGAAAAAAGATCAAGGCCGAAAAAGGAAGGGACCTTGGAGACGAGACTTGACAGGGAAGTTTGGGAGCTTGACGAGTCGTAACCTCCCAGTTGGCCCAAGCTCCCTTCCTGCCTCCGCAATTTTTGACACTAAAACACAACACCTGCAGTAGCACCACCATCCCCTAAAAGCTCCAACTTCAATTCTCGCTGTCTCACTGTCTCACTCAATCTCGTCGCGCTTCATCAATTTAATAATTCCTTGTCCATCGCTAGTTTCGCACACTCCTTCGCATCGTCTTTCGTCTCTATATCCTTCCTAATTCTACCACAATGGCTGACGACACCCCCGTTGATCCCGTCCCAGCTGGCGACGTTGAGATGGAGGAGGACACTGAACAAGTTGAAGGCGGCGCACAAGGTGCTGAGGATACTGGCATGCTCGAAGACATCGAGCCAGAAACCAAAACTCGCGTCAGCTTCCTTGAGTATGTTTCTTAAATCAGTTGATTCTGAACCTTGTCTAATTGTGCCGACAGCTATCTCAAGTCTCCAATTGTCAATCTCGTCGTCGGTCGCGGAGAAGAGCAAACATCTCTAGCAGCACACGAGGGGCTATTGCTTCAATCTCCATTCTTCGCTGAGCAGATTGGCGCCTTCAAGCCCAAAGGCTCAGTAAGCAAAACAATCATCAGGCACATTCGCAAAACTTCAACTAATATTTCTCTAGCGCAAAATTGATCTTCAGGATGATGATCTCGAAGGCGTTGGCTCCATCCTTGAATATCTCTACAACGACGAATACTTCCCCAAGCGTCTCAACCAAAACCAGAAAGACTCTCCACTTGAAGAAGATCCTACTCAGCCAACCAAGGATGATGAAGGTCTAGGTCTTCTGCGCCATGCGCGCGTCTACACTCTCGCTGAAAAGTTTGGCTTGCCTGCGCTGAAATCACTTGCGCACTCGAAGATCCACCGCACAAACTCGACTGCCAAAGGTGAACTTGCTTATGCGCGCTACGTCTACCAGAACACCAGCACCGAGGACACCACTATCCGAAAGCCTGTCGCGGCCTTCTGGGCTACTCGCTCGCACGTTCTGCGTCACGAGGCAGAGGACGAGTTCCGCAAGCTGTGTCTGGAATTCCCTCAATTCGGTTTCGATGTGCTCAGCTTGGTGCTTGATCAGCGCGAGAAGTCTCGCTCGGGTGGAGGGGCGGCTGTCGAGGTTCATGGTACACCTGCGTCTAGCCGCAAGCGTCGTCGCGACTTGTAGAGTGAGACAATGGTCAGATGGTGAGTTTCAATTCTATCTGCAGCCAGACTGTTGTGGAGAGATCAGAACACTGGATCTCTCCAAATATTACCATTAGACTCCGTGGGCATTACAGCATCTGATGGCTACCATCGGGTGTTATGGTAATCACAACAGACTATGCGAGTTAAAGCATTCAATTTCAGCTTGTACTAACGAACTCAAAGTACAAGTAGGGTGTTAGGTGTCAGGTCCTGTGTTCATGTTCAGAGGTTATACTAGTGGGCAGGCCAAGTGCGGTACTTTGAAGGTATAACTGGCACACACATATTTGTCACTGGTCAATATTGATATCACATGTATAGTAGGAATTATTCACCACGGAAAGAAGTGTTTTAGGGGTAATAAATCAGGTTTGATTCGATTATTAGTCTACTTGGGTAACCTGTGAACCATAAATGCGATGAATCCCAACCAAGGTCCTGCTCCAAGCTAACGAAAACCAGTACCAGAATAACAACTCAAAAATGAAGATGCGTACCGCGAACCAAGGCAAAAAACCAAAGCAAAAAAACCAAAGCAAAAAGTCAAAGACAAAAATCAAAACCAGAATATCAAGTCAAAAAAAACTCAAAAAACAAAAAATCAAGAACGAGCAGGAGGCAACCGCACAACAATCTGTTCCTCCAACGGGTCAGCAAAGTGGACCTTTTTAGGCACAGGCGACCGCCCTCTGCGCCAGGAGCCACTGCCCCTTGAGCCCCGTAGGGCGGAACGATCTTTGCGTTCCTTTTGTTGGCGCGCCTTGCGCTCTCTGACTTCCGCCTCAAAGTCATGGGCGGGCTCGTCCTTCCACCGTGAGCAGGAGAGCCCACGGGTTGGGCCGGCGGCCTTGCGCTCGGTGGTGGTGGTGGTGACGGCGGCGGCTTCCTCCTCCTCCTCCTCCTCCTCCTCCTCCTCCTCTTCCTCGGTGATGGTGGCCAAGGTTGTTGCTGCCTCTTCGGCAGCCAACTCCTCCTCAACCTCGTCTGCCCAGGAGAGAGCGGGCGAGGAGGGAGGAGAGGAGGGAGTGTTTGGTGGTGGTGGTGGTGGTGGGAGAGGAGGGGGCGAGCGGGTTGGTGGTGTTGGTGGTGGGGATGGGTAGGGCCCATCCGGGGCGGTGGCCCATCTTGATGATGATAGGCCGTTGGTTGGTGGTGGTGGTGGTGGTGGTGGTGGTGGTTTGGAGCCAATGGCTCCCAAGTTGGAGGCACAAGGGCCTTTGGTGGTGGCCCGAGTTGGGGGGGCAGTTGCCCACTTTGAGGATGAGAGACCGTCGTTTGAGGCAGTCATCTTGGTGGTAGTGGTTGGTGGTGGGTGGTTAGTTGTGTGTGGTTGCTTGGGTAGGTAAGTGAGTTGGGGGTTTCTGGCAACAATACAGACAGAGTTTGTAGTATGGTTAACAGAAGTTGGGGAAGATGGTCTTGGAGGGACTGGGAGGGAGGACGATACTTTATACCCCGAAGGGGGATTCAACATCACTCATGCTGCTAGCGCATCAACACTGCTTCGTACGGGATGGAAAGCTGCTGTACCAGAGCTATGCGGAGTTGACGATGTACGCCTTCTGTTTCTAGTTTAGCGAGGAAGACTGTACCATAGTTGCGCGGCATCACTCGACTTGTTACCTCGCTTTCTGTGGTTGACGACTTTAGCGGTGGTTTATACATCGTGATGTTGCGCTCTTTGCTGTCTGGTCTGGCGATGAATGCCTTCCTTTCCTAGTTTAGCGAGGAAGACTGTACCATAGTTGCGTGGCATCACTCGACTTCTTACTTCGCTTTCTGTGGTTGACGACCTTAGCGGTGGTTTATACATCGTGATGTTGCGCTCTTTGCTGTCTGGTCTGGCGATGAATGCCTTCCTTTCCTAGTTTAGCGCAGCATTCGAATTGACGTTCATTCATCAGTTGCAAGACTATCGTGGACACTAGACGCAGAAACCTAAAATTTCTTTGAGTCCCTACTGTAAATTCTCTAAGTGCTGTACGGGCAACTTTCTGCGTAGCGCTGTGCAGTCCCATGTCATCTACTGTGACTAATTTTTGCCCATTTTTCTCTCATCAGCAAATCTGCTTGCCAAAAAATCACCAAGTAGCCGATTCGCTTTCACCATATGCTTGAGCATCATCGAGGCCTTGCTGCAATCTGTTCAAACATCCTTAGACATAGTGCTGTCACTGATCTGTTATAGTCTAGTACTCTAGATCAATTCAACAGACGCCGAATTCAGGCACTTGAAAATATGGCGAAAGATGCAAGTCGCTTTTGTGAGCATTGGGTGACTTGCTTTGTAAAGTATTCAACTTTTTTAGCATGTATATAAAATGTCTGCGCAAAGAACTCAAGTGTGGTTCATGTTCGCTTTAGCAAAATTAGATGCCCACCAAGTGAAATAGTGGCAGTGGCGGTTTTTTTAGCACTAACATGGAGCAGCTCAGTCATTTTGGGCACAAAGTCTTAGTTTTGTGAACTGGGAACTTCTTGAGCAGCTATTTTATCTTTAACATGAAGTTAGAGATGTTTGAGATGTATGAGGCTGAAATGCAGGCTGAACATGGGTCAAATGCAAATGTGCGGAAGCTAGAGCTAAAAAGAGCTAGAGTGGAGGAACTAATACCCTAAAGGCTAGCGCGGTTGCCCTAGTCAACCACCTTGTCTGTCAACACATGTCCATTCTCGGCGCCAGCTGTAAGCTGTTGCAAATAGATGAAATTTGTCTATGCTATCGTTACGCAACATCCTAAGCTGTGTAAAGCTTTGAAAACTCCTATCTCACGAACAAAACAAATCAGGTAGTCCCGATCAAGAACGTCATCTGCCATGAATTCCGCAGACTCGGACGATTCCCTCCACGATCTGGAGAAACGTCATTCCATTGATTCAGACTACGAATATTCCTCAGCTTCCTCCCGCAACTCAATGCATTCCGACACAAGAATTCTTTCGAGTCAATACGAGACCCACCAACCCATCTTGGGCGATTGTTCTTCTCCCCGACACGCACGCTCCCGTCAAACTCGAATACGCTTTCCGCTCTCCCGCCAAACGCTGTGCGTCTGCACGCCCAAAAAGTTCACGCGATACTTCGCCATAATCATCTTTTCTGTTCTCATAATATTCATCCTCACACTATTCAAGCTGAGCGGGGACTCGGCCAGGAGTGTGAGCTTGGGATTGAATAAACCGAAAGCGCCGCCACCACCCTGGACCAAATTTCCCTTCCTCAAAAGATATCATGGCGGCATACGGTCGCTCGTCAATGTCAAAGATAACGTACCCGAATATCCATCCCGATTAGACGACGCATTACCCAAATCAGAATCTGAGGACAGTGGGAAGCAGGAGCAACCACAAGATGCTTTGCCGCCGAGCGTGCCATTCGATTATGGAGCCAAGGACGCTTCGATAGTGGAATGCTACCTTGACGCTGAGAAGAAGACGAAACTACCAGATGTCCGGGTGTATAGCGGTATCCCCAAAGGAATGCCAGACGCAGTAATGGGCTCGCATGACGTGCTTGGCCTAAACCGGGACGTATGCTTTGAACGCTTTGGAAGACTCGGGCCATACGGATTTGGTTATGAGAAAAAGAAGGGTGGCAGTGGTGCTGGAATGGAAGGTCATAAAGAGGGTGCTGATGATGTATGGTCAGAGACTGGGCATATTGACTTTCGCAAAGTCAACTGGCGCACGGCTCAAGAGACTTGTCTCACATCGAATGGAAAGAGATTCAGGAAGGCCACCGATAGCAGACCAAAGAACCACCTGAATCAAAAGCGCGACAAAGCAGCCGCCGATGATGGGCTACTACCCAGGCAAGCTATAATAATACGGACTTGGACGGACTACGAATATGACGACGAGGACCTATTCTATCTACGATCTTTGGTATGGGAACTATCCCTGAAAACAGGTGGACAATACGAAGTTCACTTCCTCATTCACGTCAAGGATGGTGACCTTCCTATCTGGGCAGACGAGGAAGTTTATGCGAAGGTTCTGAAAGAGAGTCTACCAGCCGAATTTGCGGGCATGGGAACTCTTTGGTCCGAGAAGCAGATGGAAATGATATATAACTCTGTCCCTGAGAACCAATTCCGCGATTTACCTCTACACGGTGTATATCGAAGCTTACATATGCCCTTGGCCTGGTTTTCGCACAATCACCCCGAATTTGAGAACGTGTGGCATTTCGAAATGGACATGCGCTACACTGGCCAATATCACCATTTCATATCTCAAGTCGAACAATGGGCAACCAAACAGCCACGCAAGGGTCTTTGGGAGAGAAATGCCCGGTTCTATGTTCCAGCGGAGCATGGGTCTTGGGAGGACTTTTCGCATATGGTTCGCGTTCAGACCGAACATGGCACCAACAGCAAAGCGAACATGTTTTCTGGGTTACTCAATGATCCAAGTGTGCCAAGCTCCGTCAAGGAAGAGATGACTATTAAAGCTGAGAAAGCAGTCTGGGGACCGGAACCTCCTTACTTGGACAAGATGGATAATTCTACCGATATCTTCCCACCACGACCTATGTCGCAAGATAAAAGTGAATGGGGTGTAGGTGAAGAAGCTGATCTGATCGTCTTCAATCCCCTCTTCGACCCACAAGGCACAAACTGGCTTCTATCAGAGGATACCACTGGATACAACAAGACTTATGGTCCACCACCTCGCCGTACAGCGGTGACCACCTTTGGTCGATACTCCCATCGTCTTCTCTCACAAATGCATCGCGACATGGCTACTTTTGGTCGCCACATGTTCTCTGAAATGTTCCCCGCCACAACCGCTCTTCATCACGGCTACAAAGCCGTCTATGTTCCACATCCAGTATACATAGATCGTAATTGGCCAACTGATTACTTAGCAGCCACCTTCAATGGCGGCCGTAACGGACAGTCTGGGGGGAGCAGAATGAGCGTATTCAGCGAGGAGAACGAGCACAACTTCGCTGGTGTCACCTGGTATTATAACGCTGGATTTGCGCCTAACCTGTGGCATCGCTGGCTGGGCTACAAAGTCGACAATGATGGCGGTGAGGCAGAGGAAGTGCAAGGTGAAGGACGCATGTGCTTACCCGCTATGCTTATACACCCGGTCAAGCAGGTGGATCTGATCTACCAGGAAAACGGCGCGGAAGAGGATGGCAAGTGATGAAAGAAACTAATGATTTTGTGAATATGATGACAAGGTTTATATGCGTTCAATTTGGATACGTGGTTGCATGGCGTTGGGGTCTCTGTGAGCCGGGTGCTCTTGTTAGACTTGTAGATCGGATTTCTAGATACATAACTGTTTATTGATTGCCCACTGTTACTTTTACCTTGACGTTCAAAATATATGAGGACGAGCTGCTGTGAGAAGACGAGTCAGTAACACGCTTTACTTAACAGACAACCAGACAACGAAATACATGACGCGCTCCATCATCTAAGGTATCTCCCATCAAATTATATGAAGACAAGACACTCAACTCCGAGCATATGCACAAGAGAGTCGAGCATCTTATGGGTTCAAAGGATCGAATTACTTAGCTAGGAAGCGTAGCAGATATTAGACATCACCTTCATGAGAGCTGGCGGATCATTTTGTTGCACACCTAGTCCGTTATATAGTGGACAGGTTGAAAATACATAATTTTAAGGATTTATTACTGTATTGATATTGGAGCACACCCATCAGAAAAGACCTGAGTAACCTTACTTCTCAATCATTTCTAATCATTTAACAAGTTTATGTATCTCTGTTTACGACTAGCTTCTCACTACATTGCATAAACTGATTGACAAAACTTGATAGGATAGGATCCAGACATGAATGATTCAGCAAGGTCTGATTTCGCAGGGTCAATCGGTATAGCTCCATATTTCAACAGAAGCTCATACATTCCCTTCTTGTCTTCATACATCTGAGCGATGACTATTGGCGGCCAGTATGAAGGGAGATGTTTTGGGGGCGGATATAAAGCCCATGCTGCTTCAGAGTTCGGATTGACTCCATGCTCTAAAAGTACTGAGACGACTTCCTCGTGACCTCGCAGAGCTGCAAGCTGGAGGCAGTAGTGGCCGCCGTAGTGCTGTGATAGGCTTCGACCTTTATCAATCAGCCATCTTAGCATCGCCGCTTCTCCCTCCCAAGACGCATTTATGACAGGATTCCCTAACAAATTAGTCTATGACGTGGTATAGTTCCAGCGGCTTACTTGTCCACGGCCCGCGTGACTCATGTCTAAGTGCTGGTCCGCAGGCCGTCAAAGAGAATCCAGCTTCCAAAAGGATGGAAGCTGTCTCAATTTGTCCGCGTCTGGCTGCCATGGCAATTGCACCGCGGCCCCAGGAGCTTTCTGCTGATAAACCTGTTGAGATGAAGTATCGAACCACAGAAATTTGACCTGCTTCAACTGCTCTCATGAACGGTTCATAGCACCGTAAATGATTGGGATAGGTTGGTAGGTTGTCATATCTTATGCCTAAAGTCTTTTAGCGGGACGTCTGATTAGGAACGACATGAGATGACCAAGACTAACCATAGTTGGCAAGCAAGTTGAGCACATCCACATGTCCATTTTTGGAGGCCACACCTATGAGCATATTAGATACCGGGAATGGGCGTGTGAACCAATAGTTTCTCGTGAGAGAAGCGATGTTCTGAAGTTCGTCGAAACACTTCTTGATAATGCTCATGTGCCCTCCTTCACACGCAACAATCAAAGACTCGCAGATACGACTGTCATTCCATGTGCGTAGCCTATTCCTGATGAAAGTAAAAACTTCCAAGTTTCCGCAGGCGGCAGCAGCAGTCCATGGCGATGGTGAACGTTGCGGCTGCCCGTCATCAAGAGCGTTATACTCAAGAGTGGCACCCAGCTCGAGGAGACGTTGTATCATTCTAGGTGAACCGTGTCGAATAGCAACATATAGAGGATATCCAAAGTATAGGCTGGACTTGTTAAAGTCTACGCCTTGTGTGCACAGCAACTCGACGGTTGCCATATCTCCGAGAATAGTTGCTGCTACCAGAGCCATATGAGACCCATTATTCTCCAGCTGCGTAGAGCGGCGTTGTTGATCAAGCACGATCGACTGAGATAGATCCCATTGGTTGCTGTATGCGCAAGCAAGGCAAGCTGCTGAAATGTACTCTGGGGCAGAAAAGTCGCTCCTTGCCCACCCTACATCATCGTTGAGCGCTTTTGACATTGTGCTGATCGCCATCTGTAACGGGCAGCTTCCAAGTCGAACTCCTGCAAAAAGGAGCTGTGCACGCAGAGTCACAGGCATCTTCCTTATTAGGAGATGACAACATCGATTCCTGGGAAGTCGCTGACTTAGAAATAGTGTACTGGATATGATGGAGTCAAACACCTCTGGGATATTTTAGCTTTTCAGTTCTTTCAATCATGGGCTACGTAACATATAACAAAACGTACTACAAACCAGCCGAAGTCTCATGCTACGCCGCCGAAAAGCTCCTGTGCACAGGAGCATTGCCTCCACAATGAGAAACAAGACTTCACTTGGAAGCGACAAAAGGGATCTCATGTTGCCAATATAATCATCTACAAGCGAGTCCTCACATTGATAGAGCGGCTCCTAGAAAGGAAGAAATACCACAGGTAGGAATCGATGAAGTATACAAAGAGGAGAGTGGGACGAACCCCTGAACTTTTTGCAGCATAGCTGCAACTCCAACATAATGAGCCAATCATTTAAACGGCTCATTTTATCGCCATGTTCTGCCGGGGAATGAACTATATGATTCTGGTCTTTCGAGCCAGCTTTTGCGCAATAGGCATTAAGCGACACTGCAGACAGCAATATCAGGCTGGTCTTAAAGACCATGTTACACAACTAGCTCTCACTTTTTGAAGTATGATACCTATTCCACATTTCGTCAAATAAAAACCAAGGGTCTATACCTTCTTGACCCGGCTTCATGTGAAAGAGACTTGAGGATTAGTGATTCCGGATGGAGCTACCTGATACTATTAGAGGATAACATCACATAAGACAAAGACCAGGCGGTTCCTGGATGCTTAGGTATGTATAAAAACACTCAACCAAGCAACCAAATGAATGAAGAGCTCCTATCAACTGTGGTGGTTTCAATCGCACTTCATAGGGACGATGCTTTATTGGTGAGATGCGATTACAACTCGCCTCTCAATAATATCAGCCGGCGACATTGGGAGCACAGGTAGACTGAACTATGCTCTCTACCTGCCATAGGCAAGTACTTATAACAGCCATATATCACACTAAAGATAGCCCCGATGAGATTCCAACCCTGAGGGTTGGCATGTGGCATGTTTCGATTTGCTTGCAAACGAATCAAAACGACCGCAACAAGGGTCAAAAATCAATATAAAACACCATAGTATGACGGCTCATAACGGCCACCCTGGCCAGTTCGCCAAAACCAAAAAGCACAAAATCTATGTATTTACAAATCAATTATTTACAACACAAATACTACATGTTTAGATAATCTAAAGAAGCCAGATTGCAAGTTGAATTTTGCTTAATTTTGGAGAGCTAGAAAAGTCTATTTAATTATGGTTGTTGAAGTTAAATATTTGATTTAAGAAATATATATCTTTCTTAGCACTTTCTGAAGATATAAAGTTGAGAAAGGGGTCGCTAATTTAGAGGGCCTAGGCTTTACTAAGTTAGGGGCACGCATCGCTAATTTAGTAAGCTACTAGGCGTCTCCACTTTTATCTAAAAAGCAAAAAATATTGAAAGTTATGAAGACTCATTTCCTTAACTAAACTACACTTGAAACATATTTTTAGATATTACAAAAATGCAGAAAAATTCAAGTTGCTATTTGGCTTCTTCAGAATCCTCAAATTTGGGCTCTTTGTGGTGTAAATAATTGATTTGTAAACACATAGATGTTTGGATTTTGGATTTTGGTGAAGTGGCCAGGGTGGCCGTTATGAGCCGTCATACATAGCCCTGAAATTCTATAACCAGATCTAGATCACCAGCGCAGATAATTACATTCTCATGTTATCTGTTCTTGCTGTTGTAAGCTAAAATGGGCAGAGGCAATCTAAAACCTAATCTTTGTACCAGTAACTGATCAGGCTACCTTCAGTTTTTGTCTTATATGCGGGAGGCTTCCGAATCGCCAAGATGTATTCCTCATTGCGTCTCTCGTGAACTATTATTAAATTACTAAGGGCCTTTGAGTCACCATGAGATTGACTGGGCGACGATGTCAGGTCAACATTCTTTTTGTTCTGGCTGGCTTTTCAACACTGGAGGCAACCTTAGCATTGCCACAAAGCTTACACACTGAACAGGTGAAAGTCTCAGGGTGTATATTCGACAAAGAGAACCCTTCGCCAGAAATAGTGAGCTCAGCATCTATTGTACAATCTGTACCCAGTGCTCATGAACTTAGAAAATACTAGACCCAAAAGATGGCATTCCCTTCATCAATGTCGAGGGCGCACTTCAGAAAACAAGATCTATCCTAGAGAACTTCCCAAAATACAAGCTTGAGAAGGTTGCGGGTGGCCGACATGAGTAAGAAAAACTATTCACCTATATTCAATACGAGCTCACCTTTCAGTATCTTCGATTTAAAGCTACAAAACGACTATCTTGCTCTTTTTGATGATGGAACACTAGGATTTGCACCTTCAAGGTATGGATCTACTGAGTATATAACGGACTTTGACTAAACGCCAACAGCTCTCAAGGGCCCTTACCAAGATCCAAGGGAAGAAAACAATACATCTCAAGGTAAGTATGGCTGTAAACCTCATAGAGTACCAAAGGCTTAATAATGGTAGTATCTTTGCGTTATCATGTGATGGAGATCTTTCCATCTCTCTTCCAGAAGTTCCGACGTATGGTTTCTCCAGGAGTAACATCACAGATTTGACATACATACATCATACTCCGGCCACTACATCCCAGTTCAACCGATACAATGTTCACAAGAGGGCGCCCCATGTTCAATTTATAAAGCGAACAATGAGCATGATGGACATAGAGAATGCCCAAATGGAATCTTTCTCCTTTCTGATTGGACCTACAATAATATCTGATAAGCACCAGAGAGGAGGCGCTCCACGGTGTTGGAAAACACTTCCTTTTGGACTCACGGCTGTTGAGAGACCTGGTGCGCGACCTGCTTCCTTCAATGGCTGTGGAGCAGAAAACGGAATGAAGGTTCCGGATTGGCGCTTTGAACAGTGTTGCAACGAGCACGATCTTTGCTATGGTATGTACCAAATCTCCTTCGCACTGATGACACTGACTTTGTTGCAAGACGACTGCTCCGCCACATGGGAAACTTGTAACGATAACTTCAGGCAGTGTAACCACGATGCTTGTACGAAAGCGTACCCGCTGGCTCCTGTTACAATAGAGACAAACCGTACATCGTGGATACCAAGTATGCCAGACTGGAGCCTAACTCGCTGGGGTTGCCATACACTTGGCCAAGCATATGCTGAAGCAGTTGACACAGGATTGGGCAGGGTGAACTTTAATGCTTCAACAATCGAACGGTGCACATGCCGGTGTCCCGATAAGACATTCGATTGTGGCAACTTCTGCATGCTAGAATGTGAGCCGATCAATGAAGAAGCAGTTGTACCTACCAACAAAGGATTACCATTGCAGACATGAAAAAATACCACTAAAGAGCTAAGATGATGGATATAGAGAACTAGAGATTAGACTTTGCAATATCAAAAGAAAGATCATGATATTTATTCATCAATACGGAATCTTGAACACCCATGTGTATCGATCTGCTTCTATAACGTCGGGAGGAATCATAATAACCACCTCTCCTGTACTTATTCGGACTGAAGGTACAACCGTTCCATTCTTTCGTCCTCCGACCACTGTCACGTTATCTCCCTGGATCCAAGGAATTGAAGACTTTATTCTCAAATCTCGTGGTGGTTTGTCCAGATGGTGTATGTAAAATGCCTCGGATGTGGTCGTGAAGCGGACATTCGCGCCTTCTTCAGATGCCACAAACCATGGCTTCGTTCCATATATTGCTTCTCCATGCTCGCTCAACCACTTGCCGACATTGGTCAAATGAAGCTTCATGATCTCTATGATCGTACCGTCCGCCTTGGGTCCAATATCAAGAAGTAGGTTGCCATTCTTCGATACGATATCCACTAGTAATCGAACAATAGAAGTAGCATTCATGTAATCACTGTCTTTTGTTGCAGAATTGAATCCATAAGAATATGGATCCATTCCCAGATTTGTTTCCCACTTTCTCCTTTGTACCGATTTCAATCGTGCGTATTCTGGAGTGTCATAGTCTCCAGGGAAGCCACAGCGATTGTTCATCACTACTTGTCGTCCTTCTGAGTTTGCCTTGTTGTACCAATTTGATGCAAATTCTAACGTTACATTGGGTCCTCCGATATCACACCACATAATATCGGTTCCCATATTGGCGAGCGTCTGCATGGAAGGTCCAACAACATCTGATAGATAGTCCTTGACAGGTACATAACCAGCATATGGGAGCGATTTTTTGGTGTATGTATTCGTTGCATTTCCACCCGGCCAATTTCCGAAACCATATTTCTTGTAGTCTGGATGGAACCATTCCGGGAGTGAAAAATAGACCCCTCGCTTCATCTTAGGCTGATGTTTTGCTGCTGCGTCGAAAAGCTCCTTGACCAGATTTCGATGTGGTGTCATGGCAACAGAAGTTCGCTTCGAGACATTTGCTGGAAGATCATATAGAGAATAGCCGTCGTGATGCTTGGCCGTTAGTACAAAGTATTTTGCCCCCGATTCGTTGAAAAGGTTCACCCAGTCGACTGGATTATAGTTCTTCACAGTGAAGTTGCTGATGAAGTCGTCATAAACAACGTTTTCACCATATGTCCTTTTGTGGTATGCCATTGTTTCGTCTTTCGCTGTTGGGTCTTGCATATTCCACCAGTACCATTCTGCATAGCTCTCTTTCTTCCCACTGTTACCCCAGCCTGGAACAGCATAAGGTCCCCAATGTATGAAAATCCCAAATTTGGCATCATTGAACCAGCTGGGGCTGCCGTGGCGGTATATCGAAGGAAAATCAGGGCGATACTCACTGAGTAATCTGCTCATGTTGAAGTTGTATTCTGTCCCACCAATGCCTTCGCCACTGAAATATATGTGAGCTTGAAGATTTTTCTGCACATCTGTTATGTCCGGGAACACGACGCCAACATCAACTGTTGCTTGATCTCCAGGAAGCAGTCGATTGATATAGCCATACCCTTTTAGCATGCCAATGCCCTCGGCGCGGACAGTGACTCTGACTTTCTGGGAGCGTATTACTGTCTTCTGTCCAATATTCGTCACCACCACTTGAATGATTCTCGTTTTGTTATTCAGTCCTTCTGGCCATGATTCGGTAGCTCGTGCAGACTCAACTCTCAGAATGGCTCGGTCCATCACAATTTCAGTCCATGGGCTTAGGCTGATAGCGAACAGATGAATACTGTCTTTGGGACTTTTCACCAGCGTCAAGTTCATCAGAGCCTTTCGAGAGTTTAGCCAACCGCTGTTGTAGTATATGCTGGTTAAGTTGTAATTCATCTTGTCCTTGTGTCCGTGATAAGGAAAGACGATATCCCCACCCGGCGGGTATGGCCATTGCCACCATGGTTGAACAGAGAATCTGATTTCGTCCTGGGTACCATCTGCATAATTGGCTAGAATGCGACCATCGGTTTGTTTGCCATGAGCTGCTGCTAGAAAATGAATGGCTGTATAGGACCATGGAGTGACAGGCACGACTTGATTATTTGGAACTACGTTGTCATACCCCGGGAACCAGAGAGCAGAGAAATTGTAGTACACATCCAGATACTTGAACCTAGGAAGTGGAATGCTGCTGCCTGTGTAGTACGCTGCTACAATAAGTAATGAGCTTTCAAAGACTCTGCAAGCACTTACAGCCTTTCCCATCAAAATCAGCATCAGCATAGCCGGATTTTTCAGCAAGTGCAAACGCCCGATTATTAAAGAACCACTCCAAGTGCACCGGAGCCGTAAAATTTTCGAAAAATTTCTTATCCGAAGATAGTATGTTCTTCGGGTCAACTATGACACCTTGTGACCATGCCTGTCCGCTGATAAGGGAAAGCAGAATGGTAGATGCTCTCATGGTTGATAAGTTTCATCAGCATCATGACATTGGATGCCACTGAACTCCACGGTCTGAGTTGTCTCCTCTTCCTCAAAGCTTCAATCGTTGAGTCAAACTCTGTGAGTCCTCTCAGAAGTTTGATCCCTATAGTTGAGAATCTGGGAGTATATTAAAAGTATGCACGGATGAGTTGACGATGTCTATTGTTAAAGTATCTATATTAGACTTGAAATATACCATCTACGCTAGAACCAATTTAATTTCGGAGCATTTTATACAATATATAACTCGATTCCAACTTGCCAACAACTTGCTACGCTTAGCCACGTAAGTACAATGAAGCTTCACCGTACCTACGACCTGGGGTTTGGCCGGGCGTGCCGACGATTGAATTTGATTATTACTTCGAGCAGTTGGTGCGGAAGCTGAGTAAAGAACTTAACAGGCCAACGAAATATAAGGAAGAAGTAGACACAGAACAACATATTCCATGAAAGCGGTTTGGGTCGATAATGTATTCCAAAGAAAGTGAAGATAAGAGTAAGACAGACCTTCCATGCTGAATAATCGGAGTCAAGGATAAGAGGAACAACTCCTGCTTTTATCCTCATGTTCCCATGAGAGCCTTATTGTTGATCAGGAAAACGCTCGAAATGACCATGCAACTGCTACATATGGTCTAGAGACACTACAAACTCAAGCTTAGAATATCAAATAGTCGACTCTGGGTTGGTAGCAGACGACGCACTCTTTCTGAAGCAAGTACTGCCAATGAATCTGTGCATTCGAAGACCAAAAGTGGAAAAACAATTGCTTTGCATCACGCATTGTACATCTCAGCCAGTCAACTGATTGAATCAGACTGCTACGGTACCCATTTGTAGTTTTCTCTGGGCCTAGGGACACACGGGTAGCCCTGCAAGGCCGCTCATCGATCCTACAAACGGATCATTGCCGAACCACTGACTGAATCTTCAAGAATCATATCAACTAGCTGTTGATCTTGATGGCTCTGTGTCTAGCTCGAGATCTGTCTAATCTTCAAAATTCAAGCACTATCAAACTCACCAATGGTCTCCACTCCAAGTAAAACATGTCATTTTCTCATCGTAAAATGGTGACTTCATTTCCATGTATATTCATGGATACGGATAATAAGACTCCAGATACTGCAATACTCGTCCTTAAGCGTAAGGAACATGCTGCTATAAGAGACATATCATCAGTGCGACGTACAACAGGAGGCAACCAGGGATACAAGGGATCGCTCTCGATCTGTTTTAAGTTTACCGAAGCATTAATCGGATGATCAAAACAATTTCGCAGCTCACCAGATTCGGTGAGCACACCTCGTATTCATGTATGCGTTCTGTACCTGAAGGTGAGATCCTCAACATGGTTCCAGTACATCACTGCGTATCTTCAAGCACCTTCGGTCTTGAAAACAAAAATACTCACCGAGATTGAAATATATTACGTGCTAAACTATCCGCATCATAAATCTTTTTGTTTCCCACTTTGCGTTCAACAACACTCAATATGGCTTCGTCGCAAACATCAACACTACGCCCATCAACATCAACATCAACCACCAAAATGTCCACAACATCCCCATCTTCCCAAGACCACCAACTCCCCGAGCCATCGAAATCTCCTTCACTCACAGCCGCCGCATGGGCAGATACACCTTACGCCCTAATCCCCACGCCCCTCCCCTCACAATCAGCATACACATCGCCCACCATACCCGCCGCTTCCCTGATAGCGCACGAAATGAGCCATCTACACTGCATGCTCCTCCGCGGCCTCAACTCACTATACCAACAAGCGCCCCACGTACAAACCGAGTCCTCCATAGCCTCCTTCCTGCAATATGGGAACCACTGGTGCACAACGCTAAACCACCACCACGCCACAGAAGAAACCTTCCTATTCCCACGTATCGATGCGCTTGCCGGAGAAGCTCTAATGACGCCTAATCTAGCGCAACATCTGACATTCGAAGCTGGCATCGAAGCGCTGGATCACTACTGCCTTACCACCGATCCCTCAGCATATAGCTCCCAAGATTTCCGCGGCATAATCGAATCTTTCGGATCTACATTACGAGCACACTTGAACGATGAAATAGGGACATTAGTTGCGCTAGATGGGAAAGTGGACGGTGATAAGTTGAAAGCGCTCTGGCGCGCAAGTAGTCTCCATGCGAGGAGTAAGACGGACAAGAATATAGGACTACCAATGATTATCGGAACATACGATGTAACATATCAAGGAGGTGCGTTGAGCGAGTTCAATTTACCGATTGTGTTGCTTTGGGCAAATGAGTGGGTATATAGTCGCAAGTGGGCGGATTGTTGGCGATTTTTGCCATGTGATACTCGTGGACGGCCGCGGGCGTTGGTGGGTGCTGAGGAGGGGACGGGGATGAAGGAGAGATGGAAGATGTGAAAATAAGCGAGAAGTGAGAAGTGATATGGGAACAGGTGGTACCAGTTGATGGGAGTATCTAAAGGGCTAGTTCGTGTTTTATGGGATAGCGGTGGTTAATCACTAGTGATGTTAGGAGTTTAGGGATATGAAGGCGGTTTGAATAAATTATGTAGCACCTTTACGATGTACATTTTATTGAAAATTTGGCGTCCTAATTGCACGTTGAATCTGTCTGTGCAAAACAGTGGTATATACACAATGAAAGAAGAATGAATCTCCGGGAGCAAATTCCCACCCACTTTTTGAAGAAAGCCGATGCTAGGACCCCCAAAAACGACGTCAGTTGATTGTGCTGGTGGTGAATAAGCATCCTCTCCGAACAGCAAGAAAAATAGCAACCAAGATCAAGGTTAGCCAACCTTATAGATCAGCGCCCAATCCTGTATCCATTGAATTGCTCAGAAAATGGCAAGCCTCCAATTCATGATCCTCATGCTAGAGTTGAAACAAAAGCAACTCATCCCCAACGCCGGTGCAGTCTAAAAGACTCGACATCGTTAGCCAGTCAAAGACTCCGCGCAAAACATACAGAACAATTCATCAGGTGTATCATAAACAGCAAAAGACGCCAGTACAAGAATAAGGAAAGATTGGTCAACGACCAATTATGGTACAAGGGCGTTTATCAAGTAGTGTTGGCACTTGACAAGGCTTCGGGCATTTTCTCTAGCTCTGGTTTGGGATCCACATCCATGGCAGCTGGATCCGAAGTTGGAAGCGTGGTTGAGCTGCTGGGGACATTGTCCATAGGCTGAGCTGCAGACGAAGGCGCTGGATCTGTCGTTTTCACTGCTTCGTCGATTTGCGATGTTTCAGAGACAGCTGGTAGGAAAGAAGGAACAGGTGACATATCTGGTTTCTCTTCAGCTGGGGTTTTGACTGCGTCTAGAGGTCCAGGCCCAGTTGCAGAGAGAGGAGAATGTTGAGCCACTTGTTGAGCTTGCTCAATCTTCTTTTTCTTGTTGCGATTGGACCAATCGCTAAGACTCATCTTCTTCTTAGTCGGCGTTGGTGCGGCGGCAAGTGTAATGGCTGAAGAAGAGATTGTAATGTTCAGAGGGGTCCTTGACAAAGTCGGCGATTGGGAAAGCACGGGCGTGTCAGGAGCTACTCCATGCGTCGTTGTTGGACTGTGATTCTCAAGCGGTCCTGACACCGATACAGAAGGAGTTGTTGGTGACTTGTTTGAATCAAGTGATTTATAAGAAAATGCAGGAGAGTTGAAGACTGGGACTGGAGGAAGTTCTACAGTCAAGGCTGGTTTAGGAGAAGGTTCAGACGATGGCTTTGGCGAAATATCCTTGCCATTGAGTTTAGTGTGTTTCGATGCAGAATCAAAAGTCGCAGGCGCTGGTGGTATTGGTGAGATAGGAGGGGAAGACTCGACCTTTGCACTCAGCTGTTGGGTTTTGGGCTCTTCCGACGTTTGAGTGTGAGAGGAGACGAGAGGTGTAGCTTCGGCCGATATCTTTTCCTTCTCCTGTGATCGTGTTGGTGCCTCGGCCGATGGTTCCACTGTTGGCTTTACAGTTGGGGCGGAGACTGGCTCAACAGGTTGCTTGGCTGCTAATTCAGTCAATGACTCGGAGGGAGTTTCCACAGCTAGTTCTGGTTGCAGGGCCGAAGAGTCTGTCATTTCGACATCTTTTGAGCCTTCATGGGTTTCACCCACAATTATATCCACCTGAGTAGTTTCTGTTGATAGTTTGGAGAGGTGGGCAGGGAGGGGAGGCGGCGGCATATCCTTGTTCGGAGTGCCAATGCGTACAGCGGACTCTCGTTCAGCTGAAGTGGACGTTGACGCTATAGACGGACTGGTGATACTATTTTGCCTCGAACTTGCCCGCGACTGCTGCAACGCCTGCCTCGCTCTAGATTGTTTCAGAAGTTTGTGGGCAAGGGTGGTGGTGCATCGATGTTTTCGTAATTGCTCCTTCCGCTGCTCTTTGGTTGGGGGCCAGATTTGAGGAGTTTGAGTTGATGAATCGACGGTAGGACGACGAGCTCGAGTTGATGGAGCCGACGTGTTGGCAGGTTGGGCAATGCTTGTAGTTCGAATTTTCAATTCAGAACCACGTCCGTTGACACGGGGCTTGCTAGCACTAGATGCAGATGTTGGAGAGGGATTGAAGGCATCGAGATGACCAAGTTGGTTCTGGCGCGTAGATTTAGCTACAGCGAGGGGTGCGCGCTCCGGTAGACTTACGGATGTGGACAGGCTGGGGGTGTTGAGAGCTGACCCAGCACTGTTACGCTTGCCCCGACGATTTCTGTCTTCTTCCATTCTTGCAAAGAGTCTCTCTTGCTCCTGGATCTTTCGTTGCTCGCGACTTGAGAGCTCAACGCCCAAGCCAATAGATGATTCTGTTCCATGCGCCATGGGAGTAATGTCTCGACTCTGGATCGATCCAGATGCGGAACGACTCTCGACAGCTTCGTCATCGACATCAATGTGATTGACAGCCTCACTTCCAGCACGGCTGTTTGTGGCACGACCTGTACTTAGAGGTGATATTTGAAGTATGCCTTTTTTGTGCTTTTTTCGTGGAGGTTTCGTGGACAGGCCATTTGTTTCTTGTGTAGGCACGGGTAGTCTGGGAAACCCCGCAAGGTTGAAGACACATTGATCTTTAGGACGGTTGCATGCGCAAGCGCCAAAATGAGCTAAAACCCCACTCACCCAGTTGGCTTTGTACTCGCAATCCTCTGCGCTAACATTCTTTTTATCAACCATCGCTTTTGATATTTCCATTACTTTAGGATCAATATACCAAGGAATGGTAATTTCCTCTTCTTGCTGAATGGCGCGTGTTGAGATGAGACAGAAACGGTATTCCTGACCAACTATTATGATTTGCATAATGGAATTTGGTTGACAACTGCGACGAGTATATCGTAACTCTGAGCCATGTTTCCGAGCATCGATGCAAATGGGAAGCAAATCGCTATAAAATACAAAAGGTTCTGGATGCCGTAAGATAGGCCAAACCTCTGATTTTGCTTCATATTCGGCTTTTTGTGCAATCTCGCCATTCAGTTCCCCAAGAAATGAGTTTGGATCGGCGGGTCGCTGCGCGGTAAGGCCAATGTAGAGCGGATGTCGTCCATGAGCAGTGACGGACGTGTCTTCGTGACGAGTTTGCACAATGCCAGGAGACATTGATTGCAGTTCTGACCATGGCTTGTCCCATCGCTTGAAAACATCATGTTGAGTCTTACCTCGGGCGACTTTTTCAAACAGGTCATTGTCATTGAGCCAGCCAGCAAGAGAGTTGGTTGTCTCAAGACTGCAGAAAACATTGGAGTCTGTTGATTCCCAAGGCTTATCGTGTAGCTGCATAAACTCGATAGAGAATCGTTCGTTTGGACTCTGTGGGCCATCGGGTGAGAAGGGGGATTTGGTAGGACTAGCGCGAGGAAGGGCTACTGAGTTGGTTCGCTTCCTCGATGGATTTGGTTGAAGGGGATTTATAATAGATGTTGTAGAGGATGAGGTTCGATGACTTGTCTTGGGACGCTTGGCTGGAGGGGGATCGTGAGGACTACCAGACAAGCGATCGTGTCCAAATTTGTCAGGCAGCGAGGTGCCGTTGACTTGTGTAGCACTTTGTGGCTCTTTCGTTTTCTTCTTGTGGCTCTTTGAGGGTGCCTTCTTCTGCTTTCGCTCGCCCGAGATAGGGGCGGACCGAGACTGGCGTTGTCGGTCGGCAGCAGCCTTTACATCAATGTGACGAGGTTGACAGTTGATGCATTGATGAACCTCTGGTACGTCGGTATTGGGATAATAGCACTCGATGTGTTGCCAAGTGCTGCAGTCCTCGCAATAAACGGTGAGACCATCATCGTCGTTGTAGCCACAGATGCACTTTATCGTCGAGTCGTCCTCGACAGGCGCCTCTGCTTGAGCTGCAAAGCCATTTGTGAGAGGCGCATCGCTGGGTAATGTAGGGCCGGCAATGAGCGCAGGCTCTTGAATATGGTTTGGCGGAGATAACTCAGTCATTCTACAGTAGGGATTGAGCGCTTCAACGTAATGCTTGTCTGGGTCGCATGACGAAGTGAGATGAATGAAGCGATCCAAATGAGGAATAAGGGAATCTGATCGATCTCAGGTTACTCCGACCCACATGGGACGTGATCTCTACCGTGTAGAGAAGGAGCAATGGCCTCTTGAGTCAAGACAGCGAGGATTTCGGGACGCAAGCGCCTTGAGTAAAGCAACAGCTGAGGGCAGCGGGCGGTATTTAGGACGAGAAGAGAGTAATAGCGTATGATGAAATGTATATTCCGAAGAATCAGAAGGCAGAAGGGTTGTGAAGGTGGATGTTTAGTTGGAAAAGGTGGGAGAATAGGATGGATCGTGGAGGCAAAAGGCGAGTGCTGCGGCGCAAGGAGTAGGAGACCAGACAGGCGCGCACGAGAGATGAGAAGAGAGTACAGAGGTAGTAGATGATGAATGAGAATGAGATGTCAAGAGAATGATGGGCGCTCGTGGTCTGGTAGGAGGGAGACGAGAGGGAAAATGCGGACTGGGTGGAGGGAAAGCGAGAGTTGAGAGGAAGGTGTGAGAGCAGTCTTTGGCTCTTCCCCCAACAGAAGCCAGAGCCAGCTTAGAGAGAGAGAGGAGAACTCTTGAGTCTTTGCCTGCACTTTCTGTCCGGGTTAGCCAATCACAACCCTAGTCGAACGTGGCCCAAGTCCTCCTCCTACATTCAAGTGCTCAAACTGCCAGTACTGTCTGAAGGTTGCAGCCAGCAGCTACTCGAGCAAAAGTTTGCAGCAACCAACGCTGTGGGCCATGCATAGTAACGGCTGCAGCGATGGAAACCCCAGACTTGTTTTTCAGCTATCATGAGCAAGTCCGGGATATCATAGCCCAAGGAATTCAAGATCCACAGAGGCCTGGCAGTGGCAGGACTTTAGAAGACAGTTTGGCTGATGGAGAGTGGAGGAGACCAGTGCACAGAGCCAAGCCCCTAGCAAGCGTCCCTCCATATCTTCTAGTCTCTTAATGGCTTAGTCTGGCCTGGTTTATCGCGCTTGTCTTCTTTGAGCACTAGTCGCCAGCTGGTGCGTGCCTTCCATTCGCTTCATCTTGATTTCCGTTCGCTCTCTCTCTCCGCTCCAGTGCTCCACAATCTCCATTGAACAGCATTTCCATATCTCCATCACTTCAACTTGCCAGTCTGTTCGCTGTTGCCATTAAATCCTATCGGAATCTGATCGCATACATCATCTGCTTAACCATGTGTTGCTGTATCGTGCCTGTCACGACTTGGACTCGGCATATGACACCCATGTAACTGTCCGCCTTCACTCTTGACGCGATTCTGTTGCAGATTACTTGTCGCTCTAGCAGTTTTTTCGGCTGCATTGTTGCATTGGCCAAGCCACCCCGCGAGCGGTTGACCCGCTGTAGACATGGAATATATGAACTGTCTGCCATTGGTTGCTGTGTCGATAACCATCTTTCTCTCTTTCTTTACACGCGCATCATCTTTTATCCTCCGCTTTACACCTCCTCGAATCCTACAAGATGATCGAGTCTGCACTGTGCTGCCTTGCGTTTGATGATTCGAAAAATCTAAACCGATTTCAACTCGTTGACGCACGCCGAACACCACTTGAAGTGATGCCATTGTGGTCCGCTGTGTGACAATCAGTATTCTTGTGTGGATGCAGCATTATTAAGCCTCTGCTAATCTTGTGCAACTAGAGAACACAGCGGAAGATTACTTCTTTATGTTGTACATGACTCTCAAGTCTTGTCGCGAGACCTGGCAGCGATCCTGCAATCGAGCCCTCCATTGGACCACTTCCATGCGATTCGTGCCCTCTAGACCCGCGGGGTTGATGCAATCCAAATACTTTAAAAGCTGCATGTCTGGCATTAAAGGCGACTTGAACGGCGAAATCAAATCTTGACCGCTCCTTCATGCCTTCGTCACCGTCCACAACCCCTCAATCGTTCTGATCCATTCGCGTCCATGTGCTTGTCGATGGACAATGTCGCTACAGATGTATGAAAATGACGTGCAGTCAGCCGAATTTGCAACATGGCTCGAATCGCTGTCGAAGTGGTGAAATTGGGGTCAAGTTGACGATAAGAAAGAGCGAGTGCCTGGTTTCAAGTCGCTCTTGCCTCTGTTTACCAGGGCTCCCTCTGTCCCTGAACAGACGCCGCACAATCATTAAAGCGCAAATAATCGCCTTTCCAGAGAACATCTAACAATTTTCAAAGGGCTCTGGACCTGTAGGTACGTTGACAGGCAACCGTTATCAGCAAGAGCAAGGATATTTTGCCACTTTGCCTCCTAGATCGCAGAACGGGTTCACAGGTTGGTTTCATACTCGATGGCTCTTCTCGACGTTCAATTACCTGTCTTCAAGCATCGATCTATAGATGATTCTAGCAATAGTCGAGGAGTGCGGAAAGCTACAACGTTCTTCGCTTTTTTCATGTTGACTTGAGCCAGGCCAAGTGACAAATGAAACAACTACAATCATCTTTCGACTCACTATTTTGCGCGCAGACTATGAGGTTGAGGTAAGGTTTACACGTCCGATGGAACGCGCAGTATGACGAGCTAGAAAGGAAGAACGGGGAGCAGGATACAACGCTGGCGACATTGAAACTCAAATCTCTTGTTGCCGGATTGGAAGAGAGAATCACACGGTTGGAGAAAGCTGTAGGTTTAACGTCAAAGACATAAGCCCATGCAGATATGAAGGAAGTTGAAGGTATCAGGTGAAATAGATTTCAATTCTATCATTATACTTTGATAGCATTGTAGCTTTAGGTATTCCGCTACATCGATTTGCTCAGACTGACTGTTTGGAGACATAATGCAGTGAACATGGTGAGTTTTCGGCTGAGCTCTTGCTGAAAGTCAAGATGTTTCTTGTGGATGAGGTAGTCGACTGTAGCATTGCCTTGATTATATGAGATACGTCTAGCCATCAATCTGACTCCACTTTCCTGTCCCAGTCATGCTAGCCATAAGGCTGCTAAGCAAAAGCCCATTTTGCCCACTACTTTGATGGAATTCAGCGTTATAAACTATAGCAAAAAAAAGTAATATGCCATCTCGCCGACATCAAATACAATAAGTAATAGCCATACATACCTCCACATTCACACTTCACGTGTGAGTATCCCATAAAACAGATACAACCACAAAGAAGCATTTCCCCACATCCTATAAACCGTGCCTGTCTAAGCCGCAGATGTTGGTTGCATACTTGCATAAGGCTTAAACCCTCAACAGCCAATGAATCCAACTCGTCTACTCTGCATCGCCCCGAGGCTGATAAGCCAGACAAAAAAAGCCACTCGTTGTATTTGTGCAAATTTAAGAGGCCGCCATAACATCTTTTAGTTTGGGGTCCGAAATAGAAAATTGGTTGGTGCTTTGCTTTTTTTTCAGGTTCTATTTCAGTCTGGCTTTTGCCTGTTTGTGCATGATGGATTTCTCCACATTCACCTTCCTGCTCTTTTGCGATCGCTAATAAGACAACAAATCGTATATACTAGAGTACCCGTGGGCTTTTTCTGGGTTTGGTGTTACTGCTTTTCGATAGTTGACGGGTTTTCTGCAACAATATCACGGGCGTTTTGAGTCACCTACCAGAACACTTGGGAGGTAAATAAAACAGCTCCAGATGTCGAGCTAGTTTTGGAGCAGTCCAACTTCCAGTGCTTCGACATTCAAGTAGCGTGGACGACAGCGCTTTTAGTAAACGATGGGGGACCTCCATACTATTCCAGAGCAGCTCATCTTCAACTTGACGGCTGGCAACTTGTTTCCCCAGCTGAGCGGCTCAAAAATCTGGAGTACTTTGCCTGACAACACGACAAATCCCAACATATCGACAATCATCAACAAAAATGACATCCAGTTGACTTACCAAATTGGCAATGGAAACTCCTCCTTGGCCTTACCGCTGGTGGCCATGCTACTCCAGCCAAATGCCACAGTCGTGCCTGTCTGGTAAGCACCCCTCTGATCCTCCATCGTGACTATATCAGTCATCACCAAGAGAAAAGCCTACTTCAACAAACCACCAGCTAACACAACACCAGGTGCACCTACCCCCTTTCCGGCCAATACGACGTCCTTCCTCGCTTCCTCTTCTACCTAACCCTCACCGTCGCAATACTCTTCCGCCGCTTCAAATGGCTCGCCGGTGCTGCTCTCGGCGTCGCCATAACCTACTCCACCATCTCAGCCATTCACTTCTTCATCCTGCTCGCGCGCTTCACATGGTTCCACTCCACCACCTTCTCCAGCAACCCAGAGCCCTGGAACGTCAATGATTCCCGCAATTTCGGCGACATCGATTTCTTCGGCATCATACCTGTCCTTAGCGCCGCAGCGGTCATGTTGAGCCCAATCATCACGTGGAGTTCTACATTTCGCGCTCATCGGGCTAGACCGCTAGTCGTGCTTTGGGGATTGTTGATATTTGCAGCACTCATCCCGGCGTTACTGTTGCTATATCGCTTCGTGGAGGATCTATGGGGTCTGAATAGTCCGCCGAGTTTTGCGTATTGTACGGGAACACTGCCGAAGTGTCGGTGGGATAGTATGGCGAGGCCGGATTCTTTTGACTTGGAGTTGTACACGGATTGCAATTGTGTGGACTTTTGCTCTCTCCTATCACCCAAAGCGCCATTGCGCGCAAATATGAATATGAGCGTTGATCTTAAGCGCCAAATCAGCGCAAAGGTCAAGCTGAAGGGCAGATATCGAAGGTTTTTTATCGTTATTATGATTGTTTGGGGTGTGGCGACGGCGCATGGGATGCTGAATTTGCTGTTTAGTGCGTGGGCGCCTACAAAGACAAGGAATACGCTTTTCAATGCGTTGTATGCGAGACCGTTGGCGTTGTTGCTGAGGGTGTTTGAGGGAAGTAGGAGGCAGCGCATTGAGGCGAAGTGGAATGTGAAGCCGAATAATGCAAGAGGGAAGACGGGGCTTTGGTGGAGGTTTAGGAGCTTTGTTGCTGCGAGTATAGCTGGGACTGTATACTTGCTGGCGATGGCGGGCGCGTTGATCTATCCCTTGACGTTTGGGGCTACCATTGTGGTGAATGAGTTGTTGGCGGCGGAATATCCGGTCAGTGAGCATTCTGATGCCATTGGCGCGTGGTCCCCGTGGTTGGGTCTGGGACTTGTGCTCATTGCGTCGATTGTTATGGGGTGGCATAGTACTGTTGCTGGTTCCGCGACGGGTATTGCGACGTGGATGGTCAACTTTATACGGTATGATGCGGATGAGAGGACGGGCTTGCAGGAGCTGGTGAGACAGCATCGCAATTCGAAGCTGGATCCGGATGAGAAGGAGGAAGAGAATCTCTTGACGGCATTGCCTAAGGAAATTTCCCTTGCGTGGCGCGCAATGATTAAGAGAATGGAAGAGTTCTTTAACTGGTGGAGAGATCCTGTTACTGGATCGGCGGAGAATCGTGATGAGGGTGTTGGATTGGTGGATTTGCCAAAAGATGCAGAGTATGCCCAACTGTCTCCACAGCGAGGGGCGTCTCCATCGGATTCGATTACAGCGGGAACAGCACGGAGTCCTTGAGGGAATTTGAACAGCATAGGTTTGGTGTTTGCATTGGATTGGATTGGAAATTGTCCGGAAAGATACCATTTGATTTCAAACCATAGTTTCTGCGATAATAGTAATTTCAGCAGCCTGATCTTGATATAAGCTGGTGAACAAGAGCATGTGAGATACAAACTCTTTTATCATATCAACCTAGTTTTTGGGTCGCGACTCGTGGGATAATGAAGGGTGGTGCTGTTGGGCGGCTTGGGCCGGACATAGTGGGATATATTGAACATGATATAGGTCTTGCAAACAAATGCAAGAAGCTGCGAACAGTAGGGCAGTGCTCAGTGGTAAGACTTTAATAGAACACCTGCAATTACTACGACAAACAGTGCCAATGAATATATCCTTTGTATGACAGAGGTCGTGGGCGAGATCAGACATATGGGGAAGGGGTGGTTAGGTGGAGCTTTGAAACGTTGGATATTCTCCTAGCTGCAGGATGAATAAGGCTGACGGGTAGTTTAAAAGGCGGGCGGCTATATGTTTATGCAGGCCAAGATGTTGGAATTGAAGCGCCAGGAAGGATTAATGAGGCGGCAGGATGGCGGTGATGCAGCGGCTCCAGCGAGCGGTATTATCGTGTCTTAAGTAGATAGAGTAGCAATTGAATGTGTGCAAATGTTGGTTTTGCTAGATTACCTGCAGACCATTGATCTTGATAGATATAACTGTAGAGTACAGTGAAATTATGAATGAAAATGGTAGTTGTACGTTGCGACGGGAGACTACTGGTTGAGGGGAAAGAGCTGAGCAGGGACTTCCCGAGACCTTGCCAAAAACAGTCTGGTGTGAGGCTATCATTAACTAAGAGTCTAAGATGGGGCAAGAGCATTGGAGAAGGAACATTTGAATGCTGCAAGAACAGATCGCCGTACTTGTTAGAGGCCACGGCCATCAACGTCAATTCGATAATGATAACCACCGAAAGGAAGAGTAGCAAGTAGCAGTGAGATAGAGCAATGCGGCTACTTGCTTGAATCGGTAAAAGTGTACCTGTCCATTGCTGCCACAAAAGGAAGTAACGATCAGTCAGTCGCATCTGGTGTTTGGTCTTGCCTTGAAAATACAGTACCAACGCTATTGCCGCACCAAACGAAGCCAGGGTCTCTCCTTCCCCAAGAGTCCAAAGCTTCCTTCTCAATTCACCTTTGGGGCCCTGGGCCAAGCCGCCGCCATACCTAACAATTCACATCTCATCGCACCACTACCAATTTCACTCTTCCCTCTCCTCCATACCGACCACCGTAACTTTCACTCTTCTCTATTCCCTGATCCTTCTCCTCTTCCTCTCAATTTAACAACTTTCTAATTTCTGCATCAAACAACCTCGACGCCGACCTTCTAAAATTACAAACTTGTTGCTCTCGTGCTCTACTCTTGCAAGGCTCAAGGCTCAAGGCTCAATCCAGCTGGCCGCCAAGCCTAAAGCATCAGTGCACACATCTCCCAGACTCCTCAATTCTCCACTGCCAAAACCAACTCACCCTAGCCAGCACTGAGCAGCCCAGCCAACCAGCCTGCTGTCAACTCACCTGTTACTTCTTTTTCTCCTACTTCAACCACCATCTCAATTCTCTCCCATCCATCCCATCTCCCCCTTTCCCATCTCTCTGTTTTCCTCTCCTCTCCCCTCTCTGCCCTCTAAGCCGAGCCTCTTTCCTTGACCTTCTTCCCCTTATCCCAGTTGCTCGGTGCCCGTGTGCCCTGCCGCCATTCGGGGCGCCTGGACCTCGACTCCTCGTGAACCGACAGCTCATCAATTCCCTGTATGAGAGCAAATGTCTTCATCTGCCAACGGAAATTCGCGCCTTCCTCCTTCTACATCCTCTTCGCCTGTTCATGCGAACCCTTCCCGTACATCATCCAAGATGAATTCTGCTGGTGGGAAGCCAGTTGATGGCCAGCGAAAGCAGACCTCTAGTCCAATGGACCCACAGTCTCAACGGTGAGTTGTACACTTTTTCTCTCATGCGCCATGTATGAGCACGATATGATGCAACTTGAAAAGCGTTGGCTTTCGGCAGCTTTGTGCTTTCTTAACAAAGCTTGTTAACTTCAATCATCCACTTCCGTCTATCATAACTGCATATCGCAATTTGATCACCGATACCAGCCAGATCATTCACTGACTTTGTGTACAGTAAGCAATCTGTGCCCAATGCCTGGGCAAAGGGAAGTACAAATCCTGTTACACAGCGACCCGCGGGGACGCTGCCATCCAACGGTACCACAAATACCCAGAACAAGCAAAACACCGCTCCAAAGGGTCAATCGACACCCTCGAAAGAGACCAATACTCTACACAATCATTTCAATGATCGTCTACATTATGCATATGCTAGTTACATTGTCAGTAAACTGTAGCTTCCGTGAATCGTCGTGTAAGCGTGCTAACCACACAATTGCAGGGTCTATCTAGCACTGTCACCCTTCAAAATGGCGAGAAGTATACTGGCGTCTTTTCCTCGGCTACATCAGACCAATCCGACGTCAAATACCTGTTGAAGATGGTAAAACGAGTTGGAGGTCAAGATTCGCAGGTCAATGGGGCTAGTGATGCCTTGGAATCCTACGTTGGCAACGGAGAAGACCACGTTATGACATTTCTCGCTCGTGACGTTGAGTTACACGTTCCTAATGCCCAATTAGCAAAGCCAAAGTCCAAGGCTGCGCAAAACGGTATGTATTTGTCGCTTAGTTTGTTGAAAATACTAACATAACTCAGGAGCCTCTGGGTTCAAGACAGACACTGATATTTCCGGTGGTCTTGCCACCCGAGAACGAGCGCTTCAGCCGTGGGACGGTGGTGTCGAAAATGATGTTGATATGTCCCTTGATGGCCCTGCTAATGGCCAACCATGGGATCAGTTCGAGGCGAACCAGCGGCTCTACGGAGTGCAGACCAACTACGACGAAAGCTATTATACTACCACTATCGATAGATCTCGTCCCGATTTCAAAGAGCGAGAAAATCAAGCTGCTCGCATAGCACGCGAGATTGAAACCAGCTCGACCTCCAACTCGCATGTTGCAGAAGAACGAGGACAAAAAGCTCCGGAAGACAACGGGGAAGATGAGGAGTCAAAGTACGAATAATTTTGATGGTACTTTCATTTTACTAACGGTACTCTAGATACAGCGGCGTCCAACGTGATTTTCAGCAGCTCAACTCTGGTCAACCAAATAAATACACCCCACCCGCCCGTCGTGCTCCTTCTGCACACCCCACCGTTTCTGGAGCTCCTGTTGATCCTGCCATCATCTCCTCAAGTCTCGCAAAAGGTGAAAAAGACAACGCACATGGTAAAGAGAACGAATCCGCTACGAAATCATCCAAACCGCCTGCCTCAAGTGATATGCCAAAGATCGAACTACCCAAACCTCAGGCATCAGTCTCAGGCGCAAAGCCAATTTTGCCTGCTGCTAAAGTCTCTCCAGCAAAGGAAGGAGGTGCTACTGCAACGGTAGAGAAGGACGTTGTCAACGCATTCAAACAGTTCACTGCGAACGAGAAGCTCAAAGCGCAAGAGCATCAACGCAGTCTTGCTAAACGAGACAAAGCTGTTAAGCTGAACGATCTCAAGAAGTTTGCTCAAAACTTCAAACTCAACACCCCAGTACCTCAAGACTTGGTTCCCATTCTAGCCAAGGACACTGATAAACAACAAAAGATTGTGGAAAAGGCTCTGAAGAACGTGACTGAACAGAAAACTCCAAAGCTGGGCGATTCAGTATCACCACCTCCATCTGCGCAACCATCTTCATCGCGCCCACCTGCTACCCTCCGTGGTACAAGTGGAGCTAGTGGTCAGAACACTCCTCCTTCGGTCCAACCTGATCGTCAAAGTCAGCGATCTCGTCAGAGTCAAGGTCCATACCAGCCGAATCTTCGTAACGGAGGAGCGCCTGAACGAAACAACCAGTCCACACCCAACGTTCCTCGTCAAAATCAGCAACAACTTGCTCATCGTCTTCAACAACAATATCCTAACAATAGGCAAGCTATGCCATCCATGCCTCATCTCCAAGATCCACGGGTTACACCCACCGGGCCTATGAACAACTCTGTCCAGAGTCCCACTAGTCGCATGCACTACAACGCAAAAATGCCCGAATTCAAGCCCAATCCCGCCGCAAATACCTTCCAACCAATTACCAACAACAGCTCCGGGAATAGCCCGGTGAGAGCTGCCTCAATCAGCTCATCCGCAAAGCCAGAACCAAAACGCGGAAATTTCTGGGAAGGCCGACGTGCCAAGATTCCTGCAGAAGAGAGAAAACCCCTTGCTGCAAACTACAATCCCATTACGCGACTCAAGAAGGAGGTCAAAGCAGAGGGTCGAGAACAGGATTATCTTTACAATGGAGGTATTCCTCAAGCTTACCGTACCCAGCCAATTTGGGAAGTCGCAGAAGCTAACAAAGAGCAAACATATAATCAGGTGTTTGAGAAGGAAAACCGACCTTCTGCCACCTCGCCTCAGCACCATATGTCTCATCAAACTATGCCTCATCAACATCAGCTGCCTATTCATCTACAGCCTAGCGCACCGATTCCTGTCGGCCACACTCCTCAACACACTCCGCGTCATGCCAATGTTCAGCCACATATGGGTCCAAACGGCCCACAGCAGTACGACGATCATCATCGGATGCAATACTCGGCCTCGAGTGGGCCAATACATCCTTCACCGCGGGGAGTGCCACCTTTTGCGTATAACGCACAAGGAGGCCAACCAATGCAGGGTCATCCACAGCCCATGCCTGGTTATGGCATGAGCCCCAGTGGTGGCTATCCAATGCAAATGCGTCAAGTCTCCAATGGTCCACCACATTACATGAATCAAGGTCCTCCTCAAATGGGTGGTCATGTAATGACCAATCAGCAATCATCCGGTCCATATATGAACTATCAACAAATGAACCCTCAGATGCCAATGATGTCGCCTGGACCAAACCATGCATATCCTCATCCCAATGGACCCATGCCATCTCATACTGGTGCCAATGGGTTTGGTAGTCCGCGTCCTCCTGCACCTATGATGGCTCATCAAGGTTCGCAGCAAGGTCATCATCCTGCCATGTACATGTCTGGTCAACAACCAGGTCAACACATGTACTCTCAACCACCCAACGCTCCAAGTAAGCATCACCGGTCCCATCATGGAAAGTGATATTAATTGTCTTAGTGGGAATGCGACCCTATGGTCAACCAGGTCATTATGGCTCCAGTCCTCATCAGCATCATGGTTTCCCTCAACAGCCGCAGCCACCTCATAGAGCAACTCCCAGTGCAAGTTATGCTCAACCAATGATGGGTAATCATAATATGCAACCTGGAATGCCTCCGACCGGCGGTCAACCGATGGGCAACGAAGCTCCCGAGACCTGAGATGGAGGCATGGAATTAGAAACCGGTTTCTTGTTTGAAAAGTAGCGATGTCATCAGTCTTGCTGCATCACGCGTCTCGCGCCGAGCGTAAGCTCATACTGTATCCTCCAGTGTTGATGGAGAATATACAAGTTTTGGCGCAATAGTGATACGCGTTCGCTCGGATTCTTTGCAACAATCATGTAGTCAACACGGAGATTCAACGAGAGTTGAATGCTCTACTTTGTTTGCGTGCAAAGATATCCTTGTTGAAAATTGCCAGGATTCGATAGACTACAGGCGCAAGATCAAGGCTTGGACAGCTTGCTCATACGGGTAGAACATCAGGAAGGCTTTTTAGCGATTCAAAACTTGGAATTGAGGATACTCTATTCTTGGGCAGTTGGTTTTGACTGCTCAATGACGATCCCACAATCCTGATGAAAGGCCATGTCCTGTTGATCGAAAGTGTATAGAGTTTTTTTTTTGGCGAGTATAGCTGAAACCTTTTCAGCTGTACCATCTTTCAGATAGGAAAATCAAAGAATATATAAATGCTTCTGCCTCAAAATTGGATATTTGTGACTGTAGCCAATGGAAGGAGTTTGTCAGGTCGCTTCGATTTTTCTAGCGCACAGACCATACATGTTGTTGCTGTGCCATTTGTTGACTTGTTTACGCCTCTTTCTCTCTCCAAACTTTCTCACCACCACTTCCAACGCTCAAGAAACCCCTTGCACCTTATTCTCTCACCAACTTTATCCCCAACCCATAATCCCATTGGAATCAATTCAATCCTCCACTCGGACATTTGTCCACCCATAATTCGAAAACATAATGGACACATTCAAGTTTCCCGCCTCGCCATCAACACCACTCTACCCACTCTCTCCCGAACGCGTCAACGGCACCCGTCCACCCTACGCAGGTCCAATCTCCCACCATTCCCATACACCATCTCTCCCAGAATTTGGCAAATCTACGCCTCTCGCCGCCGCACATAACCGTCCTCTTCACGGCTCTATACCTACTGTCGCGCCATTCCAGCTTGATCCCATTGCGCCTTCGTCTCCACCAAAGTCCCCTCTACGTAGTGCAGGTAGCCATTCGCGCACTAACAGCGATGCGTTGGTTCAAGGCATGATTGCTCGCTTTGACGGACTCAGCGTGAAAGATTGGAAAGCACAGAGCGAGACGGCAGTCAAGCGTGCAGAAATCGCGCGCGAGATGGCTGAGCTGGAGACGCGTAAGATCAAGGAACTTTGTGGGGAGGTGGAAGGTGAGCGGAAGAAGAAGAGTGAGGAGGCGAGAAAGTTGAAGCGGGAGTTGGAGGAGAGTCGGGAGCGGGAACGGAAGGTTGCGAGACGGCTGGAGGTTCTTATGGTAAGTCCTGAATTCCCTTAATTTGCAATTCGGATGACGGTGACTAATAAGTGATTTGTTATAGGAGGAACTCCATCGCGCTAAAGAGACACATGGCCATACAATTTCCGTCTATGAGAAGGAGGTTCGTAAGGCACGCAAGGAGGCGTTCAAGAGCTCCTCGGCTTTTGTCAAAGTGCAGGAAGATGCCAAGGCCGCGCGTGCGCATGTCAAGGCTATGCAAACAAATTTAGAGACGGAGAAGGCAAAGGCGGCCAACCGTGAGCAGGAGGCTTTTACGGCGCAGTATCAGCTTGTCGGTGCCCAGCAGGAGCATCAAAAGGCGCTGGAGCAGATTCTAGTTTTGCAGCAGGAGCGTGATTCGCTCAAGACTAGCTTGCAAGAAGAGGAGGTTGCGCGAATGGCGGTCGAGGGCCGCTTCGCATTACCGCCGCCGAAAGACGATGACGAAGATGAGGATTTACTACAGTCACCGACACGATCACCAGTCAAAAGTCCACGCAAGATGCAACAGCGGTCGAAGACGCAGAGCTCAGATTCAGAGAAGGAGAATGTTATGCCGGTCAAGAAGTCTCTATTGCAGCTCAAGGCGCTGCAGGAGGAACTTGCTCTTGAGCGACGGTTGAGACAGAAGGCGGTGGATCAGATTGACTTTATGAAGATGGAGTGTCAATTTGAGTGTTGTTCGTGCCGTATTGCTGAGCAACGTGGAAATCACTATGTTCATGACAGTACGTATCTAACGGATATGGAGCGCATCAAGAAGGAGGTTCCTGCTGCTGAGGATGCTATGGACGTCGACGTCAAAGACTTTGCAGAGAACGCTGAACAGTCATCGCCATCTAAAGATGCCCAAGAAACTCAAGAGGTTGTTGCCTTCTCACCGGACTCTGGTACATTTAAAGCTCTCGATACTCCAATGGACGACGACATCAGCGAGTTCACCAAACAAGCACCACTTACAAACCGTCGCGCGACTGGCATGAGACAACGCCACTCCTCATTCCGTCTATCAGGATCAGTTAAGCACTCCACCCCCGACATTGAAGACTCCCACACAATCCTCCAAGAAGAAATCGCCAAAATCCACGAAATCGTCCCACAACCCAGCGCCACTCCACCCGCCGAGCACGACGAGTCCTCACACTCTGACTCTGACCCCATGGAATCCCAGCACTCCTCTCCTGAACCACTCTCCCAAAACAATCCATCAACACCGCCCGCCTCTCCACCCCTAGCACCACAAACACCCGCCGGCCTAGCCATCCGCACCATCACAACAACAACCACTATCCCCATGCAGTTCAGCCCCGAAAAGGCCATGCACAAGCCATATCAACCTTCCCACCACCAAGATGCTTCTAGCATGCCGACCACTCCACAAACAATCTCACACCCACCGTCCTTTGGCATCCTCAACAACGAGAACTTACCACCAACTCCTGGCGCTTTCAAGGCAGATGGCACGATTGATCGAGAGGCGGCGTTGGAGATGATTCGACAGCGACGGAACCGGAGTCGGAGTATGGTGATTGGGCAGGCGACGCCGCATAAGGGCATGGTGGAAGGAAATATCCGACGCGACATTAGTGCGCCTGTTGGGGGGAAGACTCGTTAAGAGCTTGACGGATCGAGTTTTAGAATGTGGCCAATTGGTGCATAGCAAGGTGTTTTATGGCGCTTTGGATTATTTGCACTTCACTCCGTTTGGCGTTCTTGTGTAGTGCCTTGCAGGTCATGATGGCTTTTGTAGCTTGTTGGTTGGGTTGAATGCTTTTATTGTATTGTAGGGATATTGTACATAGGCCCAATGCGTAATCTGTTCTATACACATACTTCTTTTTACATCGAGTTATACATCTCCTCCACGTTCTCGTTCAGTGCTATATATATCCGTCCCACACTTGACATTATCTTAAGCTGTCCTCTTCATTCCATTGACCAACAACACGACACCCCCCAGCTGTCTCCTCAAATCCTCCTTCTCCACATCATGTGTATCTTCCACTTCCCCCCACTGTCCAGTCTGCCACGCTACTTCCGCACTCACCGCGATCGCCGCATCTTCCACTCCAAATTTCTTCCCTTCTGAGCTCCCTAATCCTAATTCTTCACTCCACTCAGCCACCAACCGTGCCGCCACACAAAGACTCTTTGTCGCCAACACAGCCCTCTCCACGCCAGCAAGTTCCCAAGCTGGCAAACCCGCCAACCACCCCCTGACCACGTCCAGCGAACTCTGCTCCTGCGCCTTGGGCACAATACTGTCTGCCAGCGTCGGCTCCAAACGTACTCCAGGCCACATACGGCCTGTCAAATGCGCTACAATTGGCTCCGCCAACGCCCGTTGCCGTGCTCTCAAATTATCGTGCCCGACATCTACACCGACGGGCTCAGGTGCCCAGCAGAGAAGTGTATCCGTCGTCAGATATCGGATCAGCATGCGCACGATGCTAGCTCTTGGCTCCGCATTACCGGCTCCGTCAGCGGCCTGTATCTCAAGGGCGCGTGCAACGAGCGATGTAAGCGGGATATAATGTGTCTTGAGCGCCTGTTGGGCAGACGTGAGCATGTCCCATTCGAGAGCGAGGGCGGTGGCGAGGTGGGGTTTGGATCGTGGGACTTTGATGAGCGTCTTTTCTATGTCGCGGACTGGGCGGGCGTCGAGGTGGATTTGGTAGTGGCCGTCTTCTACATTGGACATCATATGTTAGCTTGGAAAGGAGACGAAGAGAAGGGGGGATTTACCGGGTGATTGGATGATGTGGACGTCTGTCCAGAATCGTTTCTTGAGTGGGCTGGTTGTGGTAGGCTTTGCGGCATCGGCGCGGATGGTTTGTGCGGCGCGGAGAAGGGCGGCTTGTTTCTTCTTGCGGGCGATGCGGGCTTCGCGGTCGCTGGTGGGTGTTGTTGGCGGAGGAGGTGGTGGGCCGGGGGCGGTTGGATGAGCGATGGGCGTGGCGGCTTTGGGGATGGAGGCGTGGATTGAGCGGATGGATATGAGAGGAGTGTGCGCACGATGGCGGAGTGGTTGTATTAGTGACCGCATTGTGTTGGATGTGGCGATTGCAACGACGTTGATGATAGCAACTGAGGGACCTTGAACCATCAATTGGAGTTGGAGAAGTTTGAGATCTAGGTCTAGGGCGTCGTGGAGCTAGCAGGGATCCAGGGTCTTGTTCATATAAAAAGCTTCAGATTGTCTGACCGTTGCGTATCCAAGAGATAAATCTTGAACAGCTGCATTGAACAAGTGAGTTGCTACAAAAGCAGTTTAGGGGTTGGATATTTAACTACTGCCAGTCTCTACTCTGAGTTGATTCTGTTGATTTGAAATTTTGTATCACGACTTTCCATCCAGTGCGATAAGCAGGATTTCTTACATAATTTTCACGCCAGCATTCACTTGAATATGGGAGAATGAATTGTACACCATACAGAAGCACTACTTGCATATGAACTATGACCTCTACCAGCCGCGGATCGGCTTGAATGAACGATAGGTCTGGCAACTAGGTAGGTACCTAGGCACTCAGTTTTGTTCCCCGAAAACCTTTCAAAGGCGTCCAGTTTTGGCACAGAACTTTCTCTAGAGCTTTTATGTTTGCATTTATGAAGGAGCCACGAGTAAGCAAAAAGAAGTCGGCGTTCTTCTAATAGGTATCATGTGTAGTACATATAGGCCACCCTCCCTACTCATTACACTTTTTCATTGGCTCCTCAGTTTTAGATTGGAAAAATCTTGACACTTTATACACAGCGATGGTAATTGAGTATCTCCGTGCACCCTATTATACCTGTCACCGCAATAAGCAAGACTGCCTATATGCTCATGCCTCCACCAATCGCGCTTGATTCGATCTAAGTGACGTGGTGAGAATATTCAACCAAGGCATGTTTTGCTGAAAGTTCGTTGTCACTTCTTGTCTTGGAGTCCTTACAAGAAAATCTGTTTCCTAACTAAATATATTGCAGTTATTACAGCACGCATTTCGTTGCGGCTGAGCTCATGTTCGTGAGCTCTTCGATAGTTAGGATATTTGCAGTAGACATTAATAAGTTATTGTAAGTAGAGTACCTCTATACTGACTGGGTGGGTGAAAGCGCGGGCAAGTTTCAATTAGAACGAAGATTGATGATGGTGCGGGCTTCAGCCAAGTTACCCAGTAGGTTCGATTCCAACTGCGGATGTAATTGACCACAGCGGCCTCAAACAAGAGTTATTAAAACCAAAGAAAGAAATGAGATCATTGTTGACGAGGGATAAATAGGTACACTAGCAAGAATCTATCTTGTAATATGTTTTGCCGATGTCCTTGTGCAGGCTCAGGTGTGTGTGAATTAAAGGGCGAGCAGACGACCTGAGCAACTGGCCTTTATTGTTTCTTATGACTAACCCGAAGGAGCCTAGAACCAACTACGCGTGAAGCATATCAAGCATCTGATTCGTCCGTTCCACTGCATATGTACTTGGTGCTATCCTTGAATATTTACATATTACACTAGGTGGTTGATCTCAGAACGCCACGGCTTGAAAGGCTGTTTTTTATCAAATATATAGCTTCTAATTGAACATCTTGAGATCTTCAACAAAATGGGCGCCAGAACACCAATTATAGCTCTCCAAAAGTTCTGTTGATCGTGGTTAAAACTCCCCAAAGATTAGCGTTTTAGCTTCCACATGTTGAAATAAACAGGGATAGCACCAAGTAAACACGGAAGCATATCCAGCCATCGCAATAGTTCTCCCATTTTTTCAATACTTTGTAGACAAACTGCACGTTTTTCAATGTCTAGTGAAGCTAGATCACCCCACCGTGGGATTTCACCATTCCAGGATTACAAATATCCCGCATTAAAATTTCTTGTACCCATTCAAACCAAACAACGTACCTAGTCACGATGTTTTATCATAATTTACTCAGAGCCATATACTTCCAAGACTGCGACTCATAATAGCACAGCTCCAATAACAGCCAAGATGCGGTCCTTGGATACTCTTATGGTTTCTCAGTGGTCCAAAATACTTGTGAGTCTCAGTACTGTAGGAGCTAAGCCCATTCCGAAATTTCTATCGATCGTGCTCTTAGTCAGACATCATTAAAATTGCGAGATGCAACCTTGATTTTTTCAGTCCAACGCTAAGCACACTGGCATCAAGCGCTTTTAAATCAATTTAAGGAGCCGAGGTTCGTCTGGGCGGAAAATTCGAAAGGTTGCACGTTTTATGACCCACAGTCGCTGACTCGTTACCATGAAATTGGTGGTCCATATTATCAACAACTGGCTTTACTAAACTTTCCGATTAAGCTGATAGTATCAATTTTACCTCTCTCGGCTTTAGTGATACTAATAGAACTTGAACTTATTGATTTGCTCGATAAATGATTCTCAGAAATCAAACTTCAACTGCACGAAGACTCGGGAACTAAACCACGTGACGCGTTGTGTCGACCTTTTTGCACTCTTTCTGATTTCATAACTGCTGATGTTCTCACAAGTGCTCTTCAATGGTAATCTGATGCCTTCGTCCTAGTCCGACGCGTCTGGAGCCAACGGACAAGATATCGAGCACAGCTTCCCTTGCATGTTGACAGATGAAGTTGGAGCCAGCAAGGAAAAGTGGGTAGGGCCCTTGTTAGCCTCCTCTAGCGGCATGATTTCAGGCTCAATTTCAACGCCACTGCGAGATATCATTGGTTGCATGGTGATAATTCAACAGGGGTCTGAAATGAACTGGAGCATTGATACTGATTTGCACTTGAATCATTCTTATCTAATGAGGTTGTTCCACTGCAGTGTTTTTCAGAACAGATCCTGAGATCTCACCTTGGCTTCCATTTATTCTCCTACTTACCATTGTATTTACAAGGCTTTAGCTCCGTTCATCGGGCTGATGCAGTGAGCTAAACCCGCCTTGCCTGCTAAGCGATCTTTATGATGTTGTATCCGGTCCTCTAAGCATATTTTCAAGTCCCGTGCTCTACACGAAGAATATACATTCCGCATCAGGTCATAGGAGCAGGGTCGAAATATCACATGTCCCCTGCCTATTATCACTATTCAGCGCAATAAGTTGAGACAACTATCATTTGCTCACACCAGTCACAAGGGACATTTGATGCAGCCTCAAGCTCATGCCCTGATTGTAAGTAGGTAAATTGCTAACACAGTTTCGATAGCAATGATCGGTTGGAGGAACCAGAGAATAACTCAACAATCCGTATCATTTATGTGTGAAGCACTTATTGTGAAGGCATAGCAGCACTTGTCGACCGGGGCATATACCTAATATGGATACAATCCAATTCATAAAGACATAAAGTGAATATGATTACAAGATGTTGCTTCCACAGCAGTTTGAACTCTCAACCAGCCCAGCAAAACTCAGGACGGTAGTCAATGCGAGCAGCATCAGTGGCCATCTTAGTCAGATCTATGCAAACATTTGCGTCGAAAAAGGCTCCAGCAGCCCATACTTCAACAGCGTCAAATCTTCCTCAAAAATCTCCCTCCTCGCTCGTAAAACTTAATGCGGCATTTTTAAAGACTAGCGCGTCGGTGAAACCAACAACCCTGGGTAGCTTGAGCTTCTGACGTCGAACAAGAAGGTCGCTCTGGTCCTTGCGGCCACTGCGAAGGCTCCGCACTTTGTCGATGCTCTTCACGGTTGGCGGAACGAATTTCTTCAGAGCCATATTCATAACCCATTCATGCCAGTCCCAATCACCAGGCTGGGTTCGGGAATGAACGTAGTGCATATGCTCTTGAAGAGCTTTCATACCGCCCATATACGCAGCTGTTGTTCCACCTTCCTTATTGTGCATGGCATTGTTTTTGTCGTAAACATGGTGCTCTTGTTGACCGCATTCCGTGTTCCCACCACAATCAGGACAATGCAACGAGTACCAATGGCCGTTGGGGTGCTTGACGACCGTTGGAAACTTGACAAGGCGACAGTACGGATGCGCGTCTTGCGGGTGCCCTTTGCGAGGTGGGCGTTCCGTCTCAGTGGACTCCATGTCCCAGAACTCAATAAGGTCGGGCGCCATGTTGAAGTTGATGCGGATGTTGAACTTCAGCTCCGCACCTGTCAATTCTACATGTTGAACAAGTTTTCGCGCAAATTCTCTCATTCTGTTGATCTTTGCATTGCGTTTAGAAGCAATTTCCTAGACTTCGTTAGTGGCGGATACAATAGCTCAAATGACAAACCTACCTCGTAGCCTTTAAGTCTGTTCCAGTTCAGAGCTTTATGCAGAATGATGTCAGAACTATCCTGTAGATCCTTAAGTCGACCAATCCAGATCGCCTCTTTGAGCAACTTGAGGTCGTTCAGTGTTAGGAAGTGTTCTAGAATGCCGTCCGTCTCATCAGATTGGTCAATGGTCTTAGCTTGGCTCCGAGTGTACTTGGTGGAATGCTATGCCTCCAAGTGAATCTTGAGCCCATATAAGCCTTTGTAGAGTTTCTTATCATGATCTGTGGTTGTGGCACATTCAGGACAATGAAGGAGCCAGATATCGAAAGGTTCTTCATCGTCATTTTCGTTTTCCATGAGGACGATGATAGGACATGGAACATAACACCAAGTGTGATGTGTTGCTTGAGACGAGGTTTGTCGGATCCAGGGGCCGGTTCCCTCTATCATCTTGACCTCAAAAGCACGAGTAGTCTTTGAGGGAGCATGGTATAAGGAGACCTCTTCACCGCCATATGTGATGGACAAGGATGATGAAGGCTGCGTTTCCAAAAACGTACGCAGGGTGTTCATGTTGGTAGTAGTTGGAGACACGATGAATTTTAGTGCATCTGCGCTCTGATCCACGACACTGGGAAGGCTCTCTGTAGATGCTTCTGTGGCTTGGGTATTGGTAGAAGTCAGCGAAATCAAGGAACTGTCTTCATTCGCGTCGAGACTGGCATAAGTGCTATCAGATTGATCGATATCGTCATCTTCGTCTATGAAAGAGACGGTGTTATGCTGAGAATCAGATATAATGTTCATAGCGAGTGGTGCGTCGACATTGTGGTATTTTTGTGAGTCAATGGGGCTCTATATCGGATGTTAGAATTCACCGAACGGTTTCAAAATGGAAAGGAGACTTACGGCGCGATGCATTGGTTGAGGGCGCGACATCGTAGGCAATGTTTGTTTGGAAACTGTTGGGATTCGAGTGGTGAGGGAGAGAGTAAGATTGGGAGACATCGAAGACATTTTATAGGAACCATCGAAAGTGGATGCTGGATATCAGTGAAATTCCCATGCCCATAAACAGTGAATTAAAAGGTCTGGGAGCGAATCTACTAACAGATTCTAGGTTGCGCCTGGAATTCCGTCCAGTGAAGTATCAAGAGCCATCTATAATCGAGCTAATCTCTGTCCTCCTACATAGTTATTGGCTTACCGTGCTAGGCTGCTAGAGTTAATGGCCCAGTGCGATCATATCGCTTGGACTTCGAAGCACCTCTTCGAATAACTTTGCAACATTGATAGAACTATAACTGGCACACTAATGGTAAAAGCTTGTTGAGATTGTGCTTGACTGCATAAAGAAGGTAACACTATGGGATCATACTGCGCTTTGTGGTAGATTTAGCTCTCGCAAAATAGGCGCCATAGTTATCAAATTATGCCAAGAACGAAGGTAAGTACGATGTATTAACATAAACCAGCATTAGTAGCATAAAGTGATATGGGTAGACTTTTCTTTCGGGTTGGATGAAGATCATGACGAAAGACAAAGACAAACTGACAGGTTGAAAGGAGGTTGAAATGATGACAGGGATTAGGTAGGCCACGCCTGGCACGCCAACCATGCTACGCCACGCGCTAAATCAAGCGCGTCCACGGGTTCGCGTGGAGCTGCCACATGTGAAATGAATTGTTTGTGCTTCGCCCTCCCAACCCTCCGCTGAGTGGCTGATGCCTTTCGACTAACTTTTGGTAAGGCTTGGTTGTGAACCGGCTGCCGATTATTGCGAGAATGGAGTAGTCTTTCACCTTGTCTAGAGACTGTCCACCTCCCTCGCCAGTTATTTGCTCGAAGTTCCCTCAATTGCATCTTGAGGAGCAACAAAAACTACAAACTTTCCATCATGAGTCCCAAAGACCCAGCAATGTCGTCAGAGAACGATATCCGACACGCTATCTCTATGAGACCACTTCCGTTCCACTCAAACACCGAGCCTGTCCGACGAGATTCCTCCTCTACTCCGACTTACTCCGACTTCTCACACCATCGCTCGCATGGAGAAAATGTGCCGCCGCCTAATAACACCACCTCTGAATCTGCCGCGTCAAATGCTCAAGGTCGTAGCACGGCCTGGGAGCCCTCGACTCCTCCAGCAGATGGTGGAAAGTCCGATCCTATCGCGCGCCATGTCGCGACCTCCCCGAACGCGGAGGACGACGTCGAAGGCAACCCGCCCAAGTACACCCGTGAGAATGATCCTTACGAGCTGAGCACCAAACTCAAAAGCCCTACCGAGATACAGGAAATTCGAGCAAATACGGCGAAGAAACGGAACAATGATACTCGAGCAGTTCGGTCACCCTTGGAAACTGGAAAGCAAGCTTACGTTGCCAAGAAACTCTCGGACTTCTACGAAAGCCAAAATGAGAACATTGAACGCCTCCTCAAGCCAGTTGACGATCATAGACGAGAGGCTCGAGAATCCGAAGATGAAAACCATCTCAAGCTGAAAATTGCGATTACTGGAAGCTTCATTGCTAATGTGCTGCTTGCGATACTTCAGGTATATGCAGCAGCATCATCCGGATCTCTCTCACTTTTCACAACAATGGCCGATGCGTTATTTGATCCCTTATCCAACATCACGCTGATTTTGACACATCGAGCTGTCAATCGGGTTGATGGACGAAGATTTCCGTCCGGCAAAGCCCGTATTGAAACCGCAGGAAACATTGTTTTCTGTTTCCTGATGACAGCTGTTTCGCTGGTGATCATTGTACAGTCCATAAGAGATCTGGTCGAAGGTTCATCTACCAAGCTGGCCAAGTTTCATCTGCCTGCAGTCATCGTGGTTGGCGTAGCTTTTAGCACCAAGTTCGCTCTATTTTTGTATTGCTATGCTCTTCGCAATTTGTATTCCCAAATCCGCATTCTTTGGGAGGACCATCGAAATGATCTGATTATCAACGCCACCGGTCTTTGCTTCTCAATCCTGGGCTCCAAGGTACGTCTAGCTCTGTTATTTTTCGAACATGCACATTAACCTGGACAGGTTTTCTGGGCTATAGATCCAGCGGGGGCCATAGCTATATCTTGCTTGATTATCTGCCTTTGGCTTCGAACAGCTTGGTCTGAGTTCTTACTGCTCATTGGCGTTACAGCTGATACTCATATGTTGCAACACATCACCTATATCTGTAGGTCGAATATCAAATTTTACTGACTGTAGTTGCTGACTCCGCTTAGCTATGACACACTCTCCAGATATCAAGGCGATCGATACCGTCCGCTCTTACTACAGTGGTCCCCGGCTTATTGTCGAAGTCGACATTGTTATGGATGCAGATGATAGTCTCAGACACACCCACGACACTGCTGAAGATCTTCAAATCAAGCTCGAGTCACTGCCCAATGTCGAACGTGCCTATGTCCACGTCGATTTCGAGACTGACCATTCACCGGAGCATTTCCTCCGCAAGCAACTATGAGCATTTTACATCCATGATCTTGGATAATTTATAATCGGCACACGCAGCAGTGGGTGGTTCATATCGGAAATCTACTGGGCAGCAAAGTCACTGCATTTTTAGCAGGCGTAACATTCTCTTTTCGAGCGTTTTATTGTTTTAATTCATTCATTTGCTTGGGTTCCACTACTATGGCAATACTCGAAGTTAAGCCCGCGTCTACTGTCAAGGTCGTACCAGTTATCCATCGAGCCTCGTCGCATGCTAAAAAACGAACAGCGGCCCCGCAATCCCATCCAGTCCCCTCGGTTTTCAAAAGGCTTTGCTCACGGCGAGTCTTTCTCATCTCTTCGGTCATTCCGAAACCGTACGTCATGGGCGTATAGAGCATTCCAGGACAAACACAATTTACTCTGATTCCATCCGGGGCGTGATGGTTCGCCATCGATCTCTATCACAATATTAGCAACGTTTCTTCAGTCTTGCTCATCACAATCAGACTTGCCGTTAAATTCATCACCGCCCCTTTACTTGTCGGATACAGTAAACTCGGCGCTCCACCCATCAGCCCTGTAATACTTCCCATGTTCACAATCGCGCCTCTCCATCCTTTCGCATTATCATTCTTTTTCATCTCTGGAATCGCATACTTGGCCATCATCACCATACTGCTTACATTCACCCGCATGCCAACGTCCCACTCGGCCATATCCACCGTCTCCGCCGTGCCCTTGGCGCCCATAATACCCACGTTGTTTACCAAAATGTCCAATCGACCGTACTTCTCCACTGTTGACTGAACAATGCTCTTGCATTGCAACTCATCTGTAACGTTCGCGCTGAGCGCAATGGCGCTCTGTGAGCCGGTTCTGTCTGCCTCGATCATTGATGCGGTCTTCTCGGCATATGTGGCAGAGAGGTCAACGCATACTACTGAGCAGCCTGCTTCAGCTAAGAGAATGGCGCTAGCGCGTCCGTTGCCTATGCCTTCGTCTGCGCTGCCAGCGCCGGTGACGATGGCGACGTAGCCTTTTAGTGAGCGTGATGGGCGGGCGGAAATTGTTGATGTCATGATCCTTCAGTAATGTACTGTTGCAGTGTGTTTGTATCTGATTCGGGACCTATACGTTGTGTAGATGTTGGGAAAAGGTTCAGAATTCAATTTGCTATCGGTACTGGTGAACGAGGGGTACTTCTTAAGGTGCTAGCACCTCTGGGTTTGCATTATCCGAGGCATGTTCTGTATCTCTCAGTGCGCCATAATGCTCAAATGCCATGATGAATACTCCTTGTGCTCTATTCCGAGTTGCTACTCTTTTGCAATTCATGCGGCTCTTAGAAAGGCTTCAACAAATTCGACATCTTCACAAGGACATTACTCAATTACTCAAGGCTCCGCGCGTGCTCCTATGTCTCAATGCTGAACTTGAATAACATGAGTGTAAGAGAGAACTGGTTGAGCCAACACACGAGGAGATTAGTGACGAGAATTCTGATGAATCGGATTCACTCAATATCCTTGATCAGTATCTAGGTACTTGTCGACATGCCAGATCAAGTAAGCCTAGAATCCGCATAAGCCGACATGTGCCATGGCATGACTGGCAACGCTTTTACTTTCCCACCCGGAGAAAGGAGAGATCGTTTTCTAGCACTAGCTACAGAATAAAAGGTACGAGAGGGGTATGACAAAGATACCTTTGAATGTTGTGATCATGGAAGCAAATAGTCTCTGGGATTTGGCGCCTTTGGAAGAGTAATTGGAGGGACAAGTAACAAGGCTGTTATTTGGGATCTGATGACATTCGACGGTTTATGTTGTTTTTCTGCGCTCCATTGCCGACGTAATGGGTCTGTCCAACGTAACCTAAGATTTGATTAGAAGCTAAGTTGTAGTACAAAGTCATGACATCGAATGTGAGCAGTCGATGTATGGGCATCTCTCATCATCCGGAATGAATATCTACTTACCTACGTACCATTGGGTTTGGAAGTGAGCCACGCAGTATCTGGTATCACAATAATATCTTGATGACCGCCGCCATCCAAATATTGCACCACCACTTAAGCTCAACACCAGGTATTCATCCCTCCACGTTGAGTTGCAACACTGACATCCTCCTCACTCTCAACTTCATTGTGATTGCTAGCGGTCTCTTCATGTGCACCAGGTTCCTCAATTTCCTTAGCGTCCTCTTTTTCTTCCTTGCGCTCCCCTACACCGAAACTTTCTTCTGAGCTTTTGTACACATAGAAGGAAGTATCGGCGATGATTTCACACATGAATAGGTTGTTCGTTGTCAACACCTTGTTCCGTTGTGTTTGATGATGTGCTTTTACAATTATTGAAGCACTTTTTCCGGTTTCTCGATGCACTTCTCCGATCTCTAACGAAGTTTCCTTGTTTTATCACTGTAGTTGTCGTTGTGGCACCTAGATGGCATGGCTCCTCAAAATTATGGGTTTTATCGAGCAAGCAGATAATGGAAAGTGAGGAGCGGGGAGAACGGTTTCGTATATCTAGCATACATTTTCAACATAGTCGCGGTGTTTTAGTCAGCCGCAAGTCCATTCTTCCCCAGAAAGTCGAAAATTTGGCTATATGTCGTAACGTGGGAGTATTCCTAAGGTTATTTTAGCATGCCATGCAACCTGCGTATGACATTACGTTTGGGACTTACGAGATTAAGCCCGTGACCTGCGCCGGGGACGATGTAAGCCTCAAAGTTGCTTGAAGCATTGAGGAACTGCTTGCTCGACATTGGAATGGATGCTAGCCCAGGATCACCTGTAGCAAGGCAATTGCCTCCACAGAAAGGGATATCTCGCTCTGGAAAGAAGTCAATCGATCGCGTATGTCAAACGAAAGTCTACTTACCCCCAGTTATAACCAAAACAGGACCTGCAAATTCGCTGGGCACCCCGGAGAGCCCACCTATTGTCAGCAGTTCTCCCGGGGTTACTGGTTGTCCAGTTGAATAGGCTACCGATAAAATGTCTGGATCAAAGTCGCCGGGTGAGAAGAAATTCCGCTGAGCAGAAGAGACATCTGATGAAGCCAAATAGCCTGTTGGAAACTCTTGCAATGACGAAAGTGTGTTGGCTTCAATCAACCCGCCCGCGTACAAAAAGTCTGAAATGAAGGAGCCGTTTTGTGAAAAGCCCGTGAGGATCTAACAACGGTTAGCCTGCAGTACAATGTTATGAATAGTCTCAACGTGATAGAAACAAGATTCAGAATATTGTCGCGTTCCTTAGCGACTAGAATGTGCAAAGATAATAGCTTACCAGGCCATCGGATATGCTTGGGTTGATGACTGCGAGCGTATAGCTCTGAATTGAGCCAAATGAGTGTCCAACATGGATTAGCTTCTCGTACTTCTGACCAGCGCCTGGAAGACTTCCGTTTCGCAGCAGACCTGTAAGGGATGAGAGTGCTGCTACTTCAAGCCAGACTTGAATCTCATTGATGGGTTCCCCGTGCGATGATTCTCCAACACCCAATCTATCCCAGGAGAAGGTAGAATATCCGTATTTATCGACAGCCTGGTTTACATAAGAGTAATTATAACCATTGTAGGAGAAGTCCCAGTAACTTTTAATGTCAGGGCTGGAACTGTGCAGTCGGGATTTCAAAGAACTTACCCTCTATCGAATGCAATTCCATGCGTTAATACCTGAAGGATTGAACTCGGCCCGCTATCTGGATGACAAAGCGTTGTAGAAATGTTGTAATCTCCCGAAACTGTCTGATACTACATCGAGTCAATATTATTTCAAGTGCTGCTTTAGGAGGTTCACCTACACCAGAAAGGAGGGTTGCCGAATAATTTTGGCCCGCCTGCGCGAGGTTGAGAACAAAATTCGTAGCTTCGATGTTATTTGCCGGGGCTGAGAGGTTGAAAACTCCATTGCGCGCAGAGATGGATATTGGCACAGTTATATTGGAACACTTCTTCGCTGTTGTGAGAGCAACAAGCCCGAAAACTGGGAGAGCGAGCATGAATCGTCGCATATTTCAGTAATTCCAAAGGTACATGAATTGGGAGCTCGGTCAAATTGTAAGGTTGGGCTGTAAGCTTTCCATGTTACATATATCCTTACCTTGGTACTTATATATATCTTTGCGACACCCCTGGGTACTACCGGTACCATGTCGCTTACCATTTATGGTCGGCGCTGACAGTAACTGACTAAAGCTTTCCAATCAAATGCTCGTTTGGGTATACTAAGAAATTATATCAGTCTAGCTCTTTGCGCTACTTGGGCGATTGTGAGACTGCTTTAGGAATGACGTTAAGAGTATTTGCTCAGGCTGTACTTGTAGCTAGTTCACATCAATGATCAATGATCATGGACGTGGGTTATTTGTAAAAACCTACATGTATATACTGGTACCGTGCCTTGCGTGCCTACCGCGCCTCCAGCTACCTTCAGGGATTCAAGCTCCGGCCCCACAGCTTTGAGCTCAGCTTGTTCTTGAGCTAGAGATAGATGTTGACGAGTCGAAATGAATCATCATATCCTGATCAGTGCCATGTCTTGGGCTTCTTTAGCGCAGATCTTCGATCTTGCATGACAAATAAGGTACAACCATGTACTATGAACTCACGAACTCTGATCTCCACTTTAAACACCTGGGGCACGCTGGGGAACCAGGAACTGGGGCTTCATTCAGTGCTTCTGCAAACACAATTCAATCATTCCAATTTATTTATCTCCCCGTCAAAAAGCGACCCGACCCAAAACAGATTGCATGTGCATCCTCTCCTGCCTTACGATGCGTGTAAATCATTCCAAAAGTTCTCAAACTGAGCACGATGTGCCTTCTCCGACCAAATGAACTGATTTAGAATTTGTACCAGCTCACTTATTGAATCATATCGTTCTTTAGATCTCGATGCATGGTCAAATAGTAAGATAGCCTTGTAACCTGAGCGTACAATTCCGGTTGGCGAGTATGAGCCGCCCATATGCAGCATCCAGATGAAGAGATCTCGATGATCAATCCAAAACAGATCATGTTGCGATTCTTGTAACTTCTCTAGCAGGTTTTTTGAAACACAGGACTAAAGCCAAAGTTAACATTGGAAATGAAACTAGAGAGCTCTTTCTGAGCAGTTCACATAACTTACAGGTATTACCGAATGGCGCCAACATTTAGAGCATAACGTGGCTGCGCAAAGATACGCTGCCATGTAGCATGCGTCCATAACAGCGGAGAGTTTTGGTAAATCCACGAGCCTAGATCCGATTGATGCTTGGTGATTATCAACCCGGCACATTTCGATTGCGTTTTGGCAAGAATAGCCCGGGAGGTTTTGAATGCACTGCAGCGCATGAATATCCTTCAGAACCTCGAGAAATTCCTCTGGGAAAATGTGGGCCATCTTCTGAAATCCTGGTGCTAGAATAAAGAAGTGAGGAGCGAAGGGATCGCGAGCCCAGTGAAGCTCTGCAAAAGCACTGTTATTAATCATGCGCTTTGATCCAGTCATGACGGATGAGTTGAGATCTTGCCTGCTCCAGCGAAAAATAAGTTGCTGAAATCCAGAAGAGATCATTTAATAGACAAGCAAAAGCAGCTACTCACCAGAAAATGGCTCGCTTGATTCCATCCGTCAGATAAATTGTTCTGGATTTACTCAAGTCCAGAAGTCGACGAATAGCGTCCATATGCAACTGAACTTGCCATCGCATTCCTAGACGGGCCTAAACGCACCATACCAAGTCAGCTTTAAGAGAGTTCTTCTGTTGACTGAACCGACAATTACTCCAATTGATGGAATTCTCCAACTTACCTCCACACCAGCAAGAAGTAAGATGGCCCCTAAAGTTGGAAGCGTTAAAGCGCTCTCTGGGGAGCTCATCCTTTCACGTATGGTGCTTATGGCTTGGTTTTGATAATCAAGGCACTCATAGTCGATATTCCCGCCCGTCACAGCAAACGCAAGCGTAAGCTTGACTGCACTTGAGAGAGCCGGATCATCAAGGTCCGTACGGAAAACGGAATCAAAATCCTGGAAGATGATTGGGTCTGTGATACTGAATACTGGCTCTGCAGCCTGCCTTACGATGTCTGGGTGATTGATGTTAGCGTTCATGCGTCTTTTTTCATCGCCTTGACTTAAGCCATCATCAAGCCTACCGTTGCTCAGTAGAGCCCTCAATTTTGGCGAGTCTCCGAGTAATGTCTCGAATGGACCATATGCAGATGCTGGGGCAAGAGCGGACCATGGCACTTGAGTTGTGCTTGACGCACTGGAAACATGGGATGTCAACGCCTGTGGAGGCCTCTGTCTTTTCTGTATGGCCTGCTTCACTGCGTGTGAACGAGCCAGGCGTCGCTTTCCCGGGTCCCTTGCGTCTACCGGGTTGTCTATGGAGATGAAAACAAAATCATCTGTTGCTTGGATCATTAGTTTCTCAACTTTATACCTGATATATTAGAAGGAGAACTTGCCCGCGCCAGGATTGTTCTCAGAGTTTTCGTGAGGAGTGGGAGCACTTGGCTGCATGATGTCCGTTGCCCCAGTTGGCCAAGGAAAGCAGTAGTAACATAAATTGACCTGGGATTATTAGTAAACAGGTGGCCCTATTTGCTTATCTACAAGCTAGCGGGCCAGTCAAATTCTCTCGTGTGGATTGTACAGGGGAAAGAGCCGTCTCAACAGGCAGAATGTCGGAGATGCATCTATCGCATTGAACCACACCAGAAACAATTCAAGTAGAGAAAAGTATCCTAGGAACATTGAGTTTGTATTTAATCTATTATCACATCATCCCAAAGTTGGATAGAGGTAAATTTCAATAAGACCTGTTTCAGGATTTCATTCTAGTTGTGATTATAAATCACGATTCCTAATTCCTTATAGGTAGAGACTGGAATAGCTTATGACTAGCACAATGATTTCGCAGAAAAGAAGAAAAAGCGAGCTCTCTGCCCCATGAGAGCTGATTCAATATGATTTCATTGGCAATAATTTGTAAAACCGCCTTGTTCGCTATACTGCGCCCTCCTAGTTGTAGTTGTAGTAATCAGGTTGGTATCAGCAATATGATCCACCGAGAACAAAATATCTATTAGGAGCAAATTAGGTATGAGAACCGTGACTATCTCCCAGCTGCTGCCCTACACGTTTGACGCATTCTTAACCACCGTAGTAGTAGAATGTTGAAGGGAAAGTTGTAGCTCGACCGAGTTGAAGGATTTTTTCTATATAGCATGACTACCAACCTAAGTATTCAAGATAAGTTCTCCCATCGACATTAAGTGATAGCGCGATAGCTCTCTTCATCGACCTTAGCAAGCTCGGACTCGAGTGGGATCATCTCGCCCCGCCCGTAGTACTGCGAGAATGCCATGAAGAGCGGATGGAACTTGGTCACATCAATTCGGTTCTCGTATCCGTTCAGGCGTAGTTCATCTAGCACGTGTGTCCTCAAAATCTTGACCTCGAAAGACAACATCAAACCCTTCCTATCAGGCAAGTCCGGCATCATCTCATTCCACGCCACCACTTCAGCCTCCATTTGTACGGGGCATTCGAGAATCCTAGGTGGCTCTATGAGATCTGATTTCTGTGGCGTGAGTTTCGCGTGGGCGAATTTGTCTTTGACAAATGTGTAACCGATGGCCGCTTTGAAGTCCGGGACAGGATCCGTACCAGTTGTACGGGCGAGTAGATTGACGTTTGGTGTCATGTCTTGAGAGGCCAGGTTCAAAACGCATTTCTTCGTACGAAGCATATTCTGCGCTGTTTTCGACAAAGATAAGACACCAAGCATGCTGCGATGTGCAAACCACCAGGCGGAGGACATGGGGCTGATGTTGAAGGTACCATCTTCGTTTTCCGTAGTGATAAGGACAACTGGTGTACCCCAGAACAAAACAGCTGGCGAGATAACGCTGTGCATAATGAAGACTCGAAGGGGGAGACGATTAGGATAGGCTACATGTAGATTTTGCCATGAAAAAGGCTTAGGTATAACAAGATATGTTTGCTCGTTGTGGTGTCTTGGGGTAAGGTTGCTTTCAAGGTACCTGAGAGAACTGTCATGTCAGTATTTATACCTCAGATTTTAGTTTCAGTCTCAGAGACTAGAACACCAAATGAGACAAGGATGACCCCACAGAGTTTCTGTTTGTCTTAAAGCCGGAGTGACTTTTTTAGCTACTTAGGCAGACAATATTCTGCAGTTCAATCACTTGGCGATGCTATAAGCGTCGACAAGCTGTATAGTTTTTGTTCGCGCAAGGCTTATGAGGTCCATAATTGGACAATACTCGAGTGTACAGGCATTGTTAAGACCAGCCACCCTTGGAGCTACTCGTTTAGGAAGAATCTCAGGTAGTGCCTTTTTAGGATCTCTGCAGTCCTACCTACCTACCTACCTAGGTACACACCCATATACGAAACAAGTCAAGCAGTGCAGTGTGCCTATAACGCGGTACACAAGTCCATATTCTATTGAAGCCTTTGTCTCTTGCCGTACGCGCCACTCAAAGCCTCTTTTTCCATCTTCCAACCTTTTCAACTTCTCACCCCTGTACAGAGCAGAATATCTCTTAATGATCGGTCTGTTACGTCCCTTTGAGCCATATGTAGCATAATTTTGAGCTCTCTAGGTGCACTATTCAACTGTATGAATCTGGATAGTGGTCCATAACACGATAGCATTCTGGTAATCCCCCATGATCTGTTCAACATAAGTCTATAGGAACGGTTCATCGAGAGTTGAGCAAGATCTATAGGTTGACACCAAGAAAGCTGTATGTATCCAGATATATCTGCCCACAAGAACGCAGATCGCTCATGATTGGTCGTGATTGTTCAAACCGAACTTCTTGTACAATATATTGGACTGTTGCCTTGTGGCAACATTGTTGTATATCTCGACGTATCCGAAGAAATGAAGCCTATTGAGGAAATCATTGGTATTAGTCGTCCGCAGTCACCACGGATCTTTGTAGTCTTGGTTGACGCAGAGAAAAATCTTGGTCCCAAAGCTCCATGGGATTGCTCCCAAGACCTTCTCTACAGCCTCAATCATGACTTGATCAATTTCAACTTCGACCTTGCTATAACACTGGGTAATGCATAAGTGGTACTCCTCTAAAGTCAATCGGGTTGGAACTGTGGTCGTAGTTCTTGATCCAAGTATTAAGTCACATCAGAGTCCAGGAGGGCTGGCTCACGAACTTTGAGATGTATTTACATTTTCAAGAATGAAGACTGGATCAGATGAATTCAACCTGTACTAGAGTATGTAACACTCCCGGTCTAGAAAAGAGGAGATTTTTCAATAGTCCACGTTAATATAGCAAATTCTGCGAGCAATTACCGGCTCTGCCGATTACGAGCATCAGGGGTGATTCTCGCTTAAGAGTTATTCGCGGTACAGTTTGTCCAATGCCAACCGGCGAGTCTTTATGCTGAATTACTCTACCAGCATCACCACAAGTGAACATCACCCAAAGCATATCAATTGTCTTGTAAATTCTCTTTCAGTAAAGAACGGAACGGCAAAATGTCAGCGTCTGGAGCAAATTGCTACAAAGCCCTCTACTAGTTTCCACTGCGATCTCACCTGGACCCGACCCTAATTCTCCATATATACAGCGCTTAATAAAGTAGACAAGACAGGTACAGGGGTAAGTTCATCTAGATTCTTCATTTACTCCACAAGCTCTGGTGCTAATAGCGGGAGAGCACCATTAACACAGCAAAATCGGACATGATCCTTGCCAATCATTCGAGATGTAGTGTGGCCTCAAGCCAATAAGACATTATCTCGGCCAAAATCATATCTATGTTAGATGCGACTATATCCTGTGATGGGCTATCATAGTAGTTTGGCCCCTCCCAATGATCCCGTGCCATAGTATATTCGAGGTTAGGATGTTTCCGTTCTGTAGCCATCTGCGTTATGCTCCGAGGTCGTTTTGCATGGTTTTTGGCTCAAACTAACTAGATAGAGGGAGGACTGAGCTTTTGCTTTGCTGGTTTCGGTATTGCTTGCCCAGGGTGATTCATGTTCGCCTATCGTGATTTCATCTCACAGGATCTTGCTTTGAGATCAGTTGAAGGACTTGATCAATACATTCGCTTGCGACCTTCAACGTTTTACGGTCGCCACTGGCCTGGCCTATGAGTTACAAATGATCCCATAACTGATCAGAAACAAAAGATGAAGGCATCACTGGCCTTAATCCCCGGCCTGTTGGTTCAATGGGCGTTGGCAGATGAACCGAAATCGCGGACGGGAAAAAGCTCGACCGGGGTGGATACTTGGTGCGGAAAGGCGTATAAGGCAAAGTACGTTAATCGTCAAAGAGACAAGTTCTTTTGCCAGAAACTGGGAGGATACAAGAAACCCGTTTACTAACAAAGCCGCAGTGACCGCGCCTTCGATCCACAAGGCAGATTTCCCGAGCCTCCTGCAAGGGGCAACGATCAATTAGACCTTCGCATATACCCTCGACACAACATATATCTCAGTAATGATCAATGGGGCGGATTTGTTGTGGATGCCATTATAAGTCGAACCCATGGTTCGCACTACTGCAATCAGTTTGGGAACGCACAACTGGATGTTGCAGCAGGAATCCGGGTCAACACTGTTATATTTCGAGCCGACACTGGGCAAACAGTGGTGGAACGGGTTGATGTGCCAATAAACGCCACTGGAGTGGAAGCTCACTTTTCTCTGGCAGATTTTGAACCGCGCATGGAACCTTACGAGATCGTATTGCGGACGAATATTTTGCGTTGCGCGCAAACGTATCAAGCAAAAACGCTTTTATATCGATTACCTGCACGATCCGATGCTGGAAATGTGGTTCGGATAGACAACAAGTACGGAGGAATCGCAGTGTCGAACCCACCCTGGAATAGACCAGCGGAATGGAAACCACTGATGCCAGTCTCGTTCTACGTCGACTGGGGTTCTTGGCTCGTTGCTGGACCGGAGAGACTGGAATACTACGCAGAACAAGGATACAATGTGATTCATCCAGTGCCTGGCGGTGGAGATCTTCCCTGGGGGCAAAACTATACTCGATATGACAATTTCATTCAAGCAGCTGAAAAGCTGGGAATGTATGTCATGTATGACATGAGATGGTCATATAAAAATCTGCCACTAGTGACTGAGCAGATCAAAAGATACTCACAGAGTCCGAGTATAATTAGTTGGTATACTGGCGACGAGCCAGATGGAAATGGAGATCCACTGGATGCGACAACGAAATCCTACGACACGATCAAAGCGCTTGATCCATACAAACCAGTATCATTAGTGCTGAATTGCGCCAATTATCATTTTAAGGAATACTCTGCAGGAGCAGATATCATTTTAACGGATCCATATCCCGTTGCGATCAACGCGACCTTTTCGACAATCTACAACACGCCTTGCAACGAAACCTATGGAGATTGCGGGTGTGATGGCTGTAGAGGAGATGTCTCTGATGTTAGCAATCGCATTGAAAAGTACAAGTACTATCAACGCAACTTAGGGGGTGAGGCTGGCACCAAGGTCATATGGGGCGTGCCGCAAGCCTTTGGTGGTAGTGAGTATTGGTCTCGACCGCCAACCCATCAGGAAGAAGGGGTGATGGCCATGCTCTTTCTCAACCATGGAGCCAAAGGACTAGTTTCATGGAACTGGCCCACCACTGACGAGATACGGGCATTGACTAGCGGTCTAGCAAAGGCCTTGACGGCCAGGGAAGTGACGGACTTTCTACTCTTCTCCGCACCAACACAGCTGACGATCTCGTCAACGTTCGATGCTACGGCTTGGAGGATTGGAAAGCAGATAATGTTCAGCATAATCCATCTTTCAGGCAAACCGTATACCCGGGACCTCAACATTGGACTAGGAGTCACTCCCGTCGCCATGAAGATGATATGGCCGCCAGATGACCAAAATTGGTACATAGGAAACAAGAGCGTGGTGAGAAATGGCATGGGAGCCTACGATGTCAACGTCTTTCTCCTACTGACGGAATGAAAAAATATTAGTCCGACTTACCTATGTATACTTAATTGGGGTTTTCGAAGCAGAACTAATACTTATTTTATGAAGCAAACTCCAGAAAATATGACAGTTGAAAAGCTTAGAAACATGATTTTCATTGGCTAATCTGTTTCGCAGGATTTCGCCATTGGTGTCCGCGAAAGGCAAGCAATCAAAGTCTACCTCCAACTAGGTAGACTGACCGAAAGCAGCGGAGATGAAAATGCTAGCAATCCGCAAGGCCCACTCGCCCTGGCTCGGCGAGGACCAGTTGAAGCAAGACAAAAGTGCCGCAAAAAGCTGTTTGTGGTACACGTGGGTATCATGTCTCGTAGTGGCTGCATTGGTAAAGTTGTCCAGATGATGGGTTGTGCAACAAGCGGTCAAGCCCAAATGGAGGGAATTTACAATCTCAAAGGTAAACTCTTGGGCGGAAGCATGCAGGTAAGCTCCGCGACAGACAAAAATGCCGCACTAGAGACTAGACAGCTGCGGGTTCAACGGGATAGCAGCGTTGGCATGCGGGACAGCTCCCCAAAACTCTGCAAGCTCAGCAGGCACAGCAGGCACAGCAGCAGGACTAGAACTGGAAACTCACGATATCGGATAGAGCAAAGAGGCGGTGGAAGGTGGGGTGAGTTGTGTTGTGTTGAAAAAGAAAGAGTACTTGGGTGTTTGGGTGTTTTGGTGTGCGTATAAAGAGGTGACCGTCTATCGTCGTCTGGCCATGTTTGGTGTTGAGTTTTGTCCAACAACGTCTGGTCCCATCAATGATCGAAGCTTCCTCAACAAGTTCCAAATTCTAGACCATCCAGATTGTCCAGAAGCTCTTTCCAAAGCTGATCCTTGTTTTCCATCGCGGCTTCCGTTTTTAAGTTTTTTAACTTTTATCACCGCCATCCCGTCGCTCCTGCCCAATCACTGCCACACTACCCGTCGCTCCTGCCCCACCTTTCATCCCACCATCACTGGTCCCACCTTCCATTGACGTAGACGTCACAATTTTCTCTCCTCTCCAGTCCCATACCCTATCAGATTGATCAGACATCCACTCTTCAGTCTCTATATTCATCTATATTCTGAGAATTTCATATTCTCTCCCTTCTACGTATTTGGAGTGTTATCGCTATAGTCCATCATTATACCTGTTACACCCATTTCTACACAGATACATTGCGTCAAAATGCCTGGCCAGGTAAGCTCACTCCAGTACTCTTCTTATCTTTCACATAAATCAAAACTAATTGACAAAACTATAGACCACCACCATCCTCTTTGACTGTGACAACACACTCGTCCTGTCTGAAGAGCTTGCCTTTGAAGCATGTGCTGAACTTGCCAACGAGATCTTGGAGAAGCAAGGAATTGAGGATCGATACACTGGCCCCAGTCTCCTCAAGGACTTTGTCGGCCAAAACTTCCGCGGCATGATCCTCAACCTCTGCAAAAAGTACAACTTTACCATATCCCCAGAGGACCTCGAGTCTTACGTCGACCGTGAGCTCGGAAAAGTCATCGAGACCCTCGAGAAGAAGGCCCAACCCTGCCCTGGTGTCATGGAGGAGCTCGATGGCCTCCAAGAGATGAAAAAGTACAAGCTTGCCGTCGTCAGCTCTTCGGCCCTCAGCCGTGTCCAAGCATCCATCAAGAAGGTCGGCATGGAAAAGTACTTCCGTTCCGACTGGGTCTACAGCGCTGCTACCTCTCTACCCAAGCCAACCTCCAAGCCCGACCCAGCCGTCTACATATATGCTATGGAACAAATCGGCGTCAAGCCAGAAGAGTGTGTTGCTGTTGAGGACTCTCGCAGCGGAGCCACTGCTGCCATGCGGGCCAAGATCCCACTCATTGGGTACATTGGACCATATGACGAGGAGGAGCGCAAGAAGATGATCCCAATTCTCCGCGACGAGTGCGGTGCCAAGTACATCATGAAGCACTGGTCCGAATTCCCAGAGGCTCTCAAGGCCGTTGCTGCCTCGTTGTAAGTTTCATCACAACGCTGCTGATTTGATTACGTGGTCCAACCTATGGGGGACTATATCATGTCATCGCTTGGATAGATGTTGTAAACATCACAACACCATTTTTATAAAAGTCAAGGATTCAGAGTAGAACCCACAATAGAATATTTCATGGCTAATGCTTCGTTTACTCTCAAGGGAACTAGGCGAAGAGCTTGAACAAGTTTTGAAACGAATCCATCCTGGCCTGTACAAGCTATAGATACGAAAGCGATTCTGATACACATTAGTAGAGCACGAAAGCAGGAAGAGCATGATTCTTCCTTCTCGGTCAGAAAACCCGCGGAATCGCAAGGCCCATTCACAAGCTCATCACGCGTGATAGTACCGTGTGCTCTAGGTCTATCGCAGCTAGCGACAGATCCTTTGTCTCAATTCTTCTTTTATTTGTGGTTATTTCCGCCTTGATACGGGGCAACTCTTCCCACTTATTACCTCAGATCTAACCACACCATTCATAGCGCGAAGATAGTGATACAGACGCATCCAAACAGAGGAAATTCCCCGCTCGCCGTTAATCGCGTAGCGTTTCCCCTCATTAAACTCGGGATGGTTGAGTCAGTCAGGTACAGAAGTTTCCAAGAAGAACACCACACGAAGAGATCCACGTGCTACAACAGCGTACTTCCTTGCCAACCCATCGGTGACCCCACTGTATTGTTGCTCACTGTGTGGAATGCGACAATCCCAGTGGCGATTAGCGCCGAATCAATAGGTGATCTTGGTAAGCGAACCTACTCAGGCTCGAAGGGTGGATATAGTCGTTGCATTCGAATCTAACAATGGACTGAGATAGCTTGTCTGTATGATCATGGTTTATATAGCGCAAATGGCGCACAATGGGCTCGTGGCATAGAAGCACAGGCAGGTGAAACCAGAGGTGGTCAATTGTTCTGCAGCTTGGCGGCCTGCATGTATCCCGGAAAAATGTGCCTGGTGATAGATAGCACGCGGTGCCGATCATGCGTGATAGACTCCGCGCCTCGGATTCCTAGTCTACTCGTAGAGGCAGCTGGAGGGATGATTCGCGGATGGTAAAGATCCGAGGGCGAGAGGGTTGACAATTATAGACAAGAGCGTATTTAATCTTGAGGCTCTAGTGGCTAATGATATTAGATTTCGCCATGGTCCTTTTGGTGCTCAGGGCGCACACGACGGGGTCTGTCTATCCGCGAGCCAAGTAGGGACGAAAATGCCGAAATCGGACCACTATACAGAACGAGTGAGAATGATACAACCAAGAGATTCGAAAGTAGATGATATCTGTTCTTAGAGCGGTTGCTATAGAGTGCCCAACGGCTGTCAACAACCATCAAGCCATGCAGACGCCACATCCGGGGAGTGTGCAAGGCTGCACATTGTGGATGTAGCCAATTGTCTACATTCGGAAATTATCAATGCCCAACACGTTTTCACGAAACTTACTTTTTGACAGGCTTAAAAAGCCCGCATACAGCCGAGTGGTCGCGGCACTAAACAAATCCAGAGTTTTGGCAACGTCCCTTTGCTAATCATTCCAGTGCTATAATATCCTATATTAATTTTTAGACAATGCCTTCTTCCTTCGAAACGTGCCTGCGCTTGGAATACCTAGAAGGACAGGAGTAGCACTAGGATTATGCTGCAGGTACCTGAATCTCGAGATGGACAGGGAATGATTTTGGAGGGATCATAGTCAGTCATGCGGAGAATCCCCATGTCACCATGTTTTTCCAACAGCGAGGGGCTGGTAACATCATCGGGAGGAAGCTGAATTACAGGGAATTGTGAGTCTCTCAGCATCTTTGTGGGCAACATGATGCTTCACGCTGTACAATTCCACGGCATTTGCTGGTGGTAAGCGAAGTGCTTTTATCAAGAGCGCTATGCGAGTGTCTGTGTCGGTTTGCTACTGCAGAAGTAACATACACTAGGTAGTTTTAGCAAAACACTACCATTGATAAACGGCACGGGAGTTAGAGTCTGTAAATAGATTTGAGAGTTGTTGGTAATCAGCGAATGGCGTGGGAAACGTTGATCGAGTTGAATACATGAGAATGAATGTAATGGTGGTTGAAGACTGAAGTTGTGCAAACGAACTAGTCTAAAAAGACACTAGCGTGAAACGACTCGAGTGTTTAAATCTGCAACCACATGTCTGTCTCTCGTTGTGCAACCCCAATCCATCAAAGATCTCAAGCTCGAAGCTGTCATGGCTGATTCCATCATCATTCTATCCACTTCACGGATCATTGATCTTCTTCCTTCTCACATCTTGATCTGCTTCATCTTGTCTCATGCGTTATCTACCACAAGCGCTCAAGATCGCCCAACCTGATCCTTCCAAGTACCTAACCAAGCCATGATGTGACAGGAGTTGGCTTGTCTCAATGTTCCAGTATGAGATTAAATAAAATCGATATTGCAACAATGAGAATTGAGGCTCAAGGTTGGCACCTGCGCTGTTCCGTGGAGCTGGCTGACGACCATTGAAAATCCCAAACTTTGATTAGTGGATGGGCCTAGTAAGACATGAACCCTACGACTTGTTCTTGGACTTCCTACTATAGGGAATTGTACAGGAATGACCAGTGCTATCACCTCGTCTATCATGATATCTCTACATGGACCGCTGTGAAGTCCAATTCCACTATGGTCTTATTGCTCGGAGGTCAAAATTTGGCATCCTCCTCAATGCCTGTATGACTTTTGCCACCATCAAACGTGGCTTTGGTACTGGACCATGTGTGCAAAGGCAGCCAATCGTCCAAACACCTTCGATCCGTATCAGCACATTTCCGTAGTCCGCTATGCGAGACATGCCTTAGGCCGACTAGACGATCATTACCTGAGTCAAGTTGGCTTCATACCCGAACCACGCTTAGTCTGACTCAATGCACCCCAAAGCGTTAAACTACTCCACAATGCGTGTAAACACCTAGTTTATCTCTACTTCTCTCGGTCTCAGTCTGGGCGTTTGGCCTGACAAATATGACAGGACCTCAATAAACCGCTTGCCCGGGTCAAAGACACTACCTGTACCTGGAAACCGCTTGGCACTACTTGTGGCACTATAGAGCATCTATAAACGTCTTGTACTAGCGACAAAACATTTCCGATGGAAAAATGGGCTGGAAAGCTGCGTTTATTTGTCGACTAATATGTGCTTTTTCTATTTCTTGATTGAACTCAGCTAATACCATCGGTTATAGAACGATAATTGCCTATATTGGTCGACATAAACCAATCGCTGGCTATCGGCTGGGCTAGTTATATTAAATTTATATCGAGCTAGGTATCTCATTTGTACCTGTACTGGATCTACTGGGGGCGATAATTCAGGCCTGTTCGACAAGGCTACCTTGACCATGCCGTAGAACTTGAAAGGCGTACGAACTACTGCAATATACTGACTCTACGAACATCAAGTCTGCACATGGCTAGTGCCAACGTATGCCAATGTTGAGTGCACACGCTTGATCCCGTCCGTCTCGCATTTCCGAGCAGCACGCAACCCGTCTCCCACGTCAGCCTTCCTCACATATCCGGCTCGTGCATATACCTGAGACGCAGATCAAGGAACATGAACGTTCTGCTCTGGATGTTCCTTGTCTAGTGCTCGGCAGGAACAGGATTCATACTCTCTATTTGCTCTACGTTGTTTATGTTAGTTCGATTATCTGAACATGTTGATTCGCCCACTTGCAAAATAATTGGTATAAACACTGGGGAGACATGGTATTACAGCTGCCCTAGTCTGTCAGGTTGGTGTATTGACACTAGCGCCACATCCGCAGTACTGGAACGGTCCTCTGAATTGATATTATAATCACTCACGGTGGCACTTAGAATTCGTCCTTTCAGATTTGCGATTGATACTTCAAGATCTCAATTCTGGCCCTCCAGATTGACCTCTCAACAAGAGTCCTACCCGATCCATAGCATACATCTGCAACATGGACAAGTATAGCGGCAATAGTCCGTATGGCAATCGGCCACTGAACAGCAAGTTGGATGAGGAGAAGACGCCATATGTGGAAGTCGATGGGTCGTCGCCAGACAGATCACCGTCCAGAGGGACTTTTATTCGAACGCAAATCAACGAGAGGAAACTGATATGGAAGATTGACTTGAGCATCCTACCTATCTTGTTCGCCGCCTACTTCCTTCAATTCCTGGACAAGGTTATATACAATGTATGCACATCGTTGTTACGCCTTGCTCTACCCTTTGCTAACTGGCGACAGTATTCCAATGTCATGGGCATTCAGAAAGACTTGAAGCTCAAGCCCAACGACTTTACTTGGGGTGTGTACATAAATTTGCCTTTTGTTTATATCTACCTGTTCGGTGACTGACACGTTTCGCAGGAGCGACGGCCTTCTTTATCGGCTACGCCTTCGCTGAAATTCCGCAAGGTACCATTCTCGTCCTCCCATTACTCAGCAATACTGACTATTATAGGCTTTCTTTTGCAGCGTTACAATGTCTCCAAAGTGCTTGGAGGCAATATATTCTTTTGGGGAATAGTCACCGCATGCACCGCTGCAGTACAAAATGGCACCCAACTCATTGCTTTACGAACACTGCTAGGCTGCTGCGAAGCTGTCATAACACCGGCACTCATTATGCTCACATCTGCATGGTATCAGAAAGATGAATCCGCACCAAGATTCGGATTCTGGTACTGCGGTCTCGGCGCTGGTCAAATTATTGGAGGTCTCATCTCGTACGGGGCCCAAATCCACGCAAAAGCCAGTTCATTCCAAGGCTGGCGCATCATGTTTATCTGCATCGGATTTATCAATGTCCTTGTTGCAATGACAATCTGGGTCTGGCTCCCTGCCACACCGGAAGAAGCGTCATTTTTGAGCCACGACGAGAAAGAAGTGATTGCTCAACGCTTGCACGAGGATCACTCTGGACTCGGAGCCAAGAAACTACGGCCTCGTTCTATTATGGAGACTTTCCTTGATCTTCAAACGTGGCTTCTTTGCCTTCTAACTATCCTTAACGTCATTCCAAGTGGAGTCATTACAACGTATTCTGCTATTCTCATCAAAAACTTTGGCTACACCGCGCCACAGGCGGCACTACTAAATATGCCCTCTGGCGTTGTTTCAATCATTTGCCTGATGGGCTCCACCTGGATCATCACCAAAGGATATCAACGATGGGCCGCAATCATTGGCGCACTATGCGTTACACTTCTTGGCGCATGTCTAATGTCATTTGCTCCAAAAACCAACCACGCCGCGCTTCTTGCCGGAATCTACCTCGTCAATGCGGTAAGTTGACAGCTTCCCTGCTATATGAAACGAAACAACAAAAACTGACCCTTCACGCCATAGGCTGTTGCTCCCTACGCATTAATCCTTGCAACCGCCGGAGCCAACTATCGGGGCTACACACGAAAGGTATGTTTCTATTCTCATCCCCACCCTTAACACACTCCATAAGACTAGAACACGCATGAACCCCTCTCAATACACCACTCGCATCACCATCAAGCCCCCAATGAACGTCACTAACACACTTCATAGGTCGCCGGTGGGTCCATCATCGCCGCCGCCTTTTCGATCGCCAACATTATCGGCCCACAGACGTTCCAAGCAAAAGACGCACCAAACTACTACCCCGCAAAAGTCGCCCTCGTCAGCACCACCGCTGCCGCGATCGTCGTTGCGATCCTGCTCCGTTTCCTGTATGGTTACCGAAACCACCGCGCAGACCAGCTAGGCGAGCCAGCGATGAGCCACGTCGAGGCCAAAGCAGTTCGTGGGCGCACCAGTGTCGACTTTGCCGATCCAGACTATCGCTATGCGTACTAGTTGGATCAAAGAGGAGATGTGGTTAGTTGTTTCACGAACGAGTCTAGCGCGCTATGCGACCGCTTGCCGTACTTATGATAAATACACGGCCTTGAGGTCGGGCACTCTGTCGTTAATATCGATAGCTGGAAATAAGCGGGCTATTTTGTCAGCGAACGGGTCGATGGTACTTGAGCTTTGTCATCAAGCCACCAGACGCGGAGCTGGGGCGTTTTCTCACCTTTGTCAAGTGTGTTTTGTCTATTCTTCCAGTCAGTCTCTTGGAGAGGTACCTATTTATGGATTGGCTATGGCCATCTTATAGGGTTCAGGTGGAGATGCTGCTGACTCATTCGCTATAAGGTCTATTGAAAGGCCGCATGATATCGCACATGTTCTTGGTACCTAATACGCACTAGGTAGCCGCAATTAGTTTGTTATGTATAAGATTACTTTTAAGATTTAAAGCCGAAATGTAAAGTTGACTTGAATAAGTCGGCCCTTTTAAGAAATTTGAACAAACATAATCTGTTGATATCATAGGATGAGATCAAAGCATTTCTCCGCATGGTCTTCGACCACTTTAGAGAACAACCGTACAAAACCTGAGCCACGCTTGACATGGATTTCTATGACTATTACTGACATTGTTCCAGCTCTTTCCATATATTTGGGGCTCATAATTTGGGCAGAAACAGACTGCTCACATCCTCGAGCAAGGCTCACAATGTCATCTCACTTCCAGGGTTGTAGATAGAGTATTCCACGATGGCAAGCATGCTTGGTTTCTAAACCTCCGACGTGCTGACAAGCAGATTTTGAGAAATTACCATGACGAGATGAAGAGTGAACTGAAAGCTGAAGTCTCAGATGTTTAGCTGCGCTAGGTAGTTTCTCTATGAACGATCAAAGCAAGTTTTGCTCTTCCACGCCTAATCTGGGAAAACTGCAAATGTTGTATTTGTTCCATGCTTCAGATGTGCTGTTGCTACCATGTATGATGTACAAAACTATCCACAAAAGGTCCTCATCCTCGATGTAATCGTCTATATCCAGTGAATGTGGGGACCTCTACCTCATATGATCCCAATATCTCCACTCTCGCCTATGCTCACGGCCTCGAGACAAGTGAGACCATTGTCATTACAAAACAAAGACAACGCAACAAGCATTCATGTATAAAACATCTCGATTCTTCTATCTTCAAACCCAATCTAATGCAGCTTCATATACTTCAACTTAGCCGGCGCAACCGGTGCTGGTGTCGCGCGCGCACACTGGTTGTTCCTTAGACTCGACACTGCGGCATTCGCTGTCAACGCGCCAGGCGTCGGATTCTGCGCCAAAAAGAAGTTTCCTGCCAACGGCCTTGTATTGACCCTCGATGCCCGCAAAAATTGCGCAATGTCGAATCCCACGCGGCCCGTCCGATCTGGCGTGGCACCCGGTTGCGCTACAATGTTCTGAAAGCATGCTGGCACGCTGAAGTTTGCAGGTTGCGCAAACAGCACTTGCACGTAGCGATGTGGTGGGCCAGGTGGTGGTGCAGGTCCAAAGTAGACGGCTTGCGCGCGGGTGCCGAGGGCACCAGGGGCGAGGTTGTTTGGGTTCGCGGCGGGTGGTGGAGGAAGCGGTGGGAGTTGACGTTTGCGGAAGTCATTGAGAACAGCTGAGGTTGGGTTGTAGGTGGCGCCTGGAGAGACTTTGAGGAGGACGGAGGATGTGTTGGTGCCGGTCAGGACTAGAGAGTTGCCTTCGGGGATGAGATCAGGCTGGAACCAGTGCAGGACTGTGGTCGCAACATTGTCGCGGACAACGTCAATGTCGATCATGAAGATCATAAATTTGGAGTTCGTGGCGAGTTTGCCGTCTGCGCTGACAAGAGTGGACTGGGGGATCATGAGGGATGGGACCGTGGAGACGACTGTGTGGGATTAGTCTTGTGGATTAGTTGATGAAGGAAATGGGAAGCGCGTACGATCGAGACTTTGGACATCAGTTCCTGGTGGGTTGATGTCGATTTTTGGATATATTACGCCCAGTTTCACCAAGGTCCCGGGAGTGAAATCATTCGGAGTCTGTCCAACAACACTGCAGATCAGACCAGCTGCTACTGCGATGCTTCGTAGTAACGAAGGCATTTTCTGTTGTGATGTGTAGTCTTCCTTTCGCCGGCAAAAGTGGCTCCACGGATCCCTCGAGTGTTAAAAGACGCTACCGAATCAATCAGTTGATCATCACCAAGAAAAAGAGAAAAGGTGGCTGCAGCCGTTGGGTGCATGAGGAATATAGGACATGTCGGCGGTGCATCGGAAGTTTTTGGTGCTTGAGAACCGGCAACATGAAACCTGCGACGAGACGAGTTTTGTAGAAGCCTTTCCCACAACACCATTGAAGACGCCTCATTTATTCAAAGAAACGAAACATATTTCTTGTGATCTCGGAAAACCTCGATCCTATCTCGATTGTTTTTAAGCCAGTTGATTGTAGTCGCTTCAGCCCCTTGTCCAACAGGCGAAGATGGAAGATTTGGAAAAGCGAACACGTTCGAGAAGACACTGCCTGCTCAAGATGAAGAAATGGCCCTAAAGTCAGCAACTTGAAAAACCAGGTGTCACGTGTAGATAGAAATTTCATGAGAGTTGCTCACTTCCTGTTGGTTTAACAGGTGAAGATGTTTATAATGGAGCATTAAAAACGAGGGATACCGAACTGGCTGAGGTTAGCGGAACGTTCTCTATAAGTTTTCAAGGAGCAAACTTACTCATCTCCTGCGGTAACTATACGGCCGGTGTCGCTACTTTGCACAAATCCTAGCACACCACCTTCTTCTCCGCCGCCTCGATGACCTTTGAGCTCTTGGATAAGACCTTTTGCCGCCGCGGCCGTACCACCACGACAATCCCATCTTCTCACAATCCCATCATTCCCGGCACTAGTTAAGATCCAGCTGTTTGTAACTCTAGCACCGGAACCATGAACAAATTCAACCTTGATAACAGCTTCTTCCTCGTGGGCTGCTTCGATTCTCCGCCGGAGGGCATATCTGTGCGCCACATCGAAGAGAACAATGCTTCCATCCACGCTTCCAGCCGCAAGTAGCGTGGTAGGTGGGTCCGAAAATGAAAGTGTTTCGACCGAGTCTGTCTGTGCCTGCAAGCTGGCCAGTATCTGGCCTGCCTGACTGCCCGATGCTTGACTTCCTCCTTTTCCCTTGGCCAATTTCGGCAGACCAACCACTCTTATCATGCCTTGCGCTCCACCAACAGCCGCAAGAGTACCACCAGGTGATATAGCAATGCTATAGAGACCTCCTTCAACCTTGAAGCGTTCGTCCTCTGGAGTCAAGGTCACCAAGGCTTGACCACCATTGGGCGCAGTGGTGCCAGCTGCTGCTGCTTCGCCCCATGGATCCCAGACGTAGAAGCTCCCATCTTCTGATATGGTAGACAGAAGGTTTCCGTCAGACGTCCAGGCGCCAGCTGTACATGGTCCAGAGTGGAGATAGTAAGCTTGAACAGGACTTAGTGGCGCATCTTGAGATTCGCCGATTTCATATACCCAGACACTACCATCAGAAGCACCTAGTGCGATGGAGTTTGGATGTGCTGGTGATGGACAAGATTCGACCCAGTTAATCTCCTCGACTTCTTTTGCGTTTGCCACGTTTTTCCAGACCAGTTTTGATCCCTCTGTATCTTTCCAGACGAGTACCTGACCATCCAATCCAGCAGTGACCAAATATTCTCCTCTTGGTAAGGTGAACGTTAGAGCATTGACTGAATCAGTGTGGCCTTCTAGTCTGGCAACAATATCCAAGCTCTTCCGCTCCACAGGTTGGGGGTTTGATTGATAGCTTGAAGGAAGTACTGGAGAAGGCTCAGGGGTTGAATCAAAGATGTAGGCTAGATCATCACCGCCTCCGGTTGCGACGATGCTAGGATCGGTTGGATGTTGACTAATGCAAAATATGCTGTCGTTATGGGCGTCGAAATGGGCAGAGCTGTCATTTTGCAAGGCGATGGCTTCCTCTATCCCATCATCATCTTCGTCGTCCATTGGTACATCTCCGTCCACATCAATAACTTCGTCAGCCTCCATGGGATCGAGCATGGCGGGTTCTCGGTCATCCTCGTCATCATCATGGTGGTTGTTGGGATTTTGAGAAGACATTTTGAAATGAAGAAGCGTGGGAAGAAGCGTTACGAGCAAGAGTATAGTGTTATGCGAATGAGTCAAGGCCAATCATTTTATAACTGGTGTGTCTGGCGACGCTTATAAATCCGAGGGTGAAATTATTTGGAGTTGCTCCGGGTCTGAAATGTTCTGTGATAATCCATACCTAGATAGGATAAGATAAGATCTTCCTAGCCCTGTCCTTATCAGATCAGATTAGATCAATCCAGATGGGAAAGCGCAATATGCATCTTTTGGCAACTACCGCCGACTCTCCACTCTTCTGAGAAGACTTCCTATTCCGGTAAAGTAAGTAGAAACATGTTACTACAAAAACACCATGACCATCATCAAATTTATGTTCACCCGACTCTTATGCAAAGCATGACGTGGCTGAGTTCATCACGATCTTCAGATTCTGAGGCGCAGCCAGGGTCCAGTTGCACAGTTTTGGTTGCCTCGAATGCCTGGCCAATCATCGCGCGCCATTTGCGACCACGGGCACAGTCGCCATCTGATCCCCGCCGGTCGCTGCTCGCTGGGCTGGTTTGGCTGGTCTTGGTCCAGGCAGCAGAATAATCCCCAATTTCGCCCATCAACCTCCATTGCTGCAGCCTTTGTGATCGCATTCCCTTTTCAACACCTTCTCTTCTCTTTTTATTTCTTCTAGTCTTTTATTTCACTTCCAATTTGTTCCGCGACCACCTTGCCACCCGGAAAACGATAAATACTACACCATGGAAACCATCGGCGGCCTGCAGCGGCGGCTGACCAGACTCTATACAGACACTAAACAATCCTGCGAAGCCGTCACCAAGACCGAAAAAGTTTCCAATCTACCTGAACTACTAGCCTTACATCTTGAATTTCGCATACAACGAGAAAGACTGTCAGCCTGGGGCTTGGAATGGAGTGATGATAATGCCTCGTCAGAAGGTTCAATTGATGAAGCTGTCGCAGAAGCTGGGGTGACCGAGCCGGTTGGGGAGGTCTTACAAAACATACACACGGTTCTCGAAGAGGCTGAAAGGATAAGCAGCGCTGGATCAGGCGCAACCCATCAGATGATCGGGTCAGAAAAGACTCGAATTCGACGGGACAACCAGGTCGTCCGTTGGTCTATTGAAGATCGCGAAAGATATGAGCAACTCGCCAAGGATCTCAGAGATTCTATAGATCTTCTTTATGATCTATCCAAAACCCGGCGAGCATTTCGGGAAGGCACCTATCCGACCAAAGGCAAGCAAGAACAAGAGCGAGAAGCTTCACCTCCCTTACCTCCTCCCACCAAAGCATTATTATATGGAACTCCTGCCTTTAGTGAATCCGCGGATACATTGGTCAATCCCACTCGGGCATCCACTACCAAGACTGCCTCATCATTGGAGCTTCCTACTCGACTAGATCCCACGTTATTAGAACTCCCAGCCGAACAGCCTCCCCCTTATGATCGTATAGGCGCAACACTGCCAGTACGCGTAATCGCATATCTCAAGCAACCCACGTATCCTTCTTCATCATCCAACGTCGAAGAAAGTGTTGTTCGTATTCCCGTTCTGGTAGAGTTTGCTCCTTTCGACCCGGCGTATCGGGCAACTGGAGTGGCTATCCCGAACGGGCGATTGAACGCTCTCCTCTCTTTCTATGGAAGAGCGTCAATGGCTTTTGATGAGCACGTAGGCGGCAACCTTTCTTGTTTAGGCTTCTTTGAAGACACATCAAATCCTCGTTTTGGTTTGGTGTATGAGCTTCCAAAGTCGGTCTTGGGCTCCATGTCAGCTAGCCAGCCTGAACAAGCGAAAGTAGAGCCAACAAACCTTTTCAAATTGTTAAAGTCTTCATCTAAAGCTGCACACCCAACAAGCAAAAACCTCCCGCCTAGTCCTCCACTTGAGGACCGCTTTCGAATGGCCTTTAACCTCGTCTATGCTTTTAAGCGAATGCACAGCGAGGAGCGATTCACTCATAAGAACGTGCACAGCGCCAATGTCATATTCTTCCCACATCCCGTCGATCAAGGCACCCACATCGCGTCTCAAGAAGATTGGGGTCATGGCTACAAGCATGATGTCCGAACACCCTATATCACGTCCTTTGATCTATTCACGGAATTTGCTCTGGAAAGGCCAGACTCCACCCCAGGCATGAACATATACCGAAATACGGAAGATCCTTTCATATCCAGACAAACATGTGGCACTTGCAGCAATGAAGAATGCAAATGCTTCCCGTATCGATTCGACATTCATGGGTTGGCGCTAATTCTTCTTGAAGTCGGTCTTTGGCTACCTATCGCCGACCTCTACAAGCCTAAGTACACCCTTTCAGATTTGAAGAAACGCGTTGAAGGAATCTGGCTCAAGCGACTTCGTTCTAAGAGTGGAAGTCTCTACGCTGAAGTTGTCAGAGACATGCTTCTCCAGGCATCCACCGACATGACCGAGGAATCCCAGCGGAATTCGTACCAAGAGTGGATGAGCAAGCTAGCAAGATGCTGTCAAATTGACAATCATGCCAAGAGTCCCGAAGATTCGTTACTCGGCAGCCTAGTTTTGCCACCACAAGCCATGAGGCAACAGCGTTCGTGGAGTCCCAAGCAAAGCACTTTTGGTGGATCCATTCGAAACTCCCAAGCCACTCAGATTCCATTCGCCATTCATGAATCCGACGAAGAAGATCCCAGTCAAACTTCCAAGCTTTTTCAAAGTAACCGAACTCGGTCGATGAGTGTTCCGGATAACACCAAAAACACATCAGTGCCTTCCGGAAACGACAAACTCTTGAAGGCAGCAAACACCATTCAACGAGCGTGGCGCTCTAGACAAGATAGAGTGTCTTTTCAAGAATACCGACGCAAGGTATCCGTCATTCAAACACAGTGGCGCAAAAGAACCTCCAAGCTTTCAAAGCGTGGGTCAAATATCAATAGCCAAGTCTCAAATAGCATTGTTATTGAGTCTGAGGTTGTCAAGTCCACTACTACTGCTGAGCATACCTTTGTTCATATTGAGCACCCTGTCGTACCAACTTCCCGTCCAAAGCTTCGAGTTCACAACGTTAAACTTCAGCCCGAGGTATTACAGAAATGGCACTCAGAATATCAACCTGGGCTCGAGAAGATTGTCATGCGTGCGCTTAGACACTCTCCGGAGTCTTGTAGCATTGAAATACACATGGTTGGTGAAACACCTGTCACTGCCAAACCCACGGTTTTTGTCACTTGCTCCAGTATCTCCAAAGTACGAAGTGCTCTGGCTCGCAAATGGACATGCGATCCCGCAATCCTTGATGTAAAGATTCGTCGGGGCAAGATCAGACGCTCAAAGGCTACGAAACCAAAGCATAACCAAGTCCCTCATCGATCCATGGCCAATGATACCGAGCAAATGCCCCTGAATCCCTATCATCAGCAACGCCCTCTTTGTGGTGCATCTATCGGTGCCTTTACGAACAAACATCTTCCTCCAGGTAAGACTCCATGTGCAGAGACTTTCCTGATTATGGCAGCTGCGGGATCTAGCTAACGGCATCCTAGTCTCCTTTGGCGGCGTCGTAGATGTTGACGGCGAGCTGTATGGCATGACCGTTCATCATCTACTCGATGACCCTAGTGATGACGAAGAAGATGACGAAAGTGTCTATGAGGATGCTACTGCTGGTGCGCTCAGGTCAAGTGGCCGTCGAACTAATTATGACGAACTGGAGAATATGATGACAGGTTTTGGTGAAAATCCAACATTGCAGCGCTTCCCTACTGATTCCATGTTTCCTTTCGAGATCTCTGATGACGAGGAAGAATTCAGCGACGACGAAGATAATGACACTGGCTACTCTTCTGATGAGAGCTCCTCTGAAGACACAGACGATAGTGGTACTCAAGGCGATATTGGAGGCATCATCGCTGGTTCACGACCTGATATCCGTGTCACTCAACCAGCTTTGGATGATGTTGAAGACGAGTTCTTTCCCTGCCCTGAAGATCGGGATGAGGATCACCTCGACAGCCACGAACTTGGGCACGTGTATGCCTCATCCGGAATCAAACGCTGGAATCGGAAAGGCGTTTTGCACGAGATCGACTGGGCTCTGCTCAAACTCAACAAAGACAGGCTGCAGCCCTGTAATCTAATTCAAGGCGGTAAACGCTACTGCCGTAAGCGCAGCGATGTTCGTGACGTTTCTTCTCGGCTAGTCGAACCCGTCAACCGTGGTGGATATCAACCCGACGAAGACGAGTTCCCTACTCAAGTAGCAAAGTCTGAGCAGTTGAGCAACCTGAGTGTGCATTGCTTCGGCCGCACATCCGGCTTGCAGGGTGGTGTCATTGGCAATGCCATGGCCAGCGTTCGTATCTACAAGCGGCGTAGTTTTTCCCGCTCCTGGTTCGTCATGGGCGACTTTGGTGGTATGTCTCTGTTCTTATCTCTTGTCACTTGAATCGAACTAACATGTTTCAGTGGGCGGCGATTCTGGTGCTTGGGTCATCGACAATGATGATGGTCGTGTTTGCGGCCACGTCCTTGCCTGGTGCTCACGCAACTCCATTGCGTATATCTGTCCTGCAGATGTCCTGCTTGACGACATGAAGCGCACGCTTAATGCTGACCGCATCGGCCTGCCGGGCGACGTGGAGTCAATGTCCAAGCGCGGTACCAACACATCGACGCGCTTACTCCGCAGCCCACAGAGCGACGAATCTGAGGAACTTTCTGATTTGGCACGCCTCAATATGGGAGAACCTCCGAGCGCATTATTGCGAAGCAGGTTGAACGGCAGTGCAGTTAGTCCGCGGTTGGAGATGCTGGGACTCTATGGACAGCAGATTGCGAGATGACAATGTGGAAATGATATTGTGAATGTTTTTTTAATTTGACTAGATATACCCCTCTGGCTACCTGGTATGTATTATATCAAGGCTAATTATAAACTCTTGAGTCTGTCTCTGCTCAATGCGTTAGGTCGAATAGTCGAATACATAATGGAGAAACAGAATTAGATATGGTCGAAACTTCTACCTTGCAGCTTCAAAAACACTGTCCACGACCATCTTCATACGATTGTATACAGCATCGCCATTATCACGAAATACAGTCTGCCAGCGTCTCTATCTTTGCAATGCGCCAAACTCGGTCGCGACTCTGTCAACCAATTCATGAACTTCCTGAAGCTTTTGTTCATAGAAGTCGCCTTTGCTTGCGTCATCCCATCCGAAGCTTGCGAAGTGAACTACCACTGGCTCGTCTTTTAGTTTTATCGGCGAGTCCGTCATGTGCCTAAATGTGGCAGCGGGAATAAGCTGGTGCATGACTGCTGGTCGAAGTGATGCATCTTGCTTGAGAAGCGGTCTCATGGCGTCTTCAAAAACATCCATGGTCTTCATCATCGCCTCCACATCATTGGTGGGTCCGTCTTGTAAAAAGTCTCTGACCTCGTGGGCACATTGTCATATGTCAGACGGCTCAGACCTACCAGCGCAGCAGCAAGTTGAACTAGTGGACAAGCTGGTGAAGACGAATTCGAGCTGATGTTGCGCCCATAGGAATCTGTAACATATAATATCGCAGTGCGATATTGCGATGTTGCAGACCAAGAGAAGGGCATCGCGACCAAAAGTATAGCCAGCAACGAGCCGGCATCATTGAAGGTCGCAACTTGTCCAACATCTTCCGAACTGTGGGCAGAGTCCAGAAGAATGATTACCCCGAATATAAGAGAAGTATATGCAAAAGCTCCTAGTTCAAACCCTACAATGATGCCATATCTATTTTCCTCCTCCTCGAATGACCCAAAACAGGTCCGAGTGGGAATCTTCAGAAGGCATGCACAATCGAGCCATTCGCCAAAACCACAGTTGCGCCTACAACATTATTTGATCCCCATCCCTTTCCGGGACCGTAATGTGAGATTCCACCTCTGAGGAGGAGTCGACCGACTCCAGTTCTGATAGTCGGCCGCTAACAACTATCCATCCACGACCCTCCACAAAGTGGTAGACATCGGACCGTTTCGCTCCGGGCTGCACTCGTACCATTCCTGCCTTCTCGTTCAAGTTGACGGAGCACATACGAGTATTGAAGTCAATTGTCACACCTTTGGCGACATTGTTGCTTCCGGCTACAATACTGTAACGGCCGGAAGAAATGGTGAAGTTTAAACCTTCATCTGATATTAGCTTCATTGCAACAGTAACACCAGAAGATGAGGAAGGGGTAAAGCGACAAGACGGATGGATGTCCCAATTCTGTATTGTCAGTATCCGGCAGTCTCAGTGGTTTATTCGGTGCTATCTGCAAAGATCGTCGGATTCGAGCTGCAGCGAGCAAATTTTTGATACTATGTTATTGTCAGATGCAATCTTTCTACTGTGAAAATCCGCTTAAGATGGTCTCACTGCTGCAACGGCGGCATATGTCTGCGCGTCAAATACCGGAACAATTCTACTTGTTCCACTCAGTACAGTCTTCGAAATAATCAATGGAATGATCGCTATGCATATCAAAGCTGAGGCAAGAGGCATCGTGATGAAGTGCATATATGCAATAGAGAGTCTACACAAGTAATGCAATTTGAGGCTTTATTGTTTTCCGATAGAGGGCCGATATGTAGGGTGCTATTCAAAAGTCACTGACGCTTTAATTCATTTGAGCAATATTCGCCTTGTCACCTTTGGTGCAATGATCACGAGTCATTACCACGTGTTTTACCATACGTTTAAATTTTACGAAAACAATGTACGAATCGTGAAATATAGCGCATTTTGAAGTCTGATTGTTCAGATAATGAAGTGTGGAACCCCACAAATGAAGTCTAGAGAGATTCTTCGCCGGGTGAACCACGATATCCCACATATGAGGCTCGTAGACCTCGCGCTGCATGGTCTCAAACATCATTTGAGCAGTGCACACTTTCGACGTTGTTTATTCAACCAAGCTAGCTCGGCCTAAAGTTGATGCAATGTCGATCGAAAACCAACGAAGTTGGAAAAGCTTTAGACATCGACAGAGGATTGGACAAGTACACCTGAGACTAGAAATAGCGCTCCTTCCTTGCCGAGCCTAGCTCCCGTCCCGTCTGCGGCCCGCACCGTATAGGGCACACACTACGCACGCTATAATTAACCCACAAAATATCATTTAACTACGATAACTAGTTGAAAGACTCAGAAAGGATATAAAGGAAAGGCAGGTCAAAACCAATAATATCGTGCACACAGGGATCTTAAGACCCGAGCAGTTCCGATTCTAGATATTGAATATTGTATCTTTTGGGTTTTATTAAGCTCTCAGAAATGTACCTCAACTAAAACCACTACATACCTGGGTATACTGCGAAAAAAAAAACCACCATCTTTTTCATTTCTGCGAAACAGAGTGAAATCCGATCGAAAACGCCGCATTGCGTGCCCATTGCCAGTACGAGATTACGCCACGCCAGTATGAATTTGAAACGTTTGCAGCAAAATCGAATTGTCCTTGACCAATTGAACATCCCTGAAAATGCAAGCGTTAGATTTTGTTCCTTAATTCCACCGTAGGCTCAGCGTAAAAGCTGAGCGTTCCAGGTTTACATCACTCGAAATAGCCCCAAGCGTGAGTAGAATGCTAGAATACTGTCAAATATATGAGATTATTGCTGCCCCTGACACTCAGGCAAACCTACATTGACTTTGCTTTGAATCAAGGTCCGCCGATGCGGCTCAGTCTATGAGTCCGGCTAATTCCGGGATCAGAGTACCGACGCCGTAATCGTTCACCGAAAAACATTGCGATGTTGTCATCTTCTTCATCGTCATCATCTCCAGCATGGCTTCCAGGCCGCGAATCTATATCCCTCTCAAGGAACCCGTATGGTTCGTTTAGAGGATATGATCGGATTGGGAGGGAAATGTGATTTGTTATTGATTCTGGGGGTGGAGGCGGCGGTGGCGGCGGTGGCGGCGGTGGACCCTGAGGAGGAGCGGCAATGGTAACATCCAAACCAGTGTGCTTTTCAAAGGTAGGCCGGAGGTTGTTTTCCAGTTCAGAAAGCTTTGTTTGTTTGATCCAGGCGTTCACACGATTGTTCGACTGGTTCAACGACTCTTCGGGTCGCAATTTTTGACCTTCTTTTGTGACGAGGGTAAATTTACGGGACACTGGCAGTGACAAGTCCAGGGGGTAGCCAGCCGGCTCAACTGATGGTAGGTTTGGCTCGTCGACAGGGACTTTGTGGTCTTTACAGAGGAGATAAAGATTCTGTACCATATGTCGAGCTTGTGTGTACTCTTCAATCAGACCTTTACGACCTTGAAAATATTCTTCATAAAATTCGTCGTCTGTGATTCGTGGCTCTACTCCCATTTGTCTTTGCGATTCGCGGTAGTACTCATTGCTCATGAAGGCAGCATCGTAGTTATGAATATGTTCCCGGGTCAAATTCACATCACCAATCTTGTCGTAGTATTCTCGTTCCAACGGATGCATGTTGGTGGTTGAACCACTATGGGCAGATAGCGTACCAAGATCATCATCTTGTCCTATACTTGCGGCTGTTGCAGCCGGTTCTTCGACTGACATGGAATGTGGATCGCTAGCGGCCGACGCGGCGTCAGCGTCAACGATTTTTGTTTCACGTTTCATGAGCCGGGTATCCAAACGTATGAGCTTCAACTCTGCCTTTCCCAAAGAGGATTCCATGTTTTCCAGTTCGCGATCTCGGCTAGTTAGCGCTACAGCATCATGTCTCATGGTTTCCCACAGATTTCTAATTTTTAACAAATCATCTGCGGGAAGGGTTTGTGTCAAAGTAGCAAGTATCTTCTCTCCATTTTGCAAAAATTCGTCTCTCATGGTTGCATGTTGGGTTCTTTGGCTGATATAATTTCGCCTATCGCGCTCTAGTTTGTTCCGCTGGCTAATGAGCTCCGCGCGACGCGTCATCACATTTTCCAAGCGTTTGAGCATCCCTTTGGAGAGGTTCGCGTGCCGTTTGACAGTACGTGTTTCCTCCACAAACATGACACGGCCTTTTTTCTCTTTCGGCTTTTTCTGTGAGCGGTCCTTGACTGTCTCGCCTCGTTTCGATGAGAAATTATGCCCTGAGAGTTCTGAATCCAGCGCAAGCGTTGTATTCGAAGGTGGTCGTGGTGAACCTCCGTCTGAAAGAGGAGGAGGAGGCGGCGGAGGCGGCGGAGGCGGTGGTGTCGGTCCTGAATTTGGGGGAGGTGGTTGAGGCGAATTAGGTGATGGAGGTAGGGTAATCTCAATGTTTATATCCGTACGGTCCGAGATAGGAGGATTTTGGGACGGCATGGGCATATCAGGACTGGGCGCAGGGTGCCGTCGATGCCCCGTCTCTTGTTGAGGCGCCATAGGAGAAGGAAGACTGTAGACCAACTATCAGAGACAGGGTTCAAGTGGATGCCATGATGTCTCACAAGCGCTGCCTTAGGGGTGAAGTTGTACTGGCCATCAAGGTAGTACTGTTTTATTGACGATAAGATGAAAATACTCAGGAGTTCGTCAAAGGGTACCCTAGAGTATCCTGGGAAAGCCTGAGCCGCAATGGCGAGGCCCAAGGTGAGAGGATGACAGCTGGCAGGGTCAAGATATCCTGGACGTTGACTCGGAGTATATCTAGTGGCATAGGTCGAAATGATGAAGCAACGAGTGTAGTTGCAGCTTGAGGGTCAAGGAGGGAGTCAAGAGTGTAGATCCACAAGATCCACAAGTCGCCTCGCTTTAGAAGAGCCTAATTTGGCTCCCGCTACTGGGGCCCGTTGTAGTGCAGACTGGCGTTTGAGCCATGGCCCATAATGCAGCGTGGATCCACTCATCTTTGGGCTGTTTTTAGGCCCTATATTAACCCTGCACCAATGAAAGTGTTTGTATTTTAGTCGCTCCACCTGCATGAAAGACCCCCTAGAGTCCCCACGCGGCTCCTTGAGAATTACCAAGGTTTTCGAAGCACGGCTGCCTCTATCGTAGTGTTCTTGAGTTTGTGCCATATTCAGGTGTAAAGATAAATCCTTTAGAAAGAAGTTTTGTGCGCCTCCCAATCCTACAAGTCGGTCAATCAAGTAGAGCTGCAATTTGCTTCGCCGTTGATCATGCGGCTGAGAGGCACCTAGTGATTCCGCTCGCCTCACCTTTTACCCAGGTCCGAATGAAGTATGATAGGGGAAAGCGTGAAGCTTGGGCATTAAGGATACAAACCTTAAACCCTCCACATAATGGCCATTCATCCATTAAGATGTTAAGCGTCTCTAGAGGTGTACTTGGAGGAAAAGCGATGGATAAATAAACCATTTGGGCATGGCAATAGCTGAAGCTCAAAGGGAAGCTTCCTCACCTTTACTTCATACCTTGCCACTGGTTCGTCGACTCGTTGACATACAATGGCGAAATCGCTTCCGCAATCATGGATAGAGGCGAACAAAATCCAATTAGGGGATCGATAAGTTTGAATACTCATACCTCTTGAAGATGCGGCAAAGAACTACCCATTTGGAATATTGAACAAGTTGCTCGCTGGCTTTCATCCTTATCCAACCAGAAAACAGGCATTCAACAAAACCATTCACAAAACCAGGGTCCATTCACTGGAGCCTACTTCGAGGTGTATATTGGGAACCTTGCTGTCTTGCTTGTGACCACCATCTCAAGATCAGCCCCAGAGAGTAGTCCCGTCGACACTAGACAATGTACAAGGCCCAGCCTCCAGGATTACCTCCATATTGGTATTTTTCTTGAAAGCCATGCAAGCTCAGCTAACCAAAAAGAAAAAACTGAATTGATGAGATACCTGCGACAAAATTTCCCTATTGAACCTCATGCTTCGAGGCCCACTTTTACGCTACTCATCGGTCAAGGACACGATCACCCCAGGTGATCGGGGACAGCTCAGTGCTAAGGACAGCTCAACGCTATCTTTTGATAATATAGGCTCGCACGGGCCATAAAGTTATAAATCCTTATTATAAATATATTAATATCTTCTTCTCTATATAATAGAATAAGCTAAGATTCTAAATATAGGCTACTAGATATATAAACTATATAATACTAAGTTTTTAGAGAATTCTAATAGAAGCTTATTAAGTAAGTTAGACTTTTATAAAATTCTCCTTAAAGAAACTTTAGAAAAACGTTAATAACTTAGCTATCTATAGCTCTATAAGTATAAAACTTCTTAAGGACATATATATAAGGGTACTCTATAGCTCCACTAAGTTTTAATAAATAATATATAGTTTTAAATAAGTTATAGCAAAAATAGCGTTGAGCTGTCCTTAGCACTGAGCTGTCCCCGATCACCTGGGGTGATCGTGTCCTTGACCGATGAGTAGAGGTGATTTGATAAAGCTGCATATCGCACCCGTTCGGTCGGGCGGATCTCTAGAGTCTTCCCCAGTAGAAAAGTAATATCACAAGCAATTTATGCTATTATCGACCGTGGAATGAAGTAGCAGGTGCCTGGACAGGCTATACCAACACTTCAAGTTCTCCGATACTCGTGTTTCGTAAACATGATATATCTTGAGCATCGATTTGAGAGTCGCCAAATGCATCTCGTGAGGAAAATAAAGGAAATAAGTCAGTTGCTTCACATTGATGATCACTTCTACGAAGATCGTACGGGTGCGTGTCAAAAATCCCACTGCTGTTCTCGGTTGAAAGTCTGGCTGTGCGATATCTTCCGGGGGAGGTGCTTGGTCGCATGGTCTGGTACATGAGAAGAAAGTACTCTGCGCGGTATCCAACTTATACCCTGCTCTATCCATACCGACATCCTGGCCAAACACTACCCCTCATCGGACGGAAAGGTGTCAGCAGGCTCGTGGTATTTAGGTATGCAATCACCAATGTAACTTCTCAATTCAATTCAATTAGGAAAGTCCAGATTTGACTCCAAAAGCGAGATATAAACTACGGGGCAGTCCCATGCCTACTAACCACTTCCACAGAGCAACCTTGTCTTCCAACGCTGTAGGATTCCAAAAGTCAAGTGCAATCTCCGTAGAAAGAATCAATCACTGGGGTGATATTGTAACACGCTCCAGCGTGACAATTCGGGTGATGGTCCAGGTACTTGTCTGGTACGGAGCTGCCCCTATGAGGCTCACAACAGCTAAAACTAGTACATATCTGCTTGGTTGGCCAGCTGGCAGACTAGGCTCGCCCCGCAGGTTAAATTCGGCCTACCACCCATCCTCTACGGTTTTGGCCGAGGGATAGTCATTCGCTCTGTTGTCATTCCCGCTGTTCTAGACATTAAGAGCTACTGTCCGGTGTCTGACGACACTTTCGCCTAGAGTCTGTTGTGACAATGTCCGACTTCCCTGGCAAATGGGAATATGACAAGGCACGACAGTCGTATTACTACTACTCGAGAAGGGAGAACGCCTATATCTACCAAGACAAAACTCGCATTCCTATAAATGCGACAGCTGCAGCTGCGTATGTAGAAGCTTCCCAGTCTCCGATTATATGCGCTAAAAGACCGTGTTTAAAGCGTCACTATTCCTACATTACACCCTGCTACTCCCCGATCCGAGGCGCAAAAGACCCTTGACCGAAATGTAGTCAAGCAAGCTACTAAGGTGGACGATGATGACGATGAAGAAGATGATGATGAGGACGAAGAAGACGATGATGAAGATGAAGACGACGATGACGAAGAGGACACTACTCCGCAGGGACAAAGTTCGCGCTCGACTTTGGAGCAGAAGTTCTCCGGCATGAAAATAAATCAAAGTAAGCTGATGAACGATCCAATGAAAACTAGTCGATGCCGTGAGCTCACTGATATTAGACTTCCCTCAACAACATTCGCAATATCAGAGTCCTAATGTCTCGTCGTACACCACTGCACACTCATATGGAGGTCAGCAGCAGCAACATCCCTATGGTGGCCAGCAGCAACAGCAACAGCATCCTTCTTATACCTATGGCACCCAAACTGGATACGCAGCGCCAAGGGGTTACGTAGGCCAGCAAGTGCCAGCAATGCATGCAGGAATGGGAATTGCTGGATCACACCGACCTACAGTCGGCGGATTCCCAAATGAAATTAACCTTGGAAAGGATCCTGCTAGGGACACCGATCCATTTCTTTTACAGTTCGGATTGCCAGCTAGAGGACGTATTCGAGGCGCGGCTTCTCCCAAACCGCAACCACAATTGGATCCAGGTACCATTATAATTTGGTCCACTACCTCGCCATTCAGTCTAACGCGTTACAGGCTACAAAGTTCGAAAACCCGGGCATAAATTCTTCAAAACCGGAAAAGTATGTGCCAAACAATCAGTCTGATTGATACTCGCTAACTCATCCTAGGTCTTCAAGATTCTTTGGCCTGAAATTGCAGGGCAAGCAAATAACAGCGTCACAATAACATCTGACAATCGCTTCGTGAATGAATCGATTGCGAGCCATATACGTTGGTTTGTTGTTGTACGCGAAGGGAAGGGCTACTGTTCTTGCTTGTAAGCATCATTTCATTCGCCTCCCGCCATCCTGAAAACTGATCAATTAGGCCGATCAATACCTATAACCGAAAGGGTGTTGCCAAGACTGGTGTGCTCAAATGGCAGCATGCTATTGCATTTTCTCAGAAAGATGAGCCGAGGCCATTTCCCGACGAGATGCCAACTGAGCAAGGCGAACGACCAATGATGCCAGGTATTCGTGTTGTGCCCAAGAGCAGAACCGAGAAGCTCGACAGCCGGGCACGCATAGACTTTGGTCGAATTTACACTGTTGAGCACAACGTGAAAGTGTACGACTTTGGCAATGCCGACGAAGTGTTCGTTGCCAGACTTCTGGATCAGTGGGTTCATGTTATACAAACCGACCTCGATATTATACGACGTAGCTACCTCTCTTCAATGCCAGATTCAAATGCAGCATCAACTTTGGGGTATCCGGCCACGGGTGGGATGACGACAGGAGGAGGAGCCGGCCACACTCCAACTGTACAGGAGGAGGAAGAAGACGAGGAGGATGACGAGGAGGAGGAGGATGACGACGACGACGAGGATGATGAGGACGACGATGATGAAGAGGAAGAGCCGACCACAACCTCGAGAAGATCCGCGGCCGAAAAGTCACGAAAGTCGAGCACTTCCAAGTCAAGATCGTCCAAAACACCAAGCTCATCAAAAACGTCTAAGAGTGACGCATCAAAGAAGAAGAAGAAGAAGCGAGGATTCTTCTAAAAACTCGAGCCTTTCATATCTCAAACTCGATCATCCCCGATTTACAGAAGATCTCAGTCATCATCTGAATGCAGCTCTTTTGGTACTCTCCCAGCACTACCAAGCATTTTTCCCATCAGCAGTTTTCCGCATACAGTTTCAACCTCGAACTGTAAGAACTGCGCTGTTCTTCATCGTCTAATTTATACGCGATGGTGCCTGTGGCGCCCTCATGTGACACTTTCATCTGTGTTCCAACCTTATATCTGAACACATGATATTACGTATGCGGCCGACTTTGTCGAACCCGTGGATTCCGATCAATCATGTCTGTCAAAATTGCTTCTTCCAGCATGTTGAAGAGCGAGGCGTTTGGGATTTCTTTTGGTGAATTAGTATGTATCTAGGCATTTTGCTAGTTATGACCTGCTTTGGCATTGACGCGTATGTCTTATTGCATTGCATTGTTAACACATTCGCTGAGATATCCCCTATTGTTCCTTAGACTGCTTTCAGGTTGATGATCAATCAAACTTAATGGCCGCTTCACTTTCTCAATCAATGCAAACTCGTTCTGTATTTCCAGAAAATGTCCATTCCACTGTGAGAGTCTATTCTATGGGTGCTATTTTATCCTAGTACTTGACAAGTGAAGTGTGATCAAAAGAATATCATTTCAAATCAGACACATCATATTTGGCCCCGGGTTCCTCAGATGTGAATCCGGTATCACTTCTCACATGTCACACAGCGAAACAAATTGAACATAAGAGAATAATTTGATCGGTAACACAGATAATGCCTACCTTATTGAGGCATATTTCCCGTCCAATTCGCCAGTAGCCGATGAAGCTGATAGAATCTATAATTACAAGATGCTAATCCCTGTTCTTAGCGAAAAGAGGATATCATCACAACCGGTCCACCAAGTAATAATTCAATACCAATTATAACGACTATGCAACCTCAAGACGAATCAATGCCATGCCTTGCGTTGAATCGATTCCAATAAGAATCCCTTCTGTCTGACCTTTGTGGTCGAATCTGCGACCGGACCTCATATCCCTCGCCCGTCGGCCTCACCTGCGCTGTCGGACTGAAGAAACCGCTCGGTAGACTGTCTCCCCTCGCATCATCACGACTTATGCCCGCTTCACCACGGCTTATAGGAGAGGGCCCACTATCAACACTTGGTCCAGCCTGGCCTGCAACACCAGACGGCATACCCTTGCCAGCCCGCGCTTTTTTAGCAGCCCGTTTAGCCTCCTTGGCCCGCTGCTCATTATCTCGTTTCCTCTGCTTCTCTTCTTGTTCATACAATCGCTGTAGCGGTTGCGGTTGTCCACGACCATGTCCGCCTCTATTGCGTCCACGCCGTTCCTCGCGCCTGCTGTATACTGGCACACCAGGCTTGTATGATCGCGGCGGTGATATAAGCTGCTTTTTCTCTGAGTCTACCACGCGAGGAGCAATTTCAGTGACAGAGATGCTGTGTTTGGCCCAAGGCCAGGAGAAGAAAGGTTGACGAGGAGAGGTCTGTTGAGACGAGCCTTTTGATTTGGGAGTGCGATTAGCCCGTCGGTGCCGTGTCCAGAGGAATATGAATAGGAGAATCAGCAGAACAGCGAAGATGGAGCCAAGAACGGGGCCAATAATCAGTCCAAGACTCTGGGCGCTAGATTCGGTAGGAACGCCAGAAGCTACTGCGGGACTGGAGAGGCCGGATGTGGTGGAGTTTGGTGATCGTGTGGTGGACGTGTCAAAAGTTGTGCGGCTTGATGATATTGAATTGGAAACTCGCGACGTGGTTGAGGGTAGTGGTGCTGTGAGCCATGAGCCTGCTGAACTGTCTGCTGAACTAAATGGTCCAGTTGGCGTATCTGTGAGAGCCATTAGATTGGAATTGTTTGTCTTTTTCCAGAAAACTTACTGGTGGAGGAAATTGGGGTGAGAAATGACGGGCTGGCTGTGGTAAATGACGGCCAAGGTGACGTGACTGTCAGAGTAGTGTCCAAATCAATGGTACTCGTCACTGTCATTGTAATAGTGCGCACACAGGATTTATAGGTACTGCAGTATGGAGTGCCACTCCACCATTCTTGCTTGAGGGTTATGAAGACGGCAGTCCCATGATCCATTAACTGTTAATGAGAAGAAAATTCTCTGGGAACGTGGTTTGCAAACGAAATTCACGGCCCGCAGATTGGCAGTAGAGTTGCATATAACGCAAGCTGTGACATTGACTGCTGTGACTGATCGCAAGTTACACGAGCCACTCAGAAAATGCAGCTCAAAGAAACGCAGTATGCAAACGCAGGAAAGGTAACAAAGCAAAGGAGAATGAAGCGATCTGGAAAGCAAGCAAAGAGTGATTCTGGGACGAGCTATAGACAAACTGGTGATAGCAGTAGCTCACACGTGGGAAATGAAGTAAGTGTCGTAGGCGCCCTTGCTACATGTATAACATAGTTCAGTAGTCATAAGACCGTCAAAGCGATGCACTCTGGTACCGTGAAAGATCCCCCAAAAAGTAATGACTCGCCAGGAAGCTGGATTCGATAATCCATGATGGCCAGCTGCAATGCGAGATTCTAGCCTGTCAAAGCCCATGTGAAAATCGAAGAAGAGAAAGAGTAATAACCTGGGGGCGTTTCAAACGTGGCGACCATGGCGACATGCTTAAAGGCTTGCAATGCGAAGCTATACCCGATGATGATGACTAGGAAGCTGATTTGAGTTCCATAAGGTCTCAGCATTTCTGTAGACTCATCGTTGGCGGGATGAAAAAGCTCAAAAAGGATACAAGAACTGGCTTATATCCCTGTGATAATCCTTGGTCTAAACCATGTAGAGCAATGCCTCGCATACAACTAGGCAGGTGGATCACATCTTGATAGTTGTACTGCGCCGCCAAGAGCTAATTGTTGGACTTTGCGGCTATACCTGACGATTGCAGTAGGTTGAGCAATCAACCCGTGGATAACAATAAATTTGTACCCGTCTCTGGGATGTGTAGTAGGATCATCCTATCTTGGTGTACACGTTAGTGAGCGAGATGTAAGCTTGCCCAGGATAAGTGCTGAAGCTGGCAGTTGACAACATGAAGCTTGGGCCAATTTAATATAAACTCGCAGATCCTTGATCGGGTACTAAATTAAGTTGATCTTAACAAGATGCCGTATCGGATCTAGTTTCTAGAGGCTCCAACGTTTCGAAGCTCCAGCCGTGGACATGCTTGATGGCAAGTGGTTGCCGTCCAACTGGACAGCGTATAACTATAGCAGTTAATGCTAGGTATCAGAAACGAAATACGATTGCCACATGCTTTTAGTCCCGCAATCCTGGCTGTAGTTTCCAGTTCAGCTTCATAGGAAAGAAAAGCCGGATTGTAGAGTCAAGGTCCCATAGAGATCAGAATAGACTGGTCGTGGGACACGCATGTACCAGTGATGATGCTTGGGGGTATTTTTGACATAAAGTCAACGAAATCGCATCAGGGCCAGGTAATTCTGTCCGGTAGTTTCGGATTTACTATAAGACGGGGCAACTTGCCGCTGAGCCTGAATTTCTTGTTGTCGGTCCGATATCCAGACGGACCCAGCAAACACGACAATAGAACACACCGACGTGGTCCAGGATAAAGTACTCAAGCTTCTTGATGAGAGACTCATGTCTAGGACGAGCGTATACAAACAACATGAGCCACTGTATCACCAAAGAGACTTGGCAATAGAGTTGGATTTTGCAAACCTCTCGGTCATGCACTACTGCTGTTATGTTCCACGCTTGCTGCAGCGTGTTAGCCGAATCTCATCTTGAGCTGAACGTATCCGAGGAACAGATTGCTTCTAAGGCACAATCTTCTTTTTGAGAGGACTCGCCTCCGGACTTTCCGCCTTGCGTTTCTTGCCCCGTGCGCGGGATGGATCGATGGGTCGTGTTATTGATGTGATTGGATCCAGGCGCGGTATATTCTGTGGAGATATTGGTGCGTGAATTACTTCGTCGGCCTCAAATGACTCTGGATGACGTTCCTTTGCGCCTCCATTCGCTGCCTGCGCTACCCAGGCTGCAAAGGGATCTTTCGCCTGCTCATCCTCTTCTCCACCATGAATATCATCAATGAGATCATCAAGCATCTCATCTGCATCCTCGTCTTGTGACATCATACTTGTTGCCAGTCGCAACAATGTAGCTTCATCAATCACAGAGCTGTCTAGGCCCTTGGATGACAGTTGAGCTTGAAGGGCCATCTTCAATGCAAGCATCGTAACGGAGGGTTCGGAGCTATTTTGATCGGCTTTTGTCTCAGTGTCCATCTCTTGTAAATCGTCAGAATTGACAGCTTTGATGATGGGTATTTCGCTTTTATCCAAGACGGCCCGCCAGTCTGGTAATACAGAGTACGCTTGCATTGCTTGGACATCTACAATTGGCTCATCTTTGTCCTTTGGCGTTGGCATGAACAATACAGGTGGCAGCATTGCAAGAGCTTTTGGATCAAGCTTTGCCTTCTTAGACGCCTTTGCTGCACCAAATGGCATCTTTCTCTTCTTGCTTGTCCCCTTTGCTCCTGCTCGAACGACCTTTCCTGTCTTGTCACCGATTTTCTTGCGCACGCGGCGGGGTTTGTCTTGAAAGCCATCTGAATCGTAATCGATATCAAACCAGAAATCGAAGCGCGTCAGGTCGTCCCAGTCGTCATCGCCAGTGTAAATAGAGGGATCTGGTACAACCAGTTCGACGAGGTCATCCTTTGTATTTCGTTAGTACACTGTCCATAATTGAGCTATAATCATCCAGCAAACCACTCACAGCTAAAGCGTATCCATCCTCAACCCAGAAGAAATTATCTCCATCAGCCAGGAAAGTATCGCTATCGTATTCGTCGTCATCCATGGTAGCAGCAGGTTACTGGCGATGCGCAGATGGACGGAATAGCGTAGCAGCTATAAGAAGCGACAGCACTCCTCGCGGCCTAAACTTGTCTGAGAACACGTCGGGCAACTGTTGGTTGCTTGGTGGGCAGCAGGCTAACAAGATGCTAAGGGACAGAGGATTGCACAACTAGGAGTCGTGCTACGCATGACCGTATGCGGGTCGCTTATAATGATGATGGAGTTTTGCGTAGAAATAGAGGAGCTTCCAGACTCTCACGTCAATTTGAACCCTAGATTAGAGAAACCCTGGAGGAGTAGCAGGCGGGAGGTGGTGGTGATGATGCATAGCGATTGCCTGGTTGGAAATTTGGAATACATTGAACGTGTCGAGGTCGAGGCTTCCTTAATAAACGCGGCCACGCAGCGTCTAAAATGCCTACTGATTTGATCAATAGATCTTCGCTATGTGCCACCCAAAGCTACTTGCACTTTAGGTGGCTCTCGACCTACTGACCCACGTAATTGTGCATGGATGCGCATATGGAATGCCACGCGCTCGGCTACACGCGGCCCATAAATACAACTTGTACATTGACCATCGTGACAATCGCCGGTACATTGTACAAGTCACTGCTGCTTTTCTTGGAATTAGATCATAGAATCATGACCTTCTTCGTCAATTGATTGTATGGCCAACATACACTTCTCGTGATGTATACCTTTCAGCGGCTTCGGCCAGCCGCCCGTAATTCCAAGCTCCTGTATCCCCTCCTCCAAGCCATTCGCAAGTCCTCTACTCAAGCAGGCGACATCAAGCCGCTCGCATCTTTACTCATAGCAAACCGGGGTGAAATAGCACTGTAAGCTGTCAAATTATGGGCTAGGGAGACTAGGTCGGCTGGATCTGACTGATATTTGCGCAGACGAGTTGGTCGAACAGCCTCCGAATACGGGATCCGAACCACTACCTTGTACACGAATCCAGACGCCCTTTCACAACATGCTCTATCTTCCCCCTTTTCAATCAATCTCGGCGACCCAAGTGCATATTTGGATGGAGACAGAATCATTGCCATTGCAAAAGAGCAAGGATGTGAAGCCATACATCCTGGATATGGCTTTCTCAGCGAAAATCCTGCATTTGCCCGGAAATGCGTCGAGGCTGGACTTGTATTCGTAGGCCCACCGTGGGAAGCTATTGAAGATATGGGTAGCAAGAGTCGGTCGAAAGAGATCATGACCTATGCTGGTGTACCTTGCATTCCTGGCTACCATGGCCACATTCAGGATCCCGAATATCTCAAAGCTGAAGCTGCCAAAATTGGATATCCCGTTCTTTTGAAAGCCGTGAAAGGTGGAGGAGGAAAGGGCATGAGAATTGTAAACACACCAGCCGAATTTCACCAGCAACTAGATTCGGCCAAGTCAGAAGCTCGAAATTCTTTTGGTGATGAAATAATGCTCGTTGAAAAGTACATTACCAAACCGCGACATATCGAAGTCCAAGTTTTTGCCGACAAACATGGTAACTGTGTCGCTCTCGGAGAGCGAGACTGCAGTATTCAAAGACGCCATCAAAAGATTCTCGAGGAGTCACCAGCACCACATCTGGAAGACAGTATTCGTAAGGATCTATGGGAAAAGGCACGAGCTGCTGCTTCAGCTGTGGGATACGAAGGAGCTGGGACTGTCGAGTTCATTTTTGACAACGATACCAATGAGTTCTTCTTTATGGAAATGAACACTAGACTGCAAGTCGAGCATCCAGTCACTGAGATGGTCACGGGTCAAGATCTTGTCAGATGGCAGCTGATAGTCGCCGAAGGAGGAAAGCTGCCTTTGACACAGGATCAGATTGAGGAAGAAATAGCTCAGCGAGGTCATGCAATCGAGGCGAGAATATATGCCGAGAATCCTGCTATGTAAGTTCAACTCCATGCAACTTGAACGACCCTAATAAGTTTGCAGGAATTTTATTCCGGATTCAGGAAAGCTGCTCCATCTTCGCTTGCCCAAAGCATCCGATACAGTGCGAATTGACGCTGGATTCGTCGCTGGCGATGAAGTATCTTCGCATTACGATCCAATGATCGCCAAACTAATAGTTCGAGCACCAACTCGTCAAGCTGCTTTGAAGAAAATGACAGCAGCCCTCGAATCGTACGAAGTTGGCGGACCCATCACGAATATCGAATTTCTTAAAAAGGTATGCGTAAGCCCAGCATTCGTTGGCGGCGAGGTTGAGACAGGCTACATCAACAAATACCGAGAGGAACTTTTCGAACAAAAGCCTCCACCAAAAGAAGCTATAGCGCAGGTTGCGGTCGGGCTGCTCCTTCAAGAAAGAAATTCCGTTCAATCATTAGCTCCAAGTTGGGGACCTTTCTCAGCGCTAGGGGCTCATTTTCAAGAGCGTACTTATAACATTGTAGAACTGCCTGCAGATGTGCAACTGAAAACCGAGCCCATGAAGGTCACAATAAGAGAAGTATCTCCAGAAACTCTAGTGGTTACCGTCGACACAACAACATTCAATGTCTCAACCTCCGCATCCTCCCCCAAACAGTTCACCACTTATTTCCCTCACACTCGGCTCGAAACTACCATGATTCGTGATGAAGATCGCATCACTATCTGGCAGCAGGGCCAACAGTATAAATTCAAACTTGTCATGCCCAATTGGGTAGAGAAAGCGCTCGGAGTCAAGGACGAAGCTCACAGTGTTCTCGCACCAATGCCATGCAAAGTGCTACGAGTAGATGTTAAAGCCGGTGACGAAGTCAAGAAAGACCAAGTAGTCGCAGTGATTGAAAGCATGAAGATGGAGACTGTCATCAGAAGTCCAATTGACGGTATAATCTCGCGAGTAGTCCATGGGCCAGGTGTAAGTATCATATTCTCTCAAAATCTAGTTTATACTAATTTTTATAGGACATGTGCAAAGCCGGAACTGCCCTTGTCGAGTTCGAAGAATAAGCGTTATACCAATATAAATTATCCTATCGAGACAGTATTTACCCTCCCGTTCCCAAGTCCTCTTTTTCCAAGTTTCATCGTGCCATACTATCAATCATCAGGCTCCCCCTCCCAGCTTTCCACCCCTTCCGGCACCTTAACGACGCCTCTCCTTGTATGTATATGAGCTGCACCCTTCCAGTCCAAACCTTCTACCAATCCGCCCTTCACACTCAACGTCGCCTTTTCCTTGCCGTCCCCCGTACGTCCGTGGTGCATTATCCGGTTGGCACAGATTTTGCAGAAGTAGCAGTCCATGCTGCCGCCGGAGTCCGTCGGACGCGTCCATTTCCCTAACTTTGCGGAGAGACTAGGTGAGAGGGGTAAGAGGACGGTGGCTGGGAAGATGGCAGAGGTGCCGTATGCGCTGCCTGATTGCCTTCGACATTGCTGACAGTGGCAGTGGTAGACCTTTAGAGGGCCTGAGGGAAGGGGGACTGATATGGCGGCGCATTGGCACACTATTCGCGGTGAAATTGGCTCGGTCATGCTGTGAAATACAAACTGGGCTCGTGACAGCTAGGCGCTCCTCTTTCTTTTGCTTCTTGGAGTAACACGGTCTATTCCTCTAGAAGGGGCGCTCGCCGGATTTTCTTTGATGTCGGGCCGGTATTGTAGAGTAGATTGAGATGTGACGATGCGCTGTATCTCAGCTTCTCTTGAATGTTTCACGTGGGGTGGGGCTTGTATCACACCCCTTTGCGGCTCATTGCCAGTTGAGGTGATACTTCATGATATTCCAGGCGGCCTTCGACTAACACAACACTTTGCTGTAGTCAAAGTCCTGCCAGTGGGCCAAATGTTTTTGCAAGGCGTACAAAGAAGCTCAACAGAATTTCAAACCCGTCAACAAATGCCTACCGGGTCCCCAAAAGCTGAAGGCAATAGTAAGATTAAGGTTTCACGAGACAACTATAACCTGTAAGCCTACGCTAACGCCAGACCCAAATTAAATCTGTTTGTTGAAGACCGTAGCAATCCTAGCAATGCCCTACGATCTTGGCCGTGTTGAAACGCTCAAGCTTTCTTCCATCGGGCCATTATCAATATACATTATGGGCACAGGCAGCCTGATGCTCATCACTTTATCGTTCCTAGGCAAAGCTTGTTTCACTCAGCTATCAATCGGTTATCGATCATAGAGGATTTCAACCTCCTCAACGTCATTATAATTTATCGTTCAGGGTTGATAGTAGCGATTTGAACCATACTTTGCTACAAGACTAAAGATGCTCAACCGAGAAAATGAAAGTTTGTATTCAAGCAATGATCAATTAATCAGCAGTGCAGGCCTTGGATCCTACATCGGATACCCCAAGACTCTCCAAAGTCTGGACGTGAAAAGATGAAAGCGAATAGATCCGCAGATTCAAATCCGAATTTACAACTGGAGGCGATTGATAATAGTCCTGCCAAGTCATCAGGATACGAAATACAGGAGCGAGACGACTATTTCCAGCCCATAACCGGCAAAGAACAGAGAGACATCGAAAATGCGATTCTACTTAGAAGAACAACCACAGACACAACAACTCGAGCCCAACTGGCTTTGGCTGCGATCAGAGGACGAAAGGTTCTAGAACGAACGGAAACAACTCAATCCTTTCTACCTTCAACCGGTCCAGATGTAATCGTGGATTTCGAAGGAGATGATGATCCTTATAGACCGCAAAACTGGCCTTTCAAGCAGAAATGCATCACAACACTGCTGTATGGACTGACCACACTCGGCGCGTCTTTTGCAAGCGCTGTGTACCAGCCTTGTATACATCAAGTTCGAGACCAATTCAAGATGAATCGTGATATCACCCGTCTCGGCACGGCTCTACTCATGTTCGGCCTGGGAATGGGACCTTTGCTGTGGGCACCAATCTCGGAATTTCGTGGAAGGAAGGAGACTGTCTTGATACCATACTTTATCGCTGCCATTTTTGCTGTTAGCGGTGGCGCTTCGAAAGATATAGAGACGTTGTTGATATGTCGGTTTTTCATGGGCTTCTTTGCCAGCGCTCCAATGTGCATTACGGGTGGTGTTCTCAAAGACATCTGGTCGCCCACAGATCGTGGAATTGCATTGGTGGGATATGGTCTTTCTGTCCTGACTGGTCCTTTGCTCGGTCCAATAGTTGGTGGCGCCATCGTTTCAAGTCCTTTGGGTTGGAGATGGACACAATACGTGAGTATTATGACAGCATCTTGGAGAGCTCTCGTGCCAGCATTCACTGATTAACCAATCCTTAGATCACTGGTATATGGATGTTCACCATGCTAGGTTTAGATCTTCTATTACTAGATGAATCATTCCCACCTGCTCTTTTGGTTTCCAAGGCTCGTAAGCTTCGCTTTGAGACGGGAAATTATGCACTTCATGCCAAACACGAAGAAATGGATTTTAGCCCGAAAGAACTTGCTCACAAATACCTGGTTCGTCCATGGATCATGATGGTCAGTACCCTCCCTGAGTCCGTCACAATCTACGGACTGTGCTAACAACCCGTTAGTGCACTCCAATTCTATTCTGTGTCGCATTGTATTCCAGCTTTGTGTATGGGATCATGTATGCCAACCTTGGCGCGTTCCCAGTAGTATTCCAGGAAGGCCGAGAATGGAACGCTGTTATTGGAGCCTTGCCATTCATCTCTGTACTACTCGGCGTACTCATCGCAGCGGGCGCAAATATCGCCAATCAAGGCTATTTCAAGCGTACTCTTATCGCCAACAACAACAAGCCGCTACCAGAAGCACGATTACCTCCTATGATGGCTGGATCAGTGGTTTTCGCCGCTGGTCTATTCATTTTCGCCTGGACATCCTCTCCGCATATCCATTGGATGTGGTCACAGCTTGGTGCTGCTTGTGTCGGCTTTGGGTAAGGACTTCCTCCTGATCATGGCAGGGAAACTCATGCCTATTATACCAAACTGGTTTCATACTGACGGCTTTTAGTTTCTTTACGATCATACAACCTGGAATCAACTACATTGTTGACACTTTCACTGAATCCGCTGCCAGTGCTATTGCAGCCCTAACATTTGTGCGAAGTGCAGTTGCAGGAGGCCTTCCATTGGTCATCGTAGAATTGCTCAGAAATCTAGGAATTCCCAAGGGCATCAGTCTCTTTGGTGGCATAGGTGAGTTCAAACAATGCTTCTAGATTTCTCCTCTGCCGTTGTACGGACTGACACTGGTAGCTGTGGCAATGATTCCCATACCTTTCTTCTTCTTTTTCTTCGGTAAGCGAATAAGAGCCAAAGGAAATTGGTCAAGAGGATCTATCTGAGATACTCCAAGTAAAGAGCCTAGTAGGGTTAGTAAAGAAAGCAACAGTAGACAAGGTCAACCCACAATTCGAGCGTTGGCCAAGTCTGTTCACAGCGAAAGAAGCGGAAATCGGAAACCTCAGAGGAGAACATTCCCAGCCATGTTATATCATTCATCACCCAATGTTATCAGCTAGTGTGCATTGTGCATGGCACTAGGCGAGAGACGAAGTCCTATCTCTAGAGCCTAGACGGCTGGTCAACGGCGGTTGCGCTAGTGATGCCAAGCTGATTTTGAGCACTCTAATTCGTGGAGCCGGTTCGTACATAGGTCAATCCATGCTATCAGGCTTAGTCAGTATCCATCAGGCTGAAGCAGAAGCATATCTCATTAAGAACGCAAAACTACCAACCTTCAAGTCAAGGAAATACAGCAAATGGCCGTCTATCATTTGATTGTGATTGTAACTATACTTATGCTGATAGAACGAAATGTGTAGCCTATCCAGCCATTTCGAAGAGGATTTCCATCAGGTATGGACTGTGGGGCTTGCTTCGCATTACAGTAGGCTGTTTCCAATGTACCTACAACTGGGCAGTGCACTGCACCCTGATGCTTCTGATCACATTATTGTATATACTTAGCCACGCCAAGAACGGCCTGCATAGAATTCTCTCCAACGTACACACATAATGTGCTCCTACAAATTAGCTAGTCATTACGTGTCTGCATTATGAATGGTTCAAGCAATGCAATGATGCAGCCTTGACTCTCACCGTCCCCCACCTGTTTTCAGCCTGACGGTTCACTATGTGAGTACAAGAAGAGCAGCTCAAGCTTCCATAGTTGTTCATCCTCCGCAACATTCCACCAACAGTCCTATTTCTTCAGCCTTACGGTCACTTCTTGATCCTATCATTTTAACGACAAATACACCTCATGCCTAATACAAGTTTCCTGAGGGCCATACAAGCTCTTTTCCTTTGCCGGCTCTTTGCATTCGTCCTATCAGATGGTGTGGCCGTGGACTGGCATTGGTATCCAGACGCGACTCACAGCTGTTTAGAATCAGCAGTCCAGGTTGCAAATTGCAATGAAGATGTCGTCGCAGATTTTAATGCTTGTGTGTGCACCAACGGAGGAAACTTTCTTGCCAACGCCTACGCATGCATCAATTCAAATGATCCAGGCGACTTGAGCAATGTATATTCCACAATGGTCGGCAACTGTGCCTACTCCAATACCCCAGTACCGTACACGCTGAATCAAATTCTTGCGCTTGGAGGCTCTGCTTCAACCACATCCAAAACAACGTCGACTACTGCCGTAGCAGCATCTACACTGAGTACGAGCACAACATCTTCAACATCTTCGTCTAAATCAACATCATCGAGCAATAAAACGTCGAGTACATCACCATCATCTCAATCTGCTTCAACTTCAACGACAGGGTCTGCAGCAGCCTCGTCATCCAGTGGTGCCAGTTCCAGCAAGCCATTGAGCAAGGGTGCGATTGCTGGTGCAAGCATTGGAGGGATAGTTGGAGGTGTCGCCCTGATGGGACTCCTGGCGGCTGGTTTACTCTGCTGTAAAAGAAAAAAGCGCAAGGCGACCGGAATTAACGCAGACGATAGACCTTTCATCCTAAACAACAATGACAGGCCAGAGTCCACCGTCACAACACTCCCCGGGAATCCAGATATGCAACAACAACAATATGGATACGCTGGACCTGAGAGCTACGCCAAACCAGCTAACTACTACCATGCAGGCCAACAAAATTATACCGTGCCTTATAATGGACAACAGTTTCCTCAATACGCTCACACTCCACAGAACAATGTGAACATGTCGCCAGTCGAGGCATCTGCCACGCCAGCCCCTATACATTCACAACTTCATTAGTAGAAAGGCCGCTGATGGCAAGTCCGACACAAGAACAGTATTTGGACAGAGAAAAAGTTGAATTATGCAGTAATTGGCAAATTTTGTCTACTAACAATGCAATAATATAATATTTTTTCCGCTTTGTACAAGCCTCCATATTTAGACATGTATTTCGCGATGTGAATTTCTAAGAAAAATGCATATTCGACATGAGTCGTCATAGGCTTAAATTGAGATATGGTTGGTCAAATGGCTGGGTGATTTTCGGAGGTCTTGCTGTAGTTGCCGGTGACAGATGTCCAGCCCCGTCGTTTTGTTTTGGTACGTTAGATCGGCTTAGGATTGGGCAGGAGCTCCGTGAGCCTGGCAAGTCATTGGCTAGGAATGTTAGCAAGCATGCCATGCCGTTTTGAGGCTCACTGTCCAAAGAAATGATGAAAGGAAGACATACTAAAGATATTTTATGCTTTTTGTGAGAGGCCCTTCTGAGCATGGCTGGTCCGTCACATGTTCCTTCCTCGCGCAGATTTGTACCTTCCCTTTATCGCCATTACCACGAGGCGATGTTTACTCAGCCGATGCTAGTCACGTTGGGCATAGGTCACTTAATTCTAGCTTCGTTTTATACATGGATGCTATCATCCAAGCTCCATCCACGCCATAAAAATGCATATATATGACAATTTATCATCTTATTCATGATGCTGGCGCATATCGATCCAGTCACCTTCATTTTCTCTATCGTTGATCATATCTCCCTAACGTCGCAGACTTTGTTACAGACTATCTCTCTGCTACAAGAACAAATGCGTGACCAATAGTCCTGCCAAAGTCTAAAGCATTCAACTGACAAATGTGACCAACCATCAGCGAAGTATTATATCATAAACAATGACCGATAGCAAAGCATCATAATCATCAGCACCACTTCCCTACCGACAGTAAAATTGGATTCACAGACACAGAGCGCATCTATTGGCAGAGGTTCTATGGGCCTATCATGTCACCAACTCAATATAAATCAGTGTTCCGACTTGAAATGTTCGGCCATCCTGCAGTTTATAGAACTACCAGAAACTACCCCACACGCCTGCGATAATTGCGTTACCTATTCTTGACTCAGTTGCCGTTCAGAAATCTGGCAACAGCCTCTGTAAATTGCTCAGGTTGTTCAACCATAGGCAAATGTCCTGCCCCTTCAATCTCTGCAAGAAGACTGCTTCCATCCCCATACGACGCCGCCATGTCTTTCATTGTTTTGGGTAAAGCACCGTCCGAGGCTCCAACCAAGAACATCCCTCGAACCGTAGAAGACTTCATGGCTGCCCGGAAGTCGTACTCATATAACGCCTTGACTGCTCCTTTGAAGCCTGCGAGGACATTTGTCTCAACCATGCTCTTCACACGAGCAATTTCTTGGGCCTTATCAGCATCCGTATAGCTATCTGCTGTGAACCAACGCCTGACTGTTGCTTCTGCCAGGTCCTCACCAACGATTGCAACATCATGCTCTCCTCGTTTACCTTCTTTCTCTGCCATCTCAATTCGTTCATTCCAGGCTTTAGGGTTTCCTGGAGGGGCAAGAGCATTTGTATCACAAGAAATGAATGCATCCAGACGGTCAGGAGATCGAAGGGCAACATTGAGAGCAGTAGCTCCACCAAGGCTCACTCCAATCACCGCAGCCGCTTTGGGTACTGTAAGTGTATCCAAAAGTTCGATGACATCGCTAGCCAGTGTGTCAACAGTCACACCTGTGGGTCCGGTATTCTCGCTACGCCCACGCGCATTGAACCTCAAGATCTGGTACTTCTGAGTTCTGGGGTCTTTGAAAAACACTTCAATGAACTTGTCCCAGATCCGCCAATCCACAAGGATCGAGTTTATAAGCACGATCATTGGGGATGAAGAATCGGGATGTCCCTCCAGGCGATATGGTAGAACGACGCCATCTGAGGTTGTAATGTAGGACTCAATAGCCGTGAAACCCCCGGTCTGTTTGACGAGGACCTTTGAAAGGCCATCAGGAAAAGTAAAATCCTTTTGCGGAGAGAGATGGTCTCTTGGGGCAGCACCAAAAGTGTAGAACCTTTGAAACAATCGGTAGTCGACGTCATTTCGTGGAAGCTTCGAAAGTTGTGATTTTACTTCTTCCACTTGCGTTGGGTCAAAGGCATGCATTTGTACATCTTGAGCTGGTCTTGCGGCTTCGTACTGCGATGTTTTGAACGTTCGTGTGCTCTTCCAGCCTCTAACGCCTTGGAAATCAAAGCTAGTTGCTTCGTGAGGGCTTTCTGTGGACGAAATGGCGACCAGAAGCAGTTCATTGTCGGCTTTCAGTGAGGTTGGATGTGTGGCTTGAACGAGATCGTAGAACCTTCTAAGGATGGTAATTTGCTTCATGGTGTCCCTTTCACGCTGAGTTTGAACTGGTGGAGCTCGAAGCTTGGTATATATCTCCTTTTCTAGATTGGACATGTCTTTTATATCGTAGATGGCCATAAACTCAGGAATTAACCCGTCAATGGCTTTGTAGCGAAAGCCATTCTCCACGAAAGCCAGTCTGAGGCGGTTTGGGCCGTGTTCGTTGTTATACCAGTCATTGAAATCATCCAGCGCAAGTGTTTCTTTCGGTTGCATAGTTACGAAGAGAACGCCATCTGGATTAGCCATTGCGGCGATGTGGCGCTGCACGTCCTGCAGAAAGGGATGTTGAGAGTGAATATCAGCGATATTATGCAGACAGTTAGGTTGGAAGCGACGATTTTATAGATGCAATCGAAGGCGGCATTAGTGATGTTTAGTGGATAGCTATATCGGGGCCCATCCTTGTCGGATTGATTCCTCGGCAGTTGTCGCTCACTCACTCATTCAGCCTCACATTTATTTAAGCTGCTGTACCATCTAGTGTTTTTCTCTAATTCTGAATGTCGTATCCATCTAGATGCCTGAACTCTGTAGTATATAGATTTGACGCATCTGCTGGAGAATGTAATGAGGGCTTAGCACAGGATTAGTCAACCAGCAGAACTTCTATGTACCTCAAATTAGGTATATGCTGTTACCGTATTCTCTACTTCATGCTACTTCCAGTCTCATATGAAAACATATCAATGCCTTTCGGTGGCCACGCAGCCTGTTCACTAAACTGACTTGATTGATGCTTGTTAGGCTAGAGATGTGAGTTAGATGTGTAACTCTGCGTTGAGTATCGACAGTGTGCGGCCTCCATGGTTCAAACATTCATCACATTAAGGGATTTGGCATGAAAAAGCTTTGCACTCGATGGCAAACACATCGCACTGGGTGGGAAACACCGCACTCGGTAGGAAACATCGCACTCGGTAGGAAACATCGCACTCGGTAGGAAACATCGCACTCGGTGGAAAACATCGCACTCGGTGGGAAACATCGCACTCGGTGGGAAATATCGCACTCGATGGGAAATATCGCACTCGATGGGAAATATCGCACTTGATATTATTTTATAAGTTTCTGCTATACCTATAAGTTGAACTTGTCGCAACCAGAAACAATGAATACCAGTGTTCCAGTTGTCACAAACATGAGCGGACGACTGCAGCTGCTGTCTTCTGTAAAGTTGGGCCTTAGAAAGTCCGTTGTCAGTGCACGCGAAACAGGTCTACAGCGCATGACAACTCTAGTGGAGGCTGGTATCTCTTTCTGTGGAACATTTAGTTGATGAAGTTTTTCATGGTCTTGTATACTTTCTTTCTATGCTTGTGAATGTAACTATTATTTTCAGGTAAACATGCAGGTCAAATGATCAGTTGGGTAAATTCGACCATTAACGCGAGTTGGGAAAAGTTTCTATGATCATTATCCCTAAACTCAGAATTTGATCGATTACATTGGGAAACGATGCTTTTAAAAGTGATTTGGAGTGTCTAGCTTTCTGTGTCTTCTTTTTGTGTTCAGTCGTACCACACAGCATTCATTCCAAATCCAGGCTCCTTCACGTCACAATGAGCCACTCGAGCTAACCATTCACCATCCCATCGATAGATTTCAAGCCAGCCTTGTTCATCATCAGTGAGAGCTAACCATTCATCACTCCAGTCGCAAGGAACAATTGCATTGCTATGACCACCGCTTGTAGGCGTTGGACTTAGACACATTTGTCTTTGGATTGATCCATCAGCATTGAGTGCAAAGGCAGATATGTAGCCTGTAACAGCTGAACTATTGGATCTTGCTGTAGCGAAAAGGTATTTACCACTATGCGATATTGCTACCACATCAGCTCGATACATTTTGGGGTTGCGTTCAAATAGTACTGACAGGTTAGATTGATCGAGCGTTGTGGTTGGAAATCTTACTCTTAGGTACTAGTGGATATGATTTACCAGTGTATTCAGGCATATGAGTGTCTTTGGAGATCTTGTAGACCCCTAGGGTGTTACCAGCTTCCATAAGAGCGTAGAGAAAATCTCCACTTGGATGCATTTCTACCCATCGAGGAGCATCGTGGTGTTTAGGGGCATCTTCGCTACCAACGAGGGTTAAAAGACCTGTTTCTGGATCTTTTTGATGACACCAGATCTTGTTTGCCCACATGTCTGCTGAATACAAGTACGACTCTGAGGGATCGAAAACCATTCCATGGATAGCGGTTTCTGGTGAATATTCGTAGTTCTGGACGCTTTCTTGAAGGCCACCTGATTTATCTACTGAGAAAACATTGCCATATCCAGCATAGTCGTAGAAAGGATTTCCATAGACGTTGAAAGGAGGTTTTTGGGCGGCAAGTACAAAGATTGCTCTGGTTTTAGTTGATGCGTCATTTGCTCGAGCTGAGTATAATCAGGATTTGGAACTTTATATTGCTTTGAAGAACATACCATCCCCTCCCATGGAATGAGATGAATGATGTTTAATGGAAGTTGGGCTTTGGACAGTAAAGCTATTCCATTTCTTCATTGCAGCTCCATATAATGTTGTTTTTTCATGCTGAGAATGATTAGAATGTTATGCAACACTTGTCGTGAATAGCTTACATTCAAGGTCATCCATGATATGGGTTCAGCCTCAGGTATTGCTGTACGAGCAATAAGCTTCAAATCGAAAGATTCATCATCAAATTCGAAGCTAAAAATAGCCCCTGGTGGAGTCCAGGTTCCAACAAACAAGTGATGCTTCATGGTGGTGATTGATAGATTGTAGAGACAGTTACAGACATCCAATAGTGAATATTATCCATCGCATATATTCTTACCCGGGCAGAGAGGCAGCATGGATATCTAGCCAGTTAGCTTGCAGGTGGGAGCCAGTAAAAGTCCCGGCCGGACTGCCGCGGTCGTTTGATATACTGGCTCAGACCAGGATGATAGTTCGGAAAGCTTCAGAGCTATCGGATACCATCGGCACCTGTTGAGGGGTTGATTCATTTCTTCTTGAATGCTATTGATCAATTTTGTGATTGGGGTTTTCTGTGTCGTATCCGAATTGCGCAAGATGGAGGTGTTGGTGGCCAACAGAGCTACCTATTAGATCCGACTAGCCGACCTAATTGCCGTCAGTATAAAAATGGTTTACACAACGGCAAATGTCGCCAGTAATCGTGTACGGATATAAACTGCGAGCGCGCTACTAACTGCAGTTGATTCATCCACAGCCTTCCAAATCAGTTCAATCCGTCTTTGATCTATCTTTTAACCTGTAAACTTCACCTCTTCCAGTTACCAGCACAGTAAGCTCGAGTCTACACAATGGCAGAACACAGATTTGATCCCAACTTCACCCAAAATGTCATCAATGCCATTGGCCCAAAGGCGACACCACGAACTCGTGAGGTGTTCACGGCGCTCTTCAAGCATGTTCATGACTTTGCGCGAGAGGTGGAACTTACTATGGACGAGTGGCAACAGGGAATGCAGTTCCTTGATGAAGTAGGACACATCTACTTTACTTCCAACAAGACAAGACATGAGATGCATCGAATTTCGGACGTCATTGGACTAGAAAGGTGAATGGCAAAGCATCGCATAACTTTGAAGTCGAAACTGACGTATAGCAGCCTAGTCGATGAAATCGCGCATACACATGCCTCAGAATCCGGAGCAGCACCAACAAGTAGTTCGATTCTAGGACCTTTCTGGTCACCAAACGCTCCATTCAGAGAACTTGGTGATAGTGTGATACAAGACTCTCACAAAGGGCAAGTATCTTATCTATATGGAAAAGTTACCGACATGGAAACTGGAGAGCCTATAGCCAACGCTATCGTGGATATGTGGCAAGCTTCTTCTAATGGAAAGTACGATTTCCAGGATCCTGATAACCAGAGCCCAAACAACTTGCGAGGAAAGTTTCGAACCAATGCCGAGGGAAACTATTACTATTATGGACTCAAACCAACCGCCTATTCACTTCCAACAGACGGTAAGCCAGTGAAACCTTTCTGACATCCAGCATCAATGTCTGACGTACGATATAGGTCCATCATGGCAGATGTTGCAAGCACTCGATCGTCATCCAATGCGTCCCGCCCATATTCATATGACCGTCTCCGCCGATGGCTATCGCGCAGTAACTACACAAATCTACCCCAAAGACGATCCATGGTTAGAAACAGACACTGTGTTTGCTGTGAAGGATGATCTTGTCCGAGATTTCGTCGCTCGCGAAGGTGACGCAAAGGCACAAATACAAATGTACATGGACTTTAAGCTTGCACCAGCTCCAACAAATGGAGTAAACGGTCAGAATGGAGCAAACGGCCACTAGATACGGACGAAGAGTCATGAAAGAATATTTCATTGTAATTTCTTAGCCAAACAAGCATTAGGTTTAGAGACGCGAGTACTCCCAGTGCTACACGTGCTAATATGTCGATATAGACGACTCTGAAAGCAAACACTACGTACGATAAAGAAGAAATTAGCCATTAACCTCCCATGTAAAACCCATTCTCGTCATATAAGCTCGCGGGAGTTGCCTGAGTACTTGGAGGTATTACTTTCACCGTCATTGGTGTCAGCGCTTTGGATGCTTTGCTGTTGCCAGGTTCCACCAGCTTTGCTTTGACGGGCGTTAGCCTTTTTGCTTCATCAGTGAAACCCCAGAAGCCCTCCCCGTCTTCCCAGACTGAGAAATCACTCGGCTTCTTTGCTGTTGACTGTGTATTGATGGAGCTCGAGTGTACTTTTCCATCCAAGCCGTTTCCAGTCGTCTTGAGATCACTCAAGTCTCCTGTTGTTTCATCTAGCTCTTTTACACCTTGTAAGAAGTCACCACCCAGAGAGGAATGCATCTCCAAGTCAGTCATATCTCGATTGTCAGCAAGCATTAGATCAATCTCCGACTGATAGTCCATAGTGCCTCCGAAAATATGTGCGCTTGTGAGACTATCCCAGCTCTCACAACGATTGCTATTCATTGGCACTGGACTCCCATTTCGGTCTGTCATGTGTAAATATCGCCTTGCAGCTTGTAATTCGGGCCTTTGAGAATCTCTTCTAGCTGAGCTGTTCATTCGGCGAAGAAGAGCCACTGAATCTCGGACTGGAGATGGCTCTTGTGCAAGAATTTCCTTAACACCAGACGCCAAAGAGAACTCGTTAGCTGGTGTCGAAGGGGCCATTTGATCACTCGATCTATGGTTTTCTGCACGGTTATTGAAAACATGTGGATCTGAGCTTTGTGATCGAGTTGGTGGATAGAGAGTTGCTGGAGACTCGCCCTGACGCGAGCTAGAATGCGATTGCCCTGGATTTGATGCTTTCAGAGCGTTAGATGGTGCTCTTTGACAATCTGAAAAGTCCAATATCATCTCCCCCGTCTGCAATGTACGCAAAGTCACATCAACCTGCTCGTCCTTGGCCTGCTCCGTAGCTTTTGAATCTTTTGCCCCAGCGTTATCAGCTGTCCGAACTGTTTGTTTTCTTGGCGAGATTGGCCGAGCTAGTATTTGGAATTCAGGCGGGATAGATGTTCTGTCGGACGTGTCGGTCACAGGGGCGGTGAATGAGAAAGCAGTCCCTGCGCTTTGTAGTGTAAATGTCGAAATAGATACACCTAGGGACTCAAGGCCTGGACTGGATGTCGAATTTGATACATAAGACGTTGCCGGTTCTGGTGCAAGTCCAAGCTCTCTAGAAGACAAATCTTGAAGATAGTTGACCAGACCTATATCTCCAGAGCTTGATGTCAAGGACGCGCGCAGTGAGGTTGGCCTGGTTGAAATTTCGGGAGCAAATGTAGATATACTAGGAGGCCTAGGAAGCGACCTGGGTCTCAGTCGGGAAACTCCTGTCGAGCTGCGTTTGCTCATTATTGTCGTTGACTGTGAGTCTTCTTCAAGTATATCGGCCATAGAAGGTGTAGGTGAGCGTGCTCGATTGATTATCGTCGGTGGTACTGATATACGCACACAATTCTGTCTTCGATGACCCCGTCGAGAGTTCGGGCTTCCTTTGATCGCTGATGGTTTAGATGGTCGCGGTGACGGATCCCATTGAAATGGATTTCCATTACTACTTCGAGTTGATGAGAGTCGATGAGAATCTGGAGATCGTCTGCCACTGCCACTTGGATATTGCTTTGGAGACGAATCATTGCTCATGTATGAGGCCGGTCGCTTTTTAGGGGAACCCTGAGGAGTCGACCAAGTTTCTTCCCGCCTGTCAAGCACAGACTTTGGCCATCGCTGTTGGCTATTTCTCTGTTGTGAGTGAGAAGATTGATGCTGTTCATTGCTAGTATCCGATGATTCTGGAACACCAATGAAGCTATATCGGCCTTCGAAACTATGAATTGATGGCATTGAGCTCAATGATTTATGATCGGTCCATGAAATAGAGTGATTGTGTAGGCTCTTGGTTTTGCGAAGAGGTCGTGAACTCAAGATAAGTGAATTCTTATACTCTCGATTTGCTCCGTTTCGAAGCCTCAAACTGGCAGATCTGGTGACCCTTGGGCTGCCAATTAAAACCGAGCTACCAACAGAGTCGATGCTCGACACGGATTGACGAGATGATGAGGTGGGTAGAGCCCAGCTTTTTGGACGTGGCGCAGCGGATATTCTCTTCACTGCTAATGGAAGCGGAGGGACAGGATCTTCAGGCGCATTGCCCGGATTTTGGCTGCCAAGACTGATGGATCTTGAATGAAGAAGTGGTCGTATTGAATCTCTTGATCGTGTGTTCTTTTCGAGGCTTGCTGAAGCACCAGCTACAGTCTGTGCTCTATTTTTTCTCACAACTAATGGGCTCGGATTCGGTATGCCACCAACAGAGCTGAAGAGAGGTCGAGGACACAGACTGTTCTCGGTAGTCTGAAAAATATCTAATGGGAACTTTGGTAGCTCATTAGAATGAAAAGAGTGTGTGTTCGTATCTTTGTTATAATTCGCTAGTTGATACGATTCTCGAATAGAAGAAGGCGGTGATGGTGAAGACGACAGACCCATTATTCCACTGGGGCTTTCCAAAACTGCCGACAGGTGGCGTGAAGCCACGATACCAGAAGAGGACTGATTGTTCGCCATAGTTTTCCGAGCCGTCGTAAGGCTTCCCGGCCGTTTTGGCCAAGTGTGGATAGTTGGATTTATGGTGCCCATACTCATGGTTGGATTTGCGATGCTATCGGTAGATGATATTTGAGTCCAGTCTGTCTTGCCTAGCTTTCCAACTTGATATTTCCGAAGAACTCTCGGGCGCCCTGAGCGCGTTTTGTTGTCTTCAACGAATCCATTTGTTAGACTTATGCCTTGGCTTTCAAGGTCTCGAAGGAGATGCCGATGATTTGTAATAAGACGAACAAGAAGATAACCCAAAGCGCAGAAGGCACCAAGAATTACGGCGGCGGTCACGGATAGTGTGGCGATAGTTCCGGTGCTTAGACTTTGCGACATGGTGGAGTCTGCTGGCGTCCGTAATATATCCAAAAAGGCTCCTCCTGACGGGAATGGCGAAAATAGACCGAATGTTTCTCGATGGTTGTGAAAGTTTGGAGTTTCTGATCTTTTCCCTTCATTAGGGTCAATTTGCACTAGACGCGGCTAAATGTGGCGTGTTTTGATTTTGGTGGTGTTGGTCTGGTATGCTGCTGTTCAAACAAAGGCGAACATGCAAGGAGCAAGACGAAGGAATGGATACACGTCCATGGCCAGTTTCTTTTCCCCCAAACCTCTTGTTGTACTTGCTTTCATTTTCATTTTCAGTAGACCATGTAGAAGATGTTAGGAAGTGTAAAATTTGATATTAAAGGGAGCTGTAAAAGGAGAAAGGGTACTATTAGATGGATGCAATGTTTGCTCATTCATCGACACCTAAGCTTCACTGTTATACGAAACCGTCAATTTGATCTCGCCTAGAAATCATGGAAGTGACTGGGTGTAATGAATGGTCATCCTTTCCATCGTTGGTCACCGGTTTAGTCAACTCGTCTCCAAACGGGTGGGTGAAAACAATTTTGTCTTCTACTGGACCAGTCACCGACTGGACAGCGCCATCAGACTTGGATCTTTCAGGTAGATTGACTGTTTCGTTGTGAGGATCTGACTTGTTTCCGTAGACATTCGTAGACAGACTTGTCTGGCGGTTTATGGACTGTCTTTTCTTCCAGCTGTTTACTCGTAAGAATGACAACACTGATGGTCGCTTGCGTTTTTGTGACCCTTCCTCAGACGTTGCTTGATCCTCAGAAGTCCTCGAAGGGATACTCAACTCGCTCTTGCGATGCTGTTTGCCCATATTTGCCTGAAGCAGGGAGGTTTGTTGGTCTTTGTGTAAAGGATGAAATCTTTCCATTGCTTCTTGATAGCTGTCCTGCCATTGCTTGTTGAGATAAGCCAAAGCACCATCAGTAGTGGCTGAAAACTCAGGGTAATCGTCTTGACATGAGTCCTTGATAAGTCGAAGCTTGGAACCGTCGTTAGCGGCTTTGTTGCGATCAAAAACCGGATGCCATCCCATCGCCTTGATGTCGTACTGAACGGCACGATTGATCCGATCGTTATTATCCATGGCTTCAATCACGTCGTCGACACAACCACGGACTTTGTTGATATAGTCCTGAAATTTAACATTGTCCGTGATAATCCAGTGATGGTTCGTTGCGACTTTGGTGTGAGAGCGAACCAGACTCAAATACTGCTCTCTGAAAGCTTCTAATCTTGTCGAATCAAGCGCTGGCTCCGGACTATTGATAATTTTCTTTGAAGGACTGAGTCCATAGGTATGAGAGAGAGATTCTTTGTCCAGACTTGAAGGACCATGGGTGATTTGCTTTAGTGCTGTCTCGATCCGAATTCGATTGGTTTCATCGTCAATGCGCGAGTCTCGGAAATCATCTTCAGCGCAGATGCCAACAAATTGACCCCATGCAAGAAGTCTAGCTTGTTGTATGCCCAGTTTGGTAAGTAATAGCTTTTGAGGTCGATCCCACTCTTTTTTGCCTTGGTGAAACGTGCCAAAGGACTCGATGCAATCTCCAAATAGGTGTGCCATCTGAAGAGCATTGTTGCTCTTGTTGTTGGGCGTTTCTTTCATTGTTAAATAAGAAGGAAGGGGCAAAAGGTTAACGAAAATTTGCAGGGTGGAGACTGGCAAGAAAAAAGCCGTAGTATTAGTACCTGCTACAAGCTTCCGGTCCACATTCTTCAGGAGTTGTCTAGATAATGCTTAGGACAAGTTTGGCTTGATTAAAGAGTAGTTTCTTCACCGATGATAGAGGAGCGCTGAGCTATTTGTTTTAGTAAATGTCACCTGGCTAATAATACCTTATGGTCTGGTGCGGGGTGCAGCAGCCGTTGATCGTTGATGGGTTTGGTGTGCCTCAACATAATGTTGAATCGATCCGAGTACGGATAGTCCCTGGCCGGCGGCCACTGACATCAAATGCTGTATGCATAACTTTGGCCAATCGTAGATTCTGAAAAGCCTTGCCAAGTCCAATAATGTCATTGCTGTGCTCAAGCTATACCTCGCTATCACCGAGCCAGGTATTTCTAGGCACCGCAAAGTGCATCAATTGGATGAATTGAGACAACCTTGAATGATTTCCATATCGGATCCGAATTGGTTCATCGTGCTACTGTAAGCTCTAGAGGTGCCATCGGAAGACAGTAGAAAGGTCAATGATGAGGAAAGATCTTGATGAGAACACGAAGGGAACCAAGGAGTGGACAGGAGTTGTGGGAGCACAGGAGCAAAGTCAAGCAAAGCAAAAAGCTGGAATTTTCTTGGCATATATTCTAGTCACGTGAACACGCAGTCATGCAAAGGAAATCATTGGCGTCAGACCCGCTTTGACGCGTTGCTCCACGTCTTGTGGTCTCAGAGAGTCAGAGCCCAGGTCTCAACTCTTCACAGCTCCACTTTGATATTCCTGCACCATTATACTAGTGCTCTGTCTACATTTAATTGACCTCCAACTTTTGATCCGATGGCATGCAAATTGCAGCGCTATAAACACTTGCTGTCTCAACTTCCTGGATAACCCTCACTCATGTCTTCACCACAGTACACTTCCTCGCCTCCAGCCTCCAATCCGCTGGAGGGTCGAAGGAGATCCAAATTTACGTTCAAACATTTGAACCAGCTGTCTACATACTCTACAACTACTCCTCTGCGAACCATTGCTCATGTCGACCTTGATGCCTTTTATGCGCAATGCGAAATGGTGCGCTTGGGCGTTGCAAGAGATCAGCCACTCGCCGTGCAACAATGGGGCGCATTGATCGCCATCAATTATCCTTCCCGAAAGTTTGGACTGACAAGACACATAACCGCCGCCGAAGCAAAGAAGCTCTGTCCAAATATAGTCTGTCAGCATGTGGCGACGTGGAGAGAAGGAGATGATACTTGGGCATACCACGATGACGCCTTCAAGAACATGGGCACACACAAGGTCTCCTTAGACCCATATCGACGTGAAAGTAAGAAAATACTGGCCACCATCAAGGAATCCCTACCTCCTCCACCACTACAACGAGTGGAAAAAGCCGGTATCGATGAAGTGTTTATCGACATGTCAGCTCAGATTCACTCGATCCTACTCGAGCGATATCCAGAACTCGCAAGACTTCCTCCGTACGATGATCTTACCGAGAACTTACCTTGGCCATCTCAATCTACTATCAACTGGGAAGCGGACGCACTGGTAGATCTCGAAGCAGAAGAGCTAGAATCAGACGATCCTGATTGGGACGACATTTGTTTGTCTATCGGTGCGGAAATCATACGGCATGTTCGCAAAGGTGTATGGGATGCCCTACATTATACTTGTTCTGGCGGTGTAGCTCGCAACAAGATGCTTGCTAAACTGGGGTCGGGCTTTAATAAACCAAACAAGCAGACTGTCATTCGCACTCGTGCGATACAAAAGTTCTTGAATGACTTCAAATTCACCAAGATCCGGAACCTTGGAGGCAAGCTTGGAGATGAAATCGTGGCCGCTTTTGGCACTGACTTGGTCAAAGAGTTGTGTGATGTGCCGGTTGAGCAGTTGCAAAAGCTGGGCGATGATACTGGAGTTTGGCTGTACAATACGCTTCGAGGAATCGATAGTTCCGAGGTCAACTCTAGGACGCAAGTTAAAAGCATGCTTTCAGCTAAATCTTTTCGACCTTCAATAAACACCTTCGAACAAGGAGTGCGCTGGCTACGAATATTTGCTGCAGACATCTTCAGTCGTTGTGTTGAAGAGGGCGTGCTCGAAAACAAGAGGAAGCCAAAGACCATTACGCTCCATCATAGACAAGGAGGAACAACCAAGTCGAAGCAAGCTTTGATACCGCAAGGCGGGCTAATCAGCGAGGAGCTCATATTTGACTTGGCTAAAAGTCTCTTGGCTCAAATAGTTGTCGATGGTCGCGCATGGCCTTGTAGCAACCTATCGCTCAGTGCTGGTGGTTTCGAAGACACAATAACTGGAAATATGGGCATCAAGGGTTTTCTCGTCACTGGTGGCCAGAGACCAACCAAAGAAGTCGTTGATAGTTCCGAGGCCTCCGACTCAGAAGAAGAGCCGCCAACAGCGAAACGGCAGAAGATAGATGTTGATGACGGAATACGAAGATTCTTTGCCCACCCTTCTGAAGCAGCCACTTCCACTCACAATGAGAATCAAGCAACTCAGGCCAGGTTTCCTACTGAGACGGACGTGTTGGATGGTATTTATATTTGCAAGAAGTGCTCCAAACCCATTCTACAAAGTGACGCTGGGGAGCATGAGGATTGGCATTTCGCGAAGAATTTAGAAAATGAGCTACGACAGGAACCACGCCCTGCGCCGGTCCATCAAGTGGAGAGCCATGCGAAGGAAAAGGTAAAAGAAAAGACCAAGACCAAGAGAACAGCTGGTCAAGGCCATCAATCGACTGAGAAGGTTGAGAAAGGCCAACAACGCTTGAGGTTTGGCAATGGATGAGGCCGATAGGTTAACCCAGAGAGCGAATGTGACGTTTGTTCTGTAGGAAACCCGGTATTCTATAAAGTAAGTACCCTTTTACACTATATTTTGATTATTGTAACTCGATTTCTGCAATTTTCACTGAAAATTGCCTAAAGAGCCTGACTCATTTTGCGTTAAGCCCCTCCGAAAACCTGGTTTCAAGACTTATGAGAAAACTCACAGGTCTTGGTTCTTCAATACCGAGGTTTGAACAGCATCGTCCCAATGTCATTGATGGGCATGAAGCATATTGCCATTTTGAGAAAGGAGCTATTTCACCACTTCCCATTTGGGTATAAAACGACCAAATCAAGCTCTGATTCGGTAAACGCAGCTTCTCAATCTAGCCTGAGGGCTCACGCTCTCAACTTTCGCGATGGTCGTCTCCCAGGCTGGTAGCTTCGTGGATCCTTCTCTTCTAGGGAACACCAACCTTTTGAAGGTCTATAAGAACCATCCTTCTCCTCCACTTCTCTCAAACATCTTCTTCCTCCATCACACAACTTTCTGCGAAACCTACAGCAAGTCTCACAAAACTTGCCTATATTCAATCCTCCAAACAAACCAATCAGCGTAAGTCGATTGGGTATAGACCATCAATACCATGATTGGCTAACATCGTGATATACTAGCCACCAGCAATCCTTAAACAACTCCGCGAAATGTCCAACCCAACTCCTGCTCTGTCGTGGAAAAAGGCGATGGCAAAAGGTCTCCTGTCTCAAAAAGAGATGGAGCGCTTCACTCAGGTTGCCCTCGCATTGGGCAAATTCCCAGAAGTAAGTGGCTTCCTCACCTGCTGAACCCAACACTTAACAGATGTTAGGGTGTTGATTGGGACGCTTTGGCGAAAGAGATGGGCAACACTGTCGGCTCCTACAAGGTAATGGTTGGTGCCACATTTACCAAGTTGCGCCGCAACAACTGCTTTCTTGGAGGTCCAGACGTGGACAATGACGAAAACGGCGCCGACTGCATTGCGCCCGCAAAGAAAGGTGGACGCAAGCGAGCCGCCGCTACAGATGGTGAGGGAGCACCAGCAACCAAGAAGCGTGCTTCTAAGAAGAAGGCTGCTAAGATCGAGGCGGTTCCAGAGGATGCGGAAAACGAAGGCAGTGGTGATGGCCAGGATCAAGGCCTAGCGGTCAAAATGGAACCTGAAGAGCATGAAGTTTGAAGAGCGGCTCCATGATCCTCTTGGATAACGATGATTAATGCTGAAAGTCTCGTTTCTATGGTCTCTCACAACGAGGATGAAACCTGGGTGGACCACAAGTTATTAGGTTTGACTGCTGGAAATTTGAGACCTTTGAACCTACTGAACTTTACCTTTAATGCCCAGTTTCTGTGAATGAATGATATAAACTTGTTGTTGTACCAAACCAGCCAACAGTGAAGGTTGGATGTTGGGCGCAAGTGGTGAACTATTACCATCAGTACTACTACTCTAGTAGTACTCGTACGAGATGATTCTAGCCAATGATGATGAACGATCATAACCATGGCGAGGATCGAAGTGCCATGCAGATGGGTAGCAGGGAGAGCACCCAATCATGCGCACACAAGAGAAAAGCTACCAGACCAATTGCCTTAGATTGGGCGGAGAGCAAAATCGATATGCACTTCCATGCAAGAAGCCGTTTATTCCACGACGGCGCTCTGCATCAGGCTCGAGTCTTTACAAACAGGCCTCGACGGCATGTGTGAGCGTCCAACGGGCTGTTGACAACTCAACGCCATCTGCACGAGATTTGACTTAGTAGCTGAACACGCCCATGGTCCATTCAGCTAATCCTGCGTCTCACTGCATCGCAAAAACCCCGCAACCTTACTCTTGCTTTTGTATATTTGTTTTCTCCGAGTCGTTCTGAATACTAGCATGGTCTTGTTCTGATTGCCTATTTGTCTATAGCCTGCACACGAGACTTGCGACTGCTGCGCGCGCTTCACTCTTGCTGGCGCTGATCCTCGTCTGATGCAGTTACTTCTGCACTCTTCACCTACATCCTGCGAGTCTATTCTTCCGTCTCATCTGTAATCGCCTCCGGAGTGCAGTAATTTCTTCTGGCTACATGCCAACTGCGTTTGACTTCTCGTTGACTCTGCAAGCGTTGGCCTCTCCCTGAGCCGCAGCCATTCGTCCTATCTCCATCCATCGAGTCGATCATGGCGAATGAGCCAATTCATACCACAAACGATCCCAAAACAGCTAATAATACAATAAGCCAACAAACAACACCACAATCACCATCACAGCAAGAAATACGATTCGACCCCACTTATCGAGGGCCTGGAGCCCCAGACGCACAGGGCAACACCATCCTCAATTTGTCGGCCCTACGATATCGTCTATCACAACTTCGATCCTCTGAGATCAAATCCACCGGCAGTCGCTCAACGGTTTCCAGTGTGCCCGTTCTGGTACGCTCATACTCCGCCGCACACCATATTCCCCACCCACCTCCTCGCCGCGATAACAACACAGCGCATCGATCGATGAGACATAACCCTCGTATGGAGCCTTTACCTTCGTTGCCGCCCGTGGCAAATTTCTCATTCGCGCATGTACTGTTGACAGTTGATTCCGATATCCAAGAGCCACTGGATGCAATTTCCTCAATATGTGCAAGATCTCGCTATAGTCTTGCTGATGAATACGGCTCTCATCTTCCACCCCAAGGCCAATTCGTTCAACCCGAGAATCGTGACAGCTCGAGTATAAATTCATATCCAGGAAGGCAAGGACTGTTCATCCGTACAAACGCATTGGCAGATAGCGCTTTAAGCGTAGTACACGAGGCATCGAGTAGCAGCGCTGCTTCTGACTCTGGTACAATGAAGAGCGCTTATGGATCACTACGACATGTTCTGTCTCGTCGAGGTACGGCACGTACACTCGATACTGGAGAGGCTTCAGACAGTTATGTTGGGCACTCAGGATACTCCTGGATAGTGCAACGGGAAGGAAGAGAGTCAATCGTTTTGGCAGGAGACCCTCAACCGTCAAGTCAAATAATCACAGAGCCTGCAACTGAAGCGACCTACTCGCCACGCAATCGCGGGAAGACCTCGATTTTTGCTGTTCCTTTCTCGAAATCTTTTGGATTAACCTGGCTCTGGAGTAGACAGAGCCCAAGTACTGGGGTCACTGCGGAGTCTCTATTGCGCAACACTCTCCTCTCCTCCTCCGCGTCCGATGTCGGCTGAACAACATGTTGGAGAAGAAAATTATCAATATCAACAGCATCTTACCAGGCAATTGGGCCCTATAATTCACCAATCAATCATAAGCGATACTTGGTGTTACGAAGACAAGCGATTCGGTCTATATGGTCGGCTTTTGAAAGCAATATATACGACTACAACATCCAAGCATACCTTGTGGGACAAGGATGAATTCATCGCCTCGAGAGACCTCTTTCATGAAGCGGATAAGATATACCCACGACAAATTATTGAACCCTTGTCTGGCCAAGTAAAATCATCTTCAAGCACAAATTGGTCGAAGGTGATATGCAGGAAGTCAACCATCGATGAGAGAAACGACATGTTCCCATCACAGGCGATAGGGAGTCAGTCGGTCAGTTTCTTCAGCGGCTGGCAGCCGCCTGACTCCTCGAGAATCGAGAAGAGCATCATCTTTACTACTCAAGTTGAAGCATCAGGGAGCGCCAAGAAGATTCAATTTCCATTCCCACGCACAATATATTCATCATTTGCAACGCGTCCACGGTGATGGGGTACGAGAACCAAAGTCTACTGTAGATGCCGCAGAAGTACATAGCTGGTGGTGACGCTGATACTCATGTGAAATCAGTAGCAGTACATAGCAACTTTATGTTGTGTTTCATAGATATCATCCTATAGAACGAAAAATGAAGAGAATGTCGACCTGAATTGAAACACATCGTGAGCATCTAGAGCTCAAATGTGCGATTAACGCTGCGGGCTGTTTGTCTTTGAGCGGGACCAGCAAAATGCCAATCATTGATGATCGTCCTTGAATCATACCAGTGGAAACTGGTCAAAGGGCGAAGGTAGCGCTCATGGTAAGAAAGAGAAGAAGAAGAGTTGCGCCTAAATTTTGAGGAAGAAGACATTGCCAAGGTTGCCCGAATATTCCCCGAAACTCGTGGCTTGTGATTGGCCACGGCTTTTGGTGGGCTGTTCCGAGGTCTTGGCACTACTCAATTGAGAATCCCAACGACTTCATCTTCATGTCCACAGCTCAACGTCGCGCGGTTTGGTCTGAATTGCAAACTAATTCCCTCTCCACTCTGTCAACAACTGAGCCAAAATCATGCTCGCTCAACGCGCTATGCAAGTCTCAGCCAGGCGGTTGCTGCTTGGCCAACATGCTGTCTCCACAGGCCAGATGATGGGCATCCGGAGGTATCATCTCGCCTTATACGTACTTACAGGCTCATACTAACTCAATTGCTTCTTAGAACCGTAACAACTCAGAGTGGCGAAAGCGAAATCCTCATCAAGCAGCGTCTGAACCGACCTGTCGCCCCACATCTTACCATTTACGAACCTCAAATAACTTGGTATCCATCCATGTTCCACCGTCTGACTGGTGTTGCGCTCTCCGGACCTTTATATCTTTTCAGCATTGCCTATCTTGCGGCACCATATCTAGGATGGCACCTCGAATCGACTGTTCTTGCCACTTCTTTTGCTGCTTGGCCAATTGCAGCCAAGGCTATCGCAAAGACCACCATTGCATTACCCTTCGTCTTTCACTCGTTCAACGGCATCCGCCATTTGGCGTGGGATCTTCGTCTAGGATTTTCAAAGGTTCAGGTGGCACGAACAGGCTGGTTCGTCATTGCTTTATCGGCGGTGACAAGCTTGTATTTGGGTCTGGCATACTAAAGAAGGAAGTCATATTTAGTTCCATCTATTCGGTCTTGAGGTGGCATTGGCAGGTCGGGAGCTTGTATGTATATGTGGCAATGAAATATTAACAATACACTTACTAGAAACAACATGCGTTCTCTCAACCCAATTCACAATTGGGACAGGTCAATTCTCTGTCTTTTAATGTTGGTATATTGTTTCACGTGACCAAACACTTGCTCAGTGCTGAACATTTCCATCTTTTCCAAAAAGCCCTGACTAATACAACAATAGTATTCTTGCAGCCTACATATGAAACTCTCTCTCTCTCTCTCCCGCAAAAGAACTTTGACTACCTCGCCTGCCAGGATCCATGGTCTGCAGAATAACTGTTCACCGTGTGTTTGAACTGAATTACCGCTCGAAATAATGATCTGTCCAGGTCCACCTCTTCCACTTCCAAAGGGCTTTACAACAGCAGGCGACTACGTCGATTCGCTGTTAGACTTTGCGACAAAGTCACATATTTTGCACTACCTCTGTGGAGGTGTTCACATTCTAGACTTTTTCACTCAGAGTCCGGATCTCTATTGCACAATCATTCCCGAAGAATGGCGACAATGGTTTGATACACAAGACATCCAAGATATATTAGAGTTTCTACTGAGAGAGAACCCCGATGTCTCTGTATCCGCAAAAAGCCTTCACTCCACAGCTCAAGAGCCAAGAAGTAAAAATGGTGGCCCCATGCCCCCGCAGTCTCTGCTTCAATATGTCTGCAGCATCAAAAAGCTGTGTTTGGATACTTCATTCTCGCCGCAAAAGAAAGAGGCATCAAAGGTGTCCAAACCACGGCAATCAGTGAAGCAGAATAAATCAAACTATATGCCATCAAACCATGCTCTGATCGCAGGAATGAGCCCCAAGAAACAACATGAAGTACTACACTTTGCAAGCTTCGTTGCCGAATTGACCGATTCTCTCAACGCAGCTATGGAAAAAACCAACAATTCGCTAATCTCTCACATTGTGGATTTTGGTTCTGGCCAAAACTACCTGGGCCGTACTTTGGCGACTAAACCTTACTGTAAAGATATTATCGCCATAGAGTCTCGGCCTCATGTGGTACAGGGAGCCAAGCGAATGGATTATCGAGTCAATCTCGTAGCGAAAGAGGTAGTGATGAGAAATAAAAAGGAGTTTAGGAATAATTCTGGAACGAAGCAACTAAAGAAAAGTAATGGTTTGGCAGACGTTGACTTGGAAAGTCTAAGCACCTTTCAACCTTCAAACGATTCTTCAACTACCGAGGCCAGTCACAAGGAGGCGAAGTTGGATAGTGTTAGTGCTGCTGATTCTTCAATGGGGAGCGTACAGTACGTTGAGCACCAAATTTCAAGTGGAGATCTCGCACCAGTTATCGAGAAAATCAAAACCAAGCCTGATGCCGTGGACGTAGCTCGAGGCCACAACCCACGTTTTGAACACAAAATGATGGTAGTGTCGTTACATTCTTGTGGCAACCTCCTTCACCATGGCATTCGTAGCCTTGTTCTGAACGATTCTGTCCACGCTGTGGCCATGGTTGGATGCTGTTACAATCTAATGACTGAGCGATTGGGTCCTCCAACCTACATTTCACCATCACTACAGCATACCTTCCCCCGAACTGCCCAAGCTTCGGCGCGACGGGATCCACATGGCTTCCCAATGTCGGAACGCCTAGCCACACTCCAACATACCATGATAGAACCATACAACTACTTACGTCTACAACAGACGGTCGATTCAAATGAGATTGAAGGACTAGCATCGATTCAGACTGGACTACGGCTCAACCTCACCGCCCGGATGATGGCGGTTCAGGCGCCTCGGAACTGGACACCCGATACATCAGAAGGCTTTTTCACGCGGCACTTCTATCGTGCGTTGCTCCAACGAATTTTTGTCGACAAAGGGGTGGTAGATTCTCCGAATCATAATAGTCTCCGCTCAAGCGGTGTATCTCTGCCCGATACTCTCGATGGAACTTCACCAATTGTTATTGGAGCTCTTTCCAAAGGCTGCTACACAAGCTTCACTACTTATGTAAGGGGTGCAGTTGCCAAGCTTGAACAGATTGCTATCAAGGAACGAAGTGGAAATGGACAAGCATCACGAACTTCCGACCAAACTTCCCTGATGGGCGATGAACTGCTTAAGCATAGAGCCAATAATTTTGATATCGCCTCTCAACTGGCAAAAGAGAAAGTCGGGGTGTTGACAGACGAAGAAATTTTAGAGTATGAGACTCGTTTTCAGCAGCGGAAGAAAGATCTGTGTATAGTCTGGAGTCTCATGGCTTTCAGCGCGCAGATTTTGGAAGCACTTATCTTGATAGATCGGTGGCTTTGGCTCAAGGAGCAGGATTGTGTGGAGGAAGCCTGGGTTCAGACGGCTTTTGAGTATGAGAAAAGTCCTAGAAACATGGTGATCGTGGGAATAAAAAAGAGCCTGAAGTTCGAAGAGGACCACAGATAGTCACGTTGATGATCTTCAAATCGACCATGATACTCGGTTAGAAACTTATGTACAAAGGTCATCTTTAAGTTTGGTGTAGTCTAAAAAACACCTGGCTGGAAAGCATCTGACTCTGTATAGGTTCCCACCAAAGCCTATCGTATACAAGTGTACCCTGAAAGCGTGCTCTTATGATCTGAGATGGCCTACCTGAACAGGCTTACTAGTAGACAGCCTAAACAACATAAATAGCTTCCATGCAGAGACAGCATGGTACCGGTAATCACGAAAAGACAAGTCCCTGCTTGGGACGACGACAACACGCCAGATTACCAGGCATCGAATTATCGAATATAAACAATGATTTTTGGAACTAACGCAGACTTGAATATAAAAGCCATAGCTTCAATCAAAGGTGTAGATCAAAATGCCGACGTGGTCAATGAACGTCATTTAACTATGCCACGTCTAATCTGATTGACTGTTTCAGCATCTTGTGCCAGAAAGCATATTGGACGCCATACTAGAGATCTTGAATAGTTTCCAAGAGGTTTACGAAATAGAACTGCCAACTGATAACAGAGTAGGTAGTGTACTTGGATAGCCGAACTCCAGCCAAGGAGAAGATATCGAAGCTTACCTCATGCAATATTAAAATTGCAATCATATAATGGTATCAAAGCCAAACTTAAAATAATGCAAGTTTTGCTATATGAAGAAAATAGTTGCAGTAGCCGAGGCGATAAACAGGAGGGCGCATAAACTCATGGAATCTGATTCGCGGTTGGTGGTCCAGTTGACATGAAATTGACAACGCATCGATGTGATGCGTTGGCCCACAACAACGAATGGGCGAAAGATGACTTAGTGCTACTAGTAGCCATCAAACAGCAAAAGCATCAATTGCAGGTGGTAGGAGGTCGGGTTCAGGTCAGGGTCCAAGGATCAAATGAATAACGCAGGAGATGAGAGGTTCACAGCCAAGAGACGGGATATCCTTGGAAACCTAGTGGTTCAAAGTTCCAAACACTCATGTAGGAAAGATAATAGAAGATTCAATATCGTCTGGCGTAGCTACAATGTAGAAAATACTCATAGTGAGTGGGGCAACGAGGTTTCGAAGCTGTGTGAGTCACGGCTACAATTGGCTGTCGGCGAGCTCTCAGAGATGGTGAATCAGAGAAATAGAGGACTTTACATGTTTCAGTGAATACCATCGACGACAGTTTTGGTAACGTAGGAGCTGTACTCTAGAGTAGTAGAGTAGTAAAGGGAATGGTGGCGACTGCGGTCTTATATGCAGCTGGACCTGTTTGGAAAACTTTACATTTGCCAACGCATGCACGCATATAACGGTCTTTCCTACTAGCTGTAGCGATTGGGCAGAAACGCTGGTTGAGAGGTGCTGAACTCGATAAGTTTGTCCAGGCTCAGTGTTCATCCGGTCAAATCACCAAAGCACAAAGCCCCAAGCATGAAGCGGTGAGAGCAGCTGGAAGATTCATGGTGCGATGAAATGATTTCCATGGACTTTTGATTCTAGGACCTTTCGGAACCGTAGAGCTGTATCGCAGGTGATAGGCACAAACCCCTGTTATACAATGCTGAAAGCGGTCTGACAAGCCGCGAGCGTATGGATGGGTGTGGGGAGTGGTTGATACACCATGAGCTACCGGTGGGTACCGTACACGTACAGTAGAATATACAGTTCAATACCAAGGGCGAGTGCTAAGAGGTACTGAAACCAAGCCAATCAAGATCCTGTCCTGCACAAGAGTCAGCAGAAAAGCATGAAATGATTCAAGGATGGGGAATGTCTAGCCGCATTGCCACTGGACAGTGGCACTGGTCGAAGTTGAAGTTGGAGTTGGAGTCTGGTGTCCTATCTCTGCTGCGCGTTCTGAGGTTGAAAGGGCAAAATGTGGCCTGTTGATTCAGCTGCAGATCTAGGAATCTAATTGGGGGAGACCCTGGACTAGAGGAGTATACTACAGTGCAAATTTATATAGTAGCGTGCTTAGTAGTCCTACATAATACTAGGGATAATATATCTTAATATTTAACTTTATATATTCTTAGTATTATTTAAATCCTTAGATCTTACTCGTTTTAACTAATCTCGTTATGGCGTCTCTTCCTACGACGAATATAGGTAGGCACCTTAACAGATTTAAACGCCATTAGGTACAAGATATAATCCTTTAAGAATACTTAGCTCGTAAGATTATGAGCACTCTTAACTATTCCTTATAGATTATCACTTACTAGCGAAAGAAGCTTAAAATAACTACTTTATTTAATACCGTTAGAGTCGTTCAATAGCGGCCCTTAATTAATTCTTTAAAAACTATTATATTAGTAGAATATCTAATGTTAAAACCTGATTCTACTTAATTTGAAATAGTAGATTACCTAACGGATGTCTTTAACGTTAAAGTAAGCCATAATATAGTATACTAAGCGCTAAAGCACATAAAATAGACCAAAAAGAGGGTAAGTAATTACCATCATTACTACAACTTTATTTAATCAATTCTTATCGTATTTATACTAAAACAGTGCTATAATATAGCTATTCAATGGTCCTTACACCTCTAACAAGAATTCTATAACGAAATGAATAATTATTATCTAGATTAGATTGTTTATATAGATAAATATGGCGTAGGAACTAACTATTTAGCCTATAGGATAAGATAGAGCCTAAAGGGTATAGAATGTACTATATTCTTACTACTTTAAAGCTCTAAGAAGTAGAATATACTACTAGTATATACTATATAAGGAATTTTAGTAATAGATCTATATTAATATAATACTAATAGCAAGAGATTTACCTATTAGTATAAATATAACCTAATTCTAAAGTATTCTTCCTTCTCTACGCCTAGGAATTTAGTTGTTATAATAGATAACGCGCGCTTTTACTAAGCTAAAGATTTAAGGGCTTTTTTTAATCGTTTTAGTATTTAACTAGTATTTTTGCCTCCCTATAGCCCTAATTTTAATCCTATTAAGTAATTATTTAGTAATTTAAAAAAGTAGCTTTAATTAAATAATAGGCTTTATTAAGAAGGAAGATAAGAAGGTTAGCTCTTTAAAGAATATCTTAAGTTAGGATTAAAGGAACTTAATACTAGCTAGCAAGTAATAAAGCACTTTAAATATAGTAAATTTAATATTTAGCAATAGCTTATAACTATCTTATTCTATCTAACTCTCTTCTATAAGTCGTTTAGCTTCCTTTTAAGCCTAATTATGCTATTTCTTAACCTAAACGATAAAATAGCTTATAGTATTCTTTTTAATATTAGGGTTAATAGTAGTAAAGACCCTAATATCTTCTTCTACTACTACTTAACTAATTCTTACATACTTACTTTAATAAACACCTAGAATTAACTTCACCTATTTAAACTAAGACGTCTTAATACCTATATAATAAGATAACTACTCCTTAAATATCTTTAACTCTTTATTAGGATTGAAAATAATTAGATTTAATAGCGCGCGTAGTAGTAGACTACTAATACGTAAAATATTAATATTTAGGGTCGTAGTATTAACTACTAGCTTCTCCGCGCCTATAGCTACTATGGCCTAAATATCTACTAGCGTAAAGCTAAAATATAGGTTATTACTATTAAAGTGCCTTAAATTGTTTTTATCTTTACTACTACGCTTACCCCTAGAATAGGAATTCTTATTAAACTATTTACTAGTGCTAGGGGCAAAGATCTCTATTAAAATCTTATCTAGAGGGCGTTTATTAAAGCTCTCTTAAGGCTCTATAGGACTAATAATATTAGCCTAATAACGAAGGGTTCCTAGATTAATAACTAGGTGCTAGTTACTACTTCTAATGACGTAGTAATGTCCCTTAAGCTTTGCTATAGGGTAAAGTAGTTTATAGTAACTATAAGTACTAGATAATATAGCGTAGGTGTTAGTATTATTATAAAGTTAATTCTTAGTAATAATAATATTAATTTTAGTATTATTAGTATCTTTTTAGGAGTTATTTTAGGCCTCTAGTTCTTTTAATATTATAAACTCTTTAGGGGTGCCGTTAGCTTTATTTACTATCTATATTATCTCTTATTTAGGTATAACTAGTTTAGGTAGTATAGTACCTATTTTAGAATAGTTAAAGAAGCGTTTCTTAACCTTTACTAGTTCTTATTTAATATCTAGTCTATTCTCCTTAAAAGTGAATAATATAAATAGATTCTTACCTAATTCTTTAATAGAAAGTTAAAGATACGTCTATATAGACGTTATTAAGCTTAGAGGATAATGTTATTCTTTAGCACGCTAATTCTTCTACTTTAGAGCTTCTTTCTAACTATTAGAAAGTGTTATAAATACTTCTATAGTTATCTTATTTAGTTAAGGCTTATTCCCTTCCTTTTTAATATTATATTTACTAATCTTAGTAGAGATAATTAGTATTAGCTCGCTATTAATTTAAATTAGTATAATTAAACTACTTCCTAGTTATAATAGCAGCTCTAAAACTTAAGATATAGTTAACTCGTTAAATCTAGGCTATTAAGATCTCTAGCTAGCGTTTGCCCTATTATTTATCTCTTCTATATAGCTAATTAAAGAGCTAGGAATTACTATTAAAGAGCTTTGATTTTAGCTCTATATTAGACTTCTAGCAAGTATCTAGAAGGTATAGATATCTTAAGATACTATAGGAGCTATTCCTAGAACTAGAACGTTATTTTAGCCTATTTTACTTATAATCTAAGTAAGTATATCTACTAGCGTCTTAGGTATTAATTTATTAGTCTTCTTCCTATAAGTAGGGCGTTAAGTAGCGATAAGATCTAGATCTACTAATATAGGGCGTTTACTTAATATAATTACTAAGAATAATAACGATAAGGCTATTTGCTAATAATTTAATAGGAATCTAGCTCTTTTAGGCTTTTAAACGGTATAAAGATTAATTAATTACAATATATCCTTAATAAGGAATTCCTACTCTAAAATCTATATATTTTAGCCTATCTTTAGATTACTAGGGAGCATTATAAAACTAGCATTACTTTATAGCTACTAATAGTCTAATTATATACAAATCTACATACTAACGTACTCCTTAATCCTGTCGTGTGATCCAATCAGATTCCTAGATCTACAGCTAAATCAACAGGCCACATTTTGTCCTTTCAACCTCAGAACGCGCAGCAGAGATATTTCGGGCTCATAGGCTGGAGAAGTGTAGAAGAGTACTATGCCCGACATCAGATGTGGATGAAACTTTTCGGATGGTTTAGATCAATTGCGTTCTTTTGCGATAGCTAGGTAGTTTGCATCTGGATGGCATTTTAGACCGTTCATGGTATCAAAATACTAAGGCAGTAGCCAGGACCAGGAGATGAATGGTTGATTGATGGTTGGAGATAGGTATTCCCAGTTCCCACTGCCCAGCCATCTCTCATCTCATGGTCCGATCCAACCCTATTCTCCTCATTCCAAACAATCAAGACCAACTTAATTTTCTTCATCTTCAATCTCATAGTACTGGTATCCTTACTCTCAACAAAGGCATACACTCAGGCGGCCTGTTGTTGTGTTGTTGTGTTGTTGCTGTTGCTGCTTCTTCTCAACTGCGCGGTACAGGTACCAGGACTCTACTCTAGAGTAGTACTCTATGCTGCAAACCTGCAACTTCCCCGCTAAGCTGTTGACTGTGATTCGAAAAGTGCTCTGCTTACTTCTCCATGCTTCTCCACTCCTAGTCTCCTACGCTTCTTCTACTCTAGTCCTCTAGTCCTCTAGTCCTCTACAAACTACTCCACCATACTCTCCTATCACCAACTCTTTATTCTCTTCCCTTACTCTACTCTACCTTCCACGCATATTTTCTGTCCCTTCACTTGCTTCGCCCCGCCAAATAACAACTGTTCCTCTCTTTCTGATCAGTCGGCCAAACCCGCGCATCGCCCAACTGTTCGCTGTGCAGCTTTCAAGGCCATACATCTTTCGCCCTCATTCGCAAACCCATACGCTACTGGCCACGCTGTGCTACTTCGCCTGGGCAGCCTTGATTTATGTACTATTCACCAACGCAATTAACCATGCCGTTGTAGCACTCGACTTAGTCGACTAGACTCTGCGCCCACCTGCGCATTCTGTCCAGCCAAATATGCAACAAAGCCAGCAAGTCCACTCAACGTCTCCCTCCGCCACGTCTCCTCGTAAGTTATTTTTTATTAGTCGCTTTTTCCTACAGTCCCAATTCATCTTGTTACATATCACTCCATTGCCCTGTTGCGCCGGCTCAATGTTGTTGCTGCGTTGCCCTGTGGCAGACCAATAGCCTTGCCGCCAGCCTCGACCGGTACCTTCTTCTGCACCGTTTCTGTATGATGCGTTGTCAAGCCGACTTACACGCCCCCTCGCTCTCACAGCTCTCACACGCCGTGCTTCCGACTGCTCAAGAAGCCTCACGCCCTCTGCTTCCGACCTAAATGAGCCTCTACCTCATCCCTCTCCCTCCCCGTCGATTATCTCCCCTCTACCTCCCTCACCCTCGCCGACGGGGGACACTATCTCCAAGGATGCGAGTCCTGATCTAAGTCTTCATCGTCCCAAGATGCCTCATTCTTCGGTTTCCGCGCCTGCTACCACATCAGTTTTTCCGAGATTACTGCCCTTGGACCATTCGACAATAACAGAGGCTTACTTGCCTATCTCGGCTCTTTCCAATTCCAAAACCTCTCTTTCCGAGCTTGCCCATTTGATCCGTTTCCAGCGTTACCAAGAGCAAAGGAGATCCCAGTCTCGCATTCGACTACATAGATGGCTAGTATCAGCAGCTTTGTCTGCACGCATGCTACGATGTGGCGAACTTGCTTACAAGACCTTGGTGGATTGCTTTCGTGATGATGACAGAAAGGGTTTTGCGACCCTTCATGCCGCTCTTCACGATGTTCGCAGCTCCTGTGATGCTACTCGCCGCTATGCTCTCCTGGAAGGCGATATCGAAGGTTCCAAACTCAAATCACAGCCTGGCGCTGATCCAAGTCAAAATTCCTTTTCAACCTTTATGCATGAGATACCCCAGAAAATTCGCAATGATCTTTTGGCTTTCATTTCCGAAATACGTACCAATCCCGATTTTCTTGCCTCTCGTCTGTGTTCCTTGTCTCAACAAGAACTAAACAAGTTGGCTTCTTTTCGTCCTTCTGTGGATACCAACGATTTTGCCGTTATGGCTTCTGGCAAAACATCCTTGAAGAGAGGTGGAGTATTTACCACGGCCACTCCAGTTGAACGACTCCTTTCTTTCCAGAGGCATGACGGCCTGTCTGCGTTGTTATTTACTATTTTCGCCAACTCTTCAGGCTCGGATTCCATGGAAGATCTCCGAAGGACCAATACCTGGGCTACGGCATGTGCCAAGCTCTTCTTAGAAAAACCAGGAAATGAGCGCCTCATACGTAGTGTTTTAGATGCTTTTGCTGGAATGCGTGATTGGCCTGTAAAGCACAAGCTAGAAACCTTCCTGATGCAAGTTCTCCAAGATGGCCAATTTCTTTTGGAAGGTCCGCCAGGAAAAGCTGGCTCCATTGATGAAAAGCAGGTAAACAAACCATTTGAGTACATGGCAGATGAATTCTTTGATCGTTCTGTTAAATCTCTTCTTGCTTTGATCGATGGAGAACCAAGCGCAGGAGGACTTCCGGAAGGTGCGATTGAAATTGGCCATGAAATCCTTCGGAAAGTAGGCTCTTCCAAGAAACAACGATACATGGCAGAATTCCATATTCTTTATCGGTGGTTTTTCAGTTCATATCTTCCAGCTGCCCTGATGTATCCTGAGGTATTATCTGGAATCTAATTTCATGGAGTATGTTTTCTTGCTGACATTGCTTAGGCTCATGGTATCATGGTTAGCTATCACATCTCAACCTTTGCAAGAGAACGCATATTGAAGGAATTGGCAACACGGACTCAGATCCAGGTGTTTGGCGTGTTCAACTCTGTGTAAGTTGCGTTACGATATATGTCGCATTATTGGTTAACAGTTTCTTTAGCCGTCAATCGGTCCCCGTTTGGCCTGAGACCAAAGCCCACGTGGAACGACTCTTGGACCAACTGAGGAAACCACGAGGATTTTCAAGGCCTGTACTAACTCCAGCCAAAGCACTGTCATCCCCAAAAGAGACCGTGGAGGTTCAGCCATTCCTGGTGCTCTGCCCATCTGACATTAAAACACTTGTGTATTCTCTTTTCCCTGAGCGCAAGCAGAGCTTTGCAACAGAAAAAGACATTCCCAACAACGGCCTGCTCTCAAGTTCTTCGTCAATATCCGGAATTTCCATACCTTTTATTGGAGCCTCCACTCCTGGCGATGGAAGTTCCATTCTCAGCCAGAGCGTGTCCTCCATCACAAGTGATTCCACCTCTCGAGAACCGCTTTTGAACAGATCTGCATCCGCGGACAGTCTGGTACAGGAACGACACAATACGCCAACCAACCAACCAGAGTCAACTGAGGAATATGGCCGCAAAATTCGCATGGCTTGCTCTGAAATGTCGCGGATACTTGGTACTGATAGTGTTGCCGGAGTATGCCATCCATTCGCTGATCGCTGGGCTGTCTTGCACATCTCTTCCGACGGAAGACAGCTTCTCACTAGAATGCGAAAAGATGTGGAAGATGAAGAAGAGATCGAGGACGACTCACTCGACAGTGGTAGTGAAGATGAGAACGGTACGTATGGGAATGATCTGGAAAATGATTACCACCAGTTGAAGGATTCCATCTTCAAACTCCTATCGGAATACGAGCTGCCAAAAAATCTGAGTGAGTCCAAAGCTTTTAGCAATGGAAAGAAGCTACAAAAATCTCGCAAAGCAATCAGTGGCCTAAGGAAGACGACACCTGTGCTTGCAGATGATCCTTCCTTGAAGCAACTCTACGACGTCCATGAGAGCTCAGCCAAGGAAAGAATATCGGAATTGGAGATCATGCTTGAAGCGGCACTATATCAATGCAACATTCGAGAAGAGTTCATGGATGCTGTCCTCTGGTATAAATCCCTTGATCAGCTTCAAAAGCTTTCCTCCTCTTCTCTCAAACGCGATGGTTACGGTCCCTTACTTCATTACTTTGCTCGAGGTCCCCGAGTGTCCCTTGGTCGATGCTTCAGTGCCATTGAAGAGTTTGATGCATGGTTTGTCTGGTTGAAGCAGTCACAAGAGAGGCACGACAGTCAAATGGAAGATATGATGGTCACCTTCAAGGTTCTGCGCGACAAGATGTGGTATAAGAATGCTGTTCTGACCTCTGCCGGCTACGAAGAAGCGAAAAACGTCACTATTGCTCTCAAAACAATGGGAAAGAAGTCGGACAAGACTGATCAGAAGCCCTCTCAACAACAAAAAAAGAACTTTGCAAGATCGAATACCACAAGTATCTTCATGAAGTCCGAAACACAGACTCTCAATCTTCTAGCTGCTGCAGAAGACCACGGTGGACCAAACAAGCTCTCGGATGATCAAGTTGAATTAACGAATGTTTGGCTGGCCCGAAATAGTGTCGAAGCTGATTTTTGCAAGGGCGAAGAACGCATTCATCGCTTTTGCGTCGAGATTGACAAGACCGTCAATAAACTCGTCGGTGATGGGGTTCTAGACGGCCCTGTGCTTTGGTCGAGCGATTTGTACCGTAGAGACAAGGAAATACTTGATGGCGGAAGATCAGATTTTTGGCTCACAGGCCCAGGTCTCATCATCCCCGGAGAGGAAGACTTTGACTCTAATGCCAGCCGTCCAGCCTCTATGAGCCTTGATTTTGTGCAAAGACCCAGCAAAGGTAGCCTCAGGTCCATCTCCACTCAAGCCTCGCAACAGAGCATTACATCCTCGGAGTGGAGTAATAGTGGCAAACCTGTTAACCTGATGGACGCACCTCAGGATTACTTTGGCACTTCCAGCCCAGCTCTCACGATTGATTCCACCAAGACCTTCTGGTCCCCATTCCAGTCAAAGGACGAGCAAAAATCCAAGCCCGGCTTGGATAGACTTTCATCCGCTACTTCAACCAAGTCGTCATCTGCCCTACCCAAGACGAATTCCGAGGAGAAGCGACGGTTTCTTCTTGATCTCAAGCAAAGCTTGACAGGTCTGCTCCTTAGTGATCTAGGTGCTATCTTGTTCAATGAAGGCAGCGAGACCGACGGCTGGTTTGCAGGCGAATATGTGGAAGAATGCATTCGCCGTCGAGATGTTGATGATAAGAAGCGGAAACAAAAGCTATTGCGAAAGAAGAGTATGCGTAGTCTCAAGAACGCCCGAGACCAACAGAAAACAACAATACCAAATATCGACAATACTTCTCGAGGTGACCGCACTACACCAACTCCATCCAACCCCACTCCTACTCAGCCTGAGCTGGACAATGCAGATGTAAGAGAAAGTTCGGGTAACTCGGGCGCAGAAGTTCAATCACGTTCTACCCCAGTCATGAAGAAGACATCATTCGCCGACTTCCCATACCACAGTGCCTATCGACTACTCTTGCGGAAGTTTTCGACTCATCCCAACCCATTTTCCAAACTTCAAGCGCTGTATGAGCTAAAACTTCTCATTGAGCATTCCATCTTTGCCAAAACAGGCAAGGGTCCGCTGCCCAAGAGAGATACTCTTCCGCCAGTTCCGCCATCCCCTACTCTTGGGGCTACGCCGGAGTTGAGCATCAGGACTTCTTCTGTACCCGTCACTCGTGCTCAAAACCTTCAGGAAGCAATTGCTCATGTCGCAGAAAGACGTTCACACAATATCAACACTCTGCAAGCACAACCTGGGCGTGGATCCCCAATGCCAGTTCGTATTGCTGGCTCGCCAAGCAGCGATCCTACAGTTGAGGCTCTCCAGGCTCTGTTTAGGGACTCCAACATTCGTCCTAAAACACTATTCCGCGATCTACAGTATATCGCTGCTTTTGTCCCAGCCCAGATGCTTGACAAGACCCCTCGCGGAAAAGCGTTCTGGGATGCAGGTCTCGCTGCATTAGGATTAAAGCAAGATGTCGTGCGGTACATGGTTGCCATTGCTGATGGTATTGTTGAGGAGAACACCAAAGAACGCGGTGTTGCTGCCCAGCAAATTGCAGCTCAAGGACCTGCAACTGCAGGACCTACAGTGCCGATTACAGTCAACACAGCATCCCAGTCCGCACATGCTCCAAGATACACCATGCAGGATGCGGCAGAGATGTTCCTGATTACTGCAAAGGAAGGTGATGCTGCTGCGGAGCGCGAGTTAGCCATCTTCTATCTTACACAGCCCGATGGTTTACCCAAGACCACTCTTCCGCTTGCCAAGCCACGTGAAGTGTTCAAAGGCGAGATCATTGCTCGCAAACGAACCGCTGACGACTTGCGCCGAAGTGATCCAGCCACCATGTGTTTGGCACAGCACTGGATGGAGATGAGCCGTAAAGGGGGTGACGAGCTTGCGGCCAACTACTTACGATCACGCGATGACATGGAACGAATTCCCTAGAGGCATATTATTATTGTTCTTTCAAGCCCACCCTTGTGCTCTTTTGTCTTGAACTTTGTTCGAAGCGAGCATATTCAGCGAGCATTCACATGTTTTTGTTATTTATTTAGCATCATTGCCGATTCCCCCTTTGCATTTATTATGGTTGGAAGCGGATCATGGTTGCATTGTTCAAGCATTCGGCTTTTTTCTTGATATTTCTCCAATCTGGACGAAGTTGAATCTTTTGCATATCATGATTATAGATACGTAATGCACTGCTGATGGTAAGCTCTTGATGAGCTGCAGTGCCTAATATACGAAGAGAAAATGAATTCAATAATGAGCAACTTGAGTGCCTGTGGGTTGACTAAATACCTGACGTGATGCCATTGAATGATTTGCTTCCCTTCGAGTACTTTATTGCCCATCGAGGACTCTATTCCACGTCGAGTGCTCTATATGCTCTATCGAGTGCTTTGTTTTCTACAGAGATTTATATGAAAGTAGAAACTGCTACATGCAATAATCTATTCCTTTGGCTCAGTGCACGCTAGTCCTCTGACCTAGTACAAGTCAGTCAAGCTGACAGGGTTCGTCGTTAGGTTGATGATGTAGGGCATTTCAAGTCTTGGTGGTGATGTTACAACATCTCATCATTGCTGGATTTAGATTTCCGCACTTCTATTTCCAAAGTCCAATATCTAGCTCTACAACACACTCTGATAATCTGACAACATCCAAAAACAATGCCGATTGAAACAATCACACCAGCTGTGCTGTTCAAAACAGCAGCGTTTCTCAATGCCATTACTATACCGGGGCATCTTGTCTTTGGTCTGGACACTGTTCATCCTGGTCTGAACACTATGGAAACCAAGACGAGAAAAGGCAAAGTTGCCAAGGCTTCTGCTCAAGCCTGCTTCAATTACATCAATGGCGCGCTACTCACGGCTGGTATGTTATGCTTCTAACAGTTAGACGAGGGATATAACTGGAATTAACGTATGTAGCCTTGTTAAACTGGCAATGGGCTCGAACCGCTGGCCCAAAGACGCGTGAGGAAATTATCATTTTCTGGACGTTAGTGATCAATGGCTTTATTGATGGTATGTATTGCACACACATGGTAGAACGAACATGAGCTAAACGAATCTAGGCTTGACTTATTTCAGAGCAGGAGAGTATGGACCTTTGGGATTTGCTTGGGTTGCTCCAGGTCTCAGTGTGGCTGCCAAGTACCTATTATAGATCTGATAGGCAGTTCAAAGGATGTGTATATAGACACTTATCTAGGAAACAGCGGTGTTTGATCACAATCTACAAGCCTCCCTCAAAAGTGGTGCCACCTGCTTTCTGGAGTGCTTAACTGCTTTCTGCACCCATACTTTGAGTGATCCCTTGTCAATATCACCCATTTCTCCTTTCCAGGATGCTAGAGACAGCTTGGAGGTACTATTTTTCTCAAACTGCTCCAATGAGCACACTGCTGACTCGCTGGATGCATATACGAGAAGCTCGCGAGAAAAAGCGTCACCTTCAGAAGTGTAAGTCGTCATGATAGCAAACATGTCCAACTTCCTGTCTTTGGCAAATAGTGCAACGGAGTCTGCAAAGCTTGAGGCGGCATCTTCAGACGAAGCTTTATCGATTAGGAAAGTCAATGGCTTGACCACCGACGCAATTCCCAGGTGCAATTCACCAGCCTCCCACTCTTTGTAATCCTTGCGCAAAATGTCGTGGAGACACAATCGACCAACATCTTGCTTCGCATTTTGCAGCTCGGCATAAAAAATGCCGGGATCAAAGTCTGGCAATTTGGTCTTGAGATATGCAACGGCCGCTTCATCATGGGCGGTGACCTTGCTCTTGTCGCCCATATTCACGGTATCAATGAGTATGCTCGCTAGTGCCAGCTTGGCGACCTGAGAATCGGACTCTCCAGCTGGTTCCAATGAGCTCCATTGATCTCCGAGATATTCGACGACTAGGCTGGTACAGCTACCAGCCTTATCGATTATGCGCGGCTCATCTGGGGTATGATCTGGAACGGTGTGTTCATCATCGTGATGATCAATCGTCCCAACTAAGCGCTGGCGATATATTCCACCTAATGCGCCTTGAAGAGCGTTGTGGTCAACTAGAATCCATTGGGTGTTTTCAGGCGCAAAGCCTGACGTGAGATCTCTGGGTAAATCATCAAGTGTGATCAGGCTTGAAGGTTGCAAACCAGCATGAGGGAGAAGGGCAGAGAATTCGGGACGAAGGGCGATATCGGCGGCAGGAATATTGGTTATAGGAATGTATAAGGAGCCGTAGGCAGGCTTGTGAGTAGCAGAGCGAATATAGGAATAGACGAGGGAGGAAGTTAACGAATCGAGGTCTATGCAATATCAGGACAATGGGTTTAGCAGATGATGCGGGAGAAGCTCACCTGCAGATTCATTGCCAACGACCAAGGTGAGTTTTTGTTGAGATTGTATGGCCTGATGAAGAGATTCCTTTGCTTTGGCAAGAAAGGCTCTAATGGAGAGGCGCGAGGCCATTGGAGGTGTAGGTAAAATGACTGTTGGCGCAGGCGATTAACAGATTGGCGTTAGGGTAACAGCGGGAAAATGATGATTAGATGGAAATGTACCGTACTGGAGGTCAATGCGGATGCAATTTCAACAGGGCTGGATAGCGCTGATCCAGATCTTAGGATCTCAAGAGTAGGTGGATTTCGGGAAGATATTTGAAATATCAAATCTTAAATTAGGTCGTTACTACTAGTACTTAGGTAGTATTTATCAAATACAACAAGATAATAGGCCAGTGTTTCATGAATTCAAGAAAGTTTAAAGAAGGGTAGTCTGCTTTGCACCTGCTATTCCAGGATACAAACAACACAGAGCTTGCCAGTGAAAGAATAACTCTTATCTGCTTGCTTGGGCCATTTGAGAGTAAGATGAGCTAGCGTGTGGTACTGCATAACATAGAATGCCATTATATGTCATTGATTCTGCCCAAAGCCCAAGGAAGTTGACAACTTGACACACAAGTATCGGTAACTGATCTAGGTACTATGAACTATCGTACGGAACATCAATTGAATTTGGTGGAGCACGTGGAGTGCTGGGGAAACACCATACTAAAAATGGACTAGTGGCTACCCGGTACCTGGGTCTAACTTTCTAAATTTGAATAATTAGGACTGTTTGGGCTTTGGGCTTTTTCTAAAGCTTCGATCGGTCGTTCCTTCTACAGTTTCACAGACCACAGACTTACAGTCCACTCTTTTCACTTTCCAATCTTAATGCCCCAAGGTTGCACTTTCTCATCTTGGACAGCCACCAGCCACCATTGACCGCTTGCCAGATCGAGCTCCCCAAAGCCACTCAAGGGCCGTGACTGCCACTTGAACCAGACTCTGGCGCAAACCGCTTCTCTACTTCCTACATCTTGATCTTCATCACCTCAACACCAACTCCTTCCTCTCTCTCTCTCTCTCTTCATACAACACCCCCTGAACCTTTCTTGTACTTCCTACCCAGGTAGCATGAATACCAAAATCATACCGCCTTTCTAAACAAGTCCTCTGGTGCCGAGCCATGGCTTCTCACCCGCCAATTCCCTCTTCAAACCCCCCTATGTCGCGTTACCGATCTCAACGCAATGCACAAAAACAACGCCCTCCTCAAGTTGTACCGCCTGTCCCTGACCAGTCCGTCAGTCATCATAATGGCGCAGTTGATCGCACCAAGTCCATGTCGCGCTACCATCGCCCAGTTCGTGATGCTCCTGCCGCCCCGGCTTCCCCTCAACCCCGAAATATGAATCCTCTCGCCAGTCCCGTTTCCAGCAGCTCCACATTACAGTCCTCCAACAGAGCTCTTAGTTTGGATACGAAATCACAGCGCCCTACTGTCCCAGCTCAGCTTCCCAGTCCTCCACCACCAGCAATAGCTCCGCCAGCAGCTTTTGCCAGCCGTTATCACGATCGCGTTATCACACCTCCTTCCGTCCCCCATACCTCTTCCAACCGTCGCCCTACTACTGCGAATGGCAAGATAGAGGTCAAAAGGGAAGCCCATGAAACTTCTGAGCGTGATTTTGCCAGACAAGAGCGCATTTTGCGAGCACGACAAGAAACGGATCGAAAGGATCGGAAAGCTGCAGAAGAAATGAAGAGGGCCGACGAAGAGAAAAGGGCGGCAATAAGAGCAGACGTCGAAAAAACACGTCAAAAGCGCGAGTATGAACAAGAACAATTACGAATGGCTGCCAAAGAGGAAGCTGGACTATGGGGTGCCAAGAAGAAATCGGATCACGACAAGCGCAAAGAGCAACACAAAATAGAAAAACTCAAAGCTCAGGCAATGGCCCCTGACGACTCCTTGACATCACCTCTAAGAGAAAAGTTTGGATTTTTCAGGAGACGGAAACAAGAGGATACCTCAGCACCTCTTGCGCCTCTTCCCCGACCAAAAACAAGTTCTGGAGAGAAACCCACCATCAAACCTGGTGGGGGTGGTATAGTACCATTGTCAGATGCGCCAGTCTCTGCTGTCAATCACGGTGATCGCAGAGTGCGCATTATCACACAAGGCAAATCCATTTTGCTACCCATCAAGCCAACCACAACTCCACTTCAATTGATCAGATCTTGTGTTACATTTTTCGATGTGAACATTGACCCTCGAAATAGTTTATTGATGGAGAACTTTTCAAAATGCGGCATTCAGCGCACATTGCGCATGTATGAACATGTACGAAACATTCTGAACTCATGGGATTCAGACGATCAGCATACCTTTACACTTGAGCCGTATGATTCTACTCAAGACAATAAGCTCTATGCAACGTGGGCACCAAAGTCCAAACCAAGTGGTGGCTCTTGGAGCATATACTTTTCTCAAAAACGTGGGAAATGGGACAAGAGATTCATCACTATGACGGCTGAAGGTCAATTAACCTCTTCAAAGAATGAATCAGGCAAGGATACCATGAGTATCTGCCACTTGTCCGATTTTGAAATATACGCTCTGAGCAGAGAGGGAGAGAAGAAAAAGATCAAACCGTCTAAGAAGTACTGTTATGCCATCAAGAGTAACCAAAAGTCGAGTATGTTTCTGGGTGATACTGGATTCATACACTTGTTTTGTTCGAATGAAAAGGCCATCATGCAAAACTTTTATGACACCATTTACCGTTGGCGCTGCTGGTATCTTGTCAATGTCATGGGTGAAGATGGTAGTACCCCGAAAAAGATGATGGAAAACCCATCAGCTTCCACTTCCGCGCCTATGCTGGCTTCATCTCAGTCAAATCCAGGTCATCACCGACGTGGATCGTCGCAAGCCTCGCAGTACGTCTTGGGATCGTTTCTCAACGATCTTGACTTTGATCCCAGTAACTATAAGGTTCGAGAAGACGCCAAGAGGCCAAAACATACTCGCATGCCATCCGATACTCCACTGGCAGCTGCAATTGCCGTTCCCACTGTTAATGGTCTACAATCAGCCTCGGAGCATTCCAAAGCGTTACACGCTCGACAACTTTCTATCCGTCGCGCAGCTACCACGGCCAAACCTCCCGGCGCCTATTCCTCACACGCCCGCGGCGCAAGTAACAACAGTGGTGGCGCCTCGCAGATTACTCCAACCACTAGCTCATTTAACACTACACCCTCAACCAACACACCCTCTTCCCACTCGGCTGGCCTCGGACGCACTTCGTCTGTTCGTTCCACCCGCCAATCTTCAGAACAGTCGACATCCCATCGCCATAACACGTCAAATGGCGGCACAACTCAGCTTTTCCCAAAACCACTCCTCGACTTGACTCCCAAATACGTCGAGCCGGTCCAGCACCAGCGCAAAGGACGCGGTTTCAAGCCTGCTGCTCTAGGGCCTGGCGGTCTCATAGAAAATGCCACTGGCCTTGAAACTCTTCCGGGAGCAATAGTTGTACCTGAGGCAAGAGTCTGGCGCAGCAGGGCCGATTCACATGCTGCTGCACCGCAACAGACCGGTACTCCGAGTGCAGGGCTGGTACGGAATGCCAGTGTACGTAGCACCAAACGAGGGATGGATGGCGCGGTGGGTGGACGAGGTCTCTTGGGTGATCTCGGCCACAATGCAGGATTTACAGGCGGTGGATTGCTCGCTGATGTGGTGCCGCCCAAGTAATGTTAGTTGGAGTTGGTTGATATCACGGCCGAAATTTAATGTGTTTTGGATTTTCGTGTGGTCTGCCACTCATGGTAGCCACGCGTTTTGTACATCATTTGTTTTGATATATCAATAGGACACAAGCGAAGCTGCATTTATGGATCATTTTTCATAGCAAGGCATTGGTATTTTGGCCCGTTACCAGCATAATCGGTAGTATACATGAATCTAATTATCTATATTCTCATTACGAATATCTTACACATTATGCTAGGACGGATTCTATTTTGCTTTGTCTGGGCTTGTGATCTGGAAGTTATTAGCATAAGATGAACAATGTCGAAGCCAATACGCGCTGAAATGATCATCTGATCTTTCCCTGGTAGGTTCCATGGCACTCTATGGGATTCATCAAATGCGATGAGAGCCATTGAGTACGATGGCAATAGCTAGTTCAGCGCAAAGGAATCAGAACTCAAGAGAACCCAAGGCTCTTTTTGATGTCCCAAAGCGCGTTGTAGGGGCCATGTGATGCGATGGGAGCCACCAGGTCTGTGGGCTATCACCGAGAAATTGATAATAGTGTTTTGAAGTAAGGGAACTCACCATATGTGTATATGTTTCTTCCCCATCGATAAATAGCCTGAACTTTAGAATCGACTGATCGCTGTTGGGCTGAGAAGAAATTTCTAAAGCGCCAAATTTGGAGTTGCCATGAGGAGTGTAGCTGTATCCTGTTAGCCTACTTCAAGTCATCATGAGCACCACTTACTTGATCTGTTGATCTTCCTGATCCTTCTGCTTGTACGTGTACGTAGGAGTGTAGAACATGTTCAACGGGCTGACCGCGAATTCGCTCACTTCGCCTGGTAAGGTTCCCGATTCGTCCACCAGCCGTGTTACTGCAGCTTCATGTCGGTCTCCGCTAATAATGGTCATACCGACACCTTGAGCTAGACTCGCCGCCCACATGGCCTCAAGAATAATACGCCGCTCCGCGAGGTATTTGCCCCACGTATCGTTGTCGCCGAAACGCCAGTTCTTGGTGAAAGGGACACTAGATACGATGACTTTCCACTTGACTCCTGCTGGAGGTTCTGCGCGGATCCAATCGAGTAAATACTCAAGCTGCGTTTGGCCCAGCATACTCTTCGCCGGATCCAGTGCATCATTGCTCTCAGGTGTTCGATAACGGCGTGTCTCAAGCATGAAGACGGACACGGGACCTTGCGTGAACTGGAAGTAGCTCTCCCCGTCTTGAACTGCAGGCGGATTGACGGCTGCCTGGTAATGAGTCCAAGGATCAACCGCTGCAGACCAGATGCCAGTTGTGTTCTTATCCCAGTCATTAGCAATTTCGTGATCATCGATTACATGTCTAGATGTATGTTAGCTCCAAGTCACATGGTACTCTAGGTGGTGAACAACTAGATGAGAGCCAGCCAACTTAAAGTCGAGGCATCTAATGTTTAGGAGTTGAGCATATTTAACTTACAGCCAGGGTAGCTCCGCGGTGGCCCGCTGCCAATCGGGGCTTGCGTAGACGCGACGATACTCTGATCGATATGTTTCGATGTCATTACCAAAACGGTGAGGAACGTCAATGTAGATAAAGTCCCCCATGAAAAGCATGAATTGCGCTTTAAGGGAAGGGACGAGCTTGCCTAGCTGCTTAAGGCCTTGAATGTGAAGTGGATGATCAAATGGGTTGTAGGGGACGCGAGCTTTCAAGCAGCTGGTAAAGACAAATGTGAAAGTCCCGTCGTTGGTTGTCGTAGGGTGGCCTGGTAGCGGCGCAGTTCTAAAGAAGCCAGTTTGATTATTGGACCAGGTATACTGATAGCGAGTATTAGGTGAGAGTTGAGGTATTGTCACAGCTGCTGTGTAGTCTGTGTCGAGACTGAGGTCGTTGATCTGAGAAGAGTGTTTCCACGCAGTGTCCGGCTTGAGCCAGGCGCTCGATTCGACCGCCTTGTCGGCAAGTCGATACGAAAGGAACAGTGGTAACTGTTCAACACGAGGCTCTCGAACGAGGACTTTGGCGCTGTCGTATGAAACGAATCCGACTCGAGAGAAGACCAGGTCATGTTCTTCATAGAGAAGTGGTCCACGATATACCATGTCAAGTGTCATGCAGATGAGAGCGAGATTGATTCCAGATGTTATCATGCTCCAGAGCAACGACACGGGGCTTGGAATGCCTAGCAAGAGGGCCTTCAATCGATGCGGCGATTTTTGCGCCAGAGTTATGGTTTCGGTGACATCAATCTCCTCCAACGGGGCTTCCTCGGCCCCCTCTAACAAACTGTTGTCCTCCTCGCTCTCATAGCCTTGGCTGACAGTCTCTCGTGTTATGATATCCAGCTCGTCAGAGATGATCTCAAAAGGGGAGGTTGTCAAGAAGCTGCGGAAGAAGGCAGTGTAGTATATGGCGCTCAAAGTAAGAATTATTGATGGGAAAACCTAATAGTTCGGTCAGATCTTGGTGATATTCTAGTCCTGGGTCTGGCTTACATGGCCCGGAACCTACAAACAATGTTAGATATCGATCGAAATTTGTTCAGATTTGTTCTTACCCAGCGAAGGAAGATATAAGAGAAAAGTCTCAGGAGAGTGGAAGCCACTCCGGCAACGACATCAGATGTGCGCGGCATAGTGGCCAATTATATGGTGCTTGTTTTGATTGTTGCGATCGCAAGTACCAAGATTGCTGATCGTTGTTGTTTAAAGAGATTGTACCGCAGCGACCGCGCGAGAGTTAAAGCAGATGTCGTAGGAGCCAGTTGCTCAATAATAATCCAGTGGCTCTACCTTTTAGTACAAGAAATCCAAGAGAGAGAATATTGACAGAATGAATATAGATGACGTTGGGAGAGGTGGTGTAGCTTGGTCCGTGCTTGCCTATTCTGGTGGTGCTTGTCGCTCTTCTTTCTTCTCCAAATCCACATGTCTCTCTTTCCTCAACAGCTCCCTATACATCTCAACTTATCAAATACATCCAGCCAGTCTTTCATACATACAGTGAACCGACTCAGCTATTTCATTGCCGCCTTTATTGCCCCCGGATAGTCCTGCTCATAGCACGCCACTACCTCCGAACTTGCCGCACCAAACCTTCAACTCCCCTCATTACAACGCAACATGGCTTCACCACAGAATCAGGATCCCTTCCTACAGGTCCAGGCGTATGTTGCACTGCTTGATTCATCGATCTCGAAGCTAAAGTGATTCGCAGCGATGTTTTATCACTCCTCAACCAGTCCCGTCCACTCTTCTCGTCCTATCTTCGAATTAGATCTTCCGCATCCTCGGCTGCATCGCCCGAGCTTGTGGAAGCAAGATCCGAGCTAGAAAGCGTGCTTCGAGACTTGCAAGCAGATCTAGAAGACCTGGTTGAGAGTGTGTCAATTGTCGAATCGGATCCCTATTCCTTTGGCCTGGAAATCGATGAGGTACAACGAAGACGCCAGCTGGTGGCCGAAGTTGGTAGGGAGGTAGAAAAGATGCAGGAAGAACTCCACAAGACGGTTCTTAACGCTCAGACTAAGGCCAAAGCCGCCATGCACTCTCTTCCGGATCCGGACACATTTGATGACGATGACGACTACGCGGCAGCTTTTGAAGGTCAACGGCAACAGGAGGTTATGCAAGAGCAAGATGAGGTTCTAGACGATGTATTTGGTACGGTCACGACCTTGAAGCATCAGGCTGGAGCTATGGGACAAGAATTGGAAGAGCAGCATCAGCTCCTTGAGGAGGTCGATGTAATAGCCGACAGAGTTGATGGTAAAATACAATCTGGACTCAAACGATTAGGCTGGGTAATAAAGCAAAACGAAGGTATGTTAGCAGAAAGCAACCCTCGCGGATTCCTGACTGACCATTCAGACACCTGGTCCAGCTGCTGCATTGCCTTGTTGATAGTTGTACTCATTGTACTCCTACTCATCCTTGTGCTTATATAACACTCGCCAATCTCAATAGTCCGCTATCTACTGGCTTCTGGATGTCCAGAATATCGACTACTAGGCAAAAGGCTACCGTTATTCCCTCGATAATCGCAGAACGAATTCATGCCATGGCTACTTTACATGTGGTCAACGACTGAACTCATATCGAGTCACCACATGAGGACCAGGATACAGTTCCTCGTGACCAGCGATGTCTACTCTGACGACACTCTCCATGAACCTCTTCTTAAATGCACCTAGACGGAATAGTATCGCTCTCTTGTTGCACTTCATGGCTCCCATCGCATACGATTGTTACCATCACAACCGATGGGTTTCGTGGCAGGAAGCCAACATCCGCGCTTTTTTCACATTTTTAGTGTCTATCTAGCCGCGGAAATGTACTATCATCTATAGCTCACATTGTACTTCACCCTAATCATCAAAATCCATCACCCGGGTCCAGGAAGGTTCACCTCAAGACGAAACCGAAATGATCGATACCATTGGACTGCTTGAACATAAATACCTACGGCTTCGGTAAAACAAACTCTTATATGAGCCTGACATACCTCGAACCAGAAGCTTGGCCATCTCCAAGAGCCATTATCAGCTACAGTTCTTTGTCTTGGTATGGCAAATGGAACAGGTTAGGCTCAGGTCCAGGACCAAATGTCCTTACACAGGGACCAAATAGGCCGTATTCTGCCACCAGATTCGCCACCAATCTATTCACAACCCAATTTCTTAGTTTAGCATCAAGTATTTCAAAGATGGTGTACTTGAATCCTGGCTTCTTAGTGTTGAGAGGGGCAAAAGGGTAAAAAGTGGTTTCTGATGCGTTTCGTGCCTCAGCCTCGCACAGGTCAACAAAAGACATACACCACCGGCTGCTCAGGGTCTCAATCTTCCCCTAGTCACTTTACCACAGGGCATGAGAACTCCAATCCTACTCTTGAATCGATTTCAAACTCTTGTTGAAGGATTGATACAATGAAGGTCACACCAATTGTAACAACGAAAATAATGCATCGATTGGTCTAGTGACAACAGTATCAGAAAAGACCACGACTTTTACTACATAGTGATGATGTTCATATTCTGATGGGTTTTGATTTCAGATTCAATTGGCCCTAACAAGCTCTAGAGCAGTTTTCCAGGTACATCTCGCCAGCCTTATGCCGTGCCCGTATTGCGCCCTCGAATTCCATTTAGCTCACATCAATGGCTGGCCACTCATTTTCGTCACTTCAGATAAATACCGTGAAAATGCAAATGTGTACAGGGCCTAGCTGCTTTTCAATGACCAGAATGCAAACAAAAGTATCTTCCCCGCCTTTGTTTTTGTCATCTCCAGGTATCTATATCCAGTCTGAGCTTTTGACCAACACCGAGCCGACAATAATTGATAATGTGCAAGACATCTTCTTTGCATGTTCTTCTTTTGGTTTTATGAGTTGCTGTTTCTTGTTCCGTTTGTCTTACGGACCCTGGCTGAAAGAACGAAACGGTCAATGGCATTTTTTCTTCTGCGTCCTTTGAGTAGAAATGTTTCGTTTCGGCGACTTCAGATCTGCTAGAAACCGTTTCTCAGTCAACACGTTTATCGAAGCTCGAGAGAGAAAGACTCTCTCGCTTGGAATCACTCTTTCCCTTCATCTTCTGCTGTGGCTATCCACTTGCGGTTTGATATTGTCTGGATACACCATTGCTGCGCCGGTGGATGGAACCTTAGTACCATCTGCTATTCTAGTAATACTAGCGGTAAGGTGCACTAGAACGGTCTTCAAGCTTGGGCTAACTGTACCAGTCTATATGTTCTATCGTTTACGTTGTCTTGCATCACATTTTCGCTCGACGACGGTACATTACCATCGAATATGGCGAGCAGCCGGACAGTCCACTTAGACAGCCTCGATATATTGTAGCTCGACTTGGGGGATTAATAACTCTACTTTGGCTTTGTTCGACAGGCTGGGGTATAATTGTTGCCGCGAGACGACCAGTCTGTTTAAACAACCATGTAGGCACGCCGCCATCATGGCAAGCCGGTCTACCGTGCAGATGTCATAGGGGAGCAACTGCAATTTCCATGCTTCTACTGTTAGTTTGTACCTTTTCAAATGACTTCTTGGGTACTAATAGTCGATAGTGTGGTTTCCTGCGTACTATTCGTCTTGATGCAATGGGATGCTAGTCCATTCGACAGCCATCTCCTAGGCCATTTCAGCGTTGCGGACATGCAAGCTAATGATACTGCCTCTGTATCATCGGATCCTAAAGATGAGCTGGGAGCTCCCATGATCCGCGATATATCACTTCCTCTACCAAAGGACCTTCCTCCGCTTCCCAAGGACTACGAAACTCGTGAGAAGCATGTAGATCCCCCAATGAGTCAAAGTCGAAACCCCGTACTTCAGGGTGAAGCACTTTCTCGCTCAGCTTATGTTCTTCCAGAGCTCTTGTTCGAGCCGGATCAGCCTACAGTTATCGTGAACACGATATCCGTCTCCCAAGTCGAGTTACAACACCCTCGTCCAATTCGAAGAATTGCTTCAGCATCATCCTTAATGCCTACTCCTAAACCCATCCATCGGGCTCACCGATTGCATCGTCGATCGCTCAGCGCCGGCTCTGTCTATCCACAACACAAGCCCCTATACAAACCTACTATGATCGACTATCGTGGCTCCTCTTTCATGCATCCAGCAACAAATGCTAGAAGCGCGGCCCCGTCAGCCTGGACCGCCGTGCACCCACCAAGACACGGCTATGCCAAGCCACAGCGGCGCGGTACAGTTGCCACCATCCGTCATGGCCAGCTTGGAAGTGTTCCTTACAACAACCATCCGTATCTTTCAAGGGCTAGGACCGCCTACTCCAGCTCCAGCTCCAGCTCATCGCTAAGCAGTGGGCCATATCCCGCCGCAAGCTGGTCCAACTTCCCTATGCCGCCAAACTCCCGTGCCATTGTTAGACAAGGTGTACACCGAGCAACGAGCAGTTTTGGCTCAAGCTCAAGTGGATATGGGCGAAGCAATATTAGTTCGCAGCTGAGTGATCATTTGGAGGAAGACGAGGACGCCATCACAGAGTTTTCATCATCTTCAAACGGGTCGAATAGATCGGCGGCTACGGCGCGATATTACAACGAACGCATACCTTCTAGTGTTAGAAGACCGGCAGATCCATATGCGAGGTATAATGTCTTGAAAAAGTCCCGATCTACGACGGCGATACGTGGTGGGAACTGGTAAATGCTAGCCGTGAGATAAGGTGGTCTCCTGTATTGTAAAAGGTAGTACGTAGATGGCAAATGCTCAGAAATAACTTGTGGTATACCCTCAAGACGATGCTTTCAAATCAAATATCGTATTTGAGAAATGTTCTACTTTCTTACGCTTTAGCTTTATCGCATGCTTTGCTTCCCATCGAATGTTTGACTTCCTATGGGAGGCTTAATTTCATTGGCAGCTTTTAGCTCTAGAAATCATTCCATATTTTATTGAAATCACTACTTTCTATCACTTACTTTGATTTCCAACGAAAGTTTGACTTCTTAACGATTACTCAAGGTGAGAACAGCCGTACTTTCATCTTTTGGTAGTTAACTTCAGCCTTGCCAATAGCCAAGGCTGACCAATCAAATGGCTAGAAAAGCGGCAGCGTTCGGATCAGACCCACCCTGGTCACGAACCTGGGCGCCTTCCGTCGCGGATTGAAATTGATGAAACGTTACAACTCCTATGCCTCCCAATTTTATCGGACTTTCATACCTCGCCATCGCCAGAGAGAAATATCAACACATGAGTGCAATATGGTCCAAGACTCATTTACGACATGGATGTCTTCTGGGCCGATCCTTGGAATCAGGACACTCCGGAGCCAGCGTTAGACCCATCGTCCAGTTTTCCGCCAGAAGGTGTCCATGGTACGCCAGCCGAGAGAAATCTTTGGACTACTTGGGAAACCGATGAGCCTGTGCGAAAAGACGCGTCGACCTGGGATTCGCCTTGGTCGACGTATCAGCCTGAAGAACCTTCTGAACCGGTAACGGAAGAGGAAGTTCGTATTCCGAACAATGATGTACTAGCACCTGAATTATCGAAAAAGGAGCAAGAACCCCAATCCTGGACAGAAGCGGCTGAAAGTTCAGGAAAGGAATTCAGTCCTGGGCTAAATGGCCATAATCGCCCGATTTCAGACTCGTCTCCGGCCAGCAGTGATGGTGGGAGCCAGTCGCCCCAGTCGCCTCAAAGTCTCTTTGTCGGCCATCAGTCCCTCGAACATGATGGTGACAGCTTCGGGAAAACTGCTCCAAAGACGTCTATAGGCCTGGGACTGCTGAAATCTATCATATCGTCCAACAGTTCCCAGCAAGATATTTCATCCCCAAGCAAAGTAGATTTCGATCCTTCTCTACTTGAGCAGCTGTTCGGTCCAGCACCAAGCACAGATGTGAACTTGGCGACTTCGGATGATCTACTGGATCTGCCGAATGCTATTCAGACATGGACTAGAATTTCCAGACAACAAACCCTTCGCGACTGGACCTCTTCTAGCCCAAGAGACTCCTTCGTAAGAGTCGCCTGGCGGAATTCTGAGGTTCGAAAGTCGACCATCAAGATAGTGGCCAAGTGGAGAAATGATGGCTCGAAAGGCAACTCTAGGTCTTACAGTTCAAGTGGTATTTTCGGATGGAACTCCATCCATGAAGGACACAAGCCATCAATGGATGGTGGTGCCTCTGATCCGAGGTAAGATTCCCTGTGTCAAATGGCAATGCTTGACGATATTTAAATGTCAGAATCGGTGGTGGCAGCCAGCGCATTCGATGGCTCCCATATATTACGTCTCTAATCGAGTGCTATGGTTCTCACCAGATGTGATGGCTTTCTCACCGCGTCTCGTGGTTTCACCACGAAAGGCTCGATGGTCATCCCAAAGCGCGCTCTGATCGTAACCTTGTACTAAAAATTTGCAGAAGTCCTCAAGATACAGGCTCCGCCTCTCACAAGAAATCGCCCGTGGATAGGATCATGCCTATCGCCAAACTCTCATTGAGTTCTGTGGAAGTCCAAGATGGACAAACATCTCAACGAGATGATATATTATCGGAAGTAGTCGCTGAATGCACTGTCGACACCGAAGATCCTGCCGAATCTCAGGGTGGTCACCACATCGGAGACATAGCCACTACCATTGTCAAAGATTCTGCGTCAGAAATCAATATGGTTCCTGGGATAACACTCAATGATGCAGAGTTTTCAGATGGCTCTAATGAGCAGGACGACGACTGGGGTGATATTGTTGAAGCAGAACTAGAAAACTTAGAGAGTTTGGAGACAACGGGAACTCAGTCCGCAGAAAGTGTTGAAGATCTCCAGAGTTTGAAGATGAATGTTATTGACAAAAGCCATTTAACCGGGCCAAGAACGCCGAAAGAGTCAAATCAATATGCCGCAATAATGAAAGAGCTGCCAAAGGAATCAGCTGTTCTGAGTTATCTGGAGCGGAAAACCAGTGCTTCAATTAAGCCAGCTACGAACCCCAGCCGAGTCATTATCAGCTCTCCCTCAAATGATTTGGATCGCTCTACCACGCAGGGAGCTAGTACTTCTTTGGACGATGGAGGGGATCTCAGACAATCACGGAACGACACCATCTTGGGTGAAGAACAGAATACCGAAGTCAAAGCCCAAGAATCTCCAATCGCTAGAGACTCCCTTCACAGTCTCTCGACGGAAACTACTTTGAAGAGCCCGTTGACTGAGGACTCTCCGACTATCAATCCTACCACCACAGTAGCACCGGAACTCAAAGAGCGAGCTTGTCCACAGGTTGTAGCGGCATCACCATCTTTCTCAAACACCATTTCCTCCACACCAGATCCTGCAGATATTTGGGGATCTCATCAAGACGAAGTATCGTCTCCAAGAAATCAGCAACAACTTTCAGTTATTGAGGAGTCATCAACTGTTTATTCAATCTTAAACGGCCTCTCATCTCTCTCATACATGCTTCCTTGAGAGCTTACCTGTACTTTTCCCACATACTTGTTCAACATCGTTTTTAGCTGGGCGTTGGGTAGGATGGTTTAGAATAGCAAATCGTTTGGCTACGATTTCAGGTCTCCACTGCTTTATGGCATAGGTGAATTCCATAGCTGCCATAATGGGACTGTCAATAAACAGGTTGTTTATACATATCGACTTATCTATAATCATATTCGAAGTAATCACTACCGTTTTGTGGCTGGCAGTTAAAAAGTCCTCCGAAAGCTTGCGTTAAGCCTAACTTGTTGTTGTTCTGCTACCTCTCAATGATTTAATCAGGTTGGTTCATCGATAGTTCTTGATCTTGGTCTTATCTGTCTTTGTTGCGTATTATCTATCACACAATCTTTTGGCCAACTCTTTCAGTCTGCATAGGTACTTTTCCATTCTGCCGCCGCCACGCCATATTGTACGAACTCTACATCGTCCTTCTTCTCTAGAAGCCACTTCAGAAACCTTTCTATCATGGGAAGGACATGAGCCATGCCGGCTGTGTCAGGGTGCATGATCAACGGGAAAACCGTCTGTTGGTTTCCCTGCTTTTCTGACGCCTCCATATGGATGAACTCGAACCTGTCTTTCCACATTTGCTCAACAAGTCTAGTGTCTACATAACCCTGAGAATTGCTATTGTGGGGCCAGAACTGTAATGGTGTCATGTCTTCGGTATACCAGCCGCATGGTATTTCTATCAGGCCATTCGTAAATACATCCTTTGGCAAAGGATGCATCCAATCTTCAGCCTTGACGTGCGGCTCGAATCGAGGTCTCTGGATCGGCATTCCTCCGCCTTCTGGTAAGAAGTAAAGCTCGCTGTCGTGTCCCGACAGTGATGAGTCGTACACAATGCCGTTCTGCTCGAGTATTTTGATCGTGTTCCCTCTTAGGGAATAAAGTGGCGCACGAAAGCCTTTGGGAGTACGTCCGGTCAACCCCTTCACCAGTGATATACACTTTTCTATAACATCACGCTCTTGAAGTTCCGTGAGCTGGTTTGAGTTCTCATGACAATACCCGTGTAATCCAATCTCGGCACCAGATGATACGATTGCTGCTGTCTGGTCTGGGAATGATTCGATCGAGTGACCAGGGAGAAACCACGTTACATTGTTGGCAATGTGCAGTCTATCAAAAAGCTTTAGAAGCCGTGGTACACCAACTCGTGCTGCAAAGACACCGGTGCTGTAATCAGCCATGTTATTTTCTGGCGATGAGCCGGTACCCAGCCATCCAGATACCGCATCAAAGTCAACAGAGATTAAGATTTTGATAGGAGTCTTGAGCGGCATGGTCTTAAAGGAAAACCGAGACTGCGCGAAAGGGCGTTTTCGTGGGGAGTTAGGCGATATAATTTAGGCTGGCAAAATGAAAAAAGGGAATTAGAAGACGCTTTCCCCGTTGGCTGGCACATAATCAGTTTCCTCTCACTACTAAACACTGGGAGGAGTCTGATAGCTCACAGTTTGTTGGAAAAGGGGCAGCAAGTATGAGCTAATACCGTTAAGGCCTAGGGCCGTTGGACTCCATCTCAAAGGTTTGCCTCGGGTCAAGATTCATTCAAGATTATTGAGAACGTATCTTGTAGCAAATGGCAGCCAAGAGAGCAAAAGAGAGCGTGTCATGTACTTCTTCATCAAGGGGTTGACTGCCAACGAGATGGTCTCATGTAGGGCGCGGCCCCATACGCTTCGCTGGCTCCCATACGCTACATTTTACTGCGGAGCACTTTATATGCCACTCAAGGCATACGATATTAGACTTTTTATCGAATCCAAGGGGAAATACGACAACTTCTATTTTGAGGCGTTGGTGGGAGCCATTACCGTTAATGGGAGTGTACCTCTCGCTTGCCATCTAGTTGGCAGGTAATGGCAACTATGAAGTAGCATTGCTGTCACGCTCAACTGGCGAAATGAGTTCTCTTAGATCTCATAAGTAAACGATGTTTGCCGCTGTACTGCTATGTATTGCACCCTATAGAGCAGGTAATCCTGTTGTTTCCCGCATTCGGTGGGAGACCGAAGCATAGTCCATGCCCATTAGTAGAATTGATAGAAGCTCTTTACTTCCTTGATCCACTGGTTGGTTCTCAGATAATACTATAACACCCAATGTCTTTGAAATCCTTTGAATGTCAGACTGTGAAGGTGATTCGAAATAAGTTAACGAAGGTTCAGCAGACCGATATCAGGGAAAACCAAACGCAGATCCCATTTGAGCTTGACACTTAAGGGTGAGTTTATGAAAGAGAGAGGAAGCAGGTAATGCATGTGAGGCTTGAATGGCATTAGAACATGAGTTACTCCGGGTTTAGAATTTCTCTTCAGCCTTCCCCTTCCCAAGCTCGGCGACCCATTCCCAGACATTACGCTCGCTCGATTTTGTCCCAGCCACAATCTTCTTTGCCCACTCTGTATTCAAGAGCATCTTCATCTCCGCTGGGATTGAAGTCGTGTCAAATTCATGCATGGCCAAAAATCGCGGCGATGAATTATCGAGTTTCTGATAACGTGTGCTTCGATGATATCCCTTGAGCATACTACTCCGCGTTAGTCTGATTTGGGCAATATACCATTTTGGTGCCATGGTGGAACAATACCTGAACATATCCAAATGTTGTAATCTATACCAGTCGTCCACTTCTTTCTCCGTGCCAGCTGTAGGCTCCATCGCCAGCGTAATCAGGCCTTTTCCACGGCTCTTCTCAGGTGTTTGTCCTTCGAATGTCTGGATGCGCGAATACATGCGCATGTCCATCTTCATTACGTCGAGGAAGCTACCGCCCTTTGTACCATTTGTCTTACCTGGTAGCAGCTGGGACGTAAAGGTTAAACCGGTAAGGAGAAGTGGATTCTTGAGCTTTTCAACGTCGATGCGGTATACGGCCAAGTATGGATACTCAGCACTGGTGTTGGTGTTCTTGTAGCGTACTGCAAGGTCTGAGATATTCTTATTTATGAAGTTGGGTAGATGCTCTTTATTGTACCATTGATTGAAAACATCCTCGGTCAATTCTGGATGGGTCGGACGGCTCGCTACGAACAAGAGGCCAGTGGTTTTGGGTTCTGCTAAGCCATAGGCTACGGCGATATAGAAGCTTAACAGCCCAGCAAGGGTTGTAAGGCGCATCGTAGTTTTTCTTAGTGTCGAAGTAAATTTGTGATCCAAGTAACAGTCATGCTATGGATGTGAGGTGTATTTATCAGGACAACTGGAGTTATCAGGAGAAGAAATTGTCTAAAATGCTTCCTACAGATAGAAAATGTGGTTGGTTCTGCACTATAGCGAAATGATTAATTGGTGTGCCTATAGATTGTAACTGGTAGACTTACTTTAATTTCAATTTAAGATTTATGCTTTTCCGAACAATTATACGCACGAAATTCAGGTTCACTGTGCAATATAAGATAGCATATATCTTACTGGTTAGATCACACTAACACCAGGTCGTCAAAGAAGATGGCGCACTCCCACATTCCCATCAACTAAGATGTATCCCATCCAGTGCGATTGGGAAATACACTACTCACTCTGCTTCAAACCTTCGTCCAAAACATAGCCTTCCGCTCGTAAAGGTCAATCATTTTGCTCAGAACAATGGCTCTATTCGCTGGCCGTTTGTCTTCCTTACATTCTTCGATGTTTCCTGACTTACGCCCATTTCTACCCCAGATATTGATGTGCCATTTCCCACCGATTGCGATAGGAACAATGTATCCCCTGGTTAACGCACTTGATGGTGACCATCGCACTTGTTAACAAGAATACTTTGGTTCTCAGCGCATTATGGAGGTTTGAAGTTCTTACGCAGTCAGCTGGGAAACAAAGAACCTATTCATGAAACGTAGCAGCTGGTGGGACATGAGACTTGATGGGAGCATGCGAATTATTCTGTGGAGTGGTTGACATACGAGCTTGACAACGGTTGGACAGAATATAGCTTGATTCAAATACTCCAGGGATATCTCTGGAGAGAGCCATCCCATGAAGGGCATGTTTGCCATTATTTCTGCCTGCTCGCTGCCAGGATGAGAGTGAAATAAGTGGTCGAACAGCCTATACTTGGTTGACATCTGTGGTTCCGTGTATTCTACTATATTCATTATGATTTTGGACTGACAAGTTATTGCCTAAGAAGATTATAGGACCGAGCGCGGACTGGTGCTTAAACATGTTTTTCCTTAATCCCCGGTCCAGCACTCAATGCTCCGCTTATTATATTTGTGAAGCGTCCCACTGATGAACGACTTCGTGCCCTGCCGCGTCGTTCGTCATCATCAGGCTTACGTGCAGCTTCGCGAGCTGCAGCTTGAACTCTCTCCTGGGCCGCCGCTTCACTAGCGCGGCGAGCCTTGTCAGATTGAAGACCTTCACCAGGTAGAAGAATTGCGCGATCAAGCGCATACGGAAGACCACGATGGCGACCACGGATCATCATAGCGATGATAATGAGTTTGCTCAGTGGCTTGAACTGAGCAGAGAAGGATGCGTTTGTGTTGGGGTAGCCGAGACTTAGCCCAACGGTTCCGTACGCGGAGACGATTTCGAATAGGACAGAAAAGATGCTGAAGCTGGGCTCGGAGTTGTTTTCTATTCGGTCTCCTTCGATGACACAGATAAAGAACAAGCCAAGAAAGACATACCACAAATCGAAAGACAGTTGGCGTCGCAAATGGTTGCCAATGTAACTTCGTGTGATAGGCTCGTCGTCTCGTTCATCCTCGTCATGTTGAGTTGGTTTAGCCCAGATGCCCAGGGACTTTTCTTCGTATACGTTTGTTTGGCGTACGGAAATGGCGATAGGAAAGACAGATATGTACATCATAATAAGATATGATACCTGAATTCCGGGATGCAAGTCTGCAAGGTTGACACAAGCAAAGCCGGCTGTTCGTGTCGAGGCAGCCTGAAATAGACCATCAAGGAATTTATAGCCGTCCGGCAAAGATGTGACGGCATCATCGTGAAGATCTAGGATGACAAAAAAGACCAAATCAATGACGTTGAGTAGAATGAGTACAGAAAATAACCACCATGTGGCCTTTCTTGGGAATAGAAGAGTGAAGCAACGTCGTGGATGATCCATTAGAAACCGTAACTCTTCCCATACGCCGCTCCCAAATGGTACGCACTTTGAAGCGACCCAGATGACGAATCTAAGCATGATTGGAAAGCCGGTATTGCCAATAATAATGAGAAACGATCCAAGTAACATCGGAAGCCAGGCTGTTTGGAAGCTTATCATGCTGTCTGGAGTGAGAGTGAAGCCAAGATCTGTGAACATGCTTGTAGGTGTAAAAATTCCCCACCAGACTGGTGATTGACCAATTCCGCGAACAATTTCTGAGTATTTTGTTGATCGTACCATCCAGGGAAGTAGAATGATGATACCTAGAATGGACAAGCCGATGTTGTAGAATAAGAGGACTGCTGCTAGAGTCTTGAGGGACCGGTATTCAATCCCACCAAGCTCCTCGCGTTGTTCTTCTGACAAATCAACAAACTGACTGTTGCGAGCAATTGTTGTCGAAAACGATAGGTATGGTAAAGGGTCTGTATCTTCTTTGCTCTGACTTAACGTTCGACCTAGAAATGTAGAGACACGTTGAACCCGAGAGCGAATGCTAACAGGAGAAGATGAATCTCGACGAAATCGATTGGGCAAAGAAAAATGGGGCCGGAGTCTGTGTTTCAATGGATGAGCCTCATCGTCTTCATCATTTTTCACTCCAGTGGTTCGAGGTTTCTTTTGCGCATCAAAGTCGTCGGTATGGGACGACCCAACGCGGGTCAAAGGATCTGGCTCATCTGAATCACTATTGTTTATGCGCTCAGGCACAATTCCTCGTTCCGCGTCTCTTGGTCCTGGGATTCGCAATGCAGTATTATCCCTGGGGTTGCGTTGGTTTTCGACAAAGGCGATATGATGATCTTGTGATCGTTGTGCCGGCACTCGCTCCTCATTTGGTATTGGAGGCGGCTTATTGACCTCATCAGCAAACGTGATGTCTCTTTTGAGGATTGGGGATTCCGAGGCGGCATGATCTGCTGTAGATGGTCGTCTCGGGGCTGGAAAATGCGTCCCTACAGGATCAGTCATGCCCCTTCGTAAGCCGAGTGGACGATCTTTATCATTTTCATGGAGAACTGTAATGGACCGGCCCTGAATACCGCGTTCTATCCGGTCCAAGTCGGTGCTGTGTTTTTCCATGCTCTTTGTCATTGACCGAGTTCTGCCACGTCCAAGTCTTGCTTCCCTTACGAGCCGTTGAAAGCGCTTCTCAAACCAATACAAGCGAACAAACACTACGAAAGTGTTTATGGTGATTGGATTACATAAACATGCAACAAACATGACTGTGATCTAACGGCGCAATGAGCAACAACCAGAATTTAAAGCAATTTCTACTAACCTGCTGGTAGAGAAGCATTTTATTGACATCAACACTATTCAGCATTAGCAAATGGATTGCATTGGTGAGGAAACTTACGTGTTCAATCCGCTTTGAGTAGCAGCTCCGGTAGCAAAGAAAAGTGCATCGATATAAGGCAGTCCACCGCCAGGGTAAAGTATTATGGAACCGATAATTGAAAGCAAGATCAGATAAACATAATGAAAGAGAATGAAGTTGAATGATTTGAGCAATCGCCATTGCAGCCATAGTGGAAGTCTGGACTCAACGTTGTCTTCGAGGTTATTGCCTCTCCGCTTGGTGCGCTTCCACATGGACACAACAAGCCTATTGAAAGAGGCCATGATAAAGAGCTGGCGAAAGCCACAGGAATTGATAGAGGAAGATGGATGGAAATCGGCCCGGGGGTGGTGCTGAGTAAAATAAAACCGGGGCTGTCAGATTTGTTCTAGGGAGACCGATTCATGGTTCTTGGTGTCAATGTCTCATCAACCAAGGAGGGAGTAGCGCAGGAGTGTTCCTTCAGTGAATATCCCCATATCCTGGATGGTAATTGGTGGAGAGTACTAGTGCTCAAGGTGAGGTGATTTAGACTGTAATCTGGCGTGGGTAATATCAAGATAGCGCGAGGGACAAGAAGTAGGTGTTGTAGGCTTGTAGCGGAGAATAGAGTAGGCTAAAATATTAAGATGGCAAGATCAGGATAGCGGAAAGGTAGAGCACGAGTAGTAGGATGCGCCAAATCGGCAATTGAGTCGTCAGAGCAAAAAAGTCAAGAACATCCGGGGGCGTGGGTAAGATCAAGGAAAGAGCACGAGACTGCCAATTGTGACTGGAGATGGCCTCAGGCTTAGGATTAACCGTTGGCGACCGGAGCGATCGGATACCACGAGAAGAGGCGCCGATAGGGTGGCAATTGACAAAACGACGCGTCAAAGTCTAGAACATTTAACACAGCCTAGATACCAAGCAAGCTGAGTTTCTCTCCTAAAGACTAAAGCTTGTTAAGGTACAACTCATAAGTCACAACCATTCAAATGTTAAATACCTCTGCTGCGCGTTCTGTGGTTATACAGGCAAGATCTGGCCTGTAAATTCAGCTGCAGAAGCAGGAATTCCTATTGGATCGCGCGGCGGGATCGAGGAGTATGATACAGTGCAAGTTTGTATGTGATTGGACTGTTGGCGGCCTGAACTGCAACAATAAGCTACAATACAAATTTGCACTGTAGCATACTCCTCTAGTCCAGGGTCTCCCCAATCAGAATCCTAGATCCGTAGCTAAAACTACGCTCGAGATTCTTGCCTGTATAACCACAGAACGCGCAGCAGAGGTAATGTGCGCAGCGCGTTGGTTAAGGTTTCGACCCTTGCAACTTGCCAGCGCGCTTGACTCAAAATAGCCTTTCTTGGCTGCTCTGTAAGCTTGACCGCCAATTGTGACTGCATATTGCAAGCGCGCTAGTTGTTACCAATATCGTTTGCTGCATTGTCACTGTAACATTCCGCTCAGAATGGATATAGTGGCTTGGCCATGTATTTGACCGCTTTTAACCAAAGCATCTTGACCAAATTCAATGGCTGCCATCGCATCTGCTGATAAAGATCTTGCTTCACTTCCCATTGTACTTGGTCGCTTCAATGGCGTCGGTAGCAGTTAATCATTGCGTTTGACTGTGTATCCGTGTACTCTACTAGTACTAACAAGTAATCCTTTCACAGATTTGTCTTTGGCAAGACCGCCAACGAGTCGACATAATAGAAGCATCACATCAGCTACGCCGGTTTCCATCGCATTCAATCCAACAACACCCCTAACTCTTAGCTATTTGATGGGAAACAAAACACTCGATTGAAAACATAAGATAATGTTCAGTGAAAATCTATATCTTGGTCATTTATAAAGCGTAGTAGGATGGCGAACTGTGTAGGTACCGATCGCAGCAACGACAGTTGGTTGGTTCTTTCCGCCTCTAACGGGTTAAACCGGAATCGTGAAGGTATCGAATTGCAATTGTGGATACTGTACATGAGGTATTATTTACTGAGCTGTAAGTTTACGCTGGCGCAATAAAAAAAATACAAAAAAACAATAGTCATCATAAACAATGCATTCATATTGACATCAAGCTGTAACACGCACCCAGTTTGCAAATGCACACCTAGGAAATAGTATCATCCGAATCATCCAACAAACTCTCTACCAGCGAATCTTCTACGTGACGCTTAGCAAGCCCAGTCATGACATCCACTTCCTCGCTATCATCGTCTTCATCATAATCATTGAACACCGTGCCTTCATGATCAGGCTTCGTGAGCATAGTGAGATCCGCTGTGTCAATGACATCCATCTCGTTCGCGTCTGGAATGTCCTCTGAAGCTTCTACTATTTCTTCCAAGGCCTCGGGAGTTTGCTCCGTAGACGATCTCACACCACTGTATTCCTTCTCATCTTCAGCCGGTGCATCTTCCTCCACGGTAGCCAGCAGCTTCGTGACCGAGGTTTGAAGCTTGGCAAGCGCATTGCGAGCAGAGGCTTCGTTGGCAACTCGACTCTCCAAAGCTTCAGTCAACAGCGCGGAAATAGTTTGAAACTCAGCAACAGGTGCCGTTGGACTGAGGTAGATTTTGCTGAAGATGGAGACGTAGTGTTTTCGCTCCTCTTTGTTGCAACCAGGCGAGAGAATCTTTTCCAGCGCCTCAACGACCAAGACGAGATGGCCGTCCAGTTCACCCTCAGTGATATCGTGACTGAGTTTGTCCATCATCGGTACGCATTTCCGTGGATCGGTCCAGTCGCACAGCTGCGCTACGACAAGATTTATGCCAACCATTTCTTCTTCTTCATCTAAATCTTCTGCTCGCTCAGCTAGAGTGTGTATTACACTGATGGCGACGCGAGCCATCGCTTCAGCGTTTTGGCGTTTGCTGTGACAGTAGACTGGGAGGAAGTATGTGAGAGCTTGTCTTAGACCTGGATTGCTTTGGGTTTCTGGGTCAAAGTAAGCTAGGATGAGCTGCTTGAGCAAGTCATTGTCCTGAATAGTTCCGGCCAACATCAATTTCGACAGCGAGATGCATCCATTGCTCTGGACGCCATTATCTGGAGCGCGAAGACTCTTGGAATACATCTTGTAGATTGGCTTGACCAGTGGATTTGCTCCAGCCTCCTGCTCAGGATCTGAAGCAACGGGCTGGGCCAGGAGAGATGGATGCCTTGTCAAGATATCAGAGATGATCTGGACTGCAATAATTTGCAGCGCTTCGTGACCCTTTGCAAAGCAATGGAGGAACAAAGTGAGGTTCTCTTCGGCAAGATTCTGCTTCTGTTAGTGCATTGCTTCAGTATTATAGGAATCACATACCTTGCTTAACAGGCAGCAAAGACCAAGACATAGCAAACCACGTTCTCGAATTGGAGCTTCTTGACTTCGTACTGCTGGGACAACCAAGTTATTCAGCATAGTAACAAGATGACTATTCTGCTCGAGATCGCATTGGACATTTTGCAACATGCACTGAGCAATGTGCAGGCATTTCAAGTTGACCATGATTTCTTGGTAGGCCTTTTTCTCATCAAAGTCCCCAGCTTGAGGAGTCTTTTCTCGGGATGGAGCCACGTCGGATTGTGCTGAGTGGAAACTGTCGTCTACATCCTCATTGTTCTGTTGCTGTTCCTCGCCAATGATAGTATCATGGACTTCAGCTACAGCTTCAAGAACAATGCTGCAGAATTCCTGCTCCCCAGCAATATCTTTACCACAAACGAGACGTAGAGTTTCAACAACAAGCTTCGTACACTCTTCGGGTAAATCTGCCAGCGCAAGAGCTTCTCGCATTATTGAAAACATCTTACGACGACCCATCTCGTCTGAATAGTCGAGGGTTAACGCGATATGTAGAAGTTGCTCAACGCAGAATTCTTGCTGAACAGCATCCTCTTCCGCCTGTGCCTGCTGATCCGTAATAGCCTTTGCTTCATCGCAGTCTGGATCTTCGGCGTAGCTGTCCAGATTATCTGTCAGCTGTGACACCTTGGAAACCAGCGCCATTAGTTTAGCGATGTGTCGCTGGAGTAAGAATGCAAACTTGGTGACTTCGGGCATCTTGTCCTCGCGCATGCTTTCAAGAGCAGAATCACCCGAGTCTCGACAGAACTGGTTGAATGTACGAGCAATAAACATGCTTTCGGCGGTAACATCCTCGAAGAAAGGGTCTTCGAATGTGACGTGGGCGCGATAATCAGGTCTACCGTCCCAAAATTGCTTCATTGCATCGTGAGCAATTCCGCTCTCCCCTCCTGCATTCATCACGTCGATGCGCTCTAGTAGCTCAAGCAGGGCGTCCATGTTTGGATCGGACACCTTTTCTGGCTGTTTTGATTTTGGCTGCTCTGGTGCTTCCTCGACCTCGGCCTCAGCTGTCTGAGTCGACGCACAATCTTCGATCCAGCGTTCTCGGAACAATCGAGCTGTGGCTTTGCGGACGTTTTCATCACGATCACGTAATCCCCACCGTAGCAGCTTCTCTCGATGTTGCAGTGATAAATGACGGAAATCTCCAAGAGCTGGTAAAAGTCTTGAGTAAAGCACCCGACGAGTCGAAGCATCCAAATCTCGAGCCCGCTCTAGAAGATATGGTAATGTCGTCGGTGTGAAGGGCAGATTTAGCAGTAAGGCACGGCGGACTTCAGCGCTTGGATCGTGCTGAAGAGCCAGGAGCAGCTTGTTAAGAACTCCTCCTGCATCTTCGTCCTCGCTGTCTTCGTCTTCATCTTGCTCGTCTGTTTCCTCGGCAAGTCGTCCTAAACCGAGAACTGCTTGAACTCTGATATTGCTCTCTTTGTCCTTGAGTCTTCGTAATAGAGCGAGGCGGATGATAGCAAAGAGATCATCATCTATTGAATCCAATGTGTTGACAACGTGAGATATGATTTGAGTAGAACGGTATCGAACGACCTTGTCTTTGGCTTGACTGATCTGTAGAGTAAGGTTGAGAATATGTGAGGTAAGGCGACTCGTTGGTGTTTCAGGAAAACCGTCTGTTGCGTCGGCGTCTGGGTTGCGAAAAATGGCGTTGTCTACACCTTGTCAGTTTACCGCTATTCTTGTCACTGAATGCAATTTACCTTTGTCCGAAGCATACTTGAGAAAGAAGCCTAAAAATCGAACAAGCCGATCGCCGACAGATTCGCTCTTCTTGATAGAGAAGACGCGAAGAACACATCGCGATACCTCCTCATTGAAGTCGCTTTCATCGTAGTCGCGAGCATCGTCAGCGAAAGCATGCTTTCTTGGGTTTGGGGTTTCGTAGCAGCAGAGTTCTTGGATTTTGCGCAGATTTACAGCAGACTTTCTTTGCGTAGTCACGCCCTTCTGCGCGTCAGAAAATGTTGTGCAAACACGCTCACGGAGCGATGTAGCGGGTCCTTCTTCCGGAATCTCAATCGCGTATGTCGAGGAGCGCGTCGAAGAAGCACGAGTCTTTGCGGCGGTCGATGTTTTTCGAGAGGTGGCGCCTTCTGCCTTGGCGGCACGATTTGCGCGTACAGACGGTCTTCCTGGCATATTCGGCAACGGTTAGTATGGAGTAGTCTTGTCGGTGATAACAGTTAAGGGTTGGTTCAGATCAGTAAATAAACTTGGCGTGCGGTTGCTAGTAAACAATGATCGGCTGCGAGTGCCTGATTTGGATGGCCCCACTCTAACCAATTACGTGCTAGTGGCATATTGCGACATGTTGATGAGCATCGTCACTTCAACGAGCATAACTTTTTGATACAACTTGAAAGCTTTACTAGGCAGAAACCTGCACTTGAATATCTACAGACTACATATGTCAATCACCTAGCTTGATAATGCTTCGAACAGCAGTGCGCCAATTTGCGCATTCCTCAAGTCGAATGGCAGGTACTGTTCAGCAACTCACCATCGCCGAGATTGAAGCTGGATCTCGGAAGGCAATTAATATTTCTAAGGCTCAGACAATTGCAAATAGAGGATTCATCGATGGTGAGGACCTCCTTGTCCCTGTTTAACAGTTTTCTCAAGCTTACTTTGTCCCTTAGCAATTGGTAACACACCTTTAATACGACTCAACAAACTCTCCGAGGAGACTGGTTGCGAGGTTCTCGGCAAGGCTGAATTCCAAAATCCTGGAGGTTCGGTCAAGGATCGCGCCGCGTTATACGTAGTGGAAAATGCAGAAAAGCTGGGCTTACTCAAAGCGGGCGGCACAGTCGTAGAAGGAACGGCTGGCAATACTGGCATAGGACTCGCACATGTGTGTAGATCCAAGGGTTACAAATGCGTAATTTACATGCCAAATACACAATCACAAGGCAAAATCGATCTTTTACGGCTACTCGGGGCGGAAGTCTACCCTGTGCCTGCTGTTGCGTTTGACAATCCTCAAAATTACAACCATCAGGCTAAACGACACGCAGAAGAAATCGATAATGCAGTCTGGACCAATCAGTTCGACAATATTGCAAACAGACAGGCACACATAGAAACGACAGGCCCTGAGATATGGGCTCAAACAGAAGGAAAGATCGACGCTTTCACTTGCTCAACTGGTACCGGAGGCACTCTTGCTGGGGTGACTCGATATCTCAAGGAGAAGTCCAACGGACGAGTCAAAACATTCCTCGCTGATCCTCCGGGATCGGTTCTACATTCCTACATAAGTAGTGGCGGTAAACTCGTAGAACGAAGCGGATCGTCAATCACAGAGGGAATTGGTCAGGGTCGAGTCACAGATAACCTTCAACCGGATATCGATCTGCTTGATGGCTCCTTGAAGATAGACGACACCAAAACTATTGAAATGGTCTATCGTTGCCTTGACGAAGAAGGATTATATCTTGGGGCTAGTTCCTGTCTGAATGTCGTGGCAGCTAAAGAAGTCGCTGAAAAACTGGGCAAAGGACACACAGTTGTCACCGTTTTGTGTGATGGTGCATATCGATACGCAGACAGACTATTCTCAAAGAAGTGGCTAATTGAGAAGAATCTTCTCGAGTCGATACCCAAGCATCTAGAGAAGTACATAGTGCTACCCTAAATAACAAATCGTCCCATCAAGCGCGCTTTTTACCACCTGGTACGCTTTGATATCGAATGTTCTACTTCCCGCCGAACGCGTAAAGCTGCATAACCTAACCGAATGAGCTGCATAATAAAAGAACGTTCTTATGTTTAGGCCTTATTAGTCGACACCATGTTCGACGGGATCTTGCTTCCTGGTACGTTTATCGGCTGCCTTGATTATAAGAATTCTTGAGCGAGGATGCTTTTTCTCAAGGGAAGTTGTGATCGAATGTAGTCTGATTCTTCTAGCTTAAGATAAACAAAACCCGCAAGTAATTCTTTCCAAACCACGAGCAAATAACCTTTTCAACTCTTGTCGCTGATTAAAACCCTAGAAATCATAACTCCAAAGTTAGGCCGTCTATTACTTTCACGTTACATAGACGATGAGGCCTGTTCTGGAGACTTTGGTGTGTTACCAACAGAAGTCATGCCATGGCCGGAGTGAGCGTCTCCACTTGCTGCACCAGCACTTGGAGTCTCCGAACCAGATGACTTGGGAGCTGCCATCGAGCCGGCTGACCCGGATCCTTTGGGGGCGCTCCCAGATGCCATCCCATGGCCAGCGTGTGCGTCATCAGAGTCACTGGCACTTGGTGAACTGGAGCTGGATGAGCCTGCAGAGGATGATCCAGACGATGAACTGCTGGGAGAGCTTGATCCAGCGTCGGGGGCTTTTGGAGAACTGCTGGAGCTTCCGGAGCTGGAAGATCCAGAGTCTTTGGGAGTAGAGCTTGAAGATGGCGAGGAGCCGCCGGAAGGACTCAAGGGGCTGGCACCACCGAATGGTGAGCCTGCGTCTTTGGGTGATGATGAAGCGGATGGCGATGAACTTGAGCTTTCAGATTCTGGTGACTTCGGAGCAGCTGGCGATGAAGACGAGCCTCCTGCTTTAGGCGACTTTGGAGCCGAACCGCTACTGCTTGATGACGACCCAAGAGGCGATGCGCTGGATGGAGATGAGGAGGAGCTTCCTTCTGGCGAGCTGGGAGAGCTGCTGCTTTCTGGGCTAAATGTTCCTCCTCCAACGCCAGGTGTGCTTGGGTCTGCTCCTTTGGCTCCCTTTCCAAGGCCGCCGGCACCTTTACCTTTTCCGCCTGTAAAAGTGGTTAATATGGACCATGATGTCCGAAGTAAGACAGTAGAACCTACCGAAACCTTTGCCGCCCATACCACCAAGTCCTGTTGGAGCGCCTTCACCTCCAGTCAAACCACCAAGACCGCCAGAGCCTTTTCCGAGTCCTCCCATACCTTTTCCAAGTCCTCCCATACCTTTTCCGAGTCCTCCCATACCTTTTCCGAGTCCTCCCATACCTTTTCCGAAGCCTGTGGTGATGTTAGACTAGTAATCTGTGGATAGGAGTTGCCAGACTAACCTTTTCCACCTCCTTTGCCGGACTTTCCATGTCGATGGCGGCGCCGACCTTTGCCTTTGCCCCCTTTGCCCCCTTTTACTCCACCAAACCCACCAGCACCACCACCGAAGCCACCATCACCGGCACCAAGGCCGCCCCCGAGGCCCTTAGGTTCATGTTCTGTTGAAAGACCGAGGAAGGCTGGGCCTGGATTATCTGAAGCTGCATCTGCGCGGCCCAAGAAGTCGACGTCAGTCTCTCCTCCAGGAATAGGTGAAGCCCATGCCAAAAGGCTGAAGAGAGTGAGTGTAAGGAAAGCTTTGCCCATGTTGAACGATTGTCTGATATCAGTTGTATAAATGAGTGAAAGTCTTGGTGAAGATTGAAGAGAAGGAATCTGTTGTTGGTAGTTGAGTTGGAGTGAGTGATTAAACTTGAGAGCTTCTCCTTCTTATATCCCCATGATCCAAGAGAACTAAGAATAGATAGCAGATGCAACTCGGGAGATACAGAGCCATAGCGTCCAGTATGACAGCTCTGGTCGGCCTGCACTGCCGGGGCGATGACCAAAGGGCAATTTTGCCATGCCTGCTGTAACTGCGATATTCAGATCAAGTAAGTGAAGCATGAGAGAAATTTCAGCGCTTCATGAAGATGTTGGGGATGCGAGATTTAGGGAAGAGAGCATTCGGCCAATGACAGTATCGCCATTTTGGCTTTCTGTAGCATGATTCAATCAACATGGAAAAGATTGAAACACTTGGTCTCCCAGATTGAATGAACGGGTAGGGTTTGGTAATTGGCCCGTGAGGTAATTGGTGATGGGAGATACCTGGTACATGCTCAAGCGCAGGTCAGTTGTGAGCCCTTCAACACAACCTTATTTGCTGATTTGCAAGACCCGAATGTTGACAAATGATTCCATTGTCGAAGAGCTGGAATTAGACATGTACCTGTCAGTGATATATGATCTCTCTTGTAAGCGTTGAACTTAATTACAGAACGAATGACAGACAATGAAAGCCAGTGCAAGGGGATACACAGCCGATGATAACTCAGTAATACAGGAGTTGGATATCAGTGTGGTCTCACATCTAGTCCATAGTGAAGACGAAAATAGGACAGGCGTTTGAAGCTAGTACTGAGAGTCTATATCACAACTTACTCTTGTAAACTGGTTAGAACCCATCGCCTTCGTATTGAGCTTCCTGGTCTAGACCCAGAGGCGCCTAGATCTGAGAGGCAAGGGTAGCGTCATGCCGAGTTGACGAGTTTCCAGGCTTTTGTCAAGTCTATTCGGATGAAACGATGAGGACACCCTGATCACATAATTATTAGTTCCTGGCTTGAAAAGACTAGGATACGAACCATCTCAGGGCTGCAAATTCGACTACTAAACTCGTCGTGTAGATCTCCAGGAAAATTGGAGGAGTCTTGCCCCGAAGTCATCAACAAGTTATGCTGGAACATGTCATATCAATAATGCATATGCTCTTGCTGCCTATACAACAACATATCTCTCGTCGTTTTTCATGACCAAAAGATGTTTTGATTTCCAGCGCATTCGATGCAGAGTCGATAATTTCATGCCTTCATACGGTTGGAAGGAAGGATTCAAACCACTCTGAATATAGCGTAGCAGCTGGTTGACCTCACATTAGCTAGGGGCATATTGATTCACCTCAGTCTGAACATGAAGAACGGAAGATAGCGAATATAACGAGCTTCGGTAAAGTCAGCCAGAATTCCTGGTTCAAAATAAGTGTGGCAAGCTAACCTCCTGACGAGTTTCGCATAGACACGATAGCTTTGATGTCTGCAAAAATATATCACCATTGCAAGAGTATGAAGACAATGGGATGCAATACTGCTCCAAGTCTGAGCGGACGGTTTAATTACGACCTAGCTACAACTTCCTCTTCGCTTCTGCGTACATTGTGATCATGACCTTGTGGACTAGGCCAGCTTGCTGCTTGCGCCTGTCATTGTCACTCGTTCGCTTGCCTTGACGCGATTTTTAAAAAAAGGCTGACCATGTCCATCCCCCCCTTTCTGCACCCATAACAACAATGAACATGTTATGCGCCTTAAATCAACACTATCCCTCGATTGAAAGCTCTGCATCACCTACTATCTTGCTAGAGACATTCCGTCTCCTTTTCCTTACTAATGGCTTCTATAGACGCCAACGATGAGAAAACTGCCTTAAGTATAGCTCGCATAGTTTGCGAGCGGGAAACTTATAGGTTTCCTGCCTAAACTATTCTACCAAAAGTGAGAGCGTTTGCTAATAACAAAGTTTTAGATATCTTAATATTGCTAACATCTATGCCTATGTTGACACTCTCTAACAAATATTCCTAGCCGCACGCCCGTGTAATGACACCTCATTAGCTGCTTTCGCTCAGCTGGCGCTCATGCGATTAAGTGCTCAGCGAGCATTTATTTCTTGAATCATGGCAACATCGTTGGCACCATCTCCAATGGCAAGCGTCAAACAATCAAGACTTCACTTGACCTTTGTGGAGTCCAAACTTCGGTCCATCTTTTGCAGGAATTGAAACGGGCCGTACTGTTAAGTTGTAACTTAGTGCCTCAATATTAGGGAGTTGATCATAGCGATGGCTCACTTACAGTCAACTCCGAGCGCAATCCATGCTTTATCAACATCGTACCCACTGCCGGCCAGTTGTCGATATATCGTCGGTTTTGAAAAACTGCCATTGAAAGGTACGGTAATGTAGGTAACACCAATGTCCTGAAAGATTGGTGATCAGGTATTAGATACACGTTTAATTGTGCTATTTGCGTTATGATGTCTGCATGGGTCCCCGAGATAAGCCGTGCTTGAGATAATCATGGTGTTGCGAGACTTGGTTTCACTGTGCTGGAAGTACTGTCAACAGTGGCGTTTTGTCTCAAGAAATCGTAGTACGGCGATTTCCTTGGGATGTTTCCAACCAGTGGCTGCTTGCTTGAACGATAGCAGATGTCCAATTGATGGTTCATGCCAATCTTTTTGCTTGCCGGTTGTCGTGATAGCGTCGTTGCATTGATTCAGGTAATTCCAGTTGGTGTTGTATGGCATGTAATGAATGAGGAGCTTCGAAGGTCTCAAGTATGCAACAAGAGATCTGAATTGTACTGCTGTTCCACGATACTTCAGCAGAGTTGGTGTGCCAAGGCTGTTGTCTAGCTTCAGTTCATCCTCAATTCTTCTATTTAATGTCATCATGAGTAGGGTATTGATATCTTACAACACTTTCTCCTTAAGTGACACCTAGTATACATAGTCTTAGCTCTTCTCAAAATCACTCTTTTGAAGATTCCGAGTGGCTGCTGGCAATTTTACGACCAGACCGTCCAATTCCTTTGTCATTTCGACTTGGCAGCCCAATCGTGATGTTTCTGTGAGACCAAAAGCCAGATCTAGCATATCGTTCTCATCATCTGATGGCTCGGACAATTTGTCGTACATGTCGGAGTCATTTATAATGATATGGCATGTCGAACAAGCGCAGCTTCCTCCGCAAGCTCCTTCAACATCAAGATCGTATGCTTGTGCTATGTCGAGCAGATTCGCTCCATCGGCGACTTCGAATGTATGAGAATTGCCGGTTTTATCAATGAAAGTGACCTTGCGTCTAAAGCAATTGTATTAGCCATGCAAATAGTTGCATCATGCCAGAGAAAGCTCACTCTTCTCCCGGCTTTGGCTTTTCGACATGGCCATGCCTTGAACGACTAGATACCGAGAAAGCTCGGTTCGAAGGTAACGAGTGCTGCCATAGTGAGGATGTTTGAGGCGGCGTTATCCGCGATATGGAAGTTGATGATGGAGAAGAGTGGCGGAAAAGCTGGGCGGATCTACCAGCGAGCGGTGCGCGACATAGTAGTTGCCGAAATGATTGAGCGCAAGAGGTCATTGGTGCAAGGCTCTACAGATTTGAGGCATATACAGTGGAATTGTCTAAAGAAAAGCCGTAGATTGTTGATGGTTGACATAGAAAAGGCAAAAAAGCTCGGGCCTCTGATTTTTTTGATGGGCCAGAGGCTGCAGCATTGATTTGATGATTGATCCATGGACGTCACACCAAACATCAACGCCATCACTACCTATTTGTCCTCCATTTGGCGCGTCTACCATTTTATTTGGTTTAGATGCTATCATGGAATCCCTCTCTAGCGATGGATCGTACTCACCCTACGCGAAAACGTCCCGAGACCAACCTAATCCCTTGCGCCCATACTACAACCCACCTTCCATAGGCATCGCGCCTACTCAATCGCCATCCGGAGCCGCATCTTCTCCTTCGGGGCACTCGGTTCCTCCTTTACCTCCTCGGGATGCACCATCAAACAGCACCAATCGTGATTTTAGAGAGCTTTTCTCCGATTTGGACTATGGCGACTATCTACCGGATGCGTCACCTTCGGTCGCAGAGCTCGCCAAACGTCTGATGGATCAGGCGATATGGAATTATACTTCAGTTCTGCTAGCCCAACCCTTTGAAGTTGCCAAAGTAGTCTTGCAGTGCTACGATGCCGGATCAGCTGTTCAAGAGAATGGGCCACAAGTGGAAAGGAGCTCATACATGTCTGCCCACGACTTCAACCATTCAGACTCGGATTCAGATTCGGATACCCCCTCTTACTTTATGCCAACTTCGCCAGAAGAAACACCTTCTCACAGAGCATCCAAGCGCATGAACCTTTCAAGACTACAATCTACCGCATCGCAAGCTGCATCATCGCCTCCTCAATCCCTCACTACAATGCGTCTCAAAAAAGCAGACTCAGTACTGGAAGTGATTGCTCTATTATGGGGCAAGGAGGGAGCAACTGGTGTTTGGAAAGGAACAAATTCCACGTTCATTTATGGTGTTCTTCTAAAGACAATTGAGACATGGACGAGAAGTTGTCTTTCGGCAATTCTGGACATTCCAGATCCTTCACTCGTCAACGCATCTATCGTAAATGTCATTGGGCCTACTATTCTGGATTCACCCAGTCCAATAGCAAGCTTAAGCGTTATTGTCGCTTCGGCTGCAATTGCAGGATGCCTTTTGGCTCCTGTTGATATGGTTCGCACTCGGTATGTCTCCTACTTTTCACAGCTTACTACTCGTGCTAATAATAATAAGCTTAATACTAACCCCTACATCATCCACACCACGAGCTCTACTGCCCTCTCTTCGAGCTCTTCCAAGTCTATCTTGTCCACCTACCATCCTCTCAATAACCGTTCTGCATTCAACAATCCCCACTCTGCTCAGCACTTCACTTCCTCTGTTCATACGCAACTGGTTACGAATCGATCCAATTCATACCCCAAGCACCTACTCCGTCACCGCATTTCTCATCTCGTTATGCGAACTCTTTGTAAAACTACCGCTCGAAACTGTCCTACGGCGCGGCCACATCGCCGTCCTCAACGCACCACCACCATCTCTCTCTAACAGCAAACGACCATCCCTCCTACCCATTCACACAACCGGTCTCCATACGCAAAAGTTCAAACCCATTGTCGCAACTGGTCCATATCGCGGTGTGCTCGGAAGCATCCTGTACATTATCTACGAAGAGGGTCATGTCAACCCCACATCACCTAGCATACCAACAACACCTTCGCGCGCATCATCCTCGCTTTCCAATCGCAGTCGGCACGCAGAGGCTCGTCATGCAGAGGCACGAAGGCAGCCAGCGCGTAAACGTGGCCAAGGACTTCCAGGCCTTTGGCGCGGCTGGCGTGTAGGCTTCTGGGGGATTGTTGGGATGTATGCAGCTGCAGGACTGGGCGGAGGCGGACAGTCGGGAGGCGAATTTTGATGAGTGTTTTGTTTTTATACCTATGATATACCTTGGGGCTTTGTTGATAGTTTAGATACCTATACCTCGGTCGCGATGGTGATGCAATGTTCATGATCTCTTCTCTCGTAGAACCAGTGTTGATACGGACAAAGTCGGGCATTGATAGAAAGTTTGTGAACATTTTAAAAACCCTTGATCTTTAACATACATTATCCAAGGCTGTAACAATTGAACTTGGAGTTCTACTGTAGGAAGATCAGTCTGGTCGGTTGAGCTATTTGATAGCCGGCCAATCGGAACTCGGCATCAGATTGCCAGCAAGCTCGACGCCAAGAGAAAGGTCACTTCGATAGCTACATAACATATTACTCGCAATTGAGCCTGCTGCGCGCAACTAGACGACTCAAAATTGAAGTCACGAGCTTTCCATAATCACATTGAGATCATTGAGGACTTGGACGCATGTATAACGCAGGACTTCAAAGTAAAAGAGCTCCGAAGAGTGTATAAACATAGGAGATAAGATGTACTAGAAAGCCTTGTAGAGGTGATGAAAGCCATCGAATTTTTACTAGCTACGCCATCCTATACAAGTACACACCACCCAGTGCCCTACCGGCACTTTTCCCCAGTCAATTGTAGAGATGTCTAAACCCAAAGAAAATTTGACCTGATTGACGTTGAGTAACTTTAAACGTCTGGTTTCCGGTTTCCGAGAATAGTTTTTTGGAGGGATCGAGCGCCCAGCCTCTATGCAACGTAGAGGAGCAAGAAGGACATCATGAGGGCGAAAAGACCAGTAGCTTCAGCGAAAGCGAAACCCAAAACGGCATACTGGAAAAGCTGGCCACGGAGAGATGGGTTGCGGGCAACACCTTGGATAAGACCTCCGAAAACCGTTCCGATACCAACACCAGCTCCAGCGAGACCAATTGTGGCCATACCGGCACCCTGGATCTTGGCAGCAGCAACCATGGCGGCAGCGGTGGACTCAGCGACGATACCACGCTTCTGGATGAGGTTGCGGCCGAGGTTGCGGGTGATGGCAGTGCGGGCAGTGCTGTTCATGACGAGGCTGCTTTGGACGCGGGGAGCTGTTTTGAGCTTGATTAGAGACCAATTGAGATGACAATTGAGAGAAAATGGTCGACATACCAGAGGCAGAAGCGAAGCTTCGTGACTGCTGCATCGCCATGCGGGCGGCAGGAGCAAATTTTGTGAAGGCGGCCATTTTGTCAGAGAATTGACTGATGAGTGGAGTTGGATGGAGGTGAGGGAGTGTAGAATTGGAGGGAATTGAGGTGATGTAGCTGGACGATGGAGGATGGAAAAACTGTTGAAGCTGGAGCTCGGAGGAAGGTCGACGGCACTTGGAGGAGGCTCACGTGACTTAGCACGGGCCAGCCGTGGTTATTAACCCGAGCTATTCCGGTTCGGATATTGGCCTCCTGTTTTCACGATTGACTTGCAATTCAATGTTCTATGTTTTTTTATATCTCTAGAATCTTGATGTTTAGGTATCCATAATATACATTTATGTATGGAAAGCGATAATAAATTATTCTCCCAGGCTAGCTGAGTAGGTGACGCGCTCCCATCAACGGTGATGGCCACCATCATGTGCTCTAAACAGCAGTTGCTATAATTCCTATCGTATTCGATAAAATGCACTTTTGATGGGGATTGCAATCCTTGACAACTAAGCGTAGATGTTGACATACATACCTAGTGGTCGAATGGAGTACGCCACACATCCTGACCGCACGTCGGTAGAGTTTCTGAGGGGAGTCTACGTATCTATTGATTCATGACATGTTTCGACGCCATGCCTTTATTGCGAGTTCTTGTATCTCACTGACACCAATCGCCCCTTTTCTGCCCTCATCTTCAACTGCCTCTACAACCGCATCGGCCACATCATCCGCTTTCAGAGGCTTAGTACCACCAGCTCCCATGAGTGGAGTCAATCGACCTCCAACTGCACTGTTTATTGCCGCAGCTACTGATGTTGCTGCTGCGAGAGGCATTGTAAATGTCCGTGACGAATCATACATGAACGGCGCTCGGATGAATACGCTCCTTAGCTTTGGGAAGGCCGAGGATATTGTGGACTCAGCCGCGCGCTTCGTAGTTATGTATCGAGCTGGTAGTACTGGGGCACCCTCGGCAGCGGAGATATAGACATAGGCTGGGACTGATTTTGAGACGGCTTCTCGAGCTAGAAGGATTGCTGCTTCTGGTCAGCGAAACACCCAACTACATACTGGAGCTTGCCTACCTGAGTCGCGGTTCATCAACTCATAAGTCAGTTGGCCATCATGTTCTTTGGGTTCGGCCGGAGTGCCCTCTTCTTGCTCCAGCGGATTTGTGTCCGCTCCTTGCTTGGCGCCGAAAGCTCTTGATAGACCACTCCATATCGACTCTTTGCCTTGTAACACACCTTTGTAGTCTGCTTCGAGCAGAATTCCCATCGAGTGGACTACTGCATCTGCTCCGTCGAGATCGGAGATGTATGTCGCTGGTTGAAGTATGTTTGCCTTTTGCCATTTGACTTGCTGGCTCCAGCTAGGCTTCTCGGGGGAGGAGGTTACGGTTGACCATTTCGGCTCGCCAGAGCGACTGTTCCCAGCTGTCAATATCGATTTGCTAGCTGGGTAAATATGAACTTGCCTAATTGATGTGACGTCCCATCCACGACCTACAGCTGCTTTGCAGATGCGACTTCCTACTTGGATGAGCAATTGAGCTTAGATCAGATGCATTAACGTACCGAGAAACCCGTTACCACCACAAACAACGAGCTTCTTCTTGACAACTTGGGCCATTGATGAATGCTACATGGTAGAGAGCGTAAAAGCCGAGTCGGCCTGAACCAAACTCTCATCGTCATGAAAGTGGAGCTTGGACCATCTCGAGTTGAGCCGCATTTAACCTTGAAGATCTCCCGTGGACCCTCCCACTCCTCCCAACACCATCAACATTTCATGGACATTCTTCCCCACTATCAAAGTCTACTCAAACCTCAAATTGCACAATATGCCTACTCCTCAGCAAAACAAGAGAGTCAAAGGCAAGCGGATAACTCGTGCATTTGGTAAGCATACCCCGCATGTCTTGCGACAACGACTCTCAGCTAACAAGTCCTAGTGATCGGTACTGAAGCCTGGAAACTCACTGACGCGAATCGACCCCCAAAAATCAAAACCGGCGATACTACAGGCTGGCGTGTCTACGTTCGACCTGTTCCCGGCGGGCCAGATTTGACTGCATGGCTCAAGAAAGTCGTCTTCGTTCTGCATGAAACTTTTCCAAATCCCGTGCGAAACGTTGAGAACTTTCCCTTCGAGCTAGAGGAGTCTGGATATGGTGGATTCTGGATCGTAGTCAAACTCTACTTCCAACCAATCTCTGGGGAGAAGCAACAGCAACGACAACACTTTCTACAACTCGATGCTTACGGCGACGAGGGATTACAAGCGGAGCAAGCTAAAACGGGAATTGTGCGCAGCGAAATTGTGGAGCACATCGAGTTCACAGAACCAACTGAAGCACTATGGGAGGCTCTGACTAGCGAGACTCAATGGGACTATCTCAATCCAAGATCTAAAGGGAAAAACCGAGGAGGCATCCCCATGAGCCTGCCTGGACCTGGTGAACGCACAGTTGAGCTTCCAGCGTCAGCGCCCGCGGGCAGTGTCTACAGCAGAGAAACCGAAGAAAATCTCCTCAAGATGATAAATACGGCAGGGAGGAAGACAGAAGTTGAGACGGCAGAAACACTTCGAAAGACTAAAGAAATCAATGAGCAGCAGCTCAGAGCAAAGGAAGGTATCGATGTGGACTCCAAGCTGCTTAGTTTGCACGACAAACTTCCAGCAAAGAAATAGAACGGCAGGCGGAAGAAAGATAGCCCTCCCTGGAATTTAGACTAAGATACCCAATTCATTGACTATTACATATTCACTCAGATGAAAGCTAAAACTCCGGACGTGGTACTAAAGTGATCAAGATAGCGATGGCAGGTACTACACTGGTACAGGTTATCAATGTTTGGAGGAAAGTCACCTGGCTGTACTCTACCTCTCTCTTGTGCTTGTGATTGTGTCAGTCAGCAGCCTACGTACCTTATAGGAGCTTTAAAACCTTTGGGTTGCTCAACTTGTTCCCTTTATTTACACACGCGCAAAACTTCCTAAATTCCGGTATTATTTATTATTTGCACCTTCCGCACCCCCATCAATCAACATCATCAACCTCATCAACCTCGGCTGCCCTAGCGTCTCCAAGCTTCAACTTTCCAAGCATATTGACCAAAACCCAGCAACTACAGCATACTATTTGTTGGGTGAAAAGAAAGGCGAGATGGGTAGGCCTATTGAAGAATTCAAGCGTCGCCTAGACCAGGCTACGGCAAGCAGTGGTCCTGATAACCTTGCTGGGACTGTTGTCATCGCAGCTACCGCCTCTGGTAAGATACTGCTCCGTTGCTTGACTCTTCACCCTTTTAATATTCGTATCAGGCGAAATTCTTCAAAAGGTGGAGTCTGGCACTTTTCTTCCACATCTCAAGAACCCAAAGCGCACAATAGACAAGTCCCGCCAAAACTTCTCTGCCGACACCGTTTGCTGGATTGCATCATGCACGAAACTCATGACCACCATTGCAGTCATGCAACAAGTAGATCGCGGCGTGCTGAAGCTGGATGACGATGTCACTCAGACCTGGCTTCCCGAGTTCAAAGACTACGACGTCTTGGTTAGAGGCCAAAACGACGGAGGCGAGAACCCAAAACCCACTACCAAAAAAATGAAGAACAGAATGACTCTACGGTATGTCACTATGCCAATCGCTTCCAATGTAGTTTATGTACTAATTGGTAAAGAAACCTTCTCAGCCATACCTCCGGGATCGCCTACGAATTCACTCAAATGGCCATCCAAAATTGGCGACAGTGGTCAGTCTCTACCCCAGAGGGCAAAGCAAATGCTCGCTCGCCAGACATCGCCCGTGCCATGAAAGTACCCTTATACTTTGAACCATCAGAAGGTTGGGTCTACGGCTACGGAATCGACTGGGCAGGTCTAGCGCTCATGCGCGCCACCGGTAAAAACCTCGAAGAGCTGTTTTCAGAAAACATCTGGAAGCCACTCGGCATGACATCAACCACCTTCAGCGTGAAAGACCATCGTCCAGACTTGCTTGACCGCTTGACGGCCATGAACATCCGCAATGGCGAAGGCGGACTCGACAATGCAGACAACGATCCAGTGTCACGCAGCATTGAGCGGGTTAAATATGGTGGTGGTGGGGGCTGCTATAGCACTGCAAACGACTATATCAAGCTCGTGGTGTCGCTGCTAAACACTGCTACTGGCCATTCTAGTGATGTGCCACAGCTGTTGAAGACGGCAACAGTAAACGAGATGCTGACGGGTCAGCTTAGTGAGAAAGGTCTGGTTAATATCCACCGAATCACTGCCAACCCCATCGCATATGGTCTTGCTGGCAACCTGCCACCGTCGGTCAAGAAGGACTATGGTTTGGGTGGTATCCTGAACTTGACGGAAGTTCCGGCTACAGGACGCAAAGCAGGTGCTATTCAGTGGAGCGGCTTGCCAAATCTATTTTGGTGGGTTAGTCCTGCAGACGGAGTCGCGGGCTGCTACTTCACTCAAGTCTTGCCCCCTGGTGATAAGCCTAATGTCAAGATGTACGAAGAGTTTGAGAAAGCTGTACTGGAAGAGCAGAAGCTTAGTCGGAAGGGTAAGCTTTGAGTGGTCTTGAGGCATGAACTTGGGGTGGATATAAAGTCTGGTGATTTTTTTTCATGAAAATGTATGATTACGTTGCGTGGGCAATAATTGTTCAGTTATATAGTAGATATTTATGGTACTGCGACTATACCATTGTTCCAATAGTAAACTTGAATTTGCCGCATTAGCTCTCCTTTGGTTCTGTCTCTACAGAACGGACAAACTCACCCGTCTACGAGCTTTCGAAATCGAATCTAGATATGGTCTGAAAGAAAAACCCGTCGAACCCGGACAACATCATATCTCAATTCGAGTAGTCCATGTGCGTACGACAAGGCACAGCTGTGTGTCGACTTCCACGTTCAAGCTCTAGAATGAAGCGATTATGGGATCTCATGAAACTCTGATCCATTGACGTATATTTTGGGTTTGGTTTGCCGCCCGATCTAGGATTCTCAGATCGCTTCATTGTCTTTTCTTTGAAGTAATTGAGAGCCTCCATAAACGCTTCTGGATTCTTCCGATAATCTTCCTCAGTGATAGCAGAGCCCTTGACCATTTGCGTCCATTTTGGTGGGAAGCCAACGAAAGCATCACTAAAATGCTGAGAAACGTCCCTAGTGTCCTCTTCAAATCCTCCTAGGCTTGAGATGTCGTGCCTTGCACTTTCTGGTTTTGAAATAGCTGGCTTTGGGTGAAGTTCTGCTTTTCGACGCGCGACTTCTTGCTCGTCGGAGCTCCTTGGTGCGGAACATGATCTTGGGCTTGACTTTAAGAATCGGCCGAGAAACATCGTCGGTATAGCAGCAGCGTGATGGTGATAGCGTGCTCAGAATCTAACCAGTGGGCAAGAAATGTGGAAGTGGTTCAGGACTATTCTGGAGTGCCAGCGACAAGAGAAGTCTGCATTGGCCTACAAGTCAAAAGTGGAAGTAATGGGTTGACAGGAGGTTGGCCAAGACCTCCTTTCAGACAGAGGCTGTGCCTTTTGCAACCATGTTGACAGGCTGGCTCATCTCCATGGACTGATCTGGCTTGAGAGCTCCGAAAGATTGGACACCACTGAATGCTTTTGCCATTCAAAGTCAATGATTTGCCTTGTACAAGTCTATCATAGATTCATGCAGTGCAACTCTCGCCTACCTAGGTATATATAATAACACCAAAAACTGTATATGTTATCAGGCTGAGAATCCAGCCTAATCCTTGCTCTATCACCAACCCCTTGTCTTAAGCTCACGGTTCTGGATATCCTAGTCAATTCCAATCAACAAGCCAATCAACAAGGAAAGCAAAACAAGGTTGTATGCAACTTGACGTAGTTGAGCAACCTTTCGAAAAGTTACAGAAATCAAGAAACTCTCGTGAAGGGTTCACGATTCTAATAAAAGCCTGGATCCTTCAAGAATTTGCAGGTACATACATCTATCAAAAAGCCCAAAATTACACACAACATCTTGTTCACAACAAACATACCACATATCAGACCGATCTACAACAAAGCCGATATGTCTGACGCCGTTCCCGTTCTTTTCACCATCAACGGCTCCTCCCGCCACGAAGTCATTCTTCTTTCACCTACCCACGCCACTCTCGATGGCGTCGCCGCTGAAATTGCCCAACTTGCGAGCTCCTCGCCCAACTGCGCAGAGTTCATGGGCAAGTACAAGAAGAAGGGCGAAGACGGAGCAGAAGAGGAGGTCGAGGAGATCAGTGTGAAATGGAATGGACAAAGCCATGATCCCAAGATCTTTCCAGCAAGCACGTTGGTGACGAAAGACAACTTTGCGGCGATCATCAAGATGATTGGCGTGTCTGGTGTGGGGAGGGATACGTTACAGGTTAAGATGGGTCATGGGAATGCTGAGAAGAAGTAGGGACAGATAGGAGGAAGGGATGGTATGAGCGGACTAAGGAGTTGGAATAAGTGTGTTATTAGTCTGTATTGATTGAATCACGATTTCACTACTGCTTACTCATACTTGCAACAGGCTTGGGAGATAGTGATGTGGTAACAATATTTTGACTGACATTATACTGATGCCCAATACGAATACCAGAAGAAGGCTGTTGCCAACTATCTCCAACTAAACCCACTTCTCAGCAGGCCGATTACCGAAGATCAGAATCTATAGAAACTCTAGCGAACCATGCAAAACAAATCATTCCTCCTCCAACGCCAAAGCTTTCCCAGTTGAACTATTGACATGCGTCGTCGTTTCACCTACTGCAGCTCAAAAACATGCTGTCCATTCGCCTGTCTGGGCGCAGCATATGTAGTTCCTAGCTCGACTGGTGCAGGCGCGCCATTTGGTGGCCCGTTTGGTGCGCCGGCCTGGTGTTGAACTGGAACTGCAGCGTTCATGCCCGGGCTGGGCGGGAAGTTTTGATGTTGAACTGCGTTACCACCAGCTTCATACACGCCCGGAGGTGGGCTTTGCGCGGGTGATGGATGCGACATGGCAGGTGATGGGACAACACCGGCATTCGGCATTGGCGGTGATTGCGCTGGATTATATGCTGGAGCAGGCGAGTTAGGGATGCTGCTAACCACCGACATGCGTGGGTCGAATTTGGCGTCCTTGGTCATCATTCCACCCTGCGGTGCGAAGTAGCCATTGTTCTGGCCATAACCTTGTTGTTGCTGGTTAGGATCGTAGCCCGGTTGACCCATCATGGGTGGTTGAACCATCTGAGGCACGCCATGTTGTGCCATGTTTGCATTAGGCGCATTGTTTTTGGCATTCCGCTTCTTGATGCAGAGGAAGATGACGGCGAAGACAGCAGCGCCAATGATCACAAGGCCGCCAATAATGCCTCCGACGATGGCGCCAACGCTGACCCCGTTCTTCTTTACTATTGTGCCGTTGTTGGACGAGTTGGAGTTGGAGCTGGAGCCGGCGTTTGATGCAGTACCCGTGGCGCTGGCCACTGCTGATGAAGCAAAGCCTGCCGCGTTGTTCAAGCCATTGGTGCTCAGAATTAATGCGGCACTGGAACTTTTGGCCCCGGATGCTGTTGCAGCGCCAGCTCCGCTATCATACAGCGGACTCCAAGAACGACCATCAACTTCTCCCGCGAAGGTTGTTTGGAACGTTGCGAAGGAGGCCGAGTATGTTGCGGCGCAGGAGTAGAATCCCATAGTCATGCCAGGAACGAGGAAGGAGTAGCAGTAGGGTTTTGTAGCGGCCGTGCTGTTTCAGTCAGAAAAGTTCCGATTTCGACCAATTCGCGGTACATACCACTTGATGGTGTTTACGTCTGCTTGACAAGCAGCACCGCATAGCGAAGAAGAATAATAGCCAACACTACCGACACAATTTCCTTGGAATTGGCATGTTCCTGCAGCAGGATCGCAACATCCTACGCTTGCGACACCTATTGTTATTGTTAGCGTTCAGCTCGTGCTATCATAACTATCTCGTAGATCGGCAAGCGTGGACTACGTACCGGCGACCACCACCGCAGCACACAATTCGGTTGAATCGCAAGTCTTTGAAGATGCTTTGATGCCACTCACGTAACCGCAAGTATTATCAGGAGCATAATAGCCTAGTAATGACCCAGACCCCGCTGCGCGCTTTAGGATATCAGGAACCATGGGCGCCGCCGTTGGAACCGGACTGAATCCCATAGCATTGGCGATATTATCTGTTGGTAGAGGAAGGGGAGCATTGAGAGCTTCCACCACCACTCCTCCGAAGGCAACGAGCCCAAAGAAAAGTTTGGTCATGTTCAGAACCTCACTTTTCCAAAACTACTAACGAATGTGTATTTGAGCGACAGAATGTTGAAGAACGAGCGTGTATTGAACGAGAGACTAGAAGGAGAAAACACCAAAAGCAGAACCGAAAGAGTCAAAGACAGCCTGACCAGCACCACGAAGGATAAATACAACGGCCACACAATTGACTCCCCGTACCTGAATGAGGCTGAGTTCGCGCCTGGGCGCGCCATCGCTGGGCTCTCGTGTACAGCAAAAGTTGAGGGTAGGAGGTGCTCGAAAAGGGAAGGCAAATGGCTTTGTCTGGTCGAGGCGTTGGACGGAAAAACAAAGCAAGCAACTCTAGACGTGCAGCTGCAGGAACAGAAAAGCCCAAGTCTTTGGAAAGTGCACAATGGGGGAAAGGAGGCTGATTTCAGGGTGTATGATAGGTGCAGAGGTCGTCTAAGGGTCAAGCCAAAAGCTGTAGCGTGGTTGAATGGATGCCACTAAACCCCATATAGAATCAATATCAGGAGCTGGAAATTAGAAATTGGCGAGTTTGTGTCCGCACCGAACCTTCAACCGTCTGCGCCAAGTCGAGGGATTTGACCGACTCCGTGGAGGCTCGGTGAAGACAATCTAGCAGTTTGCTTTTTCCAGAATCCAGACTCAGCTGAGAATCAGTGTTGTGTGAAACCATTACACCAATCCGAGTTCACCTACCAATGCATAACCTTTGTACCATTGTGACACGAAAATAAAAGTACTTCGGGATTTTCCTTGCACAGGTTTCTTTCTGTGTCGATCGGTCGGATCAAGTCTTAGGTACCGCACTCATATCTTGTCTGTATTCTCTAGCTCCTATCCATGAGACAAGATGAATGACATTCTCCGTCCTACCTGTTATTAACGCGCTGATTTGAAGATGTCGAATATTACAATGCAATCGATGGTTCTAAAAGATTTAGACTTCTCTCAAGGAAACGAAACCGTCGATGGAAAGCGTGTTGTATACTGGACATGAACTCAGTCGAATCTTACTGTGTTCACTGCTGCTGCAACTATCTCGTCTATCTATACTCTTCATTGCTACAGTACCTAGCCTTCCTGAACAAGAATTGCCCCTTTGGCTCGGTCTGTCATAGCCATCGAAAACTATGCCAACGGCGTCAGCAACAGTACCGACAGGAAAGAGGCTTCGAAGCTTGTGGTCAATTGCCAATTCGACGGAGACGACCTTACCTCTAAATCTTACAGAGCTCCGGTTGAACTGTTAGTTCGCAATGGAGAGGGACAACCCAAAACAAATATAATTGACAAGATGATAACTCATTGACTCGATATGCCAACCACGAGCAGTTATAGGGTACACAATTCGAACAGCGAAACTGCAGCAGAGTCTTGGTCCAAAGCTTGACTCTAACCGAGTTGCTTTTCAACCCTATTCTTCCTATACCATATGATTTATTGTCTATGCAAGCTTGTTTCGCACAGTTTAAACAAGAACTGACCATAGATGACCAATTGTACACTATTAAGACTTGAGTTAACAATCGTCCTAAGCAGTCCGAGCAACCAAACTCGAATTCTTGCGACATGGAGGAGAATAAGATGACCATATTCTTCAAAGTTCTGCTACAACAAAGTTTTCAAAATTACTAGCAATGCCGATTCTCGATTCTGAACACAATTTCAGCAAGATATTATCTTCTACCCGCACAGTGCGATATTCATTTACAATTGCTGAACACGATGGCACCACAAATACCTCAATGGTGAAGAGGTCTACCAATAATCCACCATGGCTTCAGTCTTATGCCTCTCTCAGCACAATCCTGGCCGTGTCACTGGCAGCTGCCAGCCTCTTTCGACTATGTCTTTGGTCTGCATGGCAAATACGCAAGACCTATTGTCTCAACAACGAGGTTCAAGGATGGTTTCGAAGACCAAATACTACCTTCGCGCGGTGGAAGAAGCACATATCAATTGCGCCCATTTTTCGCTCCAGACATGTCTCGGGCATTGGGCTTTCATCTGAGACTGTATCCTATAGACTCCTTCCTACTCGGCTACAGGCTTTATTCATGTTGCCTTACATTGGACTGAATCTGACTCTCATGGCATTGAGCGTCAGTTGGTCCGCAAATCGAGTCGCTATTTTGGAGCAGCTACGAATTCAGACAGGAGAGTTGGCAGTACAGAACATAGTGTTCACTTTCTTATTCATTTCGAGATCTAACCCGGTGATGTGGCTGATCAATTGTGATAGAGAAGACCTCTTATTCTTGCATATTTGGTTCGGCACTGTGGCAGTGGCTCAGTCTCTTGCTCATGGCGCTTTTTGGATTGCTGTCAAGCTTCTCACAGGTGAGAATGAAGAACTTCATATTGCAGTCTGGCTAATGCGACTCAAGGAGGGCCTCATGGACTTCAAGCTTCCAGGATAGTTTGCGAATACCTCGTAAGTTGGGCGCCCTTTAGGATCAAAAGTTCAAATCCGTGCTATCACTGATTGACCGTTTCTGTAGGCTCTTGGTGCGCTAGTTTTGTTGTTGATATCATCATGGTATCCAATACGGCGGACTTTCGTCAAAGTGTTCAAATTCTTGCACTTGGTCATGACAGTCGTCTTTCTTGTTGGTCTATATTTTCATTTAAAGTCGACTACCTATCGTGCGTTTGTGATATCAACCATTGGTATTTGGTCTTTTGAAGTACATCAAGTCATATTGTGCATTCATTTCAAAAAGTGCTAATCCATCATCTAGAGAGCACTACGCCTATTTCGAATTCTATGGCGCAATGCTGGGAATGGAGGAACTACTGCGGTGGTGGAAAGACTTCCCGGAGAACTCGAATTGCGTATCACGATCAGAGTTGCGCGGCCTTGTCGAGCAGTAGCTGGAACTTATGTTCGGCTCTATATTCCTTCTATCAGTTTATGGACGAGTCACCCATTCGCAGTAGCCTGGGACAACGTTCCCTTAAAGCAAGACCTAAACTCTGGGCAGATGAGACTGAAAGAGAAGAAGAAACTACAGTATGACATCAAAAGAAAAAGGATAGCGGAAGAAGACCTTTACGGCCCACAGACAATTACTGTGCTTGTCCGACCGAGGAATGGGTTTACAGCCGAGCTTGCTCGCAAAATAAAACGCTCAAATGGGACATTGGAACTTAGTGCTTGGGTGGAAGGACCGTATACCAGTAAGTATGAGCGAAGTCTTTAATAACCACCTCATAACAACTTCCTCAGATACCAATACTTCATTCTCATCTCATGGTCACGTCATACTTGTTGCAGGTGGAATTGGCATCGCGGCACAGCTGGCCAGAATCACTGAGCTGCTCATAGCTCGCGCCCAAGGCTTAGCAGCGGTGAGGAGAATCATACTTGTCTGGTGCGTTCGACATGAAGGTACCACACTCCTTGGACTAGATTTAAACTATGCTAATGAAATCAGGGGACGTTGAAGTGATAGACCCGTTCTTAGAAAAGCTGGCGATGAGTACAATCTGGCGCGGTATATTGGAGATGCACATTTATCTCACTGACGACGATTCAACCACACCGACGTTTTCAGGTACTTATGGAAATTATGGTACATATAACACCGCACCAAACTTTCTTAGTGGTTTCAACTTCGAAACAGAGCCTCACTATGAAGGTGAATCAACTCTGATTGACGATGGGGCCAGGAATACATTTCGCCAAAGTTTCTGCGAGGCCAGCTTAGATCTTCTCACAATTCATCATGGACGACCAGATCTTGATCAGATGCTCGATCGAGAAATTGGACAGCAAATCGGCGCGATGATGATTAGTGTTTGCGGACCGCCGAGTATGAGTAACGAGATGCGGACTCTGGCAAAAGACAATCAAGGCTGTGGTAATATAGACTTTGTTGAGGAACACTTTGGAATTTGATAATGGCTTCGGCTCCTTAAAGAACATGCTAGTGAACTCCATAGCATGATTGAACTCTATAGTATGATTGTCTGCAGGGCTGTCGAGACTTATGTCTTTGTTATCCAAGACTGAGGCTTTCTTCGCAAGCTCAAATTTCTTCTTTGTGTTATAAGTCTTCATTATGGATGATTACAATGGCTTAGTCGTGCACCCAAACATGACTCTACTGCTAACTTGATAAAGAAGTCGCCTGTTAGTATCTCTTTGCAACATACTCGCAAAACTCGGTTTTTGTGACTTTACTATACTGATAATGCCATAGATAAACCCAAAGAGATAGACGGATTCGAACATCAAATACATATAACCTTTACCATGTGCCTGTTTTATCATCATCACCTCACAAGAGGCAGAGCCTTATTCGAAAAGTACACAACCCGCTGGATCGGGTGCTTCGAACAACATTTAGGCATCTCGCATAAACTATGGGCAGAAAAAGGGTTATGAAGCGAAATAGGCCTACCAACATACGTCCAAAGAAGTGCGTTAGATTTCTTCCGGACATGATCCAGTACAACACAGTTGCTAATACTGATCAGATGGACTGGTATTATGATTCCGACCCAATGATCGGGGTCATCTATCAGTTTGATCAAGTTGACGAAATGCAAGGCGTTGTCTTCGAGAGCGATGCCTGGGACCAGAGCGATCAGATGGTGGGAGTAGATATGTCTTCCCCAGAGTAAATCATGCTCCTGTTCTTGCGTCCACAACCAAAGACAACAATGCCTCCCTCTCGACGGACTTCACCTCATCGCGGTGAGAGGGTCTAGTAGTCTACGGACAAAGCTAAGATTAGTCCACCCTCATCTGGCACAGAGAATAGGTTTATGCTTTCCTTGATAAAAGCGAAGTTCACTACAGAACGACTCTTATTTTAGGAGAATAGGTTTATGCTTTCCTTGATAAAAGCAAAGTTCACTACAGAACGACTCTTATTTTAGGAGAATAGGTTTATGCTTTCCTTGCTAAAAGCAAAGTTCGCTATAGAACGACTCTCTGCCAGAGAGGGGAAATAGGTTTATGATTTTCTTGATAAGAGCACCATTCAATATATAACGACTCTTTTCTAAAATAGAGAGTATTCTTCAAGTTGCAATGACAAAGGCAACTTAAATTCGAATTTGATAACTATCATTTCCAGATCTAAAACAATATTGTGAGTATAACCAGTGAATTCCCTCTATATTCTTCAGGAGTCAGAGAGAGAGTTTGATTACCTGTTGTAACATTCAACGTTGAGCTGTTTAACGTACTAGTGATCTGTTCCTTTCTGCTCTTATGGCAAACCCAAATGAAGGTTACACAAGACTTTCGGCTTTAAAGTACAGGACTGAAGTTGACACGCGCTTCGAAAATCATATGGTCTTCTCATGACGATGTTTATCCTTACGCTCTAGGATGCCATTGAGAGGAAATCGCCGCGGTATTGATCGTAGGAGGAGCACAGTGGCCATTTCAACCCCGTTCCCTTTGTATCGGTTTTCTTTAAGACTTTGTTGACTTTGATCAAAGAAACACTCACATTCTTTTATGGCACGCTTCGAAAGAACCATATTGTAACTATTTCAGGGCTTTGTTATTGCTGTAGCGATGTAGACAATGCTTTGATTAAGCGAAAGCATTGAAACTATGCCTTACTTATTGAGTTCTCTATCTCTACGTGATAACCGGCTTTTCAGATCAAACGCTTGCTAGGAATCAAAGTTCACGCAAAGTATCAACCCAACAATTTGGACAATTTACGTGACTTCCATTTTCTACTACCATATACACCATGTCCAACCCTTACAACACATCGGCAGCCCGAGGAGGTTTTGGGATTACTGAAGAACAGACTGCTGATGCAGAAAGAACAGGTACCGCACGAATTGCAGGAAGAATTCCAAATCAGCCTGGTACTTTCAGCTTGGTTGACGTCCCCGTCGCAGCCGACGAGCCTCCTGATTATGTGCCCCTAGGCTCCGAAACATCAGAAATCAATGGCTTCCGTATTGATAACGAGTTCTTGGCAGGTCAAGAAGCCATGAATCTTGTAAGTACTGCCATAGCTAGACGTGAAGCTGGCCAAGTTCCACACGATGCCACAGGGCATGCCTATTCATCCTCAGAACCAAGTGATGGCTCCTCATCTAGCTCCGTTGCGTCTTCCGGGTCGCGAGATCTTGACGGCCGACCACGTCAACAATATGGAGAGGGCATCTTCTCAAGAGAGCTGATGAACTACGGAAATGAAGCTCAAGAACCACGTCCAGTGACTCCCCCTGCTAATCCAATGCATGTTGACAACCATCGAATGTTGCAAGATCAGATTCTAGGCGCTGTGCGCGCGGCCGGCCACTTGTTCCGACGCCTTGAAGGAACCAATCTACGCTATGACGTTGGTCGACTCAACGGGGCGATTATAGCTCTCGGCCATGAAGAAATGAACAGAAGATGTGCAAGAGGCCTTACAGACGAGATCGCTGTGCCTTTACTAACAGCTGCAATCCGTCTCTCCATTGAAGTAATGATGAGAGTTCAGACTGAGCTGGCAAAAGGCGATAGGGAGCTCTTCAATCTCGCCAGCTCAGTCTGGGCTTGGCTAGAACAGATACAGGTTACCCACACCATCATGCAGACCAAAGGAAACTACATTCACTCTATATATGAACGCCACTTAGCGACTGGGATGGACGCGCCAAATATTACGCGCTATACTCATCGTCAAATTGCGTATGAGCACTCATCATCATCCTGGTCTGATAGTCAGAAAACTCCATCTCTTACTCGCTCTAGCTCTCTGATATCATCTAGCTCTCGGACATCATCATCTGATGCTCTCCCAGGCGATGATGACGAGGAGCCTCTCTTTGTGCCGTTGGCCAACGGATTCAACGGCATTGGCGAAGCCGAGATTTCCGATGCCCAGGAAGCAGCCGTTACGGCAGGCGTTGCGTTTATTCAAGAAAGATTAGCAGAACATGCAGCTGGTAATCGCGCCAGTCGAGAGGAAGTTGAGCGCTGGGAGCTTGAACAGGCAGCAAATCGCAGTCTAACACGGGCTGAAAACGCGAATTCAGACTATGGTCTCCCAGAGGACGAATATGTCATTTTGCACAGCGCATCATCTAGACGTATTGACGAAGATATGGACATGACACCAGCGCCACCACTTGTTAACTTTGGACGCCTTTCATCGCCTGATGATATTGAGATGCCGGACGCACCTGGCCAGGACGATATACCTGACATGTCTGACTATAGATCTTCTAGTCCTCTGCAATGTGTCCCTTGTGGCTCTAGTCCTCCTTCTAACTCGGACGACATACCTGACATGACTGACTATGCAAGCTCTAGTCCCCTTCCCTCTAGTCCCCCCTCTAGTCCTCCACTCCACGTCGTCGCCCATGGCGTAGTCCTCCCGCCCGGTATGACTGCTGAGCACTTTGAGCAGCTTAGGCAGGGAGCTCTCCGTCGTGCTCGTGAGGCGATCCGCCGTAGGTACGAAGCTCGCCCGGCTACACCGTTTGATGTTGAGGGATTTATGGACCAACATACCATCTTGAACAGTGTGATTTTGGACCGGCGTTTGGCTAGATTGGCTCGTGAAGTGGTGGGTCGTCGCAAATTTGAGCGAGACCGTTATGCGGATGCCTTGGAGGATTACGTGGATTGAGGAGGAGGGCTGATCATGAAATGCCTGACATACTTCTTGGTGTAAAGATCGAAGCGCTGAATACTGTCTCTGAACAATATAAAAGGTAAGTATCAAGTTTGTTAACAGCTTGCAAGAATGAATTAAGATAGGAGAGTTGACTCACCTTCAGTACAATAATATCATGCTCTTCATACAAATTGTGCCATGATAGTGACATTGACATCCTAGGAATAACAGAATAAGTGGCGCGCTCCATTAAGAGCGATGGCGACTATCTGCTACGCTTTAGTATCAAGTGCTTTATTTGCCATAGAGGACGTTCAGAATTTGACTTTTTATCGTTTGCAATGGCAAGTATAGCACCTCAGAATGAAAGCTGCCGTTGGGAGTCGTTACCATTGATGTGAGGACGCGATTCAATTTGTCGAGCGATTGAAATCAACCATCCCTTGATATCCCACAACCCCGAGACAATCTGCCTAACAAAAACCCCTCTTGGGAGCCAACCTTCAGCTCCCAGACCAAACCCCCTTTGTAGCCCGTTTGTCTGTACAACCATCCAATAAGTTTTGATATACCCACTGGTCTCGTCCCCACCAGCCAAGCTCTCACAGCATCAGTCGTTTCCTGAACCCCATCCTCCCAATAGCTCAGTCATTGTACAGGCCACTCAATATTAAACACACTCATTTAGCAACACAGACACCAAAGCAATGCCATACTCACTCGCCTCCTCAACCGCAACTCTCGTCCGCGGCACGTTCCATCTCTCCGTGCCTCGCGCACGCGGCCAAGCTCGATTCTGGACCAAGATATTTGCCTTTTGGACTATCGCGCTGGTCATCACGAACGTGCTTTTCTTTCTCACCTACGCGACAGTCTCCTTCTTCCACGCAGCCAACGTGAATGCGCTACGAGCGTTTCTGGGCGCTGTGGTGATTTGGTGCTGGCTGGGCATGGCGCTGGGGATGTGTGCATGTGCAGGCATGTGTGTAGGAGCTGGGGGACTAGGCTGTGGATGTTGTCGGCGGGTACGTTGGCACTATAGACCACGAGTATGAAGCTAATGAGGAGTGCCAGCGAAAAGAGCAAATGGTAGATACTTTACCGCCACCAGTGCCGCAACATATGGCGAGCGTACAAGCATCTCAAGGCCATAGACGCTGGACTGCGTACGTATATTTTCCTACGCTCAGCCACGGGGACTAACAGCTCACCAGGCCATCACTGAACCGTCAGAACATACCGCCGCCGTTGCAGACACCAATCTACGATAGTTTCGCGCAGGCAACAAGAGCACAAGGACCGCCGATGCAGAATGCTAGATGGTCTGGACCTGGGCCAATGGTCGATGAGGTGTTGTCGCCTCTCTGGGATCATGTGAGGAATTGACGGGGCAGTGAAGCTCGGAGTGGTGAATTGAACATTATTCTGGGTGTTATTGAGGTGGAAAAATGAATATAGGTTCTCAGGACTGCATTTGGCGTCCAAGATTATACAAATCCCATGCTTTTTCTAGTCCCAGCGTCTACTGCAAATACAGTTATTGTGAGTCAAGTTACGCGTCTTCATACGGCCATCGTGATCACAATCTCGATCAAATGCAGGGTAAACCACGCATCTCTTCAAACGGATTCATCATGAGCCGCCCTCACGATGCCTGGCGACGAGAACGGTTTACAGGTCCAATGGCCTTGAGACGATAGAGATGTTTCGTCATAAGAGCAGGGGAGAAGCAGCTATAAGGCTAATTCAAAACCACAAGACGCGAACCGGTCATACAGAGAAAAGCCAATGGGAGTACAGCGTCAAAGTTTCGCGATTGGGAAGAAACGAAATAGGAAATGGGAAGTCCAGAGTTCAGACTGAGGAGACGAGAATGCATGTGCATTTTATCCAGAAGGTGACCCGTTGAATGCGCCTCTTACGTCGCACTTAGCGCTTACTTCGATCGTTTGTGCAGGTGGCAGGAATTACTCGATAGCAGTAGATGACGTTTTAGAAGACATATTCACTCTAATCAGACTTCGAAACGGGCCTTTTTATCCGTCAAGATCGACCTGGGATCAAATAGTAGCATTGGACGGACATGGCAAGTCTAATTTCCAACTTTCGGCTCAGCACTAAGAGGTCGAGAGAGAATAGGTAGGCGGTCTCATTTACTGTACATTCATGACGAAGATGTACTTACTGGTGCAATAGGTTATCATGTCTCCCAGCAGAGATACTAATCGGAATATTCACCCAACTACCAAGCATCTCAGATGTGATATCCCTCGCTGGTACTAGTCGACGCCTACGGCATTTATATAGCGACAATGCAAAGCCAATATACGCAGCAGTTGGTCCGCGGTCCTTTGTCTTTGAGCAAAGAGCTAGACAGTTGGTCGTTGATGGAGGCGGCCCTGGGCTTAACGAGGGCATCTCTTTGTTCTATCTCGCATCCATGGGTCGCAATTGGCAGATAATCAAGAGAGCCATGGATGAATTCGAGGTTCAGATGAAAGAAAACATTAAGAGTAAGCTGTTTCCCTCGAAGTATCGTTAGATCTCCGAGTCTAACTAAACTCCAAGGCTGGAAATTTGGACCCATTGGTCCAGTAGGACACACTCCACGGCCAACTCCCCATCTTACTCGGAGAGAAAAGCGCCGCTTTGTACGGTCCTACTACACTCTCTGGTCATTGATGCGGATTGTACCTGAATCCTGGGATGCTCGTTTGAAGTTATTGTCCTTTAGAGATCTATACTATGTACATGAGCTGTGCCGGTTACCGCAGTCGATAGGTAGGGAGGAGTATCGACCATCTTCCCAGAAGCGTGAGCAGTTACGCAATGTGTTTTGGGAGCATATCAGAGAACGACACCTGACTATACACGGGAAAGAGGTCGTTGGGAGGGGACCATTGTATAGATTCCCGTATGGACGGTTTTGGGACCATTGGCAGTTTTTATTGCGGATGCACGTTTGTGGGTATACAAATGGCAGTCCTTGTACTTTAGTCAAACCGGAATTATGGGATATGAGTGATGACGAGGTAGAGATAGAATGAGAATGGTACAAATGAAGCGCTGGATGGCGTCAATATAATCCCATGGTTCCAAATGGATAAACTGCATGGTGTATCTCCCTTCTGATCAATGATATGGTAGACTAAGCCTCAATTGAGCCGCATGAAGTGCAGACGGTCAATGGAAGAGAATTGAATGACGATGCAAGATCGAATGGCCTAGAGGCTCAACAAGGTGAAGCCGCAATGAAACAGGACCGGGAACAGGCTCAAGTAGAGGTGATTAAGCAGGCGGTTCGGGATTGATGAAGAACCAGTGAACACGAGCAAGGCACGGTGAACTTGACGCTGCAGGTCTTGGACGTGTTTTTGGGCAAAAGGCCAGGCTTGAGCCTCTTGAGCGTGTTCTGGCAGGGAATGAGATGGCTTTTGAAATGCACGACGCGGTAGATCTGGGGGCACAAGACGCGAGGGAGTCTGTCACCATGCAGCGACCTTGCAGCATCTCGCGATGGTGTAAGTAGAATAGAGGCACTGAGAGCCAATGGACCCGCCAATTGCCAGGGAAAGACTGGTGGGGGAGATGACTAGCGCAGTAGAGAGACCGCGTTCGTGCCATTTTCGTTCTTCGCGGTCGCGTTCTTGCCAAGACGCTAAACCTAGCAGAACCTGGCAGGCTCGACTCTCAAATACCCAGATCGTGCCTGCTTCTTTGCCTCATTTCCTCCTTCTTCAAGCTTCACATCTTCAATCGTTCTTTTTCTATCTTGCCCTGTGTCTGACTTCTTCTGGAAAGAGCGAGACGGTATTTCTAAGGCTTCATCCATTGCTCCTGCCTACCTTCATCCGCAATTCGAGCTGACCTCCCGGCTGCTGCTGCCCTCACTACCTAAACTCCTCGCTCCTGATTGGTCGAGGCTCTCTGTTTACCTCAACACCACGTTTAGCAACTTCTTCACGTCCATAACGCCTCACCTCGAGATCCCTATACAAACAAACTCTCCCCATTCAAACTCACTCCCAGACAGTCACTGTGACTAGCTCCAAGCTCCAAGCTCCAGATTTCCCTACATTAGCCTTTTCAATATTTACCATCTGCTAAAATGGCTCTCCTTACTCCCCGTCAGCCCTTCGCTGTTCTTGATGAATCTCGCCTGCAATCTCTAAGCTCCACCAAAAATCGTCAAAACAACAGTAAGATACAGGAGCCCCTTTCTGTGAGGAGCTGTATATATTAACCCTGTGGCAGTTTCCAACCAGCTTCAATCATTTAAAGCTCCTGCTAGCGCTCCGGCTAAACGCCGTCTGGCTTCGGATTTACTTTCTGACGAATTTGATCTTGAAAACATGGATCCCAATATTCTCTCACCAAAGCGTTCAAAAAATCTTGACGGCGGCCACATCAAAGTGTCAAAATTCATCCTAAAAGACGCAACTCCAAAAACTGCTCCTGCGCTCAACCCGTCATCAAAGCGCAAAGCAGAATCTTATTCAGTTCCTACTTCTACTGCATCATCGCCACTTTTTGCAACTCGCGGATCCACTCAGAACAAGCGAATTAGCCTCTTGTCCGGCAAACGACGCTCATTAACTCCATACCGCCGTCTTGATCCTCCAAACAAAGGATCTGCGCTGCCATTTTCAATCGACGCAGCCCTTAGTGGAACAATTTCTTCGTATACACCACCTGCCGCCACTACGCTGGCTTCACCACCATCACCTGAGGTTCCAATCACCTCCCTGTTCACCAAAAAGCAAAAGACCGCACCTTCCACTTGGTTCTTTGAGATTCACGAAGATACTCCTGAACAAGAAGCTACCAATCTCATGGAGCACTCTGCCTCTGTTCTGGACATTAGCTCCGACGACGACTCTGGCTCTGCTCGTGCCAAAGATCTACTTGAGCGTGGAAAGGAGAACGTGCCGCCGCCAGAGTGGACTGGCCCAACTACACGTGTCCGTGCAAGTGAACGTGTTGCGCACAAGGGTATCTCGTGTCCCGTCAAGGCCGCCAAGTATGCTGCTATGCATGGTCCAGATGCTATGGTCGAAGACCGACTAGCCCTTCGCGAGATGGATGTTGCCGCCTTCTTTGCCGAAGATGTTGATGAGAATGAAGCGACCGAGCCTGTTGAAGAGGAGGGTTCCCAACAACGTCCTCGTGCAGACTCACTTGAGGTGGCCAAAGATGTAGTGCAGCTACTTGCCAATCCATCAGTTGCGCCAAGTACCGACGGTCCACAGGCAGCTCCCTTTGTCATTCGGGAGGATACTCCAGAAGCCGCCGCCGCCGCTTCTACATCTGCTACAGAACCTGCCACCATATAGACGCACACCATCCACCCATCCACCCATCACGCCCACTTACCTCTATCATCACCCCCCCTCCTTACCAAAAACGTTTCCAACTCTCGAGGTTTACTGCTTTCACGGCGTTGCAAGATATCCATTGGACAGGCGTTTACTCTTATCGTACTTTTGTACAGTTCTGTTGCGAACAACCAACACTACCCGTCATTATTACATGTGTACCAACACTGTACAGCAACAACTTTTCCAGTCTAATACATCCTCATCCCCTAATGGAAGACGTTCACACAATAGATAAGGGGAAGGATGTTAGCTTTGCTTCTTGTTTGCCTCAATCACGGACGTTGAGTCATCTTGTATGTTGGACCCTAGGAGGGTTCAGATCTGTAATAATACCCATGATAGTTACGGCGTATGTCTGATGTTTGCTGAATGAATGTTCCTATATTCAATGCTTGTTGCCTTGCCTGTAATGTGATACGGTATTCTAGTGGTGATTAAACGCAATCTAGCTCAAGGTTTGTACCGTACTTCCTCCTTTCTCTTGTTCAATACGATTAATCTTCAGCTGCCTTTGTGTCCTACCTACATCTCGCAGTTAATATTAACCACCTGTACATGTCCACACCCCTATCGAGGATTCGTACTGTTAGAAGCAGCAAAAGTTGCGCTTGTAGTGCCAGTAGCAGCAAGCGATGGTGGCACTAGAGATAAGTTTAGTAGTAGTTACAACTCCGGTACTCGCTAACCTCAACTATGGTTCACACAGCATGACCATCGCCATTTCATGGTCCAGGACATCACTTCTGTACTTTCATGGTATATAGTCTTTCGCTCCCCCCGTTCGTGTACTTGATTTGCAATCATCTCAACAGAACAAACGCATTACCCATTATAGAACCAACGACTTACCGTTGAAGCAGTCACATACCACCATGGCCAATCAACCACCCTATAAACGGGAACCTTGGATGACTGATGACTATCTCCGCTTCGGTACACCAGAGGACGATCGAGTAAACCTCCTGCAGGAATGGGAACCGACGAATCACCTAGTCTCTAGTGGTGTCTCCGGCTCGCGGGCCTGTACTCCAGAAGAAGATCGAGTGTCGCTCTTGGAGGAATCGGAAATGCCAACAGCTGGCTCGCGGGCCTGCACTCCCAAAGAAGATGGAGTATCGCTCATGGATTCGGAATCCACGACCCACGCAGAGTACGACTCACCACCCTGTACTCCCCCAGGCCAGGTTATTGAACCGTACTCACCATCTCAAGAAACGGACCCATCTCCATCGCCAACTGTCTCCACCAACTCCACTCCAGCAGCATCACCAAAATACTACATACACATCCGTCAACCAGGCAGGCCCGCCCCAAGCACATATCCACCCCCAAACACCACCTCCTCACCCGGGCCACCATCGCCATCGCCAACTCAGGCAGAACCCACCCAAACCCTCACACCTTCCCACAAAGACCCTCGCGACAAATGCCCCGATCCACGCCACCACAACACCGCCTTCCGCCGCTGGGTGAAAAACCGCCGCGGCTTCAGCGAAGCAGACGTAAAAGAAGCATTCGCACTCTACGACTTCAACCTTCCACGCTTCGAGCAGACCAGCCAAGTAATCAACCGCCTCGAAGTTCTATTCCGCCTCACCGCCGTGCCCTGGCAATCTAGCGCGCAGCGGAAGATGGGGGTAGGTGCGAAGCTTTACCATACGCTCAATCAGCTGATGGAGAAGGGTGGATGGTTTCAGTATGCGAGGTTGGAGGATGAGGAGACGGGGCAGGGGAGGAAATTGGTTTATGGACCTTGGATAGTAAGGGGTAGCCCGAGGTGGAAGGGAGGAGAACTTGTGAAGGATTTGCCGGAGTGGTTTCCGCTGAAGCATATGGTGCTTGATGGAGAGGCGAAGTTTGCGAAAAGGGTTTGTGAGATGGTTGGGGATGAGAGGAGGGAATGAGGTTTTGGAGCCACAAACGTATATATTGAGGGCTTTGGGATGGACATGATAATTAGTTATACTATATTGTACTTTTATTTGATGAGTATTACCCGCATCCTTCAACTCCTGTTTTTCAGTGGTTTTCCAGTAACTGATTTGCTCCCATAGACTGCAATGTCTATTAGCAAGTGCGCTAACAGATTGAGTGCTCTCTGGTCCGTGAGATCTGACAGCTTGATGACTTATGATGTGCTATGAGGTTGTTGATAGTTATTGTCCTTAGCCTAGAAGAGTTGATGGCAGCAATCGTCCCCAATGGCACAGCGCAACTGCTTGGCCATGTGAAAATGTACTAACATCATGCCCTCGTTTCGATCTTCTCGGGTATCTTTGGTAGGTGTTCTTGTCGAAATCGTCACGCTCTTTCAAGAGGTAGCAGTAAATGAGAGTGTGCTTGGTGCAAGTTTTGGTGTTGTTCCAAGGCTGATGCGGCAAAATCGTATATTGCCTGCTGGCTATCAGGTTCTAATCAGGCCTGATTCTAATTCTCTCCGGAAAATACATCCGATGCATTGCAGTAATGAATCGGCTGTCAGATAGATCAAGATGCAGAACTCAGCCTTGCAGCCAGCCTTGTTCTAGTCACACTAGGCTATTCCTGCATTAGCGCGACAGGGGATGTTCAACGTCGTTCGAAAAATTTCGAGATTCAGGACAACAACTCACAGTCCAAATACCCATACCAACCGCCAAATACAATGAATTTCCCATCATCGTTTCCCGGCGGAGGCGCTGCGATGGCAGGCCCCATGGGTGGTGCGCAAGCCGGTCAAAATGGCATGTCTCCGCAAGAAATGCAGCAAGTCATGCTGGTCAGCTCCCCGTCCTCCAGACAGCCAATTCATACTAACGCGCCTCCAGATGAAAAGCGTCATGGAGTCCTGTCCTGCCAAATCTGTGATGGCGACAGTAATGGGTGGTGCCCTCGGTGGCATGTTCGGTCTCTTCATGTCCTCCGTCCGTGTCCCTCCACAAAGCTCCTACGACCATCGCTAACAGTATTCAGATGCGCTACGATACTCCCCTAGCGGCAAACCCCAATCTCCCAGGCGGCAAAGCCCTCGTCGACCTCCCTATGCGCGAACAACTCAGACACGGCCTCAGAGATATGGGCAAAGCGTCCCTGTCGTCAGCAAAGAACTTTGCGTACCTTGGCGGTGTTTTCTCCGGCGTCGAATGCTGTATCGAGTCATTACGAGGGAAGAACGATATATGGAACGGTGTGATGGGCGGAGGACTGACAGGTGGCATACTGGCGAGGAAACAGGGTCCTGGTGCCATGCTTTTCGGCGCGGCGGGCTTTGCGGCGTTCAGTTACGGCATTGAATGGTATATGCGGAGTCCGGACAACGAGAGACGGTATCCGGTGGAATGAAAGAGCTTGGAATGGATGTTGGTGCGGATTGAATTTATGATACCCTACTCTGGATCGCAGCATTTTATGGAGCGTTGGGGGCGCAAGGTTTGTATAATATCTGAACTTTGAATGTCTTTACTTTAGACTGCTTCATTTCTCTCTTGTGTCCTCTCTCCTTTTTTATGTTTTGAACGTGTTCGTTGGCTTTGTTTGAGCCGTTCAAGCTGCGATTTGGCATGATTCAAGGAGCACAGCACAGAAAGCTCGAAGTCCTGTTCTCATTGCTCTAGCTTCGAGTGATTCATATTCAGTTCTTATTTTTTTGTTTTGGTCTTTCTATCTCTTATCTTGTTTTGCTTGTGGTGTCGAGAGCTTGGTAAGTTGTCGAATCCGATGAGAGTCAAATTAGTCATTGTTGGGAACATATTGGTTATGTTGACATTTAAGTTGACGTACTCCATTTATGTTCTGTAAGTTACAAACCTAATATTATTTGGAGCCAATTCATGCTGACCAAAGGCTTTACAGAAACTAGAAATCTTTGATTTATTTTCGAGAGGTCTGGAAGAAAGCTCGTAGGGTATTTATTTCACCTCATGGTAATTTCATTCACAATTCCCGGTGGTGTGGCATAGCAGTCAGATGCCACACTTAACGACGGTTTTAATACCGTACCAGCGCGCTAGTCCTAAAACACCACAAACGCCAGTGTGTAAGTTCAATTCCCGAGTGGTTCGCCACATCGTGTCTGACAGCAATGCAAATGCTGGATGCTTTAGAGTAGCGCGACAGTGGAATCAAAAAAGGGTATAATCGACTTGAAAGAATATGAACCCTACTCCTCTGCTTGCACGAGTTTTATAGACAGTTAGTAGATAGTTTAGTTAATAGTAGTTTATTTTTTTGCCTTGCTTGTCCTCTTTTTTTGCTTATGTAGATGCCATTTGTTCTGGCTTTCAACGCCTTACAATTCTTTCTTCATCATCTTGAATTTTGCATTCTATAATATCGTCTGCTTCTGTCTGCTTGGTTTTGATGCTGCTGAATTGTGACGATTTCGAATGAAGCCAATGTTATCCAGCTGAAAAAAATGGCTCGTCCTCATCCATCAGCTTCCGCTGGCCCTCATTCGATAGAGCACGCTCAGTTACTGACTGCGCTTCTTTCCATCTAGTGCTCAGAAAATGGCCTGAAGCATCATCTGCGATGGGAAGCAGATCCAATGTTCTAAATCTAATGCCATAATAGACGCTGTAATTGCTGGAAGCGCGCCAATTGTTCTCCTTTCCATCGAATGTTGAGTGCTGGAGTATTCTAGACGCGGTAGGGGCCTTCTCGAAGTCTCAGTGTGTAAGGAATCTTGTTTAAGTAAGGAAGCGTCTTTGCTTCTTCCCTACACAGCTTCGAGGACTCCGCAGACACGTTGGCAACCACAAGTTCGAAACTCAAGGTCCGTTCCATATCCTTCGCAAAACTTTAATGCTCAGTCGATCAGCTCACATCCGCTTGCTATAGCTTTCAGGTCTTTTCCAGCTGTCAATATGTCACTCTTCGAAGATACCGCGGCTGCAAGCGGTAAAGCAAAATTAGAGAGTACAGCCCCTACCAAGAAACGCTCGAACTCTACATCGCTTGAAGCTGAGAGTCGCAATACAAAGCAGCCGCGAATCGGAACCAACAAAGCGTTAGAGAAGCAAATCAGCTCAGATGTAGATCATGTCGGTCGTCGCGAGTCCATCGAAGAAAAGGAGCGCCGAGCTTTCTTCGAAGGCACAACTGCAATGTGGCCGCCATCCTTCAAGTAAGCCCGTCCACGCTTGTGCCTAGAAGTGACCTTGCTAACATCCGGAAGAGTGGCTGGTCACACTTTCTCAAGCGCCAAGGCATCGGAGTCTTGCGATTTCGTGAGTCGTTGCGACAAACGGGTGTTCAATGTACACAAAATGATTCTCCAACTCCGTTCAGAATTCTTTACGGAAATGTTTCGCACGAAATGGAAGGTAAGTAACCATGGTGATGACCTAAAGCTAATAGATACTAATTTGGCATTCTAGGAGTCAATCACCAGAAGAGTCTGGCTTCAGGAAGATCCTGCTACGGTAGCGCGAGTTCTTGGCTGGATGTACACCAGCAGAATGCCTATCGAAGGCAGAGACACCACAGCCTTGAGTTGTGCTAAGGTGTGCCGCTGTCCGGTGGGAATCACATAAACCAGATCGCTAACTCAGCTTAGATTTACAAATTAGCAGATCAATGGCTCATCAACGACCTGAAGGAGCTCGTGAAGAAACTGTTTTTGACTGCAAAATTCGAAACCATCGAAAGAGGCTTGGCTCCTTGCGTCTCACTGATATACAATGAGATCATTGATGTTGAGGATCTGAAAATCCATCTCATGAAGGCAGCTTTGCTGTATTGTCGTGGGGATAAGGAGATAAGAACAGCGATTCGTGGCTTGATGGACGAGGTCTCAGAGTTTGGCGAGGATCTCATCAACTTCATGTTGGATCAGAGTGCTCCAGCGATTCCAGCGGCTCGAGCACAATTGCCACCGTTGTTCACAGCTTTGCAACACGCGGGTACTATGGAAGATAACTTACTGAATCTAATAAGACCGGCGGCGGGAAAGGGTGGCAGAGGCGGACGAGGCGGAAGGCGTTAGTCGAAGCATAGAGTGCTTTCACCGATTGGATTGTAGTTCTCGTTGAATGAATTAGACAACCACGAAGCAGGCGTCTATTTGTGGATCGGGGGATGAGTACCTAAATAGCCAGTAATAACAATACCACTTACATGTTGAGGCTAAACATGATTGTGAAAATATCGCCAATACTTATCTCGTCCAATGTCCAATGCCCATGGTCATACCTTAGGGAAGTGTTGACAAGCAGTAATTACGACTCGATTATGATGTAGTGGCGAACATGAAAAATGGGACAACGACATAAGAGTACGAACAGAGTAAGACAGACCGCAGAGGTTACTACTTTAGGCACTGGCTACCCCCGTCAGTCCCTTCCCAAGCTAGAAACGAGGAAGGTGCTGTGCTATCAACGTATACCACCCGCCCACCACGTCGTCTCTAGCAAATGTTTAACTCGTTTGACATCTCATTTGACATCTGACCATATCGACTGTAAGCAGCAAGAACATCAAAATCGTTATTATAAAGCCATATCAAATTGATATCATGGATGACCCTGAAAACAACACACACTCCGAACAGCCAATAGAGCAGCACAACAACCTCGAAGCTCATGTCGAGACCAGCCAGTCGTTCAACGATAGTCCAACCGATCCACCCAGCAGCACAGAGCTAACACCAGAAGCGAGTTCAAGCCCGCCTCGAGCAGCAGTCTCTGAGCTATTGGACTTGTTTGCCCAACTCGTATGAACCATTTTCTTAATTTTAGTCCATCTGCTAAAGAACCTTAGGCAATCATGGACGAACAAGCAGAGTTCCTTCAGCAATCGACCGAATTGCTTCGAGAGATCCAAGAGCAGTTGCGAGAAATTCCGGACGACATAGCCCGCCTGGAATTTATGTGTGCAAATTACGGAATCATTCAAAGCGTTTCGGCTATGGTCAATGCCATCGCCGACGCAAATGCAGTCGACGGTTCTTCCGATGACCACTCCGACAACAGCTCCGATGACAGCTCGTCAAATGAGCATTCGCACCTATACTTTGAAGACACTTCATCAGAGGAACATTTTGACTTCAGCCGGTTGAATCGTGACCATTATTATGACTCGACAGACAGCGAGTAGTGGAATTCGGTGGTTGCTAAAACGATCTGATGAGCAAGTGATGAGACGATTGGGCCTCGAAGCCTCCAACAACATAGCCGACGAGGCCGTTACTTGTTGCATACCACCGGGGAGATAAAAGTTGCGTCAGAACCCAAGATGGTATATTCGTGTCATCAAGCTAATCGCGCAAGTGGGAACTGTTGGTCAGGCTTCCATTCGAGCAGTATTCAGCGAGCGAACTGGCTTTGTGGGATTCTTGTCTCTGCGACTAGTTATAAAAGCGAAGAATCACAGTAGAGATGATTCTGATATCGTACGTTGGTAGTGTGGAATAAGAATTAAAGTTTATGGGACCGATCACATATATGATTTAACATACTCGTATCAACAATTAGCTTCTATGATTCACTCGAACAGTAGACAATCGCATGAATTCATGCTGTGAGAGAAGATATCTGAACTGCGTTATCACATTGCTGGTGTGCTGTCAGGTTGCTTCAGAGAGAGACAACAGGTCGACGAAAAAAATGAATAACACTCTCCGATCGATCTATCGCCGCACCTCGTCAAGAGCACACTGGTAGCTGATCAATTGGGGAATGTAAGGGAGGCTCCAAATCATCATTAGTACACCTGCTGTATCCGGCGACAAAAAACTGATTCATGTTGATGCTCTAAGGAACTCACGTGTGAACAGCAATGACGAAGAAGGAAACGATCAATCTAGATTTCGATATCAACTATCCTCATCTGAATGCTCTTATCTCTCATCGCCAAAAAACTCGCTGATGTTTGTGTATATTGCCATATGTAGAATCGCCCAGGGTATTTCGCAACTGTCAAAGCATCTCTCTACCAATTCCGTTGTTGACTCCCGTAAAATCTTCTTTTCATGTCTCTTTCACCGGTGAAATAGGACGAATAGATCGATGATTTGGTCAGAGCCAACCACTGCTTGCTAGAAGGCAAGCCAGATCCAAAATCGACATATCGGTCGAAATGGAGAACATGACTGCCAACACTAATGACTTCGTCTTCGAAGCTTCTGCTAAAAGAAGCTATATTTTCCATGTAGTTGACGTGGACAACGGAGCATCTTGACTCGGAAGGACAGATCCTGCAGCTCTTGGCTACTACCCAGTCTTTGGCGAGGTAAGGCTTTCGGGAGTTGTCGGTAGGTCCTTCCATCTCCTCTTGCGTGGTGCAGTGCATGTGGCTACACTGATAAGTGCTAGAAGCGAGAATTTCGGGAGGTGTGACAGAATCCCACTGGCAAGAACTTCCTAAGACTGGTCCATTTGAAATGCCCAGCCAGGACGAAGGAACTGGAAAGATCAGTTCAACCTTGACCAGAAGGTGCTCTTGGACGACCTTTGTCTCACGAATGAAGTGGACAGGACGACCTTTCTGTCAAGCTTACTTCGGTTGGTGCACTTCCTTAACTGCTTCGAGGTGATGAAATATTCTCCAACAAGATCGAAGTACAAGCTGGAATCAAAGTCGAGCGTTTCAAGGGGCATGCCAAAGCCCTTGCCAAATTCGTGGTGCAGCATGACTGCTTGAGGGAATTCTGTTGTCCATGCTCCATCTGGCATGCGGACTGAATCCCGATCTCCAGTACAAGCATGTGTTTCCCACTTGATAGTCTCTTTCAAGAAACATGTGTCCTCATCAAGAGCAGGGAGAGCAGCATGATATCGAATGCAGTTGCCGTGGTCGCATAGAAAAGACTTGGGAAACATCCGGCGGATGCCTTCTAAAAGTCGAAGTTGCTGAAGGGTGTTGCATTGTGTGGTAGCTGGATTTAGAATATGCCTGATAGCGTCAAAGCCTATCATCTCCATTGGAAAGCTCGCGGTCATTGCGAAGTTGGCGGCAGTTTCCTTGTCCATATAAGAGATTATCATGAGCCAGACTTCAATAGGGAACATGCTCCGGAGACCATTGGAGGATGGCTTTGGAGTATCGTCGTGCGTATTGGTTGTTCGTTCATGACCTTGAACCCATTCATCATAATCAAAAGAACGCGAAGACATAGCGATGGTGGTATATGAAGTGAGTATAGCCGTTTAGTCAGGTCAGTGAGTGTCCTCAGAGTTCGGGCGGTTGTAAACCCCAGTCTCCAGACCAAGAACTTACAGTGCGTCTAAATGCAGACTTTTCAATGAGTGTTGCTTATATTGAGTAGGATGCTCTGTTGGCATCCGGATCAGGACGAGAGAAGTGATCTGGAGAAGACAACAAAACGAAGGCGCAGCAAAAGATTTTATACAACTGAAACCGGTCTCGTTTGTTCTCTATTCGGTGATGCCGACCCAACGAGTTACTGTTTGCTCTGTTCATTTGAAAGAGAACTCAAATGCAGTGTTGATATTCGAAAATTGGGGTCAAACTTCAGCGCGGATGAATCATTTTGGCTGAACATCGCGCAGTCGCACATATGCCTTCGAACAACCTCAAGGATTTTCATTCTCGCTGACTTATTCTCACCAAGTACAAGTGAAGATACTTCCTTCCCTCAAAGGTAAGCAATGCGGTATGGAGGTGCACTAGAGTGTCAGCATGATTCGTGAGAGGTGGAAGACGTGGCGATTTGGTCAACGAGATTGTACTTCACTTGAATTCGGCGCGAAGATACAATATATGGCCCGCTTTACTCATGAACACTGAGACTGCGAGACTTGATGACCTGGTCTCGTTCAATTCTCTCAGCAGTGCCCCACATCAGGAATTGTGAATATCTTCTCATAATCCTTAGTTCTAGTAGATACAATTGAGCTCTTATTCAGGGGTGTTTGTAAGAGTCCGATACTGACCTCAAAATGCAAGCGAAACAGAGCTACGACCTCAGATTGTTTGACCTCACGGTTGGTAGGCGGCACAAGGTCATCTATTTGGCGCCTGACCCATCAAGTCTCTAACAGCCGGGCCATACGCTCCTTTGTTGTCCAAGATCAAGTCGCGTCTTGCCAGTAAAGCTGATCAAATCTCCATGTTATTATCGAATGAAACGAATGCCAACCGAAGGACAGAATAACTGGCGTGCCCCCATCGACTTCTATGGCTCCCATCTGCCACGCTTTGTTATCGAGTGCTTTATTTCCCAAGGACTACGTTTAGTCTACCACTATCGATCGATTGTGATGGGAATTATAGTACTTGCTGTTTGGAGGCGTTGGTGGGAGCCGTTGGAGTTGATTGGGGCACGCCAGTTATTTTGCCCACCGGTTGGAATGCCAGGGCAAGTATTACACCAGAGTCTCAAATCAGATACATGTGACCCCAGCAGTGCAATGCGCGATCGAATTTCTATGTATCTGACCCCACGAGATTCTCAACGAAATTGAGTAGGCTCTTCACAGCATGGCGAAAGCGATTCCACATACGCTTGAAAGCATAAAACAGAAAACATAGTCACAATCGACGGCCGCCTTCAAATCGCGCACCAACTTGTGCCTCCCCCGTGTAGCCTTCATCAAAACCATCGTCCCAGGTTGTAGCATTCGTCGTCAAAGCCTTCCATTCCTTCGAAGTGGGCATGCCGTTGCCAAAGTCACGATAGCAAGTTGAGACCATGACATATCCAGCTGTGCTTCTTACATAATTGGTGAAAGCCAAGTTCCACTTACTCCTGTCAAGTTCGCTTGAGTGTACAATGGCTTCTGACATTTCTGTAGGACAATAGGGGCAACCTCTGCTCTGCCATACGTCTTGGATGCTGCCCGAAAGCTTCCACCCAGTTATTAAGTGGCACAAAAGCGCTTTGCGCTCAGCTTGGGTCGGATCATCCCAATGGAGGCAGCGATTCTTGATCAATATGGAATAGCGACCAGTAACCGGATATCTTTCATCCCATTCGTTTTCAAGGGTTCTTGTATCAACCCGGCGTAACCAGTAGGGAATGACAAGGAATAGCTGGCTCTTTACTAACAGCTTACCGTCCACAATCCTCGCTTCCCGGCTATAGTGAGCTGGTTGACACTCACCCTCTCTCGCAAGATTGTACTGTACTGCTCCAATCGACTTTGGACTTCTCAGATGAGTTTCGTTGTACTTCACCACGGCCTCGTTCTCCACATTGACACCCAGAATATTACCATATGCAGGGCCAAACTCGATTCTTTTCATGATCATCTGCGCAACATCGCAGCCCCACGGACCATCTGGCATTTCAATGGTGCGCGCATGTCCATGGCACGTACATGGACGTGGCCAGTGAGAAAAGACAGCTGATATCAGCCAGCCTGTTGATCGCTGAACACGCGGTATCGTTCCTGTATGGTAGACGCGACAGAAAGGATGATCACAAAACCAGCCCCTGCGATACAGTCGTCGAAACCCTTCGAGAACGACAAGAGGCCCATCAATCCATCTGACTGCGTGGATAGGAGTATAACGAAAGGCCCGAAGCGTAGCTGCGGTGGAGATGGTCAGAGAGGCCTTGTCGGTCTCGTCCAGATGGTCTGCTACAAGTTCCCAGATTTCAGCTGGGAGCCTAATGAATAGATTACTACAAATCTGTTAGTACCACATGATAATCTTGAGCAGGCGGTATGTGAGCTTTCGAGCAGGATCGTATTCGAGATGATCCGCAAAGCAAGAGCCCATGGGATCTGTTGGGAAATCTAGGTTTTCGAAGCAAGAAACTCACCCGCGGTTAAGAGTTTTCAAGTGCTCGTTAGGTGTGTTCCACCGAAAAGGAAGCACCTGCAATCCAGACATATTTCCCAGATCGCAGTGACGTTGATACTATGTCCTTGATCCAGCGATTACAATATTGCATGCTCCAGGCGAATCGCAGGACTCACGGCATTATAAGTCAACTAACAACACCACGACACCATCAACAGACAAAAGATGAAGATACAATCACATCTCATTGTATAATACAACTACAGATCAAAAGTTATACACTCAACACTACGACTAAACATCCAGTGACGGGTGGCAATTATCCAACAATAAAATAGTAAAACAAAACAAAAGCCACCACCGACACATGTACAAAGGATTCCAAAAATCCCGCTAATGCAAATCAAAAACAATTATGCTTTATGCTTTCTTTCTTCCCAACAGTGTGGTCGAGGCGTGGTTGGATATCGTAAAATCATTAAGGGGTGAGCTGGTTCGTCAGAACAACGGAAAAGGCGTGAGGCTGCTCTAGTGATACAAGTTCTTGTTATCAGTACAAGTGAGATTATGGAGAAGTCGTGGCATGATGATTCTTTTCCTCGGCGGCGACAGCACGTTCCCAGTCGGCCATGATTTGTGATGCGGTGCGCTTGAATTGCTCAACGGGCATTTTGGCTAGGTTGGTGGCCCAGACACCGCTGCTTCGCTTGCTAGCTGTGCCAGAGGCTAGTATGCCGTCGAGACCGTTGAGTGGCTCAATGGCACTGACTCGCTGGCTAGCTGAGGCGCTTTGAGGAGTGAGTGTCTGAGGAGTTAGGGTGTTGAGCGGACTATTTGGGCGAGAGCCATCGTGGGAAGGTGGTTCGGACGAAGAGGATGATGGGCTCTTGATGTGTGACTTTGGAGTGGGAGTGTTGTCTGCAGGTTTGATAGGTGTTCCCCATGAGTCCCAGGAGTCTTCAATATCCTTAGGCTTTTGGGGAGTCGGGATGGCGGATTTGCGGACTGGCTTGATAGAATTGGCAGAGTCTTGTCTTGCTTGAGAAGGTCGAGTGCTTGGTTGGTTTTCGGTATCAGAGGATATTCCTAGACCATAATCGCGCCAGAAGGCTCCTTGTATGGAAGCATCAAGGAGTGGATCATAAGTCATGCTCGAATTAGCTCTAGGCTGTGATGTTATGAGAGCAGTGCTATGGCGAGCAAGTTTCTTATTGTGTGTAGACGTTTGAGTATTGCTTCGAGCTAAGCCATGTGTCGGGGTATTGTTGTTGTTAAGCATACGTGCATTAATAGCTTCATCTCCAACTGTGGCCTGTCGGATGTCCTCGAAGAATGTCCAGAGTCCTTCCTTGATATCAGTTGCCATTTGCTTCCCTGTACGAAGAATGGCTTCTTTTGGTAAACCATCAACGTTGCTGAAGATATCGTCTTTGGTGGGAGAAAAGATGCCGCTACTCATGTCGGGTTGTGTTGAAGATCGCTCAAGAGCAGATTTGGGAGCAGGAGGTATTCGTGCTGGCGGCTTCTTGCGTGGACTTGTCATTCGAAAAGGTTCTGATGCTGTGCCCTTGTCTGGTGATAGTAAAGACAATGTCCGAGTATGCTTTGAACCACTGAAAACTTTTCGACCGGAGGATCGTACACCTGACATTAAAGATTTCCGTCGTTCCATTTCTCGCTGCAACCATTGTTGTGAGCCGTCGACATCATCATCAGACACGTCAACGAGAGGAAAGCTGGTGTCTAAAGGCTTGAGTTGAAGTCCTCTCCGTGATTCCTGTCGCTTTTTGTACATTTCTTGGCTCGCCCAGCGCTTCTTGAGTTTGTTTAGCTCTTGTTCAGCGCGACGAAGTTCTTCTGTGAGCTCCAGAACGCGTCGTTCTTGATGAGCCAGTACCGTCAAGAAGTTGCCCTCCGTCGGAGCAGCAAGAACTTCTGGTGAAAGTATTGGACTCGCGTGCCATGAAGGAGGTCGAGAAGGACGGTTCGTGGCAGGCTGAATAGGAAAGTTGAGGGACAATCGTTTTGAAAGACGATCGGTGGAAAAATTGGCTGGCTCTCGAGTTGGAGATGTGATAAAGTCGTCGTTTGTAAGAGTAGCTGATGAAGGAGCATTGAAGGTAAGGGGAGAATCGCCTATCCGTTCCAATGGTATTGGGTGAATAGGACTATTGGGGCCTCCAGCATTCAGTATGTCGTCAACGCTGACGGGATGAGTGAGAGTTAGCCGTCGGGGAGAGGTCCGCCGGGACCAGATGCTTTCGTCGGTCATGACGTCTCTGAGTTCCTCGTCTTGTAGCTCGTCGCGTTCGTCGTCCGCAAGCTCAGCGGCAGTAGGTGTGCGCACCAGCTCCCGTCTCTGGCGTCGACGACCTCCTCTGAAGAAATCGGGACTTGATAAAGACTGAATTTGCGTATCGGTCAAAAAGTCATGATTATTTTGGGTAAGGGAATGGACAGGAGTGGTGAAATTGTTTTGCGTGGTGTTGTTTGGGCCAGCCGTCAATAGTAATCTCTCGTTATGAGGCTCGCAGCCATCCCCTGTCGTTGCTTCTATTGAGCGCGGCTCACGGACGAATAGAACCACTGCGCGCAGGGATGCCCCTAGTTGCGAAAGAGCAGCTAGTGGCGGCAAACGAGAGCAGGTAGCAACCAGTTGAGCCAATGAGGTGCGCAAACACACGAGGTAAACTCGTGTCTGTGGGAGAATTAGACGCGCCACGCAATAGCAGCCGAGGCAGCTAAATGTCGCGACTCCCAATCCAATGCCCAGTCCAAGACTCGAGACAAAAAGTCTGTTGCGTGCAAGAGCTTGCGAATCGACATTGTTGAGCATGAGCGATGAAGCTGCGGAAGCCAGTTTGGAAGGTTGAGAGAGACTGGCCCAAGGCATGCGAAGCATCAAGGCTAGCCGTTGGCGCACATTTGTTGATGCGAATGTGGCAGCGAAGGTTTCGCTGGTGATTTTCCGGAATGAAAGAGACAGTGATGGTGTTTTACTTTGCTGAGCACCTGCTCCAGCTTGAGTGAGATAGGAAGTTGTTGTAAGGCTGAAGGAGGGTAGGAATGCAGATTCTGAGCTGGTGGAGGCAATTGACAATATTGACAATCGATTATCTAGCCTTGTTTGTTGGTCTGCAGGTAAAGGGGGATCAGTGAGAGTGAGGGGCGTTGCCTGGGCGAGCAAACGTAAATTGTCCGCGAATTCTTGTGTTGATCTTTTGCTGAAATTCTCGTCGCCTGGATCTTGATGTTGAGAGGTAGATGGTTGAAATGATGATGCATGCTGCGGGGGTTGTCTTTCCTTTGTCTCTTCATTTTGTCTGAGATCTCGACTTCTCGAGGTCACTTCATCCTCTTTTTCAGCCTCTTCTGACATGGGATCGCGCCCCATTTTTTTATTTTCCCCTCAACACCACCTCTCAGTCGTCCGCTTCTCGATGTGTCGTACAATGGAGGCTGTATTGCCTGGTTGAGTAACCAGCAGTCCCTGTCCAGGCTGTCCGATTCTTCTCGTTTTCTACAGTCATCCATCAAATCAACCTTCTCGCTTTTCACTTTTGACCAGCTCCCTTGCCCCTGTTTGCGTTGTCGTGTCGCGTCAATCGGATGTTGGATGTTTGATTTGGTTGTCTGGTCGTTGGCTCGTTGCACTGTAGGGAAAGTCCAGTCGCACCAGGCGATTTCTCAACAGTATATCCTTCCAATTGCGCTGTTCGATGCTTCCAGGTTTCCCGCCTTTTGGTGAAGTAGTTGCAATGTACAAGATCCAATTGAGTTGTTGTGTCTCGCCAACCATGCCAATCGTTCTTGCGGGTCTCCTTTTCCTTTTCCAAAATCTTCTTTCATTCCAAACAGGCAATCGTAGATCGTACGGTATGTCACTCTCTCCATCGGCGGAGACCGCCAGCTTTACAAAGGTAGTCTTTGAAAATTCCCCTGTACATTCCGCAAGGATTGAGCTGTGCAAATAAACTGGTCTTCATATAATAACTAATATACTATCCACTCAATTGGCTCTGCAAACAAACTATCCCTGCCCTTCTAGCTTTCGGCCGGTCTTCCTTTGGTCTGTTTCTCCCGGCGCAAACTCCCAAAGTTAACTGGTTCCGTTTGGCCTGCCATCATATGTACCGCTCTTCTCCCCAAATGCAGTAGAGTTGACCAGAGGGTTACTTTGCCTCATGCCATTTCCGCGAACCGAGAAACTGCTTTATACTTGCTATCCTTACTCCATAAGGTCGCGGTCCGCAATCCGGGGGTGCGCATGGTTCTCCAAAGTATTTCATTACTTGCTGAGCCGCTATTCGAGTCATTAGTCTAGAATAATCTCCGCCGTTGAATCGTAGTTTTACCGATCAAAGTTATTTCATTGACCAATTGCATCGAGAAAAATTGTTCCTCACATGTACTTTGTAAAGTATTTGCCTGCTGAAAGTCCAAATTGACTATGCCACGTTACTCCATAGTATCACAGACCCTTGAAATATATTGATCTGCTATAGGGTACGGACGAGAGAAATGAACCTACACGTGGATGTCTTCAAAGCTACTCTAGGCAATGAGGCACAGCATGTCATAGGGCAGTTCTACAACAATCTTTTGCATGGTGGCAGCGACTATCAATGATTCGAGGCTGTGAAAAAGCGTCACTGGGAGATCAGATCCATGATTGGATGCAGATATTTATCAAGTCTTGCGCAGATCAAAACTCATAAATGTCACGATATGGATGATTTAAGCGCGCACGCTGGAGAAGGAACGACTTTAGTGTGAGGCAATTCTAAAGTCGATTCAATCATATAATACATTCCAGCCGCATCGTGGCTCCTTCGCCAAGGCCACTTCAGATGTCAAAATAGAAACAGTAACATGAACTCAATATACATGATCTGTCGACATGTGTTAAGCATTGACCTACTCCGACCCAATAGTTCGTGCGACCTGTCAGTCTCAAGCTCGTGGTTCTTTCTTCATACTACAGATATGTGCGTAACTCTTCGCTACAGCTCCAGTGCTTATAGCTCGCTCTTCTCGTCACTTGCACCACCAAGCTTAGTGCCCTTGAACTTTTGAAGAATGTTGATGCGGCTGGTGAAATCATCAAGCTTTTCAGGAGCAGTCTTGCCCTTCTTGATAATTCCAGTCAAACGAGCCAACTCCTTCTCAACATACGCAGAGTTTTCGCCAACCTTGTTCGCAACCTTGACATAGTATTCAGCGTACTTGCCCTTCTCAGATTTGGCGGCAGCAACTACATCGTCGTATGTGCTGCTGCCAGCATCGAGGATCTTCTGGATGGCAGAGTCGATTGTGGAGATGGTACCAGCGAGGATGTTGAGTCCACCACCTGGTGCGCGGAATGTGCCTGCTTCCTTATTGACGAATTCGATGAGGTCGGATTCGCTTCGTCCGCCGTTATAGGGTGATGGGTTGGTCTTGCCGGCGGCGAACCATTTGAGGGTTGGGAATCCGGTGATTCCTTGTTCTTCGGCGATCTTCTTGGAGTCTGGCGACTCGGCGTCAACCTTGGCGATGACGACTGATGGCTCGTTGGCAAAGTCGATGGCTAGTTGTTCCCAGGTAGGCGCAAGCGATTTGCAGTCTAGAAACCATTAGCATATGCAGCACATAAAGAGGATAATATAACGTACGGCCACACCACGGGGCAGTGAAAGCAACGAGAACGTTCTTCTCGTTTCCAATCGTCTCGTTGAACGACTTGTCGTTGAGCATCTCAACTTTGCTTGGCGCCTTGCCTGATCGCATCTTCAAGCCCGTTTTCTCTGTAATAAAGCTGGATAGAGCATCGAGATCTCGGCCACCATTATAGTCCTCAACTTTCTCTCCGTCAAACCATTTTAGTGTTGGGAAGCCTTGGACGCCATAGCGAGATCCAAGCTCCTTGTGGTTGTCGGCGTCCACCTTGGCGATGGAGACCTTGTTCTTTGCATATTGAAATCCTTGGGCGAGTTCTTCGTATATAGGTGCGAGATTCTTGCAATGCCCACACCAGGGAGCAAAGAACTCGATGAGTTTTGGTTGTGGTTCGGCGAGGATGGTATCGAAGTTGTCGGTTGTGAGTTCGAGGACTGCTTCTGCGGCGGCGGTAGCGACGGCAGCAAGGCCGAAGATTAGGGGTATTATTCGTGTCATAATGGATGTTGGGTATGTGAGGACAATTCAGGAGGAATTTGGATGTGGAGAGATGATGGGATGTTGAAGTTGGAGATTTTGAAACTATTTTAAGCCGTCAACGTTTCAACATGCACGCGCTTGCCAGTTGCCACTCCGACTTTCACCTGGCCACGTTTCCTTAACAACCTCCTTCCTTCCTTAGAAATCAACCTCAACCTCACTCGGTGATTACTAAATGTTGAAGGCGCCTTTTCTGATATTTGATCCTTTTGTCTATTTCTAGTTTCGCCATTTATATTCCCTGGTAGCTGTAACAGCAGGTCTGCCCAAACAAGCTTCGACCGGATGTTAAACAGAGCAGCGATATGAAGGCTAACCGCACAAAGTATCAAGATGGAGTACCCTTTCGTCATGCGTATGTCCGCGCCACTGATTATATTTGATGCGCTTTCTCGATCTCATAGGTATATGGCTGAGTCTTACCTCATTTGCATGGCGAAGACCACTTTCCTCTCTACATTTCGTCACTTAGATAAACTTACCATGTTTCAACTCGAGACTTACGATTGTTGCTTACGACCAACAGGGGACGTATTCTTAATACGACTATCTCTCTGAATATATAATTTACAACAATCCTTACTGTAGCTGAAAAGGAGAAATCTGATGTCTGATATGCGTGTATTCTGCTGGTTGATACATGATATCTGATTGGTCACTTAAGAAGCAACGCATTTCTATTGGTCACTTCAATAGCAAGCACTTGTACACCCTAAGCAATTTTCATGTTGCTCGCATGGTTTGTTCTTGAGAGCTTTTCTTTCGAGACTCAGCTATGTTCGTTCTATCCTCCGCGGAGATTCGTGGTGGTATGAAATATCTTTAGGTACAGAAACGAGAGCCCATTGGTCAATTGCGGCGCAATGGTTCATATATCTTGAGCTTCTACTAATGTCAACAATTTTGACTGCCGGGCGGATTGCAGATCTCAGGAGCTTCCAGAGGTATAAAGACTTGGCCATTTCCCTTCAACTTGATGTTGTTACTCTTATCACTTCCAACGTCTTCCGTTCTTACCAACTTATCTCCATTCACAGCTATCAACGCAAGCGTCTCTCGCAAATCATCACAATGGGATCTATGCCAGAGAACCATCTTACTCCGGAACACGCTACTATCTCCCCAGCAATCCTATACTGGGGTACACCAGTCGTTCTCGTGTCTACCGAAAATGAGGATCTCAGCTTCAACATAGCCCCAATATCTTCAGCCTGGTGGCTCGGAAATCGCTGTATGCTCGGCTTGCTATCTGTCTCTCACACCACCAAGAACCTCCTCCGGACCAAACAATGCGTCCTCAACCTCCCATCAGACGATATGACAGACAAAGTCAACGCACTGGCACGAACCACTGGCTCGAAAGAGATCCTGACTGCGACAGCGATTGAACCACTCTATTACTTCAAGAAGTCAAACGGATATCAATATGTTAAGGACAAATTTAGTCATGCAAATTTGACGCCGGTGAAGTCAGACATAGTGAGGCCGGCTAGAGCTATGGAATGTCCTGTGCAGATGGAGGGAGAGCTTGTTGGGGTGCATGAGATGATGCAAGACGTCGAAGGAGAAGTCCTTTTCGCGATGGAGATCAAAGTGTTGAGGACTCACGTTCATGAAAACATCAGGAAATCTGGGACCAAAAATCGAATCGATACTGATAAGTGGCGTCCTATGATTATGAGCTTTTCAGAGCTCTATGGATTGAAGGCGAAGAAGGCGGACGAGTCAGAGCTAGCAGAGATGGAAGAGGAAGCGTATAGGGGCTTCTCAAATCCGGCTGAAGTCGATTTGATGTAATGAAAGTGTACTTGCAGGAAAAAATGTAGAATTTGGCATTCAAACTGACAAGCTTTCTTCGAGCTGGCGATATTGGATATATACAACACTCTAGAAACTGACACTTCAGTGTACACTGTCACAAGATTCACAAGGACAGAACAAGAATAAGTGCACTATTTCAAAAATTGAAAAGGACTTGCTTGCTCAGAAGGCTAAACAAACTCAACTTTCAGACTCATGGCTCTCTGCAGAGAAGGGACAGCAGGTTCATGCCATCGTGCAATAACAATCGCAGGCGCTCATTACCAAATCTGGACCAGAAGCACTGCTTGGAGCTCTCGGTTGCCTCAGAAACTACCATCATATAACTTAGTCTAGTCGTAGGTCATCGCGTACTGAAATGCGAAAGTCAACACGGGGTACACTCTGTCTGACATGATCTTTTCTCTATTGAAGTTCTTGAAGCCTATGTGAAGTTGTGACTGCCGGCATTCGAGCATTGAAGTACTCACAACGACCTCAAGCATACACAAGATCGGCACTAATGTGGCGCTTGTTAAGCGTTTTAGCCTTTACTCTGAAGGACGAATAGCCAATTATTTGAATATAAACCCGCCAACCACGCCAGCTTCCAGCCTCGTTACCCTTTTCATCCAACCACTCAACGGCGATTGGCGTCTGACCGGCCCGCACCTTGGGGAGTCGGGTTCTCATTCGGCGATTGTTAAGTGGCCTCAGCTAATTCTGAGGTGGCCCCAGAAGGATCTTAGGTGGCCTTAGCCGCCGTTATCTAAACGATTATCCACCAATCCTGTATCGATCTAACCTTAAGTGGCCTTAGTCTAACCTAATATAGTAACATCTTGAAAAATAAAAATAGATTACTGCTAAGCCTTACTTCTAACTTTACATCTAACTTTATATCCTTAATTACCATTACTACTACTATAACTACTACTTCTTTATAATATAATTACTTAACTACGAACTAACCAAAATGGACCAATTTAACGTTCCTTATATCCCTAACCTTCCCTCTACTAGCGTTATTTATCCTACTTGGTAGGAAGGCCTTGACGCTATCTACGCCTATAGCGAAATCTACGGATATTGTGTTAAACGAAAGCGTAGTTCTTCCTCTGAATTGAACCCTAATAACGTGTATGTTTGGTGTACTAAAGCTGGCGAACTTTCTTACCGTGGAGATACCTTTTGTAATATTAAAAGCGTAAGAGCTCATTGCCCTTATAACTGTTGAATTACACGAAGTAAGAATAAAGCTCTTTTAGGATGGATTATTAATTATTAAGGCACCTATTATGACTATCCTGCAGTACAAACAGACACTACTTACGCTACTATTTGATCGTAGGCTTAGGAAGCTCTAGGAATCTACGACGAAGTTACTACTTTGTCTTTAAATAAGAGGACGTTATTAAGCAAGATAATGGCAACCCTTTAGCGCAAATATCCTGACCTTGTAATCATTATTTAGGACATCTACAACATAAGAAGCCTTAACAAGATAATTCGACTTGCTAGACGCACCTTAATTGATGTTATAGTAGCTGAATTATGCACGTACCCTAAATTTATATATAAAATCTAAGTACGCCAAAATAAGCTCGTGAGCCTGTTATTGGTATCTAAATAGTCCATCAAGCTTTATTAAACTCATCCTGATATCTTACTCTTTAATTCAATATACTAAACTAACGAATATAAGATGCTAATGTTCTACATCGGTATAGCGATGGTAATAAATAAATACTTTAGCATGGCGTTTGTATATATAACGGGTAAAGATAAAGTATAATATTAGTAGGCGCTAGAAGCGTTTAACGAGAAGGTTCAACTAGGAATTCCTCTCCTAAATGTCGTCCTTATAGACCACTGCCTGGCGCTGAAGAACGCCCTTATGACGTTAATTCCTAGTCCTTAATTAATATGCTAATACTACTATAAAGAGGCTATTCGTCTTCATATTAAGACATGTTGGAATCGTCTTTGGTATCTTAAGGATCCTGTAGGAAGGGCTATCGCTACGTAGACTTAGGAATTAGCCTATGAGCTATAGTTAAAGGTAGCCAAAATCCCCCTACTATTAGAGTTAATTTACTAATAAATTTGCAGGTTCTTTACGCTTTAATAGAGCCTAAACTAGACGCCGCGTAGGAATATCTCAATACTACATTAAAAGTGGACGGTAAAGGTCTCCGCTTTATATTATATCTTAAGAAGACCTAGATACCGTGGAAATATTAACTCTATAACGCCTACATCTTTAGAGTCCGCTATTTAGGTATAAAAATAATCTCTTTGCTAGAAGGATTACATAATGCTATTAAAGAATAGATTTAAAAGAATAGTAATCTTCTCTCTATCCTAGATGCTTTAGAGGACGCTATTAAGGCTTAACATAAACGACTAAAAGATACTATAGGCTATGAGGCTAAATACGCGCTATATAATCTACTACTATGGTATCTTCCTATTATGTTAAGAATATTCTACTACTTCGTTAGTAACTACGCTCTAGATTTAATAAAGAAGCAATATCTTAAGTATAAAAACGAGGAATCTAGATAAGTCGAACGTATAGAGTGCTCTTTAACCTTTACTACTACTATAGGGTTACTATATAGTTACACTATTAGGCTAAAGCTTGCTAAAGACCCCTATTGGGTTCTTAATAAGGCTAACATTAATCCTTACTAGTTTTACGATTAATTTAAGTCTAGTAGAGGGTTAAATCGTTCTCCACAATATTCTATTAGTTAAGATCTACCGCCTAAAGCTACGCTAGGAATTTAGCCTTTAGATATTGTTTGTAGTAGTAGACGTTCTTAAGTATCTTAGCCTAGCGCTTAGCCTGATTGACGCCTATAGGCTTTAATAGGTCGAATACTATCTTATACTAAGCTTTAGCCTGTTCTATCGCTAGTGATGGTTGATGCGGCGGCTATAGTAGCTACGGCGTCTTAAGAATTCATTAATATTAAAGATTTAGATGCTAAAGTTATATAGACTCGCGCTATAGAGCGGTAGCTACTACTAGAAGCTGTAGAAGTAATAGATCTTACAGAATTAGGCCCTTCTTTACGACTTTAGCTAGATTTAAGCCCGTGACCTTCTCTAGCTAAACGCTAACGCCAAAACACTACCCTTCCTGTTTGACCTTTACCTAAACGAGTAGCAAGTAAACGTGCTGTGGCTTCGTTAAAGAAGGTGCTTTAGATCAAAGTAGACTATTAGGCTACGCGGATTTAGGAGCTAGAACGCTATTAGGCTAAGCGAGAGCGCTATTAGGCTAATTTTAAAGAACGTCTTGCTAGAGCTGAAGCTGTAGCTATGGAGGCCTAAATTATGGCTTTAATAGCTACTACTACCCTTAAGATAACGACCTATGAAGGAATTACTACTGCTATAACTACTCGCGCGCTAATTTAACTAACTAGAGGCTCAAATAAGAGAGGAAAGAGGCCTATTTGGCGGCATCTAGGTGGACGTTCTTGAAGATAGTTTAATACTAAGAATCCACGTAAAGATTGCATATAAATTGGCTACGAAATACGCATATTATCTTTAGTAGTAGCTAGTAGGTCTAAATCTCTCTAGGGGCCTAATTTGGGTGCAAAATTAGTGTTTTTAAAGTTAATAATCTGTACGCGCCCTTTAGGCGTTAACATAATATAATAACCTGATTTTGAGCAATATTTAACCACCGCTGGGGCCACCTTAGATCCACAGTTGATTTCCTATTTGGGTTTAGATCCATTGGATAACGGCGGCTGAGGCCACCTAAGATCCTTCTGGGGCCACCTCAGAATTAGCTGAGGCCACTTAACAATCGCCTTCTCATTCCTATCGCGCTACTGCATATTTGTCTCTCGATCAGCAGCGCCGCTCAGTCCAATTTGTCGAAAAGTACAGCTGCTTTGCGCTATTTTGTTGCTTGCACAGTGCATAAGGACCTGACTTGAAAGTATCCTACCATGTTCTTTCTACGAAGTTCTTCATGATCTTGCTAAAAGCGACTGCTCGGCTGCTTTCAGGTAAGCCCATGGAGGAGTCCGTAGCTTTTCGTCGATCAAATTTGTGCTGAGACAGCATTAAACTTCTACTCAGACCATGAACTCTGAACTACCGTTCAAGGAGGTATCTGTGGGATACACTACGACTACAAGTCAAGATGAAGAAAGTGTTGTGAAAGAGTCTCCAGCGAACCCGGGAGCAGAGCCGACCACATTGCTCGGAGTTCGTATTTCTGTTCAGACTGTGCCTAAACCTTGCTGATCGTGTTCTGGAATAGCGATACATCAATTTGCCGTCCGTTATCAACTTTGAGCTTTGCACTCAAGCAGCCTGGGAGACCATTGCAATCACCTTCCAATTCTCATTGCTCAATGGCGGTCCCGCTTCTATGGTTTATGGTGGCATCATTGCCGGGTTTGGAGCGAGTGCTGTCGCCATATCGTTGGCTGAAATGGCATCCATGTGAGTAGGGAAGAATCCTTCCGAACCTTATATGCTAATTGTCCCAGGGACCCGGCAGTCGGTGCACAGTACAGATGGTCTGCCAATTTTGCTCCGGCAGCTCCCAGATTTTGGGGTCTCATACAAGGCAAATTTCACTGCTAATTGTCTCGGCAAAATAGCTAACTCTTGTAGGATGGTTGACAGTAGCAGCATGGATATTCACCACTGCAGCCGGTCCAGCTAGTCTCGCCAATATTGTTGAGGCTCTTATCATCTTCAACAATGATAGTTATGTGCCAGAACGGTGGCATGTAGCATTACTAATGTGGTTCTTCATACTGGTGCCATTCGTTCTTAACTTGTGGCTAAGAAAAGTTTTGAATGCCCTTGAATCACTAGGCGGCATCATACATGTTATATTCTTCATAGTTAACATTATTGTGCTTTCTGTACTGGCTCGCAGAAGCACTACCGATTTCGTGTTCAAGACTCTTACACACGACATAAGTGGGTGGACAAATCCTGGGGTAGCATTTGGACTTGGCCTCTTAACTATGACTTTTCCACTCGGAGGTTGGTAATATCATATAGGTTCTTGAAGACCCTGCTAATCATATACTCAATAGGAGCGGATGGTATTCTGCACATGGCTGATGAAATCAAGTCGGTTCGAACTCGGATGCCGATTTCCATCATCTCAGCAACCGTGTCAAATGCGATTCTTCAGTTTGCCTTCACCATATGCCTCCTATTCACCATTGGAGATGTTGACGCTGTGACGAACACTACCACTGGATTACCAATTGTCGAAGTCTACTACCTTGCTACGGGATCAAAAGCTGCCTCTACCTTTTTAGTGGTTATGATGTTCATAGTTGTCCTGGTCGGCACCTCCAACAGCTTTGCATCAGTAACACGACTTACATGGTCCTTTGCGCGAGACAAGGGCCTCCCATTCTCCAGCTTCTTCTCGCAGGTAAGTTATGTCCGACAAATGATCTTCCGTTCCGTTCTCACAAGATCTAGTTACATCCCAAGTTCCATATCCCGTTCAACTCTCTGGCACTGATCTCGTTTATCTGCTTTATTCTCTCACTGATCTACATTGGCTCGTCCACTGCGTACAACGCTATCATATCCCTTTCTGCCATGGGTTTACACATCTCCTACTTTTTCCCAATCTTCTTCTTTTCTTTGCGCAAGATACGCGGCCCGCGTCTGGCGTTTGGACCATTTAGCTTGCCTCGGTGGGGTCTTCCTATCAATCTCTTTGCGCTATCGTACTTGATTTTCGTCATCATTTGGATGCCGTTCCCTGCCGTACGACCAGTTACGGGAGAGACGATGAATTATGCAGGTCCACTGTTTGGGGCCATTGTACTAGGCGCATTGTTGGATTGGTTTATAAGTGGAAGAAAGCGATTCCAGATCCCCGTTGCAAGACGTATCGCAGAGGACTAATTACATCTACCTAAGTTATAGAGCCTTCATAGAGTGATACTCTGGAGACGCACTAATGAAAGTATTTCCCAAAAACTTGAAAGCACGATTGCACATGTACTGGCACCAAGCAATATCGGTGTCTTGAATTCGTATATCAAATGGTTGCAATTCAGCAAGAGATACCATAACTTTGGGAGTAGGATCATAACGAAAACTGTAAAAACCCAAACACCATCACTTCTTCGGAAACGGACTCGACCCATACGCAACCACCTTCTTCGCCTTCTTGATACCATAGTCCCGTCCCTTCAAGAACCACACCGCCAAACCTGGCAACTTATAATCATACAGTACACCCACTCCTCCCCATCGCGTAATCGGACACAACTCCGTCACCCGTTCATCCGGCTCAAACCACACATCCTGCAACGCCTCCAACTTATCCTCCCCTCCCCCATACGGATTCTGGACCCGAATTTCCCACTCCCACAAATCATTCCGTAGATTATGCAGCAGCACCGGCACCGCGGCCCACACATCCAGAATATTCTTGCGATCGTATGCACAACAGCTACCGATCGCATAAACGCGGTCGCCAGCCCGCGGCACACGCATAAACTGCGGCTCCACGACGACATAACCTGTCGCATCAAGTAGATTCTCTGGCAAAAAAGCCGTATTGGGCGAGGTCCCTGTCGCCGCAATGAACAGATCGCACGAGATCGTCAACTCATCTGACAGCACACAGCGTGTGTTGCGTGACGGAAGTTCTTGTGCGGAAATTAGTCGGACGTTGTGCATGATATGTACGCCCAATGCTTTCAGCATTTTCTCTGCCTTTTCGCCTAGATCCTCATCAAGGTTTGGCAGTAGTCGTTCCGAGCCGGAGATAAGCGTGATATTTAGCGGTTCTGTGTTCGGCTTGTTAGTTCCATCGGGTGTGGCTGCGGCGGCAGGCGCATTGTCCTTGCGTATAAGCGAGTGCAGTTTATTGCAGACTGATTGCTTTGGGTTCGAACCGGGTGCTTTCTTGCGTTTGGCGCGGTTCACGAATGTGGCGATTTGGCCTGCACATTCGACGCCGGATGCACCGCCGCCGACAATGATGATGCTAGATGCTGTGACGAGACCGGCGCGGAACGTATCGAGGGCCTCGATTGTGCGTTCATGCTGGCCATGCAGGCTCAAGAGATCCGAATGTGCGGCCGAGCCGGTGGCAATGATGAGGGCATGAAAGTCCAACACTTTTGGACCTGGAGGTTCTTCGACTTTGGTGGTGAAAGCTTTTGCGGCTGGCCCAGAGTTTGGGATCACGTCAATGTCGATAGTGCGCTGGTGAAAGTCGACGCTGATAGCCTCGCCTTGGATGAATTCGAATACTTCTTCGGGATACATTTCGAAGGAGGGAAGGAAGGGGACGAATGCCCGTTTGTTGGGACAGAGTTTGGCGGAACATATTGCACGTGGCCCGGCAATGTTCCAGTAGAGATGTGTGTTTGGCGCTACTAGTATTACTTTATATTTGGGTGATGTTTTTGTTGTGCCGAGTGTATGTATGATTTTCTGGAGGAATTGATGGGCGACTGACAGCCTGTGAGTAGTGAGTAAAGTTACAAGCTTTTATTAGTACTTGTAGGGAAGATTCCTGGTTATGTCGCAATGTAAAGCTTTCGTATGAATCGTCAAGGACAGCCATCCGGCGCAAACACTGCACCCACAAGGACAGAAATGTGATTTCATGCAAGTTTCTTCCTCATGGGTAGCATTTGGTGGTGACAAGAATATTTATGGAAATACTTACCCAGCATATGATCCTCCGAGAATAACAATTTTTGCTGGTCCGCGAGCTGGCTTCATTCTCAATCGCCTTGCTGTAAAGCTTCATGCAACGCGACATGGCAAGAAGATGGAGATTTGGTCTTTTGAGAATTGAAGTTCATTCTTCTAAAGATACACTAAGCCATTAATGAGAGGAATGAGGAATGCAAGGAGTCATTCCAGACTCTTTGTTGATAACCCTGAAGCTTTTTTCACCAAAACCGAGAACAGACAAAGTTTGAATCATCAGAAGCTTAATTTTGCCTTTGGTTGCAAGCCCCAATCGAATCTAGAAACCAATCGCTCTAGTTGCAAACACCGAAAAGCCAGAAATCCAAAATCAGGTGGTCTATAGTCGCAAGGATATGATCGCACTGCAAGGAGGTTGTTGAGCGGTATTCGTGTACAAGAACGCTGACTGTGACAGTTGCTGGCTATGTAGCCGATTCCAAACCCCACATTTTATCTAAACGTAAGCTATCAGTTATTTAAGCCCTCAAAAATCGAAAATACGAGAGTGTACTGACCTTCCGAAACTCCGTTGGACGAGGCAATTCCACTATAGTTGTGCTAGACATATGAAACCACCTTCCCCACGTTAGCGCAGGAATTCAGGACAGGAAGTCGGCCTTACCATTGTGCTATTAGGTTGAAAATTCTTTTGAACCGGACTTGGCGGTGGTTGAGGAGGCAGTGGTTTGGGGGATGGTGGGTCCTCCGCTTCAAGCTGTCTAGCTGAAGTTTTGATGATCAAATGGCACGGTTTGGCCTGATCGTGTTTCCGGTTGGGTCGTCGTGTTTGATAGATACTCGAAGCCATGGTTGGTGTTGTTTGAGCAATAGTTGATGCGCTCAGATTGGGGGTTATTGTGTACACGGAGATGGATGGAAAGGAGGACGGTGGAACTGAATATTTTTGAATCTAATTGTGTGAGACTGAAGGGCGGCGGGAGTTTGTTCAGTTGGGAGACCAGGCGAAGATTTGAGTCCAGGAACTAGACTTAAGTACACGCTGGACGCCGCTACTGAATTGAGTAATTGAGTTGTTGAGGCATGGAAGTTGCCGGATTGATGCCATAGGAGGACAAACAGAAGCGGATAGGAAATGCCAGATATGGACAATTACAGCGAATATCAAGATGTCAAGAGGAGACAGTGCAATGATGCAAAGGGAAACAAGACGGAAAGAAGCTTCAAATTGAGCAAGAGGGAGCACAAACAACATGATACCGATGGTTTCAAAAGTGGGTACTCCATAGCAATACAGTTAGGTATTGGGTTTTGCTTATTGGTCAGGTTTGATGTTCTGATCAACGAGATTCCTGCTGAATGATTCTTACATCTCGCGATCTTGATGCGATAAGACTACGGGAAAAGACGCAGGCGTGTTAGTTTTCTCTTCAACAATTCAGCAGTCGATACGAAGTCTCGCCTTAAAGCAGCGTCATCCTGAAGCGAACGAGGCGAAGAACAAGTCATCTTTCAGAGGCCGCCCATTCAACTAGTGGAGTCGCGATAGAGTGTTGGCATGAAGTTGATGCCCAAGTTATATCACAACCGTTTGCTCGTGAAATCCATGATATCGGGTAGGTGCCGACCAGGCAATCGGATTGACAAACACGGGGATTAAGCGGAACATGTCTCGCGGAGACACGGAATTGTGGGTGAAGGTAATGTTGGGCAGCCAATGGAAGGCTTTAGGAAGATTGACGGCAATGGAAGACTCGCATGAAAACCTAGGCTTGTATTTCGTGCTGATAAGTAGGATCGTAAAGGTGGATGTGACGAAGCACAGAGAGACACGTCGAACGAGAGCTAGAGCCTTGCTTGTTGGCAGTTTTGAGGCTGGTAAGAGGTGGAAGCGGATAGTAATTGATAGAGGTAGGATGATTCATAAGGTCACTGCAGCTTGATAACAAAAAATGAAGTGTATATTTTCGCTTTCGACTGGGTGAAGTTGATGTTGTAGAATCAGAAGTTCAGTACACATCCATGCTTCAAATGTTCTTTGAGAGATTTCGGTCCGACACTTCGGCCCGAAAGCAGCAACTTGCACCCATTGAAGTGAGTGCCAAGCATCAGAGCTTCAACATTCAACATTCAACTTGAACTTTCGCCGATCAACCCTTCATCTTCTCCATATCCCTCAACACAATCATCTACCTCTGACACTTACGCACGCCAGTTGTCATATCGCCCTGCTTGCTTCTTGGACATGACAGCCCTCAACTAGCCGGAAACTATTCCACAACCCCGGATTCTCTCCACCTCTTCTCGCCTTTCGGCGCGTTCGGCGACGCCGCGAATTGTCACATCTCTCGAATCGGTACAACGCTGCGCCCCGTCGACCATGTCATCCTTGTGGAATCCAGATAACATACGAGATGTCGGTGAGTCGGTTGGGCTTGGGCATCTTAACAAGGACGTTGTCGAACACTTGGCACGCGACGTTGACTATCGAATTGCCCAAGTATTGGAGCAATCCCTCAAGTTCATGAGGCAATCCAAACGGACTACCTTGCACACTTTTGACATATCACAAGCGCTTAGAGCTCTGGATATCGAACCACTTTTCGGGTATGAGTCGACCCGGCCTTTACGGTTTGGAGAAGCATCACTTGGTCCAGGCCAGCCACTTTACTACTTGGAAGATGAGGAAGTCGATTTTGAAAGGCTGATAAATGCACCCCTCCCAAAGGTTCCCCGAGAAGTGACATATACGGCGCATTGGCTCGCTCTAGAAGGTGTTCAGCCATCCATAGCGCAAAATCCGGCCGCTACTGATTCTAGACACCAAGAATTATTACCCAAGGGCCCAAATGCAAACCCAAACCTCGCAGCTGTAAGCGGTCAAGATGGAGCCTCGGTAAAGCCGCTTGTGAAACATATCCTGTCATCGGAAATCCAGCTCTACTTTGAGCGCATAACTACGGCAATATTAGACGAGAACAGTGAAGAGACCCGCAACGCTGCATTCAACTCCTTGCGAACCGATCCTGGATTGCACCAATTAGTCCCATACTTTGTCCAGTTTGTTGCTGACAAGGTTACACATCACACCAAAGACCTCTTCACTCTACGACAAATGCTTCAACTTACACACGCCCTGCTTCAAAACACAACCCTCTACATTGAACCTTATATTGGAGCAATGGTTCCTTCAGTGCTCACTTGCCTGGTAGGAAAACAAATTGGAAGTGCTCAGGACCCGATTAGCAAATTTGAAGTCCGAGATCTGGCTGCGTCACTAATCATCGAGATTGCGCGCAAACATTCCAAATCATCGACTACTCTCAAAGCGCGATTGGCGCGTACACTCCTCAAAGCGTTCCTGGATCCTAATAGATCCTTGGGAGCACATTATGGTGCTTTGATGGCCCTGCATGGTATTATTGGTACTGACGGGATCAATTTGACAATACTACCAAATCTCAAGACGTATGATTCTCTGCTGGTGGAAGGACTGAATGATGAGAACAAGAAAGAGGAAGCTGGAATGGTGGTTCTCGCAATTCTACGACTGATTGATCTCTGTGCTCGGGATTTGCCAGGTGCCCATGGAATGAATGGCATATCAAATGGAGATTCGGATCTCAAACAGTCGTTGGAGGCCAGGGTCGGATCAGTGATTGCTACAAAGCTGGTGGAATTGTCACAGAAGGGTGATATCTTGTCGATAAAACTGGCACAGCAGATTGAACCTGCAGAAACATGACGAGGTTGTTTTGGTGTTATGGTTGGAAAATAGATATCCCACATGTCAGGCACATTTTTTTAATGCATGTTAATGAAGGAATTGACAACTCATGAGTTTAATCTGTGAATGATGTGGTATAAATTGCATCAATTGCAATTGATGAGTTGTTTGACCAACGCTTTGGGCTGTGCTCAAGATCTCTTCGCTTTCTCCTCCGAGTGTTTAGATTCTCCACACTCTTTTGTCTTTGAGCAAGTCCACAACAGCTGTCAGACCATGGTTCATGGCCAGATTGGGCTGCATGATGGACGCCGGATCAATGATGGCAGCGAATGCAAGACACGATAGCCAATCGATTAAACATTGAGCTAAGCCCGGCCTAGCGGGTGGTTCCTTCCTTGTTGCATGATGCCTCATGAACCAAAGGCAAGTGCGATGCAGCCTTGACGCGCGCTTCAAGACCGTTGTTTCCTTCCTAGACGACAGCACCACCAAGTAAACTGCAACACCTACAATCTCTATACTCATAGGAGGGTTCTAGGATTCGAGACACGGTGAGGTTACCACTAAAGAATAATTTCGATCGTAGCTAGCACTTGGGTCAGTGTTCACACGGTGTGTACACGGTTCAATCGCCGTCATTACTGCCTTGTTCGCGTGGTTCTTGCCAAAAGAGCGCGGTCAGGGTGGGCACACGGTGAGAGTACCACTTTTTGGATCCCGCAGACCACGTATGAGTAGTTTGCATCTTTTTCAACTTCTCCCAAAGTATTATTATTTCTATCCGCATCGCACTCTGCGAGGTGGCACTGTCAGCGTGACCTTTTCCGCAACGCAACATCACGGGCCCAAAACACGCCACACGCGTCGGTTTCCATGGAGACAGCTTGCGCATTGACAACATCAGGGGCATCCAGCAACCAAACTTGATCCCGCCACAACCACCTTCAAGCTTCGCCTGAAAAACCAACCAAAGTCCCGCTCACAGGGTTCTGGGATTCCTTCTTCTTGATCACTGGTGAATTTACTGCTGGCCCTGTCTTCTAAAATTCCTCTTGCATTGAGCTTGCTTCGGCCCAAGTCTGCATTGAAGACGACAACCACCTCACGACAGCAATTCATCCCAGCTCATCCTCCATTGTTCAGACGTTGCATTGCCATTGAGACATATCGCATTGCATTACGCTACTACTCCTTTGTTCCTGACTCGAAAGCAACCCCAATTTAGGTCACAGGAACCGGACTCTACCATTATCTCAGTCCGGCAGCCATCATCGAATAAAGTCATATACCTTTGTCGACCTTTGCAATGGCTGACAACTATACCATGCTCGAAGAGCTCGGAAGTGGGAGTTTTGGGGTCGTATACAAAGCTAAAGACAAGACTACAGGAGAACTAGTCGCTATCAAACATGTTTGTCTCACCCCCACCTCTCAAATATAGCTGAGCCTAACAATTCACAGATCGATCTCGAAGGTAGTGATGACGATATCAGAGAAATACAACAAGAAATCTCCTTACTGAGTACATGTGCGAGTCAATATGTTACTCAATACAAAGCCAGCTTTGTACGTGGAGTGAAGCTATGGATTGTCATGGAATACCTGGGTGGTGGTTCATGTTTAGATCTGGTATGTCCTTCATTGTCCTCCGGTTCTGATGTAGTCTTAACCGTTGTATAGCTCAAACCCGGCGCTTTTCCCGAATCGCATATTGCTGTCGTATGCCGCGAACTCCTTCAAGGTCTTGACTACCTTCACCAATCTGGCAAAATCCATCGGGATATCAAAGCTGCCAACGTTCTTTTATCACATACCGGTCGCGTAAAAATTGCTGATTTCGGCGTCGCAGCCCAATTGACAAACATCAAATCACAGCGAATGACATTTGTGGGAACACCATTCTGGATGGCCCCAGAAGTTATTCAAGAATCTGGATATGATTTCAAGGCAGACATTTGGTCATTGGGGATTACAGCTATGGAAATGGCAAACGCGGAACCTCCAAATGCTGCCATTCATCCCATGAAGGTCCTATTCCACATTCCCAAGAACCCTCCTCCTCGACTCGAAGGGCCTTTTACAAAGGATTTCAAGGATTTCATCGCGCAGTGTTTGGTGAAAGATCCTGACAGGCGCCCTACGGCCAAGGAACTTCTGAAGCACCGCTTCATTCGAAATGCGGGACGGATTGATATTTTGCAAGACCTGATCCGTCGATCACGACGGTGGGACGCCAGGGAGGATAAGAATGCGCACCCCAAGTACTATGAGGAGACATTGAAAGACCTGTCCCCCCAAGTTGAGCAAGAAGAATGGATCTTTGACACAGTCAAGCCGGCTGCTCCTGCTCATGCCACTATCAAGCGACGGAGACTAGAAAGAATACCATCCGATGCCTCCGATTGCACCAACCCGTACGCCAGTATAGCCCCTGGTACCCGTTTACGTGAATTGGATCCTCAGGAAGCACCGCTCCACAGCGAGTCTCCTGCTCCCAAGCCTGTATCGAGGAAGAGTGGTGGTGGAGACAGAAGACGGTCATCTGGTATGCGCAAGACTTCTGGTCAAAACTCCACACGACGAGTCAGTGGGAATAAGACTCCCCTGGGACTGGATATGTCATTTGGCAACTCACCATCGACTGTTCGTCAATTCCGACGTGTGTCATCTGGCGGTCATGCCAAGCAGTCGGAACAACCTGAAGAGATACCTGTACTTGAAGACATGACAGAGTGTAGGCCACCTCGTCAGCCTCTATCAAAAACACCCTCTTCAGCATCGACTCTGGTTGGTGATGAAAATGCTCCTCCTACACGCAACAATCCACAAGCCCGCAGTCCGTCAAAACAGAAGCAAGGCGCACAAAGAGTCAGTATGAGCCAGGCAGAATCACAACCACCAATCCCGATCGTACCGATAGCAGTTACCAAAGAGTCGCTCCTAGGACGACGCGCTTATACCAAGGTCATTGACTCAGCCATCAGTGAGAACTTAGCTCAGACAGCCGAATCAGGCAAACGCGAAGCCCTCGCTCGTCTTGCAACCTCCTGGCAAGTTCTAGACCGCGTTGACCCCGAAGGAGAATTCCTTTTCCTCCGCAGTCTTATTGACGGTCTCCGCGAAGAGCCCAAGCTCGCCGCGGCACTCGGTCTCTCTCCTGCATCGAAACCTGATCTTGGTATAAGCACCAGCGGTCTCGGCCTTATCAGCGCAAACTCAAGCTTTGCTAGCGGCATCACCATGGTTGACACACCCGTCTCCATCCCGTCCACACCCACCAAACAGCCCGCACACTCCCGCTCTCCATCAAAACCATCTAACGCGCGCTCGCCCTCGAAACCATCGACAGCTATGCCACCACCTCCTCCACCGTCACAACCGCGACACGCACGCAACTCCTCGCACCAACCATTCAATCAACCATCCGCCGCAAAGGTCAGCCCACCATCAACGAACCACAGTCCGGCAAAACCGCGTCTCGTGCTGGCGCAGAATAACCCACATCTCAAATCACATCATCGCCGTCGTCAAAGCGCCATAGTTGGCGGTGCGATTGACGTGGAACGACTAGAAGAACATGAAAACCTCATATCTTCTTTTGCGCCACACAGCGATGCCAACGGGCTCACAGATGTCCTCTATGGGCGCTGGGTGGAAGGTCTAAAAAGTCGATGGGGCATGGCTGGGTGAAGAGTAGTGTGTGTACACGATTAAAAGTTATTTGTCCTTGTTTCCATGCATACGGATACATTTGCTGGTCAAAAATGGCCAAAGCGCATTTTCTTGAGGCGTCTTGCATTGCAGAGCCAGTTTTCTTCTCGGCGCCATAAAGTTCAAGCTTGTTTTTTGTCAGTGTCTGTCTCCAGAGGTGGAGATAGCTCGAGGATGGTTGGGAGCTTTCTTGTTGATGTAGACTTACGTTTAGATGCTGATGTCGTGGGTGGTCTTGGGGTGGCGTCTTGGTTCTGGGCGGTTGGGGCCTGTGTGAATAGTAGTAGTGTAATAACAAGGCTGACATATTACTTGACTTTACCTTGCTCTGATTATGTGGTTGCAACATTTGATCTTATACCAAATTCCTCAATTACTCCCGGCATCAACGCGGGGGTCGAATTACGGAAACCAGGGGGCTATCGAGCACAATGGCGTTCGAATTGTTACTTTTGGTCGCTGGTGTTGGTCCATACCTCTTACATCTCAGGAGTCATGAGTTAGAACTGCAGTATTTTCCGTCTCGCTAGCTTATCAACAAAAGGCTCTAATCAATCAACACTGCAGCGTCAATTTCACTTCGTTACGTCTATGTATCTCAATTTGCCGTAACAGTATTCAGGAAACGCGTTAGTTACATTCAGAAGCCATGACCGAGTCTCAGAAAGATCTCGCGCTGGGCGTCGAGATACCTGACATTGAGGTTACTAGTGGCCACAATTTTATCAAATACACCTGCAATGGACGAGGACTTGCAACTGATGGAGCTTACTTTCAGGCTGACTTATCAGATTTCCTTCCTGTCATACGCAAAAATCCGCAAGCCAACAAGACCTATTCCAGCCTCTCACATAAACGGGACCGTGCTTGGTGGCGCGCCCAATGCTCCTTTCGTGGCCTTCCAATTCGGGGTAACATCACAGAAATGCAAGCGCGGCTAAGAGCTGGGCCGACTTCCATGACCAGCGAGCTTGTCAAGTTGGAGGAAAAGTCCAAAGCCGGATGGAACGCCAAAGCGGAAGTACTTCGCGCAGAGGCACGACAGAAACGTCAGGAACAAGAGCATTTGGAAGAACAGAAACGTATCGCGGAGGAGCGAAATCTTCTTAAAGTCTGTACGGATCGCTTGAAGGCCATCTTCGGCCCTGAAACAAGAGAGGGACATGTGTTCAAGGAGAATTGTCGTGGCGTCGATAAAGCAGCAAAGAGTCTGGGGCTTCATTTCAAGTGGATTGCTGCACCAGCGGTTTCTGGAGACTTGGACTGGGAAGCTGAATGGATCATCGTTGCGCCAAGTTCAGACCGAGTGGATATCACGGACTTCGCTGTCCAAAAATGGGCAGACAATAGGAATTACTGTCAATTGCAAGCCCATTTACTGCTAGTGGAGGGGAGACAAATTGCAGCTCTAGCCTCAGAAGCGAAAAGAAGCTCCTTGGCTGCTGCTCATGCTGCCATTTCCGTTATGGACGGGGACTGGGATATTACCGGTATATGGAAGATAAATTGCAGTGATTCGGGCTACGAAGATGAGCTACAAAGTGATCAGTTGAGTCTCCGAATACACCGGATTACTGGAACCAAAGTGTCGCAGTTGTTTGCAGAATTTGACTTTGGACTCTTCAATGGCTTTTTCCGGTTTGAGGATCCTGGGACACATGCAATTTCAAAGCACGATATATGGGACAAACGCGAGAGGCTGGCATGGGATCGATATCTCATCCCGCTAAAGACGAAGCCATCGCATAGGTTTCCAGACTGGAGATTTCGCTGGAAAGGTAGGGGGGATCCGGAGGCAACTATTGAATACGATCCCGAGCAGAACGATTGCTCGATGAGATTTGGCGAAGAAGGAGGTGTGTTGTCGGGAACCTTTGAATATAATTCTACCCGCATCAATTTTGCTGGTGCAAAGATTGGGACCATCAGTGATGCTGAGACAGCAGCGATATCTATCGACCGAGAGTGGAACTCCTATAACAACACCGAACATGACACTTAGGCAATCCAACATAGAGGATTCAACGTTATCTTAGAGTTTTGCTCTATGCCGGAACCTGCTCATCCAGTGGCTGTTTGCACATATGCCACTTGACAGCAGCAACCAGATCAAGGCCATCATTGCGAAAAGGCCTGTCAGCAAGGAAGAAACTTGGCTATGGAGTAGAAGTTCCCGCGATATCTTCTTGCTGCAGCAAGGCTGATCACTACGTCCTTGCGAAGACGATGTGAGCTACAAAGCAAAGTGCGCCAGATACGCATGATGATTCAAGAGTTAAGAACAAACCATAGATCTGAGGTTATTTGCGGTAAACCATTGCATTGGATATAATTGACACTTTCTCTTTTTGTTATAGCAATAACTTGAAGTAGATCCCCTTTTTTGACTGATATGATCAACTTTAAAGCCGTACATGATATAAGGCCTTAACGTAGGCTTGTCAAGTGCTTCAAAGCCTACAGAAAGTTATCTCGCTCGAGAAGAGGGACATGACACTACATTAAGCCTTAGTTAGGCAGAGTTCCGCATCGCCACGAGCTGATAGTATCATCCCAGCCTCGAGGCCGAAGATCTCGTAAGTCATCATTATCATTAACTGTGACCGTCCCGAGTAAAACGCTGCAGCCGTAATCCCTAGAAAAGAGTAAGTTTGGACTTGCGCTGAGACATGATTATGAAAACAGGTTGACAGCATACCTGTACAGTTGGCAAGACCAAGTTTCAGTCGCTTCTACTGAACTGGTCACATCGTTCCAGCCGGGCGGAACCCAATCTACAGATTGTTATCCTCTAGAAGTCTATTATTCTACGTGTAAAGTTGGTGAACACCTACTACAAACCCCTGGGGCGAAGGGGAACCATTGGCAATTCTTGAGTCCAGGATCTCTGCATAATCGGAAATACTTGGGACCCGGCTCTTGTTGGCCTTCGATTCCGATCATTTAAAGTGCAAAGACGACGATTATGGGAAGCTGGAGCATGAATTTCAATGCCATGTTTTTGGGCTTGATTGTGAGAAGTATGGAAAGGTGGAAGGATGGAAGGATGGGATATTGAATGAGTTGCTAAGTTTGTAGAGTGAGAGAAGATGACTTAAGCAAACGGGCCCTTTTATAGTTCTGTAGGATTGAACTCTGCCTATATGAGGCTATATCTAAGCTTTAAGTTTCTTTGTGAATTCCTCATATTCAATAGATTGGTATAACAATACGGCATACTCTGTACCTTAATCGTTACCTAGACACTGGTTCAGTACGATCAATTAGAACCTTTCACAGCCATTACTCATGGGGAACTTTTGTGCCGCTTATGAGTCTTAGTATATATCGTTATATGCGCTGACCAAAATGTTAAACAGCACACTACTATTCTTGGTCAACACACACTCCCCTTTCCGATCAATTTGATGAGTAACTAAGGTAATTCGTAGCAGGACCTAAGTTAACCTCGGAATCAACGCTCGGTCAGTGCTTCGATTGATCAAGGCCTATAGGCTGGCAACAGATCCGAAGATACAGGTAGATACAATACATTCATTCTCTCACAGCTATACTATCACCTCGTCTCCTCTGCACGAAAAGCTGTATCAAAGAGGACCTAAGTTTAGTGACACAGCAGTACATGGTCTCGACATAGTTCTTCCGGAGTCTATCATAATGTTTCGTGTAGCAGTATGGGTGGCCCAAACCAGCATCACTTAGTCCCGAGGATACCTCCAGGACATCGTTTAGTGTTCTTCATATATAAAGTCGCACATAATGGAGCTGATGACATCGTTCCAGCCAAGACCAGCGATGTCGCTTATTGGCTCAGTGAAGGAACCTAATGGTGTTCGACAACTGTAATCCCTAGACTCCACATTAGCTTTCCACCAACACTTTTGGATCGCGCAACATACTTATACACCTCGCACACAGCACCCGATTCAATTACGATTGAGCTAATCGCATCGTTCAGTTCATCTGGCACATCAACTACAGGGTGTTACCGACTCAAGTAAATGTGATTTGATTGCGTTAATTGGCACTTACAACAATCATCTGAAGCTATGTTCCATTCTTCACAGTTTTGAAAGCCGGCATCTATGCAACACTTGATTCTTGGCCCCAATTGAGCATCGATATTAATGATTGAAATGGCAACTACGAGGAACATGACCATGGAGGAGCAAAATTTGGAAGGCATGTTCAACGTCAGGAAAGTGTTTTGTGCTCAGGTTCCAGTTGGGATTTCCCTTCAAAGTTATATCTTGTCAGCTGCTACTGTTTTGTTTCTAGGTCTAACATGCTGGATTGTTTGTGTGACGGACTAACACAATATGATATGTTTAAATTCGGTCATGTCTAAGCCGCTGGATCTGTAGCCTCTGGAAACCCTGTGATACAACTTTCAACATGTCAGTGGCCCTTGTAATTACAATGACCAGGTGACGCAAGAGAAAAGCCCAATAGCCTGTTACTTTGCGCTTCTTGGTCGTAGACTTGTAAGCTTCTTTTGTCTCAAAATCACCAATAACAACCTGGTTTCTAGCCTAACTAAGCATCTGAGTATCCAAGTATCTGCTTGATAAAGCTCCGACGAGGGCTTTCTACAATTATGAGCACTTGAGCAGTCTTTCATTCTCCTCATGTAAGTACCTAGCTCTACTTTGCAGGTTATACCTGTCGCACAAAGTGCTGGCAACTAATTTGATACTACTCTGTAACTGTCACACGTTCCCACATAGTACCAACGAAATTAGAGAAGTATTTTGTCTAACCTTGACCTACGATAGTTATTGAAAATGTAACTTCGATAATAGTTCCGTAATTTCAACCCTCCGAACCGCTCACTGGCAGTGGGAACAGAAACATGTTGTGTACGGAGAGCCTGAGTTATGGTGAGTAGTCCAACAACTCATCAAACAGAATTTGGGACTAGAGGAGATTTTCAATTCTCTCACAGCTATAGATTCAACTTAATTCTCTTCCCAGGCTACAGAATCAAGATAGAAGTTGCAGTGACCCAGAAAGTTATGAATTTGAACTTGATTCTCGGCAGATTTCACTGTAGTCTACTAGAAATCAAAGGTCTCAGTGAGTAATAACAGGTTTTCACTAGAAGGTAGCGCATGCGTCTATCAATTTCGCGCTTGAGGAAGATCTTTGCAGCCAAATGAGCTGATTGAATCATTCTCATCAGTGCCAGTGAGGTCTGCTACTTCTCCCACAGCCCAGCCAAAGGATCCCTGACATTCAAAATCCCTTAATAGCAGAATTTAGCAATACGAATGTACCCTATAATAATGTGTCTGGAACCTACTTGAACTTTTCACAAGCGACACCTGGCTCTACTTCGAATGAGCTGATCACGTCGTTCCATCCCTCTGGCACATCAACTGAAGAGGTCAATTAGTCAACGTTCTTCTCTGGTTAAATTCATGAAGGCTTACCGCAAGTATCTAGAGGTATGGTCCATAGCATACAATTTTTAAAGTCGACGTCTTTGCAAATATCCAAGTGTGGCCCAACTGCAAGATCTTGACCTTTGCTAACCATCACCAAGATGGCAAGTACGGCGATCGTAGAGAATATTTTGGAAGACATGCCGATTGTTGTTGTGCAGAAAGAGGGTTCGATAGATAAATTATGGGAGTAATTCACTCCGAACGCAACAGCGATAGCGCGAGTTTGCTCTTCCATTTATAGTTCCCTTTCTCCAACTGCTGCCGTTAACTTCCTCCGAAATTCATCTTCGAACGCTTTGTGTGACAGTATTTCCCAGCATGGGTTTTGTGCCACTCCTCACTCGTGGACTACTACTTTTTGGAAACCTACAGACAGTGATAGAGTACATCCATGATCAATCTAATGCTTCTTGTTATCATAACCTTGCAACCCAGGCGGAAATTGATGAAGTCTTAAACCTTATGGTCTCGCTAAGGCTGATAGGTAAGCTATTTTTGTGTTTGGATCATTAGTAACGAATCATGCATCGTTGAGCAATGTTATACATGCGTTCTAGCTTGTACCATTCATACTAGGCACCTAAGTAGCGTAGCTCAAGAACAGCGCATCTCGCAACTTACGATCGGGTCCATGAATGGGCAGTCTGATTGAAGTTTGGTAGCGTATCAAAAGGTGGGATAGATAACAGTACAATATTGATAGGAAGCAAGTAGCAGAACTGGAATCACAAATCGCTAGTATTGCTCAACGAAATGCTCCAATATTTTCCAAACCATGATCTCGTTCTTAGAACTCTAACTGGACTAGTTTACGAAGGAATCCCGATCTTTACGAAGGCGCAGTAAACATCAGCGATCGACTTAAGCTTACTTAAAATATAGGGCTTGTAATAGGTCGAGTGGATATGCCTTCCCGCGGCATACCGATTCATCTCTCTCATCAAATCATTTTCTCTTGCACCTAGATAACCTCTAAGTACCTAGCTCATAAGACATCCCGATTGCTTTCTACAATCACAGGTTTCACAACTGCTAACAACTAAGCTCGAGAGTCACAGAGTGTTAGTTACGAATTACGAATTTTTACGACTCCCACAAGTAGGGCCATCGACGACATCATAGCTCTTGACCAACGGTCCAACAAGCTCTGTTCTACTCAACTATCAGCATCTACCACTAGCCTATGGCAACCAAAATGGCCGCCGTCGACACTCGCTCTCGTCCCATTTACCACGCCAACTGTCATTGCGGTTCGGTACAGATTACTGCCAAGATTCTATCTTTGGCAGAGTATCCTGTGTGCGACTGCAATTGTTCCATTTGCACCAAAAATGGCTATCTGCTGGTGTATCCCAAGCGGGAAGATTTCAAGATCACCGCTGGCGCCGAATCACTGAGTCAGTACCTTTTTGGGCTGAAGAACAAGCCGCATAACTTTTGCAAGCTATGTGGCACAAGCATGTTTATTGATTTCAGCCAAAGTGACGTGGAAAGCCAACGGGAGCATATCGCACTAAACGTAGGTCAAGGCTACACACGAGATTGATGTAAGCTGACGAAGGTTTAGGCCAGGACTATTGTTGATATTGAAGAAATTATGGACACATTGAAGAGGAACAAGTTTGACGGAAAGCGAGAGCTGGGGCCGGTGTATGAAGCTCCAACGCCGGCTAAGGGTACATGAGCACACAATGTAGGGTAAACTTTCTCCTAACATCAATAAAACCTGTCTGTCAGGTGTTTATATCAGGACATCAGATCATAGCTCCTGGGTGCGGATGTAGTCGAAAAGGAGAGTAGCGACTGAGCTCGCGACAGGCTCACAAAACAACTCGCTCCCTCCCTTCAACAGCAATGTTCACCAGCTGCGACGCCTTGCTACTAACTTATTCATTACAAAGTACTTTCCTCCTAAATCGGCAGCCGTCCATTCTGCATCTACCAGGATGAGAACTGAGGCATTCCTTCCCTATAAAACGGGAGAGGATATTCGTAGTTGATAGGAGCCCACCCGTGATTTGTCCATCATTAAGTTTAATTCGTGAATATTCTGCTTTTATTTGCTCTACTTAACTCTATGAGGGTGCCATAGTACCGATTAGGCACTACCAGTCATTATCTGGGTCAAATAGTCTATCGCTTTTTGGGCATCGCCATTTCCAGTGTAAGCAAAATGCCCACCTGTGAGTTGAAGTTCTCCGTGACAAACGCCATCATCCTAGCCAAGGTTAGTAGGAAGACGTTAAGCAGTATTAGAAATTACCTCAAGGCAATAGGTGCGAAATTTGTCTTTTGGCCAGCCAGTGATGGTCGCAGACGACTGTTGGTTTTTTGTATCGCCAAAGAGTACACCTCCAACGATGGACGATTTAACATCAGCTGGGAGCGCTGGAATAACATTATGCATAAGAGCAGCTCCTTGGCTATCGCGTTATATTAGTATAACTTCACGGTTCACCAAATTTCGCGACTACACACCTGTATCCCATAAACGTGAGCTTTGCCTTGGGGCACTTGGTATGTACGTCGGTGAAAGTCTTTACACCGGCCTCAATACAAGTATCACAGCTACCCTTCTCCTTGAAGTTATCACCGATCGCGGCAGGATAGCCTGGTGCGTTGATGCCCTGGCAGTCGAATTTATCGGCCAGCTTAGTTTTGAGGGCACTGCATAGCATGGGGCCGACTGTAATCCCCTAGTCACAGCTGATTAGTTTAAAAGAACATTAAAAGCGATACAAAATACTCACGACATTGCCGGGCTCCATTGATCCTCTTGCAACGACAAGGACCGCATCAGGACATTTCTCACCAAGGCTGTAAGACGTGGGGCCGCGACTACTGCTTTGGGGAAGCGCGGCGGCCATGCCAGCGAGAGTGATGACACCTGTGATCTTCATAGTGTTGGATTTTAAACGAGTGACTGTGGGATAGAATATCTAGGCACCAGAGAACAACGCAGCGGGACGGGGTTATAATTACTGTTGGCCAAGAATCTTTAAATATAGCGGCCGCGATCGCGATATTACTCAATTCTAGAAGCTCTAACGGAACTAGCCATAAGGACCAAGGGGTGCATTGATACACACCACTCATTGGATACGGGACAGACCGCGCTCACCGAATAGAATATGATCGGTAGATCACTTAATCAGACAGGGAGTCAAAACACATTTCTTATGATCCAGATCTGGACGCATTTGCGCATTTATGGAGATGGCCAGTGCCTTTAAAGAAGTTAACAGGGAGTTTCTCATGGCCTTAGCTCGATATGAATGATCTATACGGCTATATCGTTTAAATGAATATTCTTGGGACTGCTGGTTGGAACGGGACTTCAAAACGCCGACCATAGTGAGCCCTCTACAGCCTTGTTGTGCACGACGAGAATAACATTTCTAGGCAAGCATCGCTATGATTAAAGCGAGATAATGATTGTGATGTATTGCTAAAGGAATCAATCCCCTCTGAGATAGGCATTTCATACATTGTTTTTATCATTTGCCAAATATCTTCCACCGGTCAAAGACACAGATCCAGAGCATAACAGCCTTGGAGGTCATAAAAGTCATAAAACGACACTAAAGAAGTCAATTTTCCATACCAAAGCCGACATACAAACACATTTCTAGTTCGAGTCATTCTCCTTCACCTGATCTTTTTCTCCTGCAGAATTCGGATCACTGCGAAAACATTAGCACACATCAGACTATCATTGGGATCAAGACTTACTCAACAGTCAACTTCTTCCAATCTGCCCAAGTGTATTTGGACATTGTCGTTTCATCATCTCTCACGTTGCCTTCTTCAGGAGTACCACTTCGTAGAGTGCTTAGATGGCGATCGAATTTGCTGGCTACTGTAATGACATGCTTGAGATGCTCATAGGACATGTCTTTACCTTGGAATTGTGCCAATTGGCGAGCTGTTGTGATAGCATTACGGATTTGGCGACCATTCATCTCATGATCGGCCAAAATGCTGATATAGCCCTCGACATCGTAGTAATCGATGTTGCTTTCTCCCAGGCCCTTGAGGCGATTGAAGAAGTTGGCCCAGATTTGGCTACGCTGAGGCCGGTTAAGTGGCTCGTAGTGAAGTGCCAATTGGATACGTGACTTGAAGGCTTCGTCAAAGGTACCGACGCGATTAGACGTCAAGAGAAGGATGCCGTCGTAGTATTCAAGGACACGCAGAAAGACAGAAACGAGTGCATTTCGTTGCAAGTCGTTCAGTGTTCGTTGCTCGAGGAACACATCAGCTTCGTCGAGGAGCACAACGGCTCCCCAGATCCGGCCAAGGTAGAGGACACTCTCCAAGTATTTCTCCACTTCTTGGGCCTGCGTGCCAATATCACCACAGGTTACACGGAAGAGAGGCTTTTCAGCCAATTCAGCGACAGACTCAGCCGTGAAAGTCTTACCTGTTCCGGGACCACCATGAAGGAGCATGACCAAGCCATTACCTTTGTTGGAAATGAGATCAGTGCTCTTCTCAGCAGCAATCTGGTTGGTGACCAACGCCTGGACGAGATCTTTGGTTCCAGCTTCGACAACGAGATGTTCAAAGGCAAGCTTGTTCCAAACAACCTCACAGATGCGATCAACCTCCATATCAACCCACTTCTTGCGTCGCAGATTGTATCCAACGATGCTAGTGGGCATCAGATAGCATTTAGGCGCGTCTGGTGCTTCGTCCATCTTCATGATCTTTTCCGGAATGTAGGCACGCTCGACCACACGTTTCGCAATAGCCGAGTCTGGATGGAGCTGGCGATAAGTGGCATAGTCAATCATGTATCGTTCACCAGTACCCAATGCAGCCTCCTCGCCTTCCTCCTGGTAGGAAACTAGCTTCTTGACACGGCAGCTCCAGAAGGTCTTGCCACGCTTTTCTAGCTTCTTGCGGATAGATTCGTCTGCAAAGCGGAGAGGGAAGGCGTTTAGTTCGGTGATCTTGACCTCTTCATCGCCCTTCTCGACGCGCAGTTCAAAGTCAACAAATGTTGTAGCTTTGAAGAAGTCGCCATCAAAGCCATAGCCCCAAGCAGTGACGAACCACATATGCAGTGGCGCTTTGCTGCCTTCACCGTCATTGTTCTTGAAGCTGTCCCATTTTTCTTTGACGGCGCTCACGCTCTTAGTTCGTGTCCAGCTGGTTGATAGGAAAGCTTGGTAGGCACCGCTTTCTTTGCGGACGACGACATCACTAGGTCGAACGAGGTATTGCATGACGTCCTTTGTGACCATGCCGGACTGGAAGAGCGCATCAGCCTTTTCATACTCGGCAAGGTAATTCTCTTCGATCCAACCAGTGAGCAGGGTCATGAGCTCTTGATGTCTCGGCTCCAAATCATCAAAAGCATTGGGCTTGCGATACCTATACCAGAAGAGGTAAGGAGCTTTGATCGGATTCATTAGATTGTTCATCTCGGGAAAGTCATCCCGGAAGTTTTCCTGGAGGTCAGAGAACTCTTCTGCTGCATCGATCATTTCGTCGGTTTCGAGCCTGATAGTTTCATACTCGGGTTTGGGCTCCGGAAGAGCAGCGCCCTGTCGTTCGGCCTTTTTGTTGTCCTCGTCAAGCGGATCCTTGGAATAATCACGCTCAATGTAAAAGACAATGTCTTTGTGGTTCTGTAGATACCGATCTTGGGAAGTGATGGGCAACTGGCCTTTGAGTCTGAACTCATCATCTCCACGAAGCTCCCAAGTCGGCGGCTCAAGATATGTCATAGAGTCACCCTCAATCCTATGAAACACCTGAAACCTCGGTGGCTTCTTTGTAATGCCATGTGTATCCTTGAGGTCATCATTCTCTTCTTCTAGCTTACGGATCCTCTCCATAAGCCGATCAACTTTGGCTTCGTCCACTGGCTTCTTGCTACCAGTCTTGATCTGATTCGTGTCAGGAATGCCCAAGCATACATTTTCTACAGAGCGTATTGGCATGGATACTAGTAGCAAACGCTTCAAGGCATCCAGTACAGAAATGCTCCAGCTTGGAAATAACTTACTGGTGCACCCAGCGCTCCAAATTGCTGTGGAGGAGGTGGGGGTGGCATTGCCTGGGGATAGCCACCACCCATTGGCATAGGCGGAGGCGGTCCTCTATAAGGAGGATTATTCATACCCGGTGGTGGTGGTGGTGGAGGCCCACCCATATTCGGTCCTGGAGGCGGAGCGTAGTTAGGATGGCCTAACATATATAAGTAAAAGGTCTAGCAAGAAGACAAGAGTCTACTCGGAGGTTCATCAGATGCATACCATATGCTTGTCGAGCCTGCAATAAGCGTTTCTTATTCTGCTGTTCCAAGAGCATGAGCTGCATATGGTGGTCCTGAAGAGCATTGCTCTGTGGGCTTCCATCTGGACCCAAAGGAGCATTACCTGGAGGAGGTGGGCCGCCATGATAAGGCGGTACACCTGGAGGGGGCCCACCGTATGGGTTCCCCATCATTTTCTTGCCCTTCTTCTGCGGTGGCATTCCTGGCGGCATATTGCCTGGCGGTGGTGTGTTCTTGTTGTCATCCGCAGCAGGATCGCGGAGTGCCATGAGCTTCTCTTTCTCAAAGTTGCTGGCTGCTGTAGTGTCCCGGGAGATGGTGATGTTCTTGAGCAAGTCTTCCGCTTTGTTGTCGACTTTCTCAGCCGGGGGTGGTGGTGGACCGCCCATCATCATGTTCATAGGGGGTGGTGGACCACCTTGAAATGGTGGAGGAGGGGGGTGCATGATGGCTGAAAGTTGTTAGTTTATATCATCAGAAGAGGCATTTGGAAAAGAAAGGTCTATGAGAAGAGCGTGACATACGCATTCCTGCTGGTGGAGGTGGTGGTCTACCAATGTGTTAGTATCAGAGTACTTGAGGCTGTAAGTTTACAAGGTGCTTCGATTGATAGTATGATTTACTGTTATACAACGGCAAGTCATAAAATCAATGAATACATGTTTCAATACATATTGTTAAAGTGTCTTCTTACGGAATAAATCCTCGATCTCTGGACCGTCGACGCTGATTCCGATATCCAGCGTCAGAGTCGGAACCCGAATCAGTCCCATAAGTAGGCCGAGAGCGATATCTTCGAGGCCGGGGCGAAGGTGAGCGGGTGCTAGACCTAGAATCCATCGTTGTCGAGTTATACAAAGTCAATAGCTGAGCCTAGTAGCAAACAACTGGAGGAGCAGTGTTTCGGTCCAAGAAGAAAGTAGCAGGATATGAAGAAGTATTGCTAGTCTGAAGAAAGACAAAACCACGCTTCTGAGATCTTACTTCCAAAACTCCAAGAAAGTCATCTTCTTTATCAATTATCAGACAGCTGAGCTCGAATGCTTACCCCGCTGTTTCCGGTGTATGTAAATGTCCCAATTGGGGCACGAAGGCTGTGTTGCCTTGCAGCTGCCTGCTCGTGCATCCTCACAACAATCAATTGTTATGCAGGCCAAGTATGACTGGACCACAGGACTATGTACCCAATGAGATCCCTATTGCTAGCGGGATTTACTTTAGGCCGGACGTGGCAGACATTGGCATTCGAATGGGATATGGCATCTTGAAACAAGAAAGGCAAGGTAATTGGCGTGGCTCCCTACGTGCTTAAATGCGTATCAGGATAGCCTATCCGATAGGAGGTACTGAGACGATTTTAGAGATAAGGCTGTGAGATTTAGCTTGCCAGTATGAGGAGAAAAAGAATGAAAAGAAATAACGAGTGTATAATATGCTATATGACATATTTTCTAAAGCGCTCATACCAATTGTGCAAGAGGTTGTACCTGAAGATTTTCATTTCCCAACAGGCCCGAACAAACCGAACCATAACGCCATCACTGCAATCGTTCATTGTTATAGCGACAATGTCGCCCTGTTACACAACTATTGTACATCGCATCTGCCAAATCTTGGTAGATTGGACATCAATTCGACAAGCTTGAATGACTTATTCATTGCATGGCTTCTTCTCCTCCACTTCCTCATAAAGAGGTGGAGCCTCCGAATATGACTCTTCAGTAAAGACGCCCTTCTCAGAATCGTGATGAGCCTCGGCATCTTCCTCGCTAAGAGCGATCGGTTGATAGCTAGCCTGTCTACGGCGGAGCTTGATCCAGACCAAAGCGATAGCAGTGCCAACCAGCATACCAATCAAGTATGTGATCATACCAGCAAGGATGCCGATGAGGACTGGAATTACGACCACAAGGAGAACGCGGGCTACATTGTGCATAAAACGGTGCATCTTGTGATGACGATGACCATGAGGTTTAGCATGGTGGTGATGAGGACGGTGATGAGGACGAGTGTGGGTAGCGTTATCATGTCCATGATGAGGCTTCTTGTGATGTGGTCGATGAGGCCGCTTTCCATGATGCATCTGCATGCCGGGTTGTCCCTTCTTGCCACATCCATGACCGTGCATTTTGGTGCGCATCGTTTCGAGTCTATCGGCGACAATCGCACGCCACTTGCATAGTAATGGCCAGTTGCGGCATTCCTTTTGAGACGCTTTAGGGCTCGCTGGTTTATCTGATGCCTCTGCCTTGACGATGAGTAGATCGCCACGGGTTGTTTCTACGGCAGTAATGAGTAGCTCGGGAACGCGAACTGCCTTTTGCTCGATAGCATGAATTCGAAGACTGAGGTTGAGAACTCGCTCCAAGTTGTTTTTGGAGGTACGAATGCCCTTGGATTCGAAAGACCATGCAGTAAGTCGTACGGAATGTGCGGGAGTAGCAAGTCTTGCTGGAGATCTAAGCTGTTCCATCGACATGTCGGCCGGAACTTGCAGAACTTCCGGGTGGACAAGGTTCATTACGGGTGGGTAGAATGGAATGCCGTTCAATTCGAGAGTCTGGGAGTTTGAGCCTACGGATATATTGGCAACCTAAATGCTAGAGTCAGTACCTATTGGGAAGCCAAGGATGTGGAGGATTAGATACCAAGTAGTTCTCGTTCTGGGTCCAAGATAGACCGTCTTTGCCAAACTGAGCGAGAGGACAGCCTGGGCAAGGAATGCGGACTATCTGAGCAAAGGGATCAACCCCAAAACCTGTAGCAGCCATGGTGACGTCTGGAGGTATCATGATAGCATTTGCGCCGGAAGCGATCACGGCAGTAGCCAAAAGGCCGTATGGGGAAAACATGATGGATGTATGCAGGCTAGAAACGGGAAATGGAGAAATTGAAAGACAAGATACAGCAAAGAATTTAGTTGAAGAAGAGGATGAGATTACAGAGTGGCGGTTGAGGGGGGAGGGTGATAGGTAAAAGGTAGGAGGAAGTGTTGGGTTGATTAACTGATGATCAATGATGTACCGGATATAACTGACACGCAATGCGGCGGAAGTCCACCCCCGCAAGCGGAAAGTATCCTGCTCTTAGAGCACCACTGCGGAATTAGCAAAACGGAATACCCCTGCACGCCTTGGTAGGTGCGGCCTCCTTTGACATTTTGATGTTGACTTTCGAACATATGAAGATTATCAGAACTTCAACGTCAAAACACAATCATTACTATCGCCTACCTAAATCGTGTCTCGCCTACCTATGTTTATCCAATAATTTGACCTTCTTCAGTTTTTCCATTGATGCGACACTTCAAGCGGCTTACCGCTGGCCGGCGAGCATTCCCAATCCCAATATGCTCCCTTACATCTCCCATAGCTCGCAACTTCTCAATATCTACACGACTACAAGGTTAGCTTTATGTCTGTTGCACTACGCTGATTACTTTGACTAATGCGCTTAGTCTACTTTCCTCCGCCTTTTGACCCGACTCCATCCCCTGAACTAGACCAGCTCCTCGATACCATCCGTCACAAAATACTTCTTCCGCGCCACCTTGACTCATCCCAGAGAAAACTAGTCCAGAGAGCAGAAAATCATGCTTACTTGGCTAAAGAAGATGTTCGTGTAGCCATTGGTGGTCAGGAGATGCGACTGGTTCCTTTCAACTTTTCCACCGATGGGGTGTCTGTTGGCCAATCCCTCAACCAAGCTCTTGTCTTATCCGAAAGCACTGGCGACTTTTCTTTTTGGTCAAATCTTTTGAAAGGGGCCAGATCTGCCAAATTGCTTGTTGCTCAGTCTCTGCGTGAAAGATTAGCGTTCACAGCCGCCAAAAAACAGCAACTTCCAATTGTTATGCAGCTTCTCGAAAATGCGGAGAAAACCAGCTACCCTATCACTCCACGACTACTTATAAAGCTCTTCACTTTCTGCAGAGATAGTGCTATATTTGGCGCCGATGCCTTACGGTTAGCGGAACGAGATACCTCCAATGACTTCACAAAGGAGTCTATCCAATCCATGGTCGAGGAAGCAGACAATCAAGTTTCAGTTGTAGCAGACCGCCCTGAATTGGCTCCTTATCGCGCCAAAGCTTTGAAAGAAGGGCTGAGACTATCAAATGCCTTCAACCTACTAGTCACGCAGCCATTTCACCAAAAAGCGCTGCGCGAGAAAGACGTATGGAAATCTGGACTACTATCTGACCCTTTGGATGATCCTCTATTGCTTGCTCTTCCCCTTGAGCTTCAATCTCGCCTCGAACAGGATTCATCTATCTTGGAAATGTCGCAGACGAGCAACGAAGTCGTTTCCGGTTCCGAAAATAATGCACCACCCCGCCCCTCGCCCAGTGCTTCTGAAGTCGCTACCAAAATGGATCTCGCACTTGTCAAGAGACCGATTCAAGCTGTAAGTCTGCCACAATTTCAAGAATCCCTAGACTGACATATAATTCCAGCCTGATCTCGGCGCGGTAGATCCCTCGGAAATCAGAGGACGATGTTCAAACTTTCCTAATTATGCCTACTTAATCCTTTCAAGCCTTCAAAGGGCACAAAAGGTTATTGATGATGCCGAGCTTCGCAGTAGACTTCAAATTCATGAACAGGCTGTACATGAAGCTCTAGGGACATTTTATAGGTCGGTACCCTCAACTCACGAAAAAATCGTTGCTCGCCCGATGTGGGACGACATAGTTGAGAAGGGTGGAGACCTTGACTTTCCACTCCAATACAAGTTTAGAACCTTGCAACGTCAACATAAGGTATATAATTATGGAAAAGAGCAAGGTGAACCTTCAAGCTGATCCCGGATCCCATAATCCTTCTGGTAACATATTCGGAGGTTAGTACTGTAAGATAGTATCTACACACTTGTCTATTCATTGCAATGCATACAATCAATATCATGATAGACATGTATCCTGTAAGTCGGTACTTATTAACCGTATCGAGAGAGTTAGCTACCAACGAATGCCGCAAAGTTGATGATAGACGGTTCAACACCATATCATTCATTCATTCATTATATACAGTGATGCTGATAGGATACAGCTAACTCTCCTGTCGCATGCACAATCTTGGAGACGTCTACTCAAAACACATTGGACGAACCGCACTTTCCTCCCAAGCTTCGCCATACATGATCCCATGCACATAGGCCTCTCCGACCAACATCCAAGTCTCCGGCCCACCCTGTCTTACTACATACGGAACGCTTCTCCTCACCACAAACGGCACCTTTCCACCTTCCAACAGGACGATCTCATCACCCATCTGCGCCAATCCAGGTAATAATGCCACCCTACCTGACGCTGTCTTGCCCATCTTACGACAATTAGTAATTCCCGGCACCACCAAGTCGCTGATCGCAGCCTCTCCGCACTGTACACGCACAAAGCTCTCCACATCCGACAAGATCCCACTCAACCGCTCCAGTGCACTGAAGACGTTTCGACTCTGCACCTGCCGCCCAAACGTCAAACGTCTATATGGTGCTAGCGGCTTGACGTAGTCGGTCGCAAAGTCACCTTTGCAGATCTCATACGTCGCTTTCGTCATACCGCCGTGCATTGTCTGCCAGTAAACTTGGAGCATGGATTCGTGGGTAAAATATTTCTTGCGGCTACGTGCGCGTATAACGTGCTCCCAGCTGGCGAAGGTGTTACGTACCCGCTGGCTGTATTCGCTTGCGTCCTCGTCTTCATTTCGGTGTCTCATTGTATGGCCAACAGACGTTATGGTATCGATGCGTGTGCCGCGCAGCTGGAGGATGGCTGGATTTGTGGTCGGCTGCAGAATGGTGGTGGAACCGCGAGTAGCGGCAAATTGAGGAACGTCGGGGGTGAAGAGTACGTTTGGATGGTCCTCAAGGACGACCTTATCCAGGCGTGTAATGGGATCCGATGTGCTGAGCTCGCTCAGGTCAGGAACCCAGGTTGGCATGGAAGCATCGGTACTATCTTCAGCGGTTCGATGAACGACACTGAGAACGTCAAGGTTGCCGTACCGCGCAATATGATCGACAACGAAGCGCTTGTAGACTTCTTCAGCTGGAAGGAGATAGTCCGGTGTGCCCAAAACTCCAGCCTCTCCTCGCTCTTCCGCCAGTCCTATCAACGCAAAAACTTTGTCCCTAGAATCCGTCGCAAGTGTTGCGCCCGCTCTCGCAACCAACTGTAGCAACTGCGGCGTGATGCCCAATGCCACCTCCTCTTTCGTTGGCTGAATCAGCAGGTCTGCAAAATACCGCCCTGTCATGACCGCCTGACTCTGGCTATAGGTGACCAGATTCCCCCAGATCTCGCTCGTCACCGTCACAAAGTCCTGCCAATTGACCCATCGTCTCCCACACAACAACAGCGCTCTCGGCGCCAGCGCCAACTCCTGTATGATCCACACTCGCCTGAACCATGGCCTCTCAAAGATGCTGAAGATGCAATGCAACACCCAGCTATTCCTCAACGGAAACCCATACCGGATCAACATATCGTCCGTCAAATGCCTCAGCCGCTCCCCATCCCTCGCCATCTGCTTCTTTCGAATCGCTGCGAGCACTCTCGGGACCGTATCCATACCCAGATCCGTCATGGTACTACTCGGGCCCAACCACGCAATCACACCCTTACAACTACGATAGATATCTCGCATCAACTGCACCTGTGCATTGCGTTCCTCCACATCCTGCTGATTAATACACACCGCATCCGCCCAGATAGTCCTCACGCCATCTACCCGTCTTAGATGCTTTAGCGCCCCTTGTAGACTCTTCGTAATGCTTATGACGCCTTCGTTTTCAATCACCAGCTTTTGGTCAAAGACAGGGGGTCCCCAGCAGTAGCTGATTGCTTCGTAGTCGGGCTTTTCAGCCAGATCGACGGTCCGTATGCGGCAAGTCAGGGCAGCGGAGTCTTTGGGCTTGGGGAGAAGTTCGATTACGCGTATTAGCGTGGTGCCAGCGTAGGTGGGGAGCGGTTTGTATTGGTAGCCATTGCGAGGTTTGCTGTCGGCTCTGTTATCAGCTTTGCTGTCTGGGGATTCGTATGTTGGTGGAGGAGTGGAGGGTGGTGTGGAGAGGAGGACTGCTTTTGCTCTGAGTGTTGGTTTTTCGCTTAGTGTCTGGTCTGAGTTGGTTCGGGGGAGTACTTTGAATGTCGCCATGATTCTAAGGTATGATGAACGACAGTGGGATGGCTAGAAAGTTGTAATGCATTCATTGTGATATTTAACAGCTCATCGATGCTGAAGTATATGCTACATTGGAGGTTGCAACGTTGAAACATCCCTGCCCCGATAGATGAATTGTTAATATATAAACATCCCAAAGGAATGATCCTCTGCTACATATATCAGGGCAAAGAGGCCGCTTTAGTTCTGTGGGGGATTTGATGATGGTAGGCATCTCCCTTATTGAAGGAGATGATACACGGGCCTAGTTGTAAGAACTTCATTTTCTTAACCACTGACGAGACGAGTATGTATACGAATCATATCGTAGTCAATGGAAAGGTCAAGAGACTTGGTAGGGTTTGAGCTGCATTCAAAGTTGTTTCCTGAGGAACGAGAAACGTTACTTGTGGTAGCCAAGTACAAAACCTTCTGATCCTACGGAAGGGCAGTCCAAACCTCGATAATAGTCTTGAAAGTGCTAAGACGAAATGTTCACTGACTGATTTCGAGTTGAAAAGTTAGTCATTAGAAACGACTGCTATTCTTGAGGAGAAGTAAATCGACAGAAGGCTTACCTACCAGGTTCAGATTGTGCTTGTCTTGATCGGTCAAGGTATTTTTGCTTTTGGACATCGAAATGAGGAACACTAGGAATAAGATCAGATCATGTTCGGAGATTTAAAATGCTTCTAAATTTGCTTTTTTCGTTCTTCCCGCTTCAGCCCTACAGGGGAGCACTGTTGGTGGAGGTGGATATCTGGAATCTCGTTCATGAATGAGGATGACTGTTTACTACTTATCCGTCGGTATTATGGAATTAACAATGAAGGCCAGCGTAAAGTGCTAGAAAAGTCACAAACTATTTTGGTTCTCATTGCCATAGAAAAAATTTGAGGGTGACTCTCCTGTTTGTGAAACCAGGACTCATTGGATCCGAACAGCCCGAGGATCCGAACAGTTGCACCACTTTTATAAAAGGGACTGTCTCTTTATTGCCTTTATTGTTGACTTTTGCAGGTTTCTGTCATCAAAGTGAAATGGCACGCCTTATGATGCCACAAGTTGGCAAGCTCGATCAAAGCGCGTCTATAGGCGGAAACCCCCGAGGCGGCTGATGGCGTCTACGCCGCCTCGCTTCCCATCGCCTCTTCCGAAGAACTGGGTAAGCCGTTGAGAGTTGGCTCAAGAACACGGGAGCAAGTCGCGACGGGGACAAGAGTTCGCAAAGGAGCAAAGCAATGGCCAGAAAGAGGCACGGAATACTTCCCCGATTCTTCAAAAACACGCAGCATCTCCTACTCGCCAGCTCGAGGTCTACCGTGAGGATGTGGAAATAAGATTCGGAATGTTCGGCTACTGCGTAGCACAGAAGGGTTCTTTGTGTCTCGATGCCAAGAAGGTTGCGCATTGTTTTGTCGAGAGCTCATGTTGACTGGTTCAGGAGTTCAAGCATCCCACACCATCTTCATGAGATGGATGCTTTGTGTTATGTTGTTGACGCCGCGTAATTGAATTGGCTCAATCAGTCCGACTAGGTTCAGTGAGCAGTCACACTGATTGATAACAACTCAAATTCTCCTCGATTGGTCCCCGATCGTGAGATTGTTGGTTCCTGACTTCAGAATCCATATTGGGCCGACTTCTCTCTTGGTGCTGAGCTACCAGCTACGTACCTAGGTACGGGAGCGAAGTCAGTTTCCGAAAGTAGACTGAGAAATGACATTTGACAGCCCAAGTAACACAACCACTCCACGCTTCCTGCTTCACAAATCACTAGTCAAGATAATAAATAATCGACCAGTAATCACGATAGAAATCTTATCTAGGGACCGCTACGGACGTCGGAGACAAGTCTCTTACGCTAAAAAATGTTGAACTCTCAAACGGCTCAAAACGTTGGCGTCTGACCAGTAAGGCGACGCTATAAGGCTGCGACGATGGTTCCAAGAAATAGGTGTAAGGCTGTCAAATTTAAGAAATCTGCCGGACTCTTTTAGATTCAAGACGGCTCCCGCTGATCGGCGGCGGCCCCGCGAAAACAAGGTTTTATAAGCCACATTTAAAGAGTTGTCGAATTCACAATTTCACACTCATCTGGTAGGATGGATGTTCATATTGTCGTCAGTTGTTCTCGTCTGATAGATAATTACGTGATATGCTTGCACTTTTCACCCTAACTGGATATTTTGCCAAGCTTAAGGCTGATAAGAGCGGGATGTTTTCTGTGGCGGCCTTGCCATCTTGGGGTCGGATATTGGGTGGCGTTTAAGCTGTGGAGAGCCTCAACATGTCCCATAGTGGAGAATATAGTACGCAGTAAGGCTTGAACATGATAGGATGTTAGTTTTTAAACAAGTTGAATCTGTTATATTGCTCAAATATGTTTCTCTGTGGTTGATGTAGAGTTTTACATTGTTACTAGGGAGCCTGTAGATGATCAGATTCATTCACCTGTTAGTTGAATAATGGCCAGGTTGTGGAAATGTATACGGGGAAGGCAGTTGCTTGCGAGCTTTAATTGTCACAGGGAGCAGTAATATAGACAGATCCAAAGATATGGCTGATCGAGGATGCCAAACTGAAACTTCTAATGGTCAAATTTATTAAATCGATACCATTATTCCAAGGTAAGTCGATTAATACACCAGGCAAGGCTATAGCAAAGTCAATGTCAGTAGGAATTTGGTCGATCAAACCGTCAACGTGTTTCCTTATTGAAACTTTCTTGCACGTTTTGCGAGCCATGCATTTGGGCTCTGGATGATCTGCAGAAAGGTATCTCACAAAACTGCCTATCATTCCGTCCATGGAATCCTAGGTACTAGATGAAGTATGTGGTAGTACGACAATTGTTGATTGGAGTTCTGCCCATTTGGGAGTAGGAGGCGAGTATCAAACGGTTGGATCTTCTTCATGTTGTTTGTGCACGAGCTTGAAGCGGCCATTGCTTTTGGTAGAAGGCTGTCTGAGGACGACTCTTCCGAAGCCTCTTGTATTCCTCGGGTAGATGAACATCCATTTCGCGCCGTACGGAAGCTGCAAAAGAGTAGTCAGGTCCTCAAATAGCAATAAGCGCATAGCAGAGAAGGATCCGTTGGTCAAGTTTTCCGGTCGCGGTTGCGGTTGTAACCCACCATTCTACAGACATTTAAATGATATGCTTTGTAAAAGATGGAGAAAATAGCTCTAAGCAGTGATCTAGCGGCTAAGGCTAACCAACTGTTGGGCGCTTTACTGCTTAAGTATAGCGCAAAGTCCAATGATAGAAGAGCAACTGCACTGCGCCCCTCGTTTCTTGCATCTCTGATTGAACGAGACGAGTTGGACCTGCAGCGCAATGCAGCGCCTCCCTTCAAATGCTTCCCTGATTTAGCATCACTGCGCAGTTCCATCCATCTGTTGGATAATTGGATTGTTCGGACGGCACCTGTACCGATTTGGATTGGGCTTGTCGCTTGTTGGCCCGATTTGAATGCTACCTTCTCTTCTAACAGATGCATTCCAGTTCCAAGGCACTTTTGCACTGTGAGTCTGAGGGAGCGACATGATCATGACCAATGAGCATAGCTTATTCGGTTCATCAAGCCGCTTCCATGCAGTCTTTCTAGGCTAGCTCTTCCAAACAAAAGGGTGTTGGCTCGTTGGGGGATTTTTTGATCTTTGACAGCCAACAGACGCCAAAGGCGCAGCCTCTTCGCGACCTCCCCACTGACCATCGTTGTCCTAGTTCTCAAATCTGGACAAGTGACAATGGATACAAGTAAGAGCTACGCAGAGTACTAGTACTAGGAAAGCCTGCCTTGCTTACTGCTTGTACACCCTTCACCTTTAATCCTCCACCTACCCCAGAACTCTCTCCCCATAGGGAATTAATATTACTACTTTTCGAATTGCGTGTAGCATGCTAAGCTATATCCCTAGCTTACTACATGATTGACAGGCGAGCTGGCTGCAAGCAAATCTTGAAACTGCTCCCCGCGACAGGTTTCCAAAACGACGTGTAAATCGACACAACATTACACAAGTCAGCATCACCAGGAGCAAAGAATCAGAGTCTTTTCTAGGCCACTGTGCGACTGGTTACAACAGCCGAACTATAGCAACAGCAACGTTTCTTCTGTGCGAGAAGGAACGACGGAGATAATCTCGCTATTATTTCGTGGTTGCATGTTTTCCACGACTCAACACCAACTTGAGGTCACAACGCCACATTATTTACCAACTGCGATATCTTAAAGCAGCAACCCAACAACCGACAATAGGCGAAAGCTAAAGGCTCCAGATTAGGCATTGGCCATTGGCTACACTTAGCTATTCCTGGTCGACAAAGTGACAGGCGTTGCAAACAAACCTGGTGGTTTTAGGGTCATCTGTACTTGAAACCCAGCTTGAGGCATCGCTTGCTTTGAACCGAATCAGTGTCCAACATCTTCATTGTCAACTGGATGCACCAAACCCTGCGAATCTTCCACCCCCCACTGAGAACCGAACCGTGATCTGCCCCAAGAGCCTTGAGCAAGAGCCTTTTCTGAGTATCTGCAATATACTGCCTTGGTCTTGTTGGACGCTAGTCTTTTCGAAGCTCCATTGGATTCATATATTCCCCAGCGCCGCATCATCTCTCTCTGGCCCGACTCTATATTGCCTCTTCATATATTGCAAAGACCTAAATCCCACCCTCCTTTTTAGTCTTCCTCACCTCTTCATTCCCTTTCCAACCTTGCTCCCTCATTTTCCAGCCATACTTTTTGTGGTATTGCTGTACAACCTCACCAAAAGCCACCAATACTTCTCTCCCGTCTGCTGCGCCAGTATACGCAGCTACTTCCCGGTACGATTGACGGTATCACAAGAGGCGCACCAACCCCACCGCCCTTCGCGTCTTCCGTTGCTCTGCAAGATACTATTATTATTACTCTTCATCTCCGACCTCCCGGATCCTCGAGGTCCTTCCCAGCAATCCTGATCCTTGACTTCGACTCTCCGCTCATTCATCATGGCAACAGTGACCCACTCAGTCACGACTGTCACTTCACAAAACATGAATCACCAGTTCCAAAACTGGTCCTTTGAAAAGGCCATGGTTGAGGCACAGCAACGAAGCCCAAGCGAATCATCATCAGCGGACTTTTTCGATGCTGAAGACAAAATGAGAATTCCTCCAACCATGGGCGATTTCAAGAGAACATTGGAAGAACAACGGACACCAATCACCCTAGACGAACGATACATGTCATCTGAAGAGCAATTGTCTCCGGCAGAGCATGACGGAGAAGAATCAGATATGGCAGACGATACTTCGATCTACGAAACTGAAACTTTCAAGGTTGCAACATGTGATATGGCTGTTGCAATCTGTATCATATCAGTTGGAAGAGCAAAGGTGGTTGATGTACCAATTCCGTCTTTGACATCCTCTCCTACAATTTCTAGCGAAATAGAGCGACCGATTCGCTCCGACTCAATTACGAAGCCATTCTCAGCCATCCCACGAAAGGCAATTTTTCTACAGGAACAGAAACTTCGAACTCGACACTCTGCTAGCTCATTCGCACGTCTCTCCACACCAGTCACTTCAGATCTGGGCTCACAAACTGATATTCAAACTTCACTGAACGAAACACCTTCCCGGCGAAACTCAATATTCTTCCGAAACTTCACTGCAAACTCATCATTCGCTCCAAAACCACTTGCTCATACCTCAACCTTACCTTCCTTCCTGGGCCAAGATCCATACGAAGCTATTGCAAAGCCACGCCAACAGCATTCTCGGATCCGCAATCTCTCTCAAAAGATTGGTCGTTTTGCCATGTATGGTCCATCAGGCAAGCCAGACTCAGCAGATTCCATCGATGCTCCAGTTTCCAAACTACGAAAACTCTCAACAAGTACTGGTTCAAAACGATCATCTCTTGAACCATCACGGCCTTTGACACCACAAGTTTCGAGTGCACCAAAACGAAAGATGATTGCAAGAGGTGCAGACGAACGAGCTCCACCAATTGAGATTCCACCATGTCCGTATGATCTGGACGAAGACGGCGAGTTGCTTACTCTCGACCGAATGCTACGACGGAAAAGCCTAGTCGCGATCTAATCAACCTTTTCGGTTCTGGATCAGTGGCTACTGATATTTTGTTTAATGGTTCTTGCGATTTTTTACGAACAGGATGATACCCACTAGTAACTCTCTTTACTACTACCTCTAGAATGAGATGATTTTATGACTCTACTCTTTTCTTCTTCCATGCGTGATCCTTTTCGTTGACTTCTAGTGCCGAGTGCCGTAAGCTCATCAATTCAAAGTCGCCTAATTACATAGATGAATAGCACGGCAATCTTATACCCTCCTATAAACAAACGCACCAATCAACCCTACTTCCACCTATTACCTTCTACAAGTATACTCCGCCCAGCTTCCCTAAATCCCACATGCTTATTCCTCTTCTCCACAGGAATATAGGATCCGCAGCATTGACGAAGAAGCCCTCAATGCAAACCTCCTCCCCGCCACTGGCACTTGCCTCTCGCCATCTGAATGCGTTGTCTTTTTTCATTCCCAACCCTTCCTCAGCCTCCCCTCCAACCGTCCCGCACCTTGCGTCATTTATCCTAGATCTTTTGGCACTTGGTGAATGGCTCTATCAGGGTTTAACGAGTTCTAGGCCGTTAAAGCGGGAAAGCAAGGATTAGCTACTGCGAAACTCCTTGCGACATGCTTGATGTTTGGCAAGGGGTTTCAGGCCTGCACGTTGCGACCGTTTGCACTAGTGTCCTCGTTGCGCTGCACGGCATGGACAGAAATTCATACAATTTGCCCCAAACTTCATCTCTTCAGCAAGTGGGGTATAAGGGCGGGGCTTTGATTATTGCCATTGTGGTTTATTACTGTTCATAGCGGTTGTGTGTGGTTTATTTTCGCCTTTCGCCGCCTTGCAGACTACACACCTTCGCTATGCCTCCAGGCTTTGATAGCAGAGCTATTAAGGCGCATGGTTTATCTATATTTTCCTTGCGCAATGCAGAGCTAGAAGCACTCCCCCTCTTTTGATCGACGTACCTGCCGATGGAACGTGGTTCAACGTTGGTGGTGTCGGAGTTGTATGCAGCATCACATGGTGGGATGCGCGATACATCGTCGGCGGATCACGACAGTTGAGTTGTGCTCACGCAATGCAGGGACGGTTGTTCTGGAAGATTTTTTTCGTTTTGGTGTTTTGCATGTGCATCTGAGATTCCGATGATTCAAAGTTGTTGTGCAAGATCAAGTGGCGTCATATTTGGTTTCTTGGATGGGTGGATCAGATGTGTTGCTGGGCGGTGTGCTTCAAGGAAGTGTCTTGCAGCACATTGATGGATTGAGGCAGGAGGAAGGATGTTGAACCAAAATAGTATTTTAGCCTAGATTTAGCCTGGGCACTAGAAGGATTGGGAGGATACATGATTTTGTGCATATTCTACTTCCTAAGTACTAGTAGAGAAGATAATTGTTATCAGTACCTACACTTATAAGTCGAGACGGTTTTCGTTCACCACTTCCCTTCCACATCAGCTAATTATCACTTCTAATTTAGTACTTTCTATTGACGCATACCATGACTTACAAAACAATCTATAGTTTCACTGCTGTCAATATTCAACTTGGACTTCGATACACATTATTGTATATCAGGACCACTCAGATACAGTCAGCAAGAAATTGAACCGTACTTCTCACTTAATTTACTCGATATCAATCTGAAGTAGAAGCTATTATGATCTAAAAGAAAAGCCCAGACAGCAGTGCAAGTCTGTTCTAGACTTAGAAATAGCCAGTGTCTCTGGTTCAAATATCACTGGGCTGAACTTGCTGTCAACAACGCCACGCCACACTCAAGTGCCAGGCATACAAAGGGCATACATTTCGCGGGCTTTTCAGAGACGTATTGAGTGATTATAGCAGGTCTGTGTCGCAATATTTATCTACGTCTTGACATAAGTTGATGATTGCGGTTGAGAAAATGCCCAAGGCAGATTTTGGAAGGCGGTGCTATGGGTGGCACCTATAAAGTAATATGAGCGGCGAAGCAAGAAATCGGTGCTACAAAAGCCCAATATATACCTCTCTGAATGGATAGTATATTTAAAACACTATTATTGAAACGACTACACTTACTGATTATGTCCTTATGCTTCTTGGAAGCCTTTAGACAGTGGCAGAGCGGGAAGATTACAGTTGACGAGTACTTGGATCATATTGTACCCCATTGTCGAGGGCAATGGCTTGGTCCTGATCACGAACAAGACGAAGATGGGTTTGGGTCAAACTGGTTCGAATTAGAAAATGAGGACTTGTTCGGATTCTCCATATGGCGATGGACCAAACACATGGAGTCTACTCAGGGTAAGTCTGTGACGATCTAGTATGTGACTGGTCAAATTAACATCAACCCAGACATAGTACCTTTCAAAAAGGCTTTCAAGGCATATTTTGACCGCGATATGAAAGAGCTTCACGACCAGATCAGCCTACTCAGGCCCGCCGACGCTAAAAGCGTCCGGAGTTCGTTGGCTATTATTGCTCTTAGGGATGAGCGTGCAGATGTTGTCAAGTATTGTCTGGATGAAGGCTTCAATTGGAATAGCTGGTTTCTTGATGCTGCCAACAGTTATGAGAAAATCAACAAAAAGACGGATATCACGAAGATTTTGCACGAGTCGCAATTCCGCGTAGACTGGCCATGGCCTATTCCCAAGCCGAAAAGATCCGCCAAAAAGGGGGAGATAGATTTTGCGGCATTCGACTACGGTGGCAGATACGCTGTCAACTGGTGATACATTGAATGACTGCCAATGTCTATACCCTCAATTCATGGCAGTGGGAGTGTGCAGTGACGGGCTGAGGTTCTGAAAGGTCGAGTAGGGGTCGGACTACGTAGGTCACGTTCGTTTCGCGATATATTTGTCAGAGAGCCAGAATGATATTGATACATGATTTTCCAAACCCAGAGACACAATGTGCAGTTCGGATAAGGGTGAGTCCATGTTATTGGGCTGTGATAGAAGGCACGGAAGGGTACTCTAAAGTACTAAACAAAGGAGCCTACCGTAGCTAATCCTGCATCTGCAACATTAGCTAGCCTGTTTGGGTTAGCCTTGATGCCCAAATTTAGTGATTCCGATCACTGATTTTAGGCGACCCTACCTAACACGATCTGAGTTCCGGAGTGGAGGGTCCCCTAAAGTTAGTGAGGAGAATCACTAAATTTGGGAATCGAGGCTAGCCCAAACAGGCTAGCTAATGTTGCAGATGCAGGATTAGCTACCGTAGAATATTTTTGAATTCTGAAACATATGAGCCTGTGGCTGAGGGGATTTTGAAACCTTTCAGCCTCAAACCCAGCGTTTAGCGAACCAATTGAATATGGACAATTGGATCTAGGTATTGCTGCGCCTCACCTCCCGCCAACAGGAGTGACTGGCTCGCTGGCCCCCATTTAACTAATCGTCAGTCGGTGAGATCATACATTGAAGCACATGCCTATATAGGTATATAGGATACAAATCTCCAATTGTTAAATTCAAGATTGACAGACCAATAACGAAAAGCCTACCAAACTCTCAAAATGGCACAACAGAATTTCCCACCTCTTCCGTTCAAATACCTCAAAGGCCAATTGTTACAAGCCGGACTGTTTGGCCCTCAGTATCTGGGTATGGATACAAAAACTGGAGAGTTTATTATGTGCGAGGAAGCCGATAAACAAGCTACTGGCAGCAGCAAACTCGATATTGCAAAACTCAAGGAATTGATGGATCGGAAGCTGAAGCACCCCAACCTTTTCGAATACGTCGGAGTTGAAGAAACCAATGACACCATTAAAATTTTCGGCAGCTATCTGCCTGGCGGAACAATGAGAAACCTTGTACAGAACAATGGCAAACTCTCTGAAAAGCTTGTGGTGGCCTTTATCAAGCCTGTTCTTCTGGGCATGAAAGTCCTCAGCGACCACGGCGTGTCATATACTGTTGACTTGAACAATATATGGATCGATGCTTCAGGCGCCATCAGACTCGACTACCTCAACGCCGCAAAAGCAGAATCAGCCGAGAAAACTTCGGAGCCACTCGATGAGAAGCCACTATACAAGGTCGCCGCCGGCATGGCCCACGGATTGAGCTTCCTTGAAAAGGAGAACGACAAAGCAGGCGAGGGGACTTCTCTGTCGAACGAAGATGCACCTGCAGGCAATTCGTACCTCAGCACAGATGCGTTGAACTTTTTGCATCTTGTGAGATTCTCGTAAGTCGCAACCTCCTCGATCATGTATAAGCCAAGCGCTGACTTGCTAGTGAATCAAACAACAAGCTGAACTTGGATGAGTTGCTAGAACACCCATTTCTGAGTTCTATCGACGAAGACTGGCAGCTGGTTGAGTCTGAAGAGTATCAAGAGCTGCGCGGTGCTCAGGCATCTGTCGCAGAGTCTGACCCGCTTGATCAGCCGAGTCAATCGAAGGTCGAGAGGAATGTGCCAAACTTGCAACAGCCAGTATCTCGTTTAGCACGGGATTGGTGATATGTTCATTCGTAGCCATGTGAGTTCGATTTGGTAGAATAGAGTAACCTGGATAATTCCAAATATGAAAGCAATGATCTACATTTCTGATGACCTGTTTTGATCACGGGACTCGGTCTGCGTCGTATTTTCGAGCTTGAGCATTTGAAACTATCATAGTTGAGGGGTTTGAGATCGAATGCTGGAATGTCGGGTGAACAGGTGAGGCAAGCAATGAGAAAACCTTGAAATTCTGGAGTCAACCCCGCGTGCCAAAATTGGGAAGTGGGTCGTTCGAACTCCGGTACCATACTGTTGCTGTCCAAACTCATTCCATCTCACAGTCCGTAGTCCTTTTCGGTGCTGGAATTATATTCTGACATGGAAGACTCATTGAATGACGAGTTGACGTCAATTAATTCCATATATGGAGATGGAACACTTGTTCAAACAACGCCGAATAGCCGCACCTGCACCCTTAAACTTCCATCATATTCTGCTGCCACACTGCGTATAGAGTTTGCAGAGAATTACCCGGAAGTCCCACCATCAATCCTAGGGACTGAAAGCGTGGCAAACGACGCACCAAAAGGCACAGGAACACGCCTCGTGGAGCTAACGCGCGAGGTACTTGGCCGAGTGTACCAACCCGGTGAAGCCTGTCTCTACGATCTTATTGAAGAGATTGGACCTTTACTAGCAGAGACTGAGCAGATTGATGCTTCTGAGCGGCAAAAGGAGGCAGACATCGTGGAACAGCCATCCATAAATCAACCTGTCGACATAGGCCCAGAGCCACCATGGATCGTAGCGCCGCCAATTACCGAGAAGAAATCGGTGTTTCTTGGTCGTGTAGCGATGGTGCATTCGCCGGCTCAAGCAAAGCAATACCTACAGCATCTTCTTGCGACGGATAAGAAGGCATCAAAGGCCACTCATAACATCGTCGCCTGGCGGATACACGGGGACGCGGGCGCGAGTTTCCAGGATTGCGATGATGATGGCGAGACGGCCGCAGGCGGGCGGATCCTTCATTTGATGCAGCTAATGGACGTTTGGGACGTAATGGTAGTGGTTACGCGGTGGTATGGCGGCATTTTGCTAGGACCGGACAGATTCAGAGTCATCAATAACGCAGCGCGTGATGCACTTCAGCTTGGTGGATGTGCGAAAGATGGTGGGAAGAAGGGTAGACGATGAGGGTTTCATTGACGGAATATGTCCGATCAGTCGACTAGAAACGGCAGTTTCCAGTCGTTCGAAGTCCCTGAATGCCTCCCAACATTCAACTTGTGCCATTCGAGCAATTCGTTTAGTTGTGGAATAGAGTCCTGAGCGCCGGGTCTTTGTACCGCCCAAGCAGCGGCGTCCTGGCCAAATTGAATGGCTGTTTCAAGAAATTGCCATTCATTGGTATAGCTTTTCTTGTCGCCTCGAGCTAACCAAGAGGCGAATGCGCCAACAAATGTGTCTCCGGCTGCAGTAGTATCCACAACCTTTTCAACTTCTGTGGCTGCAAGTATGGCTGTATGGATCTCTCCGTCTTCTTTTTTTGCATAATAGACTCCTCGGCCACCCAGAGTTATGATAACTCCGGAATTAACGTACTCCAAAAGAGTCGTTGCTTGATCTGTCAGCGAAGGGTTTGCTGGTGACGAATCTTTCTCCCCAAGCTCTCTCGCATAGAATTGGCCCTCCGTCTCATTCACCACGAGGTAGTCAACAAACTTGAAGGTCTCCTTTGGTAGGGGTATGGTTGGAGAAGGATTGAGGATAGTTTTTGTCCTATTTTGACCAGTCTTCAACCTTGATGCTCGTTTCAAATGACCCAGGACCGTTTCTACAGGACATTCTAGCTGACAGAGCAGAACTTTTCCATAGTCAAACTCGTCTGCAAGCTGGTCTGCAGTTACAACTTCCTGATTGGCGCCCGACACAACCATTATCCTATTCTCTCCGGTCTCTTTTTCTACTGTGATAGTAGCTGTGCCGGTTCCCGCTGACGATACTTCTTTCACAAATTCGACATCCACTCCAGATTTTTGGAGACCTTCTTTGAGACGCACCCCGAAATCGTCGCAGCCAACAGCTCCAATCATTTGCACACCAGCTGTCCGTCTTTCATCAGGATGGAATTGAGTCAGACGAGCGGCTGCAACAGCTTGATTAGCACCTTTTCCACCGCAGCCAGTCGAAAACGATTCAGCTAGAACGGTTTCTCCAGGGCCTGGGACTTTGTTCGTTACGGTCACCATATCCATATTTAGAGAACCCAGAATGGTGATGGCTGGTCGCTTTGATTGCACCATCTTGGATGAGAAGGATTTGATACGGAAGCAATCAGGAGCTATGAACACCAATATGCAGTCGGGTTGTCCAGTACTACTCCTGTAGGGGAATGAAGTTGTTAGGAGGACGTGAAGGGTTGAAGCTAAAAGTCGCGAAAGTTGAAGAGGCTGAAAAAGCTCGGGCCCTGACTTGCAAGGATGGTTGTCCTAATAATTAGAGCCACCTTTTACATCTCCAAAGCTCAATACCACCATTCGCATCGCCAACCTTAGCCAACTCATGTTCTCTCACATTGCAAAGGTCCAACTATCACTATGCATTCGGCTCTAGTAAGAGTCCAGAATACCTTTGGTTTCTTCACCACCGTCGCATCCTTTGTCGCTTTCTTCATCGCCCTCTCCGCCATCGTAACTCCTCAAACACCCAAAGCCGATCTCACATTACGAAATGTCCAAGTGTACATATTTCCTTCGCGCAAACACTTTATCCATACTAATCAGTCTACAGCGCTCGCGGTCGCCCGCACTACTACAGCAGCAAACATGAAGAATACGCCCACATCCGCTTCAACCTTGACATGGGTAATCACCACCACTCCCTCCACCTTCTTTCCAACTAACCAACCATTCCAGATCTCCGCTCCCTCTTCACCTGGAACACCAAGCAGGTCTTCGCCTATGTGACGGCCACCTATCCCTCCACCTCCCCTAACGAACCCCCCTCCCGCGCAATAATCTGGGACGCCATTCTCCCTGGCAAACTCGAGCCCTGGCACCAAAATCAATACATCCACCCAGGCCCGCCTCCAATTCCCAAGGGTCGTCGACGAGCGCCTCCCGCGGGACGGATCTATGCGCTCAAGGAAACACCGGGAAAGCTGAGACTAAAGGGTCAGAAGCCAAAGTACGTGATCACGGACCATACGGGCAAGATCAGCAGCCGCAGCAACGTTACGTTAGAATTGGGTTTCAATGTACAGCCGTGGGTGGGTGCGCTGTTGTGGAGTAGGCCGTTTGATCTGGGGATGTGGAAGACTACGGAGGGTGGGAAGAGTGAAGCGTTTGACTTTCCAGCCATCAAGGGGGAGAAACCGCCTGGGTTGGATACAGTTCGTGGTGGAGAAGGAAACCGAGGGAAACCTGCGTAGAGGAGTCGGATGAGGATGTATGTTATAGGAGTTTAGCCTGTGTTTGGGCATGTCTGTATTGCATAGGTCATGGTACGTTTTTTATCACGGTTCAATTGCGTGTCACTACTACGAGAAAGAGCACGGTGATGACTATGTTTTGTTTGATTATGTTGGTATGGTAAAATACAAAAAGCTCATGTAAGTGAGCCCCTTCAAAGTCAGAAACGCCAGACGCCCAGCTCATCGACTCCGTGGAGGATGGCTAACACCAGCTTTTAATTCATGCTATCCCGCGAGAATGAATGTGTGTTCCAAGACTCGTCAATGTCGATGGAGGAGCTGGCCTATCGCATTGTCATCCAGGCGAAGGTGGCTTCGATGTTTAGTTGGCGATCTCGTCGCAGTTGTTGGTCGAGGATGGCCTTGGCTTGTTGGTTCTTCTGCTTGGTTCGCAGAAGGCTCTTGATGGAGGAGAAGGAGCTCATGCTGCGCACAGAGGCGGCGTCGCTGGTCTTTTTGGAGAAGCGTCTGAACATTCTGGTTGATTTGGATAGTTGACTACGGTATGGTTATTTACTGCAAAGTTATATGCTGGGGTGTACAATGTCATACTGTTCTTGTTTGCGTGGAGTAGTTGAATCTGGAATGATCTGGATTAGATCAAGTTCGCAATACGAGAGTAATGTGAGAGATGAGGAGGAGTATGTTGTGGAGCAGGATGGTTTATATGCTAGGGAGCTGAGACTAAGTGAAGTTATGTTGAGCAATTGAGGGCGTCCGAAGGAATACTGTGATAGTGAATTTGATATCAGAAACTACGACCATAGGCTCCCATCCCCCGCAGCCTTATATAGTGTGTAACGCGGGAAGAATGGCAATGGTGACAGGTTACTACTGCCTTGTATGACCCAATCCCCTCTTACTGCCGCGCTTGGTAAACCCAACCCATTGAGCTTTTTCATTCTGCGAGGCTGTTCAGAACCAAGCTTGGGAAGGCTGTAGCGAGTTTGTAGTTCGTGTTATGCAGCTTCGGTGACTCAAAGCGACTTGCATCGATACTACTGGTGAGAAATCCCCTTCTTGGCGTGGGTTCGTTCAACATTCAAGCCGGGGTTGTGGAACAAGGCAGATCATGCACGCTGTTCACCACATGCGCATGCTATTAACTCAGTTGTACCTGTAGGGCGCGACGAAAACTAGCATAGCTAGCTCTGAAGTTCGCTTGCAAATGGTATTATCAAGCATGCAGAAAAAGAGAAGTTGCCTTGCTAGAGAATCCTTTTCGCTCAATGGTGTTTGCGGTGTCTAATGTGGAAAGCTTTGCGTGTGGGTACTGGATGACTGCGGTGTCCAACTCTACCCGTGCTACGCGGCTGTGTACTCTTTTGCGCCGTTGATATATCCATTGACTTTTAACGTGTCTCGATGAGCCTAGTCCATTGACGCATGGCACGCAAACACAGTCTTCTTTGAGCAGTAATACACTCATTGGCAAGTATTACCCCATTCGTGACTGGTGCCTATCAGCCACGCAAAATGATATGGGTGGAGATGGGCCTTTCGACCTAGACATTAGTCAGTATAAGCACGTCTAGACTCGCTTCTTAGTTAGCAATAAGGCAGCAACAGGAATTTAGCAAGGAATAGAGTCAAGAATAGCTTAGCTTTGCTGCAAGTTGGCGACAAGTTCGTGACAATTGACGTCCCTTTTGACTGTCGGCAGGGTGGTCTAAATAAGGCTTAGCGGCATGAAGGTTGCTATCAAGGCTATCTTGGGACAACTTGTCAACCCGTCGATTGAATCAACTTCGCTTCTCCTACTCAAGCCTAAACTTCCAATGTACTGAAATACGCTCGCGCGATAACGTTTGATCTCTGAAGGTGCTATGTCACACGAAGAAGTCTTCAAGTGCTGAATGTAACGTCCTTGGTAACTCAAGCTAGAATATACCATCGCCTTACTTCACCACCGAATGAGCGCTCAGGTGAATGGTCTCCATTCCGAGAGAGTCCTACTCGATATGAACTAGTGTCTTGTCTCGCGACTTGTTCACACACATATATTGTTGACCAATATCCAGAGAGGGAAGAGCTAGGCGTTCACGTCGACAGACATGAGGTTGTTGTACTAAAATTTATTTGAAAATATATTCACTATATACAGCGATGTTGTGTAACTTAATATGGTGCTCTTACCCATATCTTTTCTTTTCATACACACCTTCCTTCTCAGGCTTGCTACGATGACTCTCCCACTTCCTACACGGCAGGAAAGCATTTAGTTAAAAGCAGCCACACCCTTGGCAATAGAAGCCGAGATCTTGCCCGCCTGGCTCTCACCGATACTCTTCGCAGCAGCTGGCAACTTGGAAACAATGGCCTTGGCCAACGCGTCCGCTGCTGTCTTTTGGTTGTTGAGCTGTGTCTTGACAGTAGCCACCTCGTTGACCTTGGCAATAATGGCCTTCTTTTCAATCAAGTCGGTGATCGTCTTATCTGTCTTGCTGGTCAAGGTGTTGGCAGCGGTTGAAATGCTTATCGCGTCCGTTAGGGGTACTTCGGCGGCACTGCCAATCTTTCCGGTGGCTGCTGTGATGGCTTTGGCGACGGCTTCGGACTTGCTTACGAGATCTTTGGCGGCTGTTGCTGCGTTTGCGTCTGTGAGGCCGGTGATGGCAGTGTCGAGGGTGTCGAGGGCAGCTCCGATGGAGGTCATCTCGCCGGTGATAATGGCGGCGCCTTGGGCGTAGGTGCCCGCAGCGAGAGTGAAGACGAGGAGGTTCTTGAGTTGCATGTTGATGGATTGGAATATGAGATATTAAATGTAGATGTTAAGTTGGTGTTTGCTGTGCAGGATGGTTGAGGTGAAACTGACGATGGAGTGGTCATGTTGACATGCTCGGCACTCTTGTACTTATACTAATACTCATAATGGTCAATAGTCTCTCACATGTCTGTTGCCCCAGGATATACCGAGCCTCGACAGAGGGGTTGGATGATGTGATGCAAACGATATGCTTCGCCAGTGAACTAATTTGGGCTTTTCAGACAGACCCCATGAGCCGACCTCCTATAGGGCTGCTGAGAGCTGCAATAGCACACGTAGATTTTGACGTCAATACTGCAGCTCCCAATGTATTGTTATTTTGCAGTAGCGCTTTTCACTTCCCCGGAGCTGTCAACTGACTATCAAATGATGTAAATTTTCAAGAAATGTTCGTGGGGAAATCTGGGGAAAGGCAAAGATCGGGATTACTTGTCGACGATCCAGCAAGCAAGCTGGGACTTGCTGGTAAGCACTTGAACTGCTGCGGAATTGTAACGCGCGAAGACTAGAATAAACCCTATGGCAACTTCACTAGTCTATGGATGTTGACAAACTCCAATATAACTGAAGCGATCAACAGGAGAACATCACGTTAGTCTCCACAACATAGGTCTGTAAGTGCGTCATGTGTAGATATAAGGTAGCTTTCGTACGAAATTCACATGTAATGAGCAATATTTGAGGCAATTGAGATTCACAACTCACAAGAAATCAAGAAATTAGTAGGTCATGCTCAATATTCTTGCTGGGTAAAGACTTGATGCCGCGCAGAATCATTGCCAAAAAGTCAAAATGAAGCCCTGGCGTCTCAATAAAGACCAAGAATCAGGGTCAGCGCTAAATTCAAGTCTAACACTCAGAACTGTTACAATCCGCGCGTATCCCACAATCGATTTGTATAGGGCTGCGCACAATTGGTAGGGTCGCCTGCATTGATATCGTGCAGTATTCGGAAACCTACAACTAACTTCAACGGAAAGGTTTGTAGATACACAAGCAGGTCAATAGGCCCGAGGTTTTGTAATTCATAGCCAAAGGCCTGGTATTTCGCCAGGTCCCTTAAAAGTTAAAATTCGATATCTGGAACTCGATTCGTGTTTGCTGGATTATATAACGTCTAGCAAGGAATATTGGTTAACATCCTGTTTGATTGAGCTTAAGGCATGCCTTCTCATGCTTTAAAGGTCACATCGGATTACCCAAGTTCCTCTGCGGTGTCCATTCAGTTTACTCATACTGACGAAAAGGTCACAGAAGCCAAAAAGTGTCAGCAACCAGAACGAGACCTTGTAAAATATCGAGATGTTTCATAGAACTTTGAGTGTAATCATAGGCAGCAACCACCTAGCTACCTCGCGATGTTCTGACAGCACTGACATAGTCAAAGTGTCTATAGAGTATCTGTGCTGCTGTGCTGCTCCACGTGTGTGGATTGTCTGCCGTATTTAGACCACTGAGATAACTCTGGTCTGGGCTTTGTTTATCAAATTCGAAAAGGACGAGGAAGTTTCCAATTTTCAGAGAAGTTCCAATGGCTCAATTGACTCGACCGAGATTTACCAGATGGCCGAGAGACTCACTCCGAATAATTCAGTGCCTCCCTCACGAAAGGCTTCCTTGCTGCTTGTCACCCTTCGCCATATATGAGCACCATATGAACTCCGAAGAAGATCAAGAAGCAATAGACGTTATCCTCTTGCACCGCCGTTTGATATCTGGATGCCGAAGACGAACGCTCAGGCACGGAAAATGCAGAGGGGTTCTCACATCGAAGCGGTTCAATATTGAGGGAACATAACTTATGGAGACTGTTGCGTGCGTTAGATATTTGTTCGTATCGAGTGTCCGAATCTCGAAAAGAACAGAGCTAGCGAATATGCGGTGAGCACTTGGAGTGTCCAGCCCGGGGTGAAACGCATGTATCTTGATCATTGCATAGCCAGGCTTAGTTTGCGCGCTATCGTTTTGAAGGTCTGCAATCGTGACTTCGTCGCCGTTCGTCCCCATCAACAATACCTTTCAATCCATCACAGGCCCCGCCTCAACTATGAAATGGGTATACCAAATACCCCAGCCAATCAGGTTCAGGCTCAGCCTTATAGAGTGCACGAGAATAAGTGTTTATTGGAATATGTCCGCTCCTGTTGCGAAGGAAATTTGAAGAGGCTTGACAATCAGTTTGATTGTTTGTTGATTTTGAGAAATTTGTATTGCCAATAGAGACTCCACGAAGGAAGACATTATATTCGAAGACACTTGACCAGTGCACTGCAGGAGCAGTTGTAGTGTACTCAGCCAGAGGTTCGTATATCGAGTTGTCAATGATACTAGGCTTGAATCTCTCAATGCCACGTCCAAGATTGCAATTGTTCTCACAGCTTTGATAGTGTTTGCGGCTCATTTAATTTATTTAATTGGCTTAATCTCAGAACCCATTTAGAGCTAACATAAGCGGGGCTTGCGACATAGTCTATGATTTCCTTTTAATGATAGGGATTTATGAGCTTCGAAAATATATGAAATGCAGGTCGGGAAATGGGCTAAGTAGCATCACTTTACAAGTAGTCCTTTGCCTGAGTAGAGACGGTGGAGGAACTGTGAATCACCAAATATGCCCAAATTTAAGCCCTGATCATCTTTTCAGAGTGTCTTACAACTGATTTAGTATAGTTCGGAACAGATTGTGGTTCTCGGGGGCTACTCTTTCTGTTAAGTACTTCCTCAGATACAGCAGTCATTGTGAAACTAGTACTCTCGGTCACTACGGAGTCTATCGTCAATCATGTTAAGCTTACTATCGTTAATTTTACAGGTTTATTGCTTTCAAGCGCTTTTCTTGGCCGTCTCAGGTACGGCTATTTTCAACATCTCCAGCCCTCGGTCTAGCCAAGACACGACAAGAGTTCTGGCAACAAGTTCTTTCAAAGATATTTCTACTTCCCAGATCAACTCTGCCAAGAAACTGGTACAGAAAGAGCTGGTAGAGTGGTCCAAGTACAATGCATACCGGTTCGAAAATCCCCGAGGTAACAGGCTGGGTTCTAGAGCGAAGACTCAATCTCAATCCTCTAAGATAGTGATACCGAATGTCCCAATCATTACCGGAGAGATTGCTGAAGCGGCTGCGCTGCTGGCTGAACTCGAATCTCATGAAACATTGAATAGTTCGGTCATCAAAACCCAATATGCGAAGCGGCAGATTTCACGATTTTGGCTAGAAGATATGCAGCATCTAGGGACCCTACCATATGGAAATGACAAGAATTATCGCACGTTTCGAAATGTTCGAGACTTTGGTGCTAAAGGGGATGGAATTACTGTGAGACTCCCTTCCATGAGCTGCTAAGTCATATCGTGATTTCTGTTACAGAATCCCGTGAAAAATAGCCATAACTAATACAATTGGTAGGACGATACAAAAGCCATTAATGAAGCTATGCAACAAGGCAATCGATGCGGAGAAAAATGCTATGGCTCAACCACCAAGAATGCTATTGTTTATTTTCCTAGTGGCACATACCTTATTAGCTCACAAATCAATTCTTATTATGGAACGCAGATGATCGGAAATGTAAGCTAGACGAGTTGTACTGGTTTGTAACAATGGACACTAACGCAACCACAGCCTAATAGAAAACCTATATTGAAAGCAGCTGGGTCATTTGTTGGTCTTGGTTTGATATCAACTGATGTCTACACGGGCGGAGGAATTGGCTCGGATGGACAGGATCAAGAATGGTATATTAATACTGTAAGTACCCAAGAATATTGATCTAGGCGCCAATTGACCGTCAAGGCAAACTTCTACCGTCAAATTCGCAACTTTGTCATTGACATAAGATCTGCAACTAGACAAGACGCTGGAGTTGCAGGTCTTCATTACCAAGTCGCTCAGGCAACAAGTCTTTTCAACGTCGACTTCGTGGGCTCTGAAGACCCCAACACACAGCAGATTCATCTTTACGCTGAAAATGGTAGTGGTGGTTTCATGAGCGATATCACCTTCCACGGCGGCGCTTACGGTATCAAAGGAGGCAATCAGCAGTTCACGTCTCAGAGAATCACTTTTACCAACGTCCGAACTGCAGTTTTTATGTTTTGGAACTGGGGCTGGTAAGTTTTGGAGAGAGCTTTGCTCTGTATCCAGATCATTTTTGCGTGTTATACTAACTAATCAAGGACCTGGAAGAGTATCAAGGTGATCAATTGCCGGACAGGATTCAATCTCACATCTGAAAATGGCGTTGACAGGAATACTGGCTCAGTCGTGATCCAGGATTCGGTCTTCGAAAACGTCCAAAGTGCCATCGTCACTTTTTTGCCCAACGATAATGTCAAGCAAAACAACACGAATATCGCTTTAGATAATATTGCGTTCAGGAATACAAAGGCTGCTGTAGAGGACAAAAGTGGACTACGATGGCTGGAAGGATCTGTCTCTAATATCGACACCTGGACACGAGGATCAACGTACTTGGATTCGCCATCCAAAAACTTCTTGATTGGAAAGACTTTTGCCACAAAACGTCCATCAGGCTTAGTTGGCGGTGATTCGCAGGGACTACCTAAGCCTAAATTCTTTGAGCGGAAAAGACCACAATACGAGAATCTGCCTGCTTCCCAATTTGTGAGCGTCAAGCAAAATGGACTAAAAGGTACTCATGATCGACGGGAATCGGAAAATATATACTAAAATCTCCAGGTGACGGTGTAACAGACGATACTAAAGCTTTCCAATCCGTTCTTGATCGGTTCTCCAATTCCAACAAGGTTATATTTATCGATACTGGGAGCTACATACTGACAGATACTATCAAAATACCACCGGGGACACGAATTGTCGGTGAATTATGGCCACAAATGATTGCTTCAGGGGTAAAGTTCAATTCAGAACTGACCCCCAAGCCGTTATTTCAGGTTGGCCAACCTGGTCAGAAAGGCGTGGTGGAGTTGCAAGACCTCATTTTCTCTAGCAAAGGTCCAACAGCCGGATTGATTCATGTTGAATGGAACATCGAAGCCTCATCTCCAGGAGCCGCTGGAATGTGGGACTGTCATGTTCAAGCCGGCGGAAGCGATGCTTCACAATTGACATCTAGACAGTGCCCTGAATCTATCTCTGGAAAAGCTGATCCCAGATGTAAAGCAGGATCTCTCATGTTTCATCTAACACCATCTGGATCAGTCTATCTAGAAAACGTTTGGCTTTGGGTGTCGGATCATGATCTTGACGATGCAGATCTGAATGATCCAAACAACCCCATGCCCAAGACCAACGTTTTCGTAGCTCGTGGTCTGCTAGTGGAAAGCAACAAACCATCTTGGTTCTATGGCACTGCATCAGAGCATTCTGTATTCTACCAGTACTCTTTTCAGAACGCCCACAACGTACATGCTGGCATGATTCAGACAGAATCACCGTATTACCAACCTTTTCCACGTGCGCCTGCCCCGTTCCAATCTACAGTTGGTAACTTTCCAGGGGACCCAAACTATGCTGACTGCGTGAGGCAGCAAAACAAAGCCGGTTGCGACTCTTCATGGGCAGTGAGAATCTCGAATTCATCAGATATATCATTTGCAGGAGCTGGCCTTTACAGCTTTTTCAATGGGTATTCAGAGACGTGTATCGATAGCCGGACATGCCAGAGATCGCTTGTATCACTGGAAAATAATGGAGCCGGAATCCAATTTCTGAATTTAATCACTATAGGAGCAAAGTCGATGATCACAACGCCTCATGGAGAAGTGTCTGCGGACGAAAATGGCTCAGCAATGCATCATCCCCTCTGGAGTCATATATCAGTTTACAGGCCAAGGCCAGACAGGTAGACTACTGTATCATAGACATGCTCATACAAACTGTAATTGGTATCCTATTAGGAAATCATGATTCAAGATTTCCCAATCTACTACAATTGATTCATACAAGAAAGATGGCGCTGTGGGAGTCACCAACAACACTGAATGCACAATGTGACTTATCCATCTACGTTATACCCCCATCTACGTATCATCTCATGATTTACGTGAGCCGCATTGCCTATACTCGGCAGTCTCGATGTCGAAGTGAGGAGCTAGGGTCTTTATGTGTTCCATTCTTAGTGTATTAAGTTCTTCCCTATATTAAAACCTATCCGTATATGAGCTTTTAACACACAGCTATATACTGCCGTCCGGAATTTTCAAGATCAAGATTTCTAATACGCCTCAAGTTCTTTCCTCAACAGCATCGTGATCTTGTTCTACCCATCAGCACCACTCAATATGACAGTCTCCAAAGCTCTCGTACAATGGCTCGTGAGCATCCTATTCATACCAGCCATTTTTGCCCAAGGATTCAATCTCACAGCCCTAACGGCAGTGAGCGGCGTATCGGTATTCCAGTGCTGGCAATTAAAGGATTCTCCAGGCAAACTGAATGCGAACGGAATTGTCCAATGGCCGATTGGTAACGCTGCCAACATGGACATGTCATTCATGCCAAAGAATTTGGTGATTAGCGCTAGTAAACCCAAGGTTCCGATGTAATAGTGACTTCTACCATTTGCCGAGCTCTGCTGATGAACACTTCTAGACTCTCATTTATGCTGTCTGGGCTACTGCACGTAACCATAGCAAACACAACAACGGATGTGTATATCAGAGGGGGAAAATATGGAACTGTTTTTGTGGCAGATACTGCTGAGGTTTCCAAAACAGGACATTACTCATTTTTCCCGGAGGACTCTATCATGGTACGACTGCCGACAACTGATGGGAAGATACCAGAGCACAAGATTTTATATGACGGGCCTTGCAAGGACGAGCATATTGCAGGTATCGGCACTGACATGGCCAAAATGACAATACACGGATAGTCAAATGATAGCAGACTTTCGAGGAACTTTGGAAAGCTTCAATCCAGACCATAACTAATTAATCTGTCTTAGATACAAATTTGGACTTTGCTTTCACTACTGTGGGTTTGAACGTCAGCTAAACATGCTATGCTGTGACTCGCACAGAGATCTTGCTCATCTGATGGGATGGGCCTCCTTTCGTGAGAATACACCTTCATATCTCAAGTCAAATCCATTGCTAGACTCATCAGAAGAACTTCCCAACGTTTAGACATGTCAAAGATACCCGGTAGTACCCAATGCAAATTTCGAGCTGCAGCACAATCAGCTCACGACTAGAAAGTATTTGGACTTCAAACGTTTCCAGTCTAGCTTTCATGATTTGAGTATCTTGCGGTCTATATGTACGGAGACCTCTTTCTATGAGCAGCACTAAGTGATCAGACTGACCCAAGTAGAAGAGAGTTTAGTGTGGCATAAAGAATCGCTCTTTAGCAAAATGTTTCTTGTCGTCGTCGTAGAACTTGACCAGTACGAGATGGAGCAACATATAGGGTTAACACGAAGCTTCCAAGGCCCAATGTATAGTATTTTGTGGTGCTGACCAGCAAGGTAATAATGGGAAGATTAAGAAACAAGCCTTGGATATGGCGACGAACCAGATAGGTAGAGATTTGTTTCATATGTCTACTTGCTTCATATTTCAATAGTAGGGGCATTTGTTTACCCGGTATCAGATACGGTCACACAGTTGTACGACCAGAGTAGTCGGTAAATTTGTCCATGTCGGTACATCCGAGAGCGAAGAACTGAGTTAACTTAGAGTTTGTCTATCTTAGGGCGGGTAAAAGCTCCATACTTAAGAAACCCAGATGTACCTAGAAAAAGTTCGTATTGCTAATCCCTTATGCCATTTCCTCATGATCAATTATCTAGCAGCTGTAGCAGCTACCAACCAGCGATCCCTGTGGGATATAAACTCGGTTGGCACTTGCCATCTGTGTGGGGAAGCAGTTTTCCCCTGACGGAGGTCTTAATTGGGCGGGATAATACATTTCAGTGGCCTTCAGGCGCAGAAAAAGATCCATTTTAGTCCGATAAGCCGAAGTTCCATTGTTGGTTATCTCTTCATCTACTTCTAGCGGAGCGGAGTAGAAATACTCACAGAATTGGTATGCTTACCGTCAGCCAACTCGTATTGTTTGTTTGACAGTAAGGGGCACGTCCACGGAGCTGAATCGCTCCTATCATGAATAGATGGCCAAGGTGCTAGGGTTGCATACCTTACGCATTACATTTGACATAGTAAACAGAGCATTCAAAAGGACTCCAATTCGCTTTTCTTATCTGATGTTCGCAAAGTAGATCCCATCAACAGGAATCAACTTCCTTCGCATTCATCATGGGCTCAGTACCGGTCAATCGGGTCCAAGAGGTGGCGCAACCCTTGAGAATTCTCATTGTAGGAGCTGGAATAGGGGGATTAACAGCAGCACTGGCGCTTCGACAACAAGGCCATGAAATAACTTTATTCGAAAAAACCGAGGATGCAAAGGAGGTCGGAGCTGCGATGCATCTTGTGCCAAATTGCAACGGCCTTCTACGAAGATTAGGCATCAGACCTGAGACCTTTGGTGCCAACCTCCAGGAAGTGATGACAGAATATTCATACACTGGAGAACTACGTTTCAGTGTGCCACTTCGTGAAGCAAACAAGAGATGGGCGTACCCTTGGCAGCTCTGCCATCGATACGGATTACACGAGGCTTTGAAGAGCGCAGTATTGAGCAAAGAGGGCGACGGACCACCAGCCGTCCTCAAAGTATCCAGCCGAGTCGTGAGTGCTGACGCCAAATTTGCTTCAATAACACTCGAGAATGGCCAGTCATTTTCTGGAGATCTAGTGCTAGGTGCAGATGGAGTCGGGGTAAGTATAGAATGTAGCCTCAATCATGTTTTCTGACGGGCATGCAGTCTACGATGAGGAAGATGACACCAGAGTGGCAGGACTTCAAGCTATTCGATAGTGGAAAAAGCGCATTCCGATTTCTCTTGCCACGCCAACAGCTTTTGGACAATCCACTCACCAGCAAATATGTGGAAACGGATGGTAATTTTGTTGGGTGGGCGGCAAACGACCGTCGAATTGTCTCCTATCCATGCATGAACAATACCGTTATGAACTATGTCTGCATTCATCCAAGCAATCTTTCTCAGACGTACCACGACCGTGGTAACGGTAAATTAGATTACGATATTGATCATTGGAAAGATGCTGACTTTGGTTAGAATATAACCAGAAAGGCACAAAAGAGACATTGTTAGATATCTACGATAGCTTTGAGCCTGGAGCTAAGGCAGTCCTAGAGATGGTCAACGGTGACGATCTCAGAGTTTGGCCGTTACTAGATATGGCAACGCTTCCTACTTGGGTTAGTGGTCGTTTAGCTCTGCTAGGAGACGCTGCTCATCCATTTCTACCTCGTAAGGGTCCCGTAAGCGCACAAGCCATGCTCCACTGACGAGATTACAGATCAGGGCCAGGGCGGTGCTGTGGCGATAGAAGACGCTATCTCGGTGGCAGCTCTACTGCCATCAGGAACTACGAGAGCAGATATCACAGAGAGACTGAAGTTATATGAGACCTGCAGGCAAGACAGAGCTCACAAGATTCAGGATTACACCCGAATCATGGGAACAAATCTTGACGATCAAGCAAGAAAGAAGTTAAATAGTGAGTATTGTTTTTTGAGACGGGAGGATAGAATTAATGATCTACAGTGGAAAAGTTTTCTGGCTTCAATTTTGGGCACGATGAATGGCATCACTCCAAGAATGAACTTAAGAAGTATCTCCAAGCAAAGAACCAAGCTCTTATCTTACGACAGCCAATTGGATTTGGCGCCATACCCAGCTATAAGCAGAATGTGTATGGACCTTCACTACCTGGGGTCGACTCAAGCTTTACGAGGTTTTCTATTCGCTTTACATCAGCTCGAACTTATCTACAGACGCTATTCCCCTCATCGTCTTTCAGCTTTGTCTCTCCAGGGACTGTAGCTGAAGCATCCTTTCAAAACACAACACTTGATGGGATGAGCTCATTTGGAGGAGGCGAGGAAGATTCATTTGGCCTCTGGATACATGGTGTACAATACACTAGGAGTGACGGCACCCAAATTAATGGAACATTTCTGGCAGCGCTTTTCGAGTCACAAGCTGACTCGATATCCATGGGTAAAGAACTTGGTATGCCAAAGCTCTTCAGCGACATTCATGTTCATCGAAGAAGGGAGAACTCACACATCAGCCTCAGTTGGAGAGGAGCCGAATTCATCCGAGCAAGCTGGAAGGAATTAGCAGTGGTTCAGGAGCTTTCTCTTGACAGGATAGGGGAATCACAATCGATATCGGGCAAGTCTTGGGAGGGCACTGAATTACCAAATGGAAACCCACAGCCTATGATACATCGAGGTCCACCATCATTTCTATCACAACTGAATGGAAACTTCCCACCGTCACGAGATTTATTAGATCAATCTCCTCCATTCGCATCTGCAACCAGTCTGCCTACGAATGGACATACTTATCCACCACCTTCGATGCCCGACGGCTTGTCATCTTTCCCTCCCAATGGCGTCCTACCTTTGACCCCCAACAGTACTCCCCCATTTGCGCCTAAAGGTACTTCTCCGGCCCGGCTTAATGGTCCTCCACGCTTCGCTATCAATGGACCTCCGCCATGGGTACAGAACGGTCACAACCTACCCACACCCAACGGAACTCCCCCATTTCCTTCAAACGGCTCTCCATTCCGACCACCATTCCGACCATCATTCAACGCACCACTAAGCGGCGAAGCCCATCCACCAGGTCCCATCCGCGGCCCACCTCAATTCCAAGCAAACCCACCACCAGAAGCTGGCATATTCATGTACCACTATGTGCCTTCTGTCGGCGGACAACGCGGAGCTGTAGATGCCGAATACGCAGTCTTTGTGCCCAAGCCAAGCAAGCCGGAGATCATACTTGAGCGACGTGTAGCTAAGACCGCAGACGTCAAAGTTCAGCCGAGAGATTGGGAGACGCTACCGACACTGCACCATGTGGCGCAGGGACTGGCTGACATACCGATATTTGAAGTGCTGAAGGCGGAGATAGTCAAGGGCCGGGGAGTTGAGGACTGGGGGCGCGCGGAACGGATCGAAGGAGGTGTTGATTCAAAAATCCAAAAACGAGTTTGATGGATTTGGGTAGTTTGGCTGGAAATAGCCTTGTGTCATGATTAGTATGTACATATTGTTAGAAAGCATCCAGTGCAGTTTTAGTATAGACTTTGAGAACTGTCAGGTAGCAGCTGGGAACCGAGACCGCAGGATAGTTTGTAGATTCATGTAATAAACAGTCTACATAAGGCAACACGCATACAGTATTGCCCGTATAACAATGATCCGCTCTTGTTTTTCAAACACCTTTCTTTTCAACAGTTCTTCCATTTGTCGTCAATTCTATCTTTCATTGCAAACTCAGTGTGCGGCATGCCAGCCAGATTGAGCAGCAGTCCGTATAGTTTGTGTTACTAGCGGCAAATAGCGAACACACAGGAGAGACTCGGGCGACTGAGGCGCGTATTTATGTCTGATGGAGGAGTCTAGACCGCAGTACAGGAAGTGGCTACAGTTTGGCCATATGGAGGTATTGCAAATGAGTCTTTTTGCGCAGGCAATGGACCACGCCACCATGACAATTTGCTGTTTCGTGGAGAAGCGTTTCATTATCCTTCGAATGCGCCGGCGAAGACATACTACCAAGACTTGCACTGTCAATTCGAAGAGAAGTCATTCCATTCTCTGAGGAAGAGAATACTTAGTCTCGAGTAGCTCGAGTTCGGCCACCACGCCCTCTAGACACACCTCCGCGATCGCCACGATCGCCACGATCACCGCGCGCACCACGCTGCCCTCCACGTCCTCCTCGTGCATTGAAATTCGCGGGTGGTGGCATAGCATTGTAAGACTGAGCCGGCACGAAGTTTGAATTAGGCCCGCCATTCTGGCCACTGCCATCTAAAATAGCAGGGCCGTTGCTATTTGCCGGTGTGTTGCTCATGCCTCCGCGACCACCTCGGCCGCCTCGGGGTGAAACAAAATAGCTACGAGGCACGGAACCCCCTCGTCCTCCACGTGATTGTGTCAAGTTGTCACCGACACCATTGCCAATAGATGGAGCGAAGCCGAGTCCACCGCGACCACGTCCACGGCCGGGTGAGAAGTTGGCGCGTCCGTTCTGGAAGTTTCCATTGTTTCCAGCGACAGCTGAACGGAAAGAGCCAGCCAATGGACCAGGGGCCGGAGCAGGAACAGAGGATCCATATGAGCCAATCGGATTACCATATCCTCGTCCGTAGGAACCTGGTTGATATGTAGCGGCCTGTTGAGGAGGGCGACGAGCCTGAGCGGCTTTCGATTCTGCAATGATCTGGCGGTCCGTCAGGTTTAGCACACTGTTGCTCGGTACACTGGCTCCGAAGAAAGGTTCACAGCGATCACCCAGGTTGGTACCAGACATGAAGCTTGTGTCAAAGACGATGTCAAGCCAAGTCTGGCGTGATGACCGAGTGATGCCAACCACCGTACCACGCTGGGCGATTGGAACCTTTCCTGCAGATAGAACGTAGATGACCCGATCACCGAGTGTGAATTGTTGACCGCTTATGCGCTTGTCAGCGTCGATAGGATTTAGTAAAGCGTTTCGAGGCACGCCTTTCATGGTTTTCAGCTCAACCTGGCCTTCTTGTTTGGCAAGATTCTGCGCTGCAGCCTTTTGAATAGCTTCAACGGCATCAGAGTCTAGTTGCTCTGCTTCGAGAGGAACAGTTTCGAAAGACTTGGTATGAATTGATTTTAGCCATGCCCCAATCTCTTTGATTTTGTCTTTGGCTTCATCCTTCGGATAAAAGTCGGTATCATGGTAAATGTCACCCTTTGGGTTCATAGCGATTCCGGCGATGAACTCCGGAAACTTGACCATATACTGCTGAATCAGAGTGATTGCTTTATCACTGAACTCCCAGCCAGTTTGACTCTTTCGAGAGTATCCTAGGACCTTCATCTTCTTCGCTTCAAATTTCAGATTCAATCCAAGATTCAGTCTCAATCCGTTAGACTCCACCGACAGAGATGAGGTGATCTTACTAAGAGCAAGTGGGTGGAATTTAAGTTGACGAGCAACATGGTAAGAAGGTGTGTATCGAGTTTCGTTCAATGACTTTTGAGCCTGGTAGCGGCCAAACTCCGTGTCTTTGACCTTCAGCTGGAGAACACTAATGGACAGCTTGCCATCAGTATAACCCTCCACCATGACAGGCCGTCCATAAGCATACTCGCCAAGGAAGAAAGCTCGCGATCCTGCCGGAAATTCCTCTTCTAAAGGCTTAGCCTCTGCCTCCAAAAAGCGAGGATCCGCGCTGAAGACCTCGTCAACAATAGTTTGGGTAGCATAGTCCGTCTCTTGGCCCGGAACAAGGCCGTACTCCTTGGTAGTCGATCCATCATCTTGCTTGATCAATCCCTTGAGCATTTCCACATGGACAAGAGACTCAACATCGCCAATTACGACACCCAGCTTTTTGCTGTAATTATTTTCAATCCGCTGGGAAGTTTTCGCAAAGTCCTCGATCTGTCGATTATCGTGAGGAATAGTCATGACATGCCCCTGGTCATCCAAAGCGTAATCAAACATTTCATCCGACACCTTGTAAACCTTGGCTTCTTGCAAAAAAGGATATCCTACAAATATAGCTTTGCCTAAACGTGCCTGAGCCGCCGAAACCTTTGCCTCCGTTTGCGCATCAAGCAATGTGATAATCATGCTTTCGTTCTTTGAATCCTGTTGGAACACTGAAACTCCGTGGAAACCATGCTGTGCAACGTATGGAAGAGTTTTCATGGACGGGAATCCTGCGAGTGCCTGTTTACCAAGCAATACTCCATCCACAAGGCCGACAAAAACCTCCAAGCCGTCCATGGTTGGAAGATCAAAGATATTTTCAATACAATGACAGTGATCCAAGTCCGGAAAGTAGCCTGGAAGCGAAGAAGGATAAATGAAGTCCTGATCATCGCTGTGTGTAAATTTAAAGGTTACACCATGAGTATTGCGCGCCGCTTCATCTTCAGTAAGAAGTTGATCTTTAGTGGCCATTGCAGCCAAAAGTCGGTTTTCATCAATGAATGGAATTTTAACAATGGCCTCCCAGTCTTGTTTCTTCCCGTTCATATCCAATTCGAAGTCGCGCGGATAGAAATCGTAGATCGGTGACTTTGGATCTGTCATCAGTTCATGATAAGCTTTGGGAACAATGCTCTTGCTTCGATCCGGGAGCACTCCCATCAGTTGCTGATAAGGAAGGAAAGGTTGCCCAAGCTTGAAATTCAAGTTGGCGCCCAAACCGTGCTTGACATCGGAGATCATCGGCGAATAGTGATAACTGTAGTACCATCCCCAAGAGGCTACGCCATTGTAGTAGTAATAAAGCACCCATTGAAGCCCTTCCACATATTTTTCAGTTAGCTTCTTAACCTCTTCATGGTTGTTAAGGTCCCAGCCAAATTTTTCTTCGTAGTACTTGTTTTTCCATCCTTGGAACTTCTCGTCATACTTCTTTTCCATCGCCAATTGAGTTTCTTCGGGACTGACATCAACGATTTTGACATTACGAAACTGTTTCAATACTCGATGAAGTGCCATTTGAGCTTCCACATCACCTCCATCGTCCTCTTCATCGTCATCGGATGAGACAGGGAAGCTTATCTGCATGTGTCGATTACCCTCCTCATCTTCAACGGTCGCCCATTCAAGATGCAGTGAATCTGCCAGCTCTTCCGCGAACTTTCGGTCGCGTGCTGGCAATGATACTGGGAGATCGTAAGGTTCAAATGCTTGACCTTCAGCCTTGTTTTGAATGTATTCCTGGATGCCTCGGAAAAGGGTTTGCTGTGAGGTAGTCATGCTTGTTGGAACTCCACGTCGTTTAGTCCGGTCTAAAACATCTTCCTTGCCTTGTTTGCCCTTGAGCCATGCAGCATCGGAATTTTCGTGCTCAAAAAACCGAAATTCAACATGCGAAAGCTCATCTAAGAGCAGACCCAGTCGCTCAAGATTGATGACACCGCCTTCGTTGATATACCCTTTCGCTTTGGGCAGAAGAGATTTGTAGGTGTCAAACATGAGAGCCAAAGCACCCTCGTTAATGTGTAAGTGTGGTAGATTCGGCAAGAAATCATTGCCTACAAAGAAGGCCATGAGAATAAAATCGTCGATAACGCGTTCCATGTCGAAGGGAAAATTCAATGCGCCCGGTTCTTTTAGTTCCTGAAACTCCAATTCCAAATATTCCCGAACCATGCATAGATGCATTAGATAAAAGTTCTGATGCTCTAGTTCCTTGGATTTGGTCTTGTTTTGCCGGCCAAAGGTTACTTCTTCTCGCAACAAAGAAAAATGAGGGTCGTGGCTCAACAGGCCAAGCATGATCAAGTCTGCGTCGAGTCCGTATAAGCAGTGCCGCATATTCGGGTCGTAGTTCGCCTGTGCTTTAGCTTGGCGAATGTATTCATTGATCTTGTGTTCTCCTTCACCAGGAACATCATGACCGGAGAGAACGATTTCAATTCCTTGCCAATCGATATCCTCGGAAACCTTTTTGTTGACAAAATATCGCAAGTGTTTTGACAACTTGGCCATGAACTCTGTACCAGGCGTGATACAATTCGAGTCGAAAGGTGGTTCCTTGGGCATTTCTACGCCGTCCTTAATGGCCTTTTCGCGCGCTTTTTCAGCGTCGAGGGCGGTTCGAAAACGACGGGAACGCTGTTGGTTCATTTTGGCACGAGGCGCAACGCCATCGACAGCCATGAAGAATAACTTTTGAGGTTTAATCTTGCTGAACAGGTGTTCTATGTAATTGAATATGGCTATGATCATCTTGTCTTCGGTCATTCGAAAGGAAGGCGAGTCATTGTCATTGTGGGTGCAGTTATGAATGATGCTGTTCATATCCAAGTATAGGCAATCGAACTCGGGGATACGGTTGTCAGCGATCAACTGCGAGATGGAGGGATATCGCTCCGACATCCATCGGAAGAACTTTGGGATACCCATGATTGCTGATGTGCCAATGGAAACCTCAACGCTGTTATGACTTCAATAGCTGACGTGCAAACAATGTGGGGTGGCGATGCGGGGATCGTGAAGAGAGATTTCGCTGGTTCCAACTTGAAGGAAGAAAAGAAATAGAAACAGGTCAGACGCCTTAATAGGCGTGTAGCGCCTTAAGAGGGCCGGAAAGCAAACAATGGAGATTCTGGACGCGATGGTCTTCGAAGAAAGGAAGGTGTTGAAGGCGAGGCGCGGAAGCTCGAGTGTTGGGACTGGGTGGTGTGAGGATCCGAGCTAGGGTTATTCGCCAGTAGACCTAAACATTTTTGTCTTTGAGATACCAGGTACGCCTGTCTGTCTTTGATCTTCTTTGAAGCAGCACCAGTCCTCTATTACTGCTTAACTCAACAAGTCGCAACACCTGAACGGGGAGGATGGTGGTCTGTCAAAGGCTAGGAGCTCAATTGGGCGCAATTAGTCTTCCAACACGATCCAGGTGCATTGCGCAAACACCACTTCAGTCCCACGTCTTTGCCTTTCGACCAGCAATCAACATCACATCAATACCCGTGCGACACGCCTCTCACGCGGAGCAAGGAAGGGCCAACGGTGTCAAAGATGGAGCAGGAAGACGTTTAGGTGCCAAAAAGACTGGCGGTTTGTTTGATTCAGATGCCCCTGTGCGAACGATGGTATCTAACTCTCTCAGGGGAATTTGTAGTGCCCGGAAACATCATATTTCGCCAGCGCGGCACGTTATGGCATCCCGGCGAGAATGTCGGACTTGGCAGAGACCATACAATCTTTGCTACGGAAAAGGGCTACGTCCGCTACTATCGCGATCCCGCTCGTCACAAAAAGCGACGATATATTGGTGTCGCCCTCGAACCACACGATACCCTCCCCGCAAACCCTTTCGCACCCCGAAGAAGGCGTTTGAATATGATTGCCGTTCCATTCAAAGCCGACAAGGTTCCTGAACCTCCCAAACCGCTCGAGCCCATAGGGAGAACACCAGAAGGGAAGATTTTACGAATGAGAAGCAATCTTTCATTCAGGCCAGCCAATTGGGAAATCGGAAAGCTGATGGACGCTGCCGCAGAGAAAATTACTCCTTTTAAGAAGGGAGACCGATGGACAGCATGGCGGAAGAGACGCGCCAAGCTGACCAACGTCAAGGACTTGAAGGCAGCGAAGAGAGCACAGAAGATAAAGAAAGCGGCCAACAGAATCAAGGGCAAGCAGATGGCCGCTATGAAGGGCAAAGAGATCAAGGCAAATAAAGCTGCAAGATAGACGTGTTTTGTAAGATAGTAGAGGGTCAATTGCATAGGAGCGAGCGATGTGGATTCTTGATATACTACTCTTCAACTTTTCATAACCTTTGCAGCACCTTCTGCTTGACCAATTGACCAACCCGTGTCGCGAAGCCAGATATGCATCAGAAATGCGCTCGGAAATAGCTTTCAGAAGTCTTGACACGACACTAACATTATCTACAGGAGCTTTAGTCCGCCCCACTATTACAGAATTTGAGTCGCCGAAGGCGCGAGATGCTTATTATTCGCAATAATTGGCTTTCCAGGTCTTCTGAAGACAGCCACTTACGCTACAGAGTTATCCTCTCTCCAAAAAGTCGAACCCTTTACTCACTCGGCTCTAAAAATCTGACGAACCCCTACGTATGATAAGGAATTGAACTGATACATTGGTTCAATCATGGTATCTACCGAGCTGTACCGCTTGAGTGCCTGCGAAATCCGAGATCTCCTCAGATCCAATACCATCACAGTAGAAGAATATGCCAAATCACTACTCTCACGCGTATCAGCCCGAGATAACACTGTCAAGGCATGGGTATATCTCAGTCCAGAATATGTGCTGGAGCAGGCAAGAGCTTTAGATAAAACTCTTAAAGACAATCGAGGGCCTCTATTCGGGATCGCTATTGGCATTAAAGACATCATGAACACAAAAGGTATTTTCTCCACGAGCAGGTCTGATCACCGACTGACTCAACCAGACATGCCAACCGAATATGGTTCGCCTATTTACAAAGGCAACAATCCAACCTTTGACTCGGCGGCAGTGGGCATTCTACGAGCCGCAGGAGCTTTGATATTTGGTAATTATACTCCATGACTGTTTCCTCGACATCACTGATCAAAGGCAGGCAAAACGACAACTACGGAATTCGCCGCTGTTCAGAAAGGCACCAAAACGGCAAATCCTCACAATCCAGCCCATACACCAGGAGGCTCCTCATCTGGCTCCGCTGCGGCCGTTGCCGATTTCCAAGTCACGCTCAGTGTTGGCACCCAGACTGCTGGAAGTATTGTTCGCCCGGCGTCATTCAATGGTATCTACGGCATGAAACCGACGTGGAACTCAATATCACCCGAAGGTGAAAAGACCTTCTCAATCCACAACGACACGTTCGGCTTCTTTGCGCGAACAGTAAAGGATCTTGAACTGTTCGCTGATATCTTCTCTTTGCAAGACGATGAAATGCCACGGTCAGTGGACCTTAAAGAGTCTGTATTTGCTGTTTTGAATCCGACGGACATCCTGGGGGAAGGGTCAAAAGCCGCACTCGGGTCTGCTGCACAACTGCTACGAGACAGTGGTGCACGCGTGGAAATGATCGATCTGCCGGACATCTTCGCTAAAATCATCGATATGCACACGGAGATCCTTGCGCATGATGGACGGATAGCTTTCTATAAGGAATATCGACTGGCGCCTGAGAAGCTGAACAGTCAACTCATCGAGTACGTCACTAATAAGCATCAGCTCTCAAGAAAGAACTACGTGATGTATCTTGAAGAGTCATCGAGTTTGAGACCTCAGATGGATAGGCTACTCAGTGGATATACTGCTCTGATTGCGCCGAGTACACTCGATGCTGCACCCCAAGGACTAGAGTACACTGGCAATCCTGTTTGTAACTCTCTATGGACAGTAAGTCATTCAAATATACAACTCATCTGCCGATGCTGAATGTGATTATTAGGCTCTACATGTCCCTGTTATCAACATTCCTGGATTTCAAAGCTCTGATATGCCTGTTGGTGTTTCTCTCATAGCTCCACGGTATCATGATCGACAGCTCCTGAAAGTTTGTGAAAAGGTTGGAGAGGTATTCACAAGGAATGGGGGATGGACATCAAAGGTATAAATAGCGTTTCGAGTCCTTTGATCGGTAATACGCAATTCTCGGAGTGAGCGGAATGGATACTGCGCATGTCTAAAGTCTTTCCATTCAGACTACATACCATAGCGTGGGAGGGGGGGTAGAGGGAATGATGTCGAGTTCTCTTATTCTAGACATTTTGGCGACATAAAGTCTAAAATACTAGTTTACGGAGCCAATGTGTCTTGAAATAAGATTATGTCTTGATAATGTCTAGTATAAGAGTATCTTAATAGCTAGGAAGGATCACGATAAGAAACTAAGAAGGAGCAAAAATGGTAGTAGGCAAGAATAAGAAAAAGAAAATCTAGGTAGTCTATATGTACCAAAACTACAAAATTGCATATTTAGTATTCATAAAACTAGTAGAAGTCTATATGCTAAATCTCGCTCATAAGTAAAATACGAGGCTAGCCTAAAACGTAAAGTAAAATACCATAATTAAAACTATCTTAAAAATCCTAAGTTCTTCTATTAAAGATACTAGTTAATAAGACCTCTAAATCTAGTAAATTGCCTATTTAGGCAATTTTTTTAGGTCTATCTAATAGCTAGGACATAAATTTTTAGATAAAATAGTCTTATTAGCTAGACATAATACCAAGATTTAATATTATTTTTATTAAGGATGCTAGAAGAAGTACCTTTTAAATAAATAGTACAGAGATAGTAGTAAACATTATTTCCTCTACCCCCCGTCGCACGCTATAGTACCTAGGTATTTGCTTATCAATCTCATAGGAGACAGAATATAATGGAGAATCAATGCGGCTTCTATCGGTACCATATCCCCCAGGCTTCAGGTCCTGCAAGTGTACCATAGGCCTTCCTCCGCTTCCGGCGAACGCTGGCTTTGAGGGCCGCGCTGAATTACTTTGTCTTAAGCTTCATAAACTAAAGGAGCCGCCACCAGGATATCCCAAAGCCAGACCAGGGCTTGTGGAACCTGTGGGAACTAAACCTCTTGAGGCCTAGATCGTCGACAACTCAAGACCAAATGAGTGCAGCATCCGACAACAGCTCTATCTCGTTACCCATGGAAAACTTTCTACAGTATTTTACTCCTTTGAGTCTTCCAGGACGGCATATCTACATTTTCAGCAAGTCTTTGGTCGTTTGTAAGAACAAACCGGAATCACTATTCTAACGACTATTGCTTAAAAGATCGCAGACATTCGGGACCACAACTCAGCACAGTGTCAAACCGGTATTTCGATATGCCAACTCTGCGTAAAGCTTGCACAAACTGCACCACTTCGAAACGTAAATGTGTTGTTCGGAATCCGAAATGTGTTCGTTGCTCAGAGAAGAATCTAGAGTGTGTGTATGACCTCGACCCTCTTCTAACACCGCCAACCAAAAATGAGAGACTGCTTGCTTTCGGCTTCCATCCATCTAGTCACAAAACACTAGGCAGGTGTATCTTAAGAAACATTCAACTTCGAGCACCTGGGTGTGACCCAACAATCAGTGTGCCCGGTGGCAAGCACATTCTCGACATGGTCAGACTGGGATTCGGCACTGTGCCAGAGCTCCTCAAGCGAGTTAAGCCTGCATCGTTCGTGCATCCGAAGCTGCAAATATCGAACAAGATCAATCCTATCGCTACCCTTGTGGAACAAGGGGCCTGGGGAGTGTGCTCGCAGAGCTTTATGCGTCTTAAACAAACCGATATCAAAATGGTATCGGCTACTGAAGCCCTTACTGCATTGCAAGCACTTCTAGTTCACTTAGCAGAGTCTTTGTTCTCCACATGTCCGGGTGAACAAGAACAGGCGGATCAGTCACTCACCCTTTTATCTGATTGGACCCAAAATTTGTTAGCACTTGTTGACATTGGAATGCCACAGTGCCAGTCTTCATGGCAAAATTGGCTTCTAGCAGAAAGTAAGTTGAATATCAGGTTCACAATTCTTCACAAGATCCAATGGCAGATATCGCCCTCGAGGGGAGCGTGCCATTTATCTTTTTGACTCGTTCATGGCTCTATAAAGCCAAATGTCGACTTGTACAGTGAAAAGTCGCAAATGTTTCACATCCTTTCTATCAGCCCAGACTAATACATCGACAGGTATTCGTCGAACTATCTTCATGGCTTACGTGCTCAATTTGTCGGTCATTGGCTATAAGCATGGATACTGTCCTTACTGGTTGTTCACGGAATCACTGCCATTTGATGCTCGACCAGGTCTCTGGATGGCCGAATCTCCCCAGGCATGGATTGGCGCAGCTAACGTCACAAATGGAGACGAAGTTGGGGAACAGCTCAGCTCATACCACGAATTTGCCGAGTCTTTTCGGGGTCAAACTATACCAGACTTTGGTGGGGATGCATTTCTAACTTTAGTAACTTACGCACATAATGGACCTGGTGGGAACTAAGCCCAATACGGTGTTACCATAAACACGATTTTTTTGGATTATGTAAAGTCCAAGACGGTTTATATCATTTGGCGCTCGCGTGGCCATGGACATGGTCTATATAAAGCCTGCATCCTCCACCGTTTCATGGTTGATCCAGCTAATACCTCTCATCATCGAATCTTGATCTTGCATCATGTCCTCTGCGAAGCCCCTTCTTGTTGTACTTGGTGCTACAGGTAACCAAGGAGGCTCTGTCATTGCACACTTTCTCTCCGTTTCGCCCTCATCATATGCACTTCGTGCAGTAACTCGGGATCCCTCCTCAGCCAAAGCTACTTCACTCGCGTCACAAGGGGTTGAGGTAGTGGTCGGTGACTTTGATGATCCCAAATCACTTGATAAGGCTTTCGATGGGGCATCAATCATCTTCGCTGCAACAGATTTTGTACAATTGATGTTGAGCGCCTCGTTGCGCGAAAGGGCTGCAGCAACGGGTGAACCTCCCGGATTTTACATCAGAGACTACGAAGCCCAGCAAAACAAGAACATTATTGATGCTGCGGCTAAAGTCACTACGCTTGACAGGTTCATCTTTTCCGGCCTTCCAAACGTGAACAAGCTAAGCGAAGGAAAATACGCCCATGTCTACTATTGTGATAGTAAAGCACTTGCCGAAGAGTATGGTAAAGCCAAGTACCCACAGCTCTGGGAGAAGACAAGCGTCTTTTATGCTGGATTTTTCCTCGAGAACTTGATAGGGGAAGATGGGGCTTTTCGGCCTACTCTGGTACGTCCTCGAGATACTTGATCCACACCTCATTTCCAATGGTCTTGAGTTATCAGACTGATGCTTCCTTAGAATAAGTCAAAAGACACTCTCATTGCGCAGAAAGGAGAGCCTCTGACTACAGTTCTTTTCCCTTGGTACTCTGCTGTGCAAGACACTGGCCCATTTGTAGCAGCTTTGATCCATGCCGCACCTGGTCAGAAGCTCCTCGGCGTCAATCAATGGCTGAGCCTTCAAGACATATATAAAATCATGGCTCACACTATGGGAAAGGCTATTCGGTTCGTCGATAGCACGCCTACCATAAGTATAGGTGATCCAGAGTTTCAGCGAGCTCACAAGGGGCTCATAGGCTTTTCTGTTGAATTTGGATACGATGGATCGAAGGTTGACAAGACTGTTCTGAGACCTGAAGAGCTCAACAAATCAATTCGATTGCCATCTGTGGAGGACTGGATCAAGCAGCAGGACTGGGACAATATATTGCAGTGTGAGTGAGGGTTTTGGGGTTAAGTTCAAGCCGTTGGCACTCCAACGGCATGGCAAAATAAATGGCGTACTCCCATCAACTCTGATGGCTACCACCAGCGCTGCTAACCAAGAGGCGCTTTAATTCCCATCGTATCTGATAAATACTCCCAATCCGAGCGCCCTTTATGGCAAATAAAGCACTCGATAACAGACCGTAGCCTCTGGGCGCCATCAGAGTTGATGGGAGTACGCCATTTATTTTGCCATGCCGTTGGCACTTTTGGGACATCAGTACGTAAATGCCTCATAGCGCTTCCGTTGAAAATGTAGAGCCAACAGGAGAAGAATAAAGGGATTGTGTGACAGCAAAGAGGTTCATCGAGGAACATTGTTTCTCATATCTGCTCATAAAGGGTTTGAAGCAGTGATCATCAATAGCTTTTATGTGAGACTCATGTACACAATACACACATCTATGAGGAGACCAAAGGAATAGTATCCTCAATTTCAACAATCTTTAGAGCTCCTGAACAGACTCACATCTAGATCCTTTGTCCTCTGCTCGATAGCTTGGCCAGTCAGCGATTCGAACTTCTTTGTTGTATTTATTCGACCTAGGCAGGCCTATTGTTTCCCATCCGCAAGCAGTAGAAAAGTGGTTTTGTAGTCCTTTTTCTATTTCTCGATAACCACGAGATTCAGATATTACGTGATGGTCTACGTGTAACAAACATCGAGGTCAAAGTCGAACATAGAACTACAAACCCAAAAATAGCCGGCGCATCAGCAATAATTGACCAGTGACTATGCGCCGAGACCGGCGCGATGTTGGGCGCTATAAATCCATCGCAAGGCTTGATATTGATGAGCAGCGCGACACATGGAGTCGCGAGGTTGCCAAACGTTCCGTCAAGCACTCTGAGCAAATGAAGCTACTTAAAGACATCGCGAAGGCATACCCAGAAGTGACCGGAGGGATCTTACGAGCCCTAAGGGCGCGGATTAAAGTACAAGCAACAAAGGGATATCAGTATAACAGACGCCAACCTCCACAGGAAAGGCGAAGAGGTCCGCCTCTTCTGGCTACGACTCATATTCCGGGTCGGCAATCTCGAACTAAAGATCTAGAAGATACTTTTACTAAGCTTTTCGCTTCTCTAGTACGTGACGATTCCAATCCGGCCTTAATTCAGTCTCTAGAGATCACCTTATGGCCCATCGAAACACCTTATAAGATTACTAGATACCACACTGATATATGGAGGCGCGCTTTTGAGAAAATGCCTTCCCCCGCTCGTATTAGCTTTCAAGAATTTCTGAACATCATGCGAACTACTACTGTCTATCACCAGCAGATATTCTATGAAATCACTCTCCTTTTATGTCTTCTTCCCAATCTGAAGGCACTTAGAATCAAGAGTCCTGGCGCTGCTTTAGAAAACAACCATTCAGAGATTGGATTTGAAGAAACATTTAGAGATCTGAGACCAGTTCTTGACAAACTGATCATATTTCAAGTCAGTCCGCGGGTTCTAGATTGGAATAATATTCAGCATCCCATGAGAGTTTTTGGACCATTCGTTAACAACCCCAACTTGGAACATCTAAGCTATTCTGACTATAGAGATATAAAGGAATTCAACTTTCCTGGTACCAATGACCAGATTATGAATATACCAGACAGGCCACCGCCTGCTCCTGCATCACTCCCTTTTTCTGTCCCTCCGAGGTTTCATTTCCCTGCGGATCCTCCTGATGTACCTCCTCACCCTTATCAGGATGTAGTCACAACGGGTGACCCTCCACACATGGTACCTTGGAACAATAGATGGTGGTCTAATCCACTTGTACCGTCGGCATGGGGACAGCACGGAGGACAGAACCTACAAACTATTCGCCTGCATGGAGTACCAGAAATAAAGACTGCTCAGCTCCAGGACCTCCTTTCCAGACCAACCACTCTCAAGTCATTTTCTTGGGTCTGCTGCAACGTGACTTGTGAAGGTTCACACCAGGAAACTCATGGAGCAAAGGCCATAGTGCCGTTGCTCGCAAACTTTACCAACACTCTTCAACACTTGAATATCTCATTTTCAAACTACCAACCAAGAGAACAGCCCATGGACCGTTGCAAAAGCACTAATGCCCTATGCGGCTTCAACCATCGTCATCCTGATCCCAATCTAGGAAGATATACAGTCACACGCGCTTGTCCTCCTTTCTGTCATTATGAAATGGACTCACTAAAAGATTTTCGAGTCCTTGAGGACATCACTCTTAGTGGAAACTTGCTAAAGTGCCTGCACGGAACTTTTGAGTACCCTTTAACTGTCATGCATAGTGGGGGTTTTCCCAATGACTCCCTTGACTTGGAGGATATTCTTCCAGACTCATGCAAGTATTTGACCATTAGTAGCTGCACCAGTCACTGCTTCTATGAGCTACGAACATTTGCGAGACAGTTAGCCCGACAAAGACCAACGCGTACGTTATACGGGATTGAGGGTACACAATCGTCCACACCTCCGTCGCCTCAAGATGGACCTATAAGCGGAGATTGTCCAAATCTGCAATGGATCGATTTGCAGGACACTGGAACCCCGTCAGACTGGAATTTAGATATACCTGCTCTGAGGCAGGAATTCCGTCGCATGTACCCTAATATTACTATATATAGTGACCAACAATCTCTACACACATCGCGAAGAAACCAACTTCTAACACAGCAACTTTTCAAGCCCGGTAAGACTATCAATCCCGCAGCCTGCTACTTTCTGATCTCAGTGCTAACAGCCAACAGGTCCACCCCTAGCCCCAACCGACCCCCGAGTAGCAAACACGATCCCCATGCGCCCAAACAATCCTAGATGGTGGCCAACCCAACCCACCATCGAAGGCCGACGCCACCCCGACGACGAGCCCAACGGACAAGACGACATTGACTTTGATCTCGAACTGAACGAAATGAACGGCGAAGGCCCAGATCTAGCAAAATTAGCCGGCTATGAGCGCCGAACTGTCAATGGAGAATATGCACGACCTTTTGGCCTCCGTCCGTGGGATAGGGAGTGTCCATTCTACTTTAATGATTTTCGGTGGAGATGGAGTTTTTTGATGGATCCTGAGAATTTGGCGCCTGGACCTGGGAATTAGGCAGCTTGATTGAGTGCTAGTGGTTCTAGTGATGATTGGGCTGACGCTGAATAAATTACAATCTGATGTATTTATGAATGGACCTGATATGTAGAGAGGCAAAGAGTGGTACTGTTTACTAAAGCTAAGGGGGGATGGCAGCGTATCAGCCAATCACAGCTCGTTCCAAAACATATATCAAGTTAGCAACCACATTTTAGTCTCCCATGAATGTGGCGGCACGCAGTATGAAAGGAGAGCCATTGGCGACGAATAGTATCAGTACGAATGCCGTGTCTGTCCTTTTTCCTGCCATTCTTACATCTTCCCAGCTAGAAAGTAGCCATAAGCACATATATCTTGCACATTATCTATGCTAGCCTTCACCCCAAACTCAAATCTCACTCTAACCTGAAAAGTATGATTCAGATGCATTTTTATTCACCTTGTTCATCCACCACACAGCCCCATAGCAGATGGCACGTATCTATATACATAAAAATCCCTTGGGCTGCCATCATGCAGCAGGTTTCCTGCCAACCGGCCCACTAACAAATGCAGCCTGCGCAAACGAACAAAAAAAAGCTACTTGATATCGCTTAGTAGCTGGATATATATACATACAAGACAGGAAAGGCTAATGCTGTGCAAAGCTGGCCCAAAATAAAGAAAACCCAACCGCCATGAGGGCGCTGCGCAAAATCCGGCGCTTCCAGTCCAAAACACCGATAAAGTAGAATCGTGGTAAAAGGTGGGTAGAGTGAGAAAAGCGGGTATGTCAATGCGCCTGGAGGTTCGAAAGAGGTAAAAGTGGCGGGATCGGAGGAATCGAAAGGTTACAGTGGAAAGGGGTCTCGATTACATAGTAGATTATATTGGAGTTGTAAGGTTGCGCTGGTGTTGCTGATGCTTTTCACCCAGCGAGAAGATGGAGCAAAAGGTTTGATATGCGCGAAGGGACGGCCGCGTATGGTGAAGTTTTTTTACGAGGAGAAGAGGTAAGGGAAGCTGAACATGGTGTAGAGCTTCGTCGGGATATGGTTTGATAAAGCAACGGAGTTGCTTTGGGTGGCAATTAGTTTTACCAAAGCTTGGCCATCCAAAGGTATTCGAGGATGAACTTCTCGTTGAGATCCTGTCCTTTAGTTGATTTGATGCCAATGAATCAATTCGGCCCATGGCGAAAGAACTGTTGGTCTGCTAGTAGTATCACGAAGTTACGATGATGTAACAGTCTGACCATTGCAGCTGGGGATCGTCAAGCCGCTCTTGAGGTTCCTGTTCACGTCGAACAGGCCCCATTTGTCTTCCCATGCCTGACCTGGTGTATCGAATTGGACTTTCCAGGGTTCGTCATAACCTAAGTTGTAGTTAGATACCGCTAAGAAAAAAGCAGACATTGAACATACCTTCAAACCAGAAATAATCTGTTTTGTTTGTCAAAGATTGGCAAACAAATGTGCTCATGAAGGTGTTCATCTGAGAGATACCAGCGACGGATCCAGCCGTAGAACTCGTACATGCTGGACCACCACAATCGTTTCCGCCAGCACTTGGCCAACCTACCTCACTAATTACGTTCCCTTTGGAGGTTCCCTTCGTTAAGATAACGTCGTGACTAGTCCAAAAGTCCCAGGTCCATCCGGCAGCTTGTTCAACATTTACACCGGCAAAGAAAGGATGAACGTTGGACATGACGGTGTCTACTGCAGTAGCGAGTTCTGCTGTCCAGTTGTCTCCGAGGTCAGAAGTTGCAACAGGAATGTTGATACTTTTTGATGTAAGATTAGTTTTGACATCGCTAATGTACTTGGTCAGGGCAGTGATAGTTAGGTCCTTGCGGAATAAAACTTCGTTACCGACAACGACGCCCTTAATGTTTGTGCTGGGATATTTGTCAATGATATTCCAGAATTGGGAAATTTGGCGGTCCACGGTAGTCTGATTATTGTCGAGCCAGATTCCAAGCCAGACCTTCATGTCGGTTAGCCCGAGTTTGTCGATGGCTGTAAGAACCAATTCTGTCTGGCCACAATCGGTACCGTACAGCCTGACAACATTGGTGAGTTGACTCAAAACCGCTAGATCGAGTGTGACGTTATTTTGGAGGGGTTTGAGATTTAGGCAATCAGGATATTGAGTGTTCATGGGCGTATATGCCATGCCAGTAAACACTTTGTGGAGGTTCTTGTTGTTCATCAACTTTTTGACGGCCGCGGAGTTCTTGTCGTACAATCCAGAGTCGTTGCCAGCATCTCCTGCTGCTGGGTTTGCAGCAGCCTGTGCATCGTCGGCCTTCTTTTTAGTGATCAAACCGCCAGCAAGGCCGCCACCTACACCACAGAGAATGAGAATTCCGAGAAGGAAGAAGAGTACCTTTTTCCACTTTCTGCTCTTTTTCTCCTCATCCTTAAATGGTGTGATGAATGGATCTGGAATCTTTTCGGTAGATGGAGCTCCTGAACCTGAGCCCGAGGGTACGGCGCGCGCAGCATCTGGTGTGTATACACCCCTAGACGCATCGCCAGGCCGAGCCATGGCGGCGCCAGCTCCAGCAGCAGCTCCAATCCCGGCGCCAGCAAGCGCTGTATGGCTAGCCATTGACTTTCTATTGAGACTAATCATAGATCGTCGTTTGGGGTGCGCATAGCCGAGGCCATGGTCTCCATCATCTATGATAGCGTCTGGGTCCACATATTCCATTCCATTAAGGTTGTTGCGCGATATTGAGTGACTGTCGTATATGTTTTGATTTGAGTAGGGACCTTGGTTGCCATAGCCATTATGTCGACCAGATTCTTGGCCCTGACCATAACCAACACCATTGGCATATGGATTGCCTCTTGAACCGGACATTGGAGGAGGCGCGGCAGCGGTTGCGAGATGGTCCCCTGAACTGTAAGAATCATGCGAGGAATGGGTGGGGTTGTTTTGGTACGGACTATAAGGCGAAGATCTCCCTCCATGCTCAGCCAGGTCACCTGGCAAATCAGACGATGAAGGTGAATATCCGCCAGCAGCACCGTATTTTGCCAAGTTACCATGACCAACAAACTGCTGGTCTTCTGCAGCTCTGTTCATGCCAGCGCCGCCAGCTGCAGCACCTGGGGCGTAGGCGGAGTAGTTATTGTTGGCAGGAGGGCCGTAGGCTTGTTGTGAACGAGACGGTGATGTGTTGAACGATCGGGAATTTTGAAAGCCTGGATGCAGGTCTGGAGAGTTAGAGTTGTCGTCGCGATAAGAGGATTGTGGCATTTGAGGATGCTGCGGTTGCCGATTGTCGTAAGCATATTGGTCGTGCCCTCCTTGGTCGGGATAGTGTTGTTGTTGATTATCCCAGTTATTGGATTGCTGTTGCCGCGAACCACCATAATTACCATTCACGGGCGGTCCATACTGGTTATTGGCATACGAGGCCATATTGGCCTCGCTGTCGGAGGAATCGGGATCGTCAGGATGATATAGGTCAATGTAGCCGTCTAGAAAGGCTTCGTAGTACTCGGACTTGTGGCTCGGAGGCGGAATTATGGGGGAGCCTGGGATATGATTGAGGTCGGTGAGGATCAGAGTGTCAGAGTCGTGGAATAACCTGGAGCGAGTGTCGGAGAGGCGGTGGAACGAAGGAGTAGTGAGGTCAGAGAAGCGGGCGGAGAGATTAGAGTTGAAGGAGCGAGATGTTTGGAAACAAGGACGGTGCTGAGCCTGCTGCTGGGCGGGAGAGGGAGACTGGGGAGACGAGCTGCCAACCTCCAGCAACGACTTGTCTCGCTGCTCCTGCTCCTCCTGCACAGCCCCTGTCCCGGTCCGACCTTCTACTGGCTGTGGTCCAGCCAGCGTCACAGTGTCGATCTTATAAAGAGGGGCGCCAGTGGCAGAATAAATCTTGAAAATGCACAACTCATGGTGTCTGTAAAAGTTTGTAGAGGAAGTGGAGGTCAAGATGCAAGTTATGGAGTTGCAATTGCCTTATCATGCAGTCAGGGGCAGTTCCTTCCAAATACCGTAGTCCCAATTGTTCCTTCCTAGAATTTCCCACGCAGAACTAAGCAGTAGCGATCGAATGAAATGGCAGGAGCACCTGGTAAGATACGGCAGGCCAGGCGCTTGCTTCATTAAGTTCATTTTTCATTTTTGGAAGCTGCTACGGAGTGCTATTTACAACACCAAGTCTATACCCATCTCTGCGTTAATTGAGTATGCTATTGCTTGTGCTCATTCACCTTCAATTAGTATTACTGTAGTATATCTGAAAGCTTCGTCCTACCTCCAGTACCTTCCAGCCTTCGCAAGTCACATACGGATATCATCACATATCCATAATTGATGCATGCATATCCGACCGGCACCCCGTTTTCCAATGTTTCGGAAAAGGAATAGAACGGCATCTCCTTTTAGACGTGTCTATCAAAGTTCATCGACTGCAAATTGAGGAATGAATTGGCATCTCAACTTCCAAACAAAGCGATACATATACCGAACCCACCAATCGTCTGCAATCATACATAAAGGTACTTTCAACTCCTCTAAATTGTACTTCAATTTCTACGTAGCCCCCGTCCTGTACATGTTGCCCTCCTTGTACAGTCGTTGGGTGTCCCTAAATCCTTCCAGCTCAATTTTAATATTACCTTACATTATATATTTTATCATTTCCATCCAAATGGCTCCCGGTCCTCCCATCAAATCAACCATTGGATCCCACACAAAATCCTGCCCCTAAAGAGAACCATCTCATCTGACCAGGACGCTTAAGCCGCCCCACGGCAATGTGCCAAAAGAAGGTCCAACGCCAGGCCTCCAGAGCCGCAAAGCAAGGTAATTTAAACATCCAGCGCCTGAGCCTTGTCGCTACTCTACATTTGTGCCAGGGAACGAAGATTCACCGCAATGCGCAAGTTGAAAGTTTGCCCTTATTCCTGCACAGAATCCTGATAATTGTCTTGAATGGCCAGTCCACCTGCCTGAACTAGGCTGCGCATGGAAGCTTGTCAATATGCGGGAGAACTCTATCCGCGGCTGTTCATAGAACTCCCAATCTCCCCCGGTATGAATCTCCAAGTACTGATAAGTACACTCTATCGGTACACTCTTGAAGACCTTTGGTAAAGTACTGGGTACTTGGTGATGTCACACGTTATCTCCCTAGATGTTCTCAAACAACCTGCTAAAGGGTGATCGAAACGAGCGACTCGCTTGTTCAGTTTCACACATCAACCTTCCAGAAATCCAAAAGAAGTGACATTTGTCTCGGGTTTAAGTGAATCTCAACAATCGACGATTTTCTCCAGACTTTTTGATACTTTGACGCCACACGGGCCAAAAGCGCAATCAACGGCTGATGGGCCAGACAGAAACGCCTTGTTGGGATTTCTGTCAATGCCCAGACAACCAAAAGGGTGCCACCCTTTGCATACAAGGCTGTGAATGGTCAGTTTTTGCTACAGCGAATCTGTCGTTCGCTTGCAAGGATGCAGTCGGGTGCCCTGTGATTCCGCCACAGTACGCCACTTGTGTTCTTTTTTCTTCTCCATCATCGCAACATTTGATGAAGATTTTGAAGATTGATGTCCAACATCAGCCTGATGAAGACAAGTTGGATGCGCAATTTTGTGTTCTAGATTCCCTTCCTGCGAGGCCTCGTGTTCTGCAGGAACTGCGCCTCATTATTCGCCTCCGGCCAATGGTTCAACGCATCATTCTCATGCCAATATTCGATAATATCCTGCAACAATCACGTTTGGGTTGTTTAAGGAGGGTGCCGAATTGAAGACAGTTTGGGCGGAGATTCCCTTTTCATACAGATTCCCTTTTCATACAAGCCTCATCGTCCAACTCGATCAAAGGCGTTGAAGTTGGTGTAAATCGCCCCATTTGCAGAGCCAGCAGTTGGCCCACGCACTTGCTGTTACGAGGCCTCTGTACTTGCTTTTCTTGACGACACACCTTTGATGAGAAATTGGTCGTGAGGCTTTGCCCCTTTTGCAAATCATCGTGTTCTTGCACTTGGTTCGAGCGTTGGAAGTTGGGTGCTTTTTGGTTTCTACGGCGAGATTGTCGTGATCGCCTTGAATCTCGAGGTTTAGCAAGGATCAGGAGTTGTTCATCAACTCCTTCTGTCATTCATTATTATGAAGAAATAAGATTGTTTCCTGTGCTGACTTTAGTAGGTATGTTTGTTTAGCACTCTCAGTTCACATCTCATGTCGCCATCTAGCGTAGCTCGAATTTTTCTTCCTTACTCTTCAGCCAGGAGGATTCACGGAACTCTATGATCTCTCCATCCATAATGTTATCAACATATGCCTCTCCAATCAGTTTCCAAGATATTTTTCCATCGGATGCAACTTGATCACGCAGGACTACTGGAACGCTGCAGCCGTAGAGAAGGCATACCCTGTCTCCAACTTTGGCTGCTTGAGGTGCTAGACCCACCAACGAGACATTTTCAAAGGCTGGCTCTGATGAGGCTCGAAAAGTCTTCCGATTCCAGATTACGTCTCTCACAATCTCCAGGTAAGTCCTAACGTGATCATGCAAGTCTGTATTCAAGAGCTCCTCGACATCAATACTGGAGACATTATCGAGTAAGTCGGCATGCCTACCCGAATCGCTTTCATCACCTGCTTCAGTCGATAACTGCAACAGATGTGACATAGCAGATCTATAGAACGTTGGCGCAGGGTTACCATTGTCGTCTCGGTCTGCGCACATGGTTCGCCAAATAACGTCCGGAATACTAGGTGATCTGTGGTAATCATTTTGAAGCGATGATAACAGAGGTTTCAAACAGTCTTTTGTGATCATGGAGCCAGCCATTCTCATTGACGTTTTGGAAACCTTTCCCAAAATGATGCCTTGCACATATAGCGAACCGTTGCATTTGCGTTCCGCATCTCTTTCCATGCGAGCTATAGGTTTTGTATAGTAGTGACAATTGTACACTCTTTTGGAACTGGCGTCAACAAGCACTTTACCGTGTTGCCGATGGTTTAGTAGAAGTGCAGGGTCACCAAAAGGTTGGCGATCTCTAGTTGCTATCCATGATGGCAGAGAATGACTGCTGGCAGTCGCGATCGAGGTAATATCTGTAGGATGTCTACTGGTCGACGGTGCCCATGGTCGACAAATGATGTCCAAGGAGTCGTTTTGATGAATGCAATGCTCTACAAATTCCGTATATACGTCTAAAACGGGTTTACTGTAGTCAGGTTCTATTGTGCGCGAGATGTGGGCCAACGATGGCTTTATCGAGGGTAAGGACGCATCGCGTGCCAAGCTCAATAGCGAATAAACGGTGTCTCGATGATCAGAGGTGTCACTAAACCGAGCCAAATCCATGAGTGTCTCTAACGGCAGGCTGGTTCTTCGCATTATTGTCTCAATGATATCGAGTAAGCGAACCGCAGGTGAGTCTCGGAAATTAGCCAACAATCCGAACGGCGAACCCTGATTCAGTTGTATAACGATTGGAGTCGCTTTACTAAGCTTCGCTCGCACCAGGTTTACCGCGTCCGAAAACAAGCTCATGTAAACTTGACGATCACCGCAGTATATGGTTGTGTTGCTTGACATAGCAGCTTCTTGGAGCACCCATCGGCGTCTAAACCAAGCCCTCTCGAGGAGTCGAGCTAAGGCGACAAAGCCGTAGTCTAGCCACCATTTGCCTTTCCAAATATATTGCGGCTTCACAATTTCCGTGATGAGGTCTATGGCCAAGTTGCTTGTGGAGTCTTTCTCACCCAGCCAGACCATGACACCTGTAGCATTCTTGTAGATCTGTGCCATTTGTCTAACCTGAGTTTTCTTCTCCATCTCGTCCTCTTGGCGAATACAAATGCTGTCAATCCAAATATGTATTGAGCCAGATCGTAGTCGAATTCTTTGTAGGGCGTGATAAAGATTGGATCGAACGTTCCTAGTCGCGCCATTAAGAGAAATCGGATGAAGATCGGGCTCGTCACCCCAAGTGTAGCTTAGAGCATAGTACGTTGGAGCGCTGGAAAAGTTATACGTTCTCACATGTCCCACAAGTCTTTCTCCATCCGTACCGCTTTCGAGCGTAATGATTCGAAGCTGCTGATTAGCAAGACGTAAGCTTGGGTGGAACGTCATAGGCGAATCATTAGGGTCGTTCCTGTCTTCATGTCCTTTATCACTATGATGTTCGTCGTCTTGATCTCTGAATTGAGAATCCGGAGTGCTTGCGACCGGCTTGTTTCTCTCCGTACTTCTTCTTACTTGGCCAGTTCCATTCATTCCAGTAGCAAGCAAAAGACTGTGGGTCGTTTCCCGGTTTTGGGTGTCCTTGATAGCCAGCTCAGCAAGTAGTCTTTGCACATAGACCAGGCCAGGCTCCAATGGAGATTTCTTCAGCTTTGAAATAACTCTGCTGGTGAAGGCTCTATAGCCGACTGAGGTCTTCGCAATCTCCAGTGCAAGTCTTCGGTAAGCATTATCCCCCTCACCGTAGATGAGCGGCATGACAATGTCGAAAATACCAAGCAAACAATACGCGCCATCTTCGATCCGTGTGGTCTGACGGTTCGCAGCCCAAGACAACCGCTCTGTAACAGCCCAGGTTGACAAAGCGCTACCATTTAAGACACTTTGAGGGACTCCAGTTATCTCGTTAATCAGGTCCTCCAATGAGCCTTTATCGCCCAGAAGATGCTTATCATGTGAGAAAAAGGACACTGATCGTGGGGCAATCAATTCTTGTAGTGTCCAGCCGCGTGTGAACCATTTCGCCCTACAAAAGTCTTCTTTCCATTTTTGTGGCAAGGTCTCTTGTATTGAACCTATAGCTGTTGACTTCTCAGCCACCGCGACCCAATCGTCTGACGGATCAGAGGGTCCCCAAACGTCCATAAGGCGGACATAGCAGCGACTCGCATTGCGATACCAGCTAAACATCGAATTGATCGCTTCACTGAGCTCCGCGCTACTGCTTTTATCAATGCAGCAGGTGTCGACCCAGAAGTAATCCAGGCCATCTTCCTTCGCTTGTTCACCGCAGAAGCGCACCTTTTCATAGCCTTTCTTCGCCTGAATGGAACCATCCACTAAGTCTCTGTAGGTGGCTTCATCTGCGTCCCAGGTATGCGAAAGTATGGCGTAAGACGGGATATGATCTGGATTGATAAACTCGTTCCAGGCGATGTCGCCATTTGCTTTGAATGATAATAGTCGCATGTCGTTCGTAGGGACCGGAATAAGTCTCAGTCCAGGTTCAACGGACACAAAGTGCTGAAAGTTGGACTTCGATGGATATAGTCGCTAAGTCTAAGTATTGTAATATCTACAGCATCGAGGTTTCTCCTGAGGCCGCTTTTTTGTCCTAAACGCTTCGTAGCTTAATGCAACGCTGAGGCTGTGTATCTGTGCCTCACGGCTGACGTGGACGATGAGCTGCGGAGCTTTATTTCCCCTCGGCATCTTGTGGTTGGCTGCCTCAGTATCAAGATCCTCTCTGTTACATTAGAAGATCGAATAATATCGTAATTGAAGCAGTCACCCTTTAAGAAGTGTTATGACAGCCATCGTAATTGCTGGGAGCTCCATCAAACCTACTCACTTATTTTGTTCCGCTAGAGCCAGCGTAGACTCTACCCTCTTCGGGAATCTCAACTTCTTCTCCAGAAAAACAACAGTGCCCAGACCGCTCTTGACCACCATCATCTCTCACTCCCCATTTCACCGGTCGTTGTGCTGTATCTTCACCAAACTCCTTGTCCCTAAGATGGCACATGGCGCTCATAACCGCACTACAGCTCCCAGCAACAGGCATCGCATGACGGACCTTAAGTCTGCCCATCGCAACCACACCTACCAGCATAATACACCCAATGATAATGACACCCAGCATTGCACGCGGTGAAATATGCTTTCGGATCCCTGATTCAGGCGGTGGGAGTGATTGTGACTATTTGGAATGGAGAGATATAGGAACCGCAGAATAGGCGAGTGGTTTTCTGAACATCATCGGAAAATAAAGCAGCTGATGATTGGAAATGAGTTTCAAGGATACCTAGCATACTCTGCTCTGTTGTATGGAGTACGGGGCATTTGATATTGTTCTGCAAGTTGTCCGATTCAAGCGACTACAAGCCAATGAGTTGGCTAGCGCGTCGCTTGAATCTTCATTATTTGCTCTTTACTACGGAGTACACATGCGCCCCGTCTGAAAATTAAAGCTGCCTCATGAGCTATGATGAGGCTGTGCTACTCTGTACTCTCATTTTCACGGCATAGCCACTGTTCCTCCCATGATGGTGGATATCGAGTTCTCGCAGCCCGATGAAACTAGTTTCAGCTTTACTTTTCCTGCATTTGGTCCAAATATATCAAGATGGATCCTCTCAGCGCCCTGAGCGTCTCATCAAGCGCGATACAGATTGTTGATTTTAGCGCGAAGCTTGTCAAGCGAATCCACGAGATTTACACATCGGAGACTGGCGAGATCAAAGAATATAAGCAGCTCAGGAATGAAGCCGAAAACCTGAAGACGGTGAACCAGCATTTGATCAAAGCGCTCAATCCGGAGAAACTGAACAGGCAGCTCTCGGAGATCGAATTGGCAGCCGTATCTTTGTCTCAAGAATGTGATGCAATTGGGGGAGAACTTCTTGCTGTGCTCGAACGCGTCTCTATTGATATCAGAATTTGGCACGACAAGACCTATTATCACGCGAAATGGCAAGCTATGCAAAAAGCTATCAAGGCACTGTGGATGCGAAAGAATATAGAACATCTGAAAACGCGATTGGACGCTGCGAATCAAAGATTATCAACCAGCATCTTGGTCAACCTCCAGTAAGCTTTTGATTCTATTCCATCACAGATCTCAACTAATCCCATGTTAGGCAAGATCTCTCCACTTTCAGCGCCCAAATTGTACGTGATTCGAATCAACAGTTCAGTTGGGGTAGTGCTCAACCAATTCGCCAGTGGCTGGAAACGAATACCAAGGACAATCAGCAATGGCAGAAAAATATACTAGAAGCAGTGAACAAGAGCAACGAGAAGCTTCTATATGCTATCGGCTCCACGCAGGATGAAACTATACCAGACTGGAAAGATACACTTGTGGCTGGTAATATCATGGATAGACTTCTTGAAGCTCTCAAATTTCCAGAAATGCCGACACGATATCAACGTGTAGCACGAGCTCATGCCAAAACGTTCGAGTGGATCTTTTCTGAGCCGGAGCCATCAGTAGAGCATGCATGGCAAAGCTTTAGACAATGGCTTCAGACCGGACAGGACATTTACTGGATAACTGGCAAGGCAGGTTCAGGAAAGTCAACTTTGATGAAACTCATATATAATGATCCGCGCACAACGGAGATGCTACAGTTGTGGCGCCCAAACAGTCATATATTGACAGCAGCGTTTTTCTCGTGGAATTCTGGAACTGCTCTTCAAAGATCACAGATAGGCCTACTACGCACCCTTCTACATCAAGCCTTGACAGCACGACGAAAGGCAGTAAAACAGACAATGCCGAACAGATGGGATGCCGTAAGTCTCGCGAGAGACTTTAGTGCCTCATGGAGCTGGTCTGAACTCTTACAAGCCTTTCGCTTCGTCGTTGAAGATGAATCAGACGACATCAGTTACGCCTTTTTCATTGACGGCTTGGATGAATTCGAGGGAGACAAGACGGATCTTCTTGCGCTCCTGCAGAATATCGAAAGTTATCCAAACGTGAAGCTTTGTGTCTCAAGTAGGCCATGGGTTGTATTTGAGGACGCCTTCAGCCTGAGGCCAAGTTTGATGATGCAATATCGGACTTACAAAGATATACGACTCTACGCCGAGACAAACCTGCTCAAGCATCCCGGGTTCAAGGAACTCAAACTTGCATATCCAGACAATGCTTCGCAGCTTACTGAACAGATATCGTCCAAAGCATCTGGAGTATTTCTCTGGGTCGTCTTGGTGGTTAATTCGCTCAAGAGAGGTTTTACAGATGGCGACAGACTCTCTGACATTCACGACCGCCTGGATCATTTGCCAGAACAGCTTGAAAAGCTCTTCTCCAAGATACTGCGCAGTCAAGAACCAGAGTATTACAAACAGGCCACACGTTATCTTCGACTGGTACGTGCCGCGAAAACCCCACCGTCTCTCACCTTACTTTCGACTGCCGACAAGGAAGATGGGCAGCAAACATTTGAATACCCTCCGGACTCTTTTAGCCACGCCAAGTTAGTCTATAGAGCAAACAACATGAAAAGACGTTTGGATAGCAGATGTAAAGGTCTTCTCGAAATCCCGCTTTCTCGATTGACCTACAGCCGAAGTGATAAGAAGACGAGAAAAGAGGAGTTTGATTTGGCACATACTCCGGTGGGGTATCTGCACCGCACTGTGAAAGACTTCCTCGAGAAGCCATCAGTATGGGCCGAGATCGTATCTGCGGATCCAGAGTATGATCCAATGTCAAATCTCACTCGCGCACTCATCGTACATTTACGAGAAGAGATTGTAGGGTATGGCAACGCTGCTCGCCTGGAAGCCAACCCCCTATTGGTAATACGTGCCAACATGTCTCTATGCTTGAGCCACGCTTTGGAAGCTGGGAGTAGTGATACTACCTATCAAACGACTCTTCTTGACCAACTGGACAAAAGAGCTAGCGCTGTTTTCTCAGAGATGGATGTAAGATTGTTCCACACAGATCCGTACAACATGATGTGGTCAGACTACGACAACAAAACGCTGCATTGGTCCTGTTATGGTGCTGGATGTGAAGTAAAGAAAGCAACGACGTTTCTGGATCTTGCAGCGAAATGTAATCTTGTCGACTATCTTAAGGTAAAAATCCTGGAGTTGAACCTTACTGAGGCAGATCGACGAGTATTGTGCACAAGACTTCTTCGTTCTTCTGTTCAGACGAGATCTTGCTGCCCAGATTTCGAGCATGTCATACCAGATAAAACGAGTGTAGAGATGGTAGATTTGCTTTTAGCCTATGGTGCAGCCCCGGATCCTGCCTTGCAGTATATCAAGGCCAGGACTTATCCACAAGAGCGTGAGGATGATCCGATCTGGAAAGGCATTATAAAATCCTTGGAAAAAGCCTCGGAAAAGTGTGGGTCGTTCAACATACCAACTAGGAGGCGTACCTGGGTCAGTACCAGATTAAGGTCATGGTATTGTGGGTAGTACATTGAGGTATCACATAAGATCTTCAGGCTGCAGGTAAAGCTCTTCCACTCTTGGGCAAGTAGTCTAACTATGGCTAATTGATATTGCCTCTTTCAGGACCAGATAAGTGAGCCGTTTTGACGACTAGCCATCGACGACGATGGCTGCCATAATACATCTTGCAGAGTTATTGCTTCAATTCCCATTAGTGTATAGAACTTATATCAGATTACCGACCACGATGGTTTTTGAAGAAGTGACCTTATAAGAATTGTGACGGCAGCCATCGTACCCAATGGGAGCTTCATCCAGACGGCTCACTTATTTTGTCCCTCGAGGGACTGTGTAGAAGATTGCTTTTAACCTTGCACACAATTCCCGCCTCAGATATTGGTCTAGACTTTAACTTTGGGAACCCGGAAAGCTGAAAAGACCTCGATATGCCTCGCCGAGAGTCATATTCTATATAAACTCTACGTTGACAAATACTGCTTATGGTTCTTAAACGATCCGAACAGCCAATGTCGAGCTCATCAACGATCGCGCCAAAAAGGTTTGACAGGATTACTACCTATCAAGCCGTCTAAGCCTCCTTGGGAGAAGAGTACGCCCACGAGGAGCCAGGATAGCTTCAAGTACATGCATAGCTCAAAAAGCCTCGGAGCACTTGGTTTATAAGCGATGATGAGAATCAAAAGATGTACTGGCATTTAATTTCCTCATCTGGTTATAAAGAACACAATAGTTCAGGCAAGGACGTCACATGTGTCAAGAAAAATTGAAATCGATGTAGACAATAATAGTGTTTATATTAAACGGCATGCATCATACAATTACATCATACGCTCATGCCCGCCAAAACACCAAACGCAAAATAGCAAACTGGTATCAAGTACTAGTCATCATGGACATAACCAAACCACCATCCACCCTTCCATTCCTGGACATTCAGAAGCAGTCGTTTGCTTGTCCCATTGCACATTGATCCCTTTAGATGAATCGGCGACGACGGCGACCACCCTCTACATCTGCAGTGGTGGTAGTAGTAGCGTGACGCTTGTTGACCTTGTGGTACACATACATGCCCTGTACAACATTAGCATATTATTCTATGATTGGGAGTCATAATGAACTTACCAACAACGCACTCGCCAACCAAAAGATAGCTGCCAAAAACGCAAACGCCTCATCCGCCTTCCACTGGTTGCACACACCAGAGTGCTCAAGACCGCTCCACTGGAACGCGCCACCACAGTCCATCTTGTGCAGCCAGTTGACGAGGACTGCAAACGCCGCGAACCACGCAGCGCTCATCAGCAGATCGAAGGGATAGTGCATGATCGCGGACGTGAATGGGAGCAGCCACAGGAGGGCCATGAGGGTGGAGATGACGGCGATGACTTCGACGTAGATGCTGCGGCCGAGTGGGTTGACGCCATATTTGTGGTGTTGGTAGAGGAAGTTGGCTGTGATGCCGAGAACGACGGCTCCGCAGACGAATTCTGCGAAGCGGAAGATCATGGAGAGGAGGCGGGACATGATCATCTTGGCGGTGGGTTGGATTAGTTTTGGTGTAAGTGGTTTGGTTTGGTTTGGATGGTGTAGAGGATGAGGCGAGGTTTCAGCCTTGTGGTGGAAAGATTATTAGATGGTGGGAAGGGTGTTGGGATTGAGAGTGACTATGGGTCAGGTTAAGTACTTGTTGAGCAAGTGAGTGTTTGGCAGATTGGGTGGACCTGCCACCAAGTATTGTGCCTCTCGTCATGGGCTGTTTTATGCAAAAACTTGATTCTGGTGCGAAACAAACCGATTGGGTTTCTGAAGAACGGGAGGCTGAGGCCACTTTTCCAACGTTGTGCCCTGGCATGCCTGGTCGAGCATGGCATGTGCTGTGCCTATACAAACTTTTTCCCTTCGTTGAACAGATGGCACGGGCTACCCATGACGTACAAATGTATATAATCTATATTATTGGCCGAATGGTCTCAGTTACTGAGCTAGTTTGCTGTTTGGCGCCTGAGATGGTCAGATGTGGTGATGGCTTTTAGGTAAGTGGTAAAAACCTGGTATACGCCACGCAAGTTGTCTAGATGCAAGGCTCAAAAGCTACAGCAAGAATAATTCCCCGACTCGACAGTGGCCATGTTTCAACTACTCACACGACGTCTTGAGCCGCCTTCAGCCACCAACCACGCATCTCAAGATTCAAGCTAGGGAATCTGCTCTGCCAACTTAATCTTGCTGAGGCACGGTTGGAAACGGCGAGATCAGCGAGTCACAAGGTTTGCGACGCTGGTCTTGATTCTTAAAACTCATCTCGATCAATATCATGTTTTCAAGCATGCCGAAAGTAACTGCGCAATCTGCCACTTGATTTTTCCATAACCTTTAGCATTATTGATGCAAGAACCACGACCATGACCTTGTCGTCATGAACTAATACTTTCAATAAAAGCCTGAAATAATAAAAGGCAGGGCATGAAGTTAGACATGTGCATTGATATCAAGATGTGTTGTCCATTGTAAGTGACGTGGGTCAAGAATGCAAGGGGTGCCCGGTTTTAAAATTGTCAAATTCTGCTGTGACCAAGTGATCCAGTCGACCAAGTATTCTTTGATTTGCTCACAGCGCTTCTAAGAGGTCGGGCGTTTTTGACGTTTTGAGATATTGCAAAATGTTGTGGCCAGTACTTTCGTTGGGTCTTCCCGGATAATTTAATCAATTTATCGCGAATTCCAGATCGGGTGTTCGCGACTGCATCGAGCCAGTGAGAGTGGTGGCGGGTTCTCGCGATTTCAACCGTGTTTGGGTTGGCTGCAATTTCAATAATTCCCGGGCAAAGAGTAGTTCTATGATGACACAAAACAAGGATAAAAATTGAGTAGACTCCAGATTTCGATACTCATTCCAAAGCCAGCCTTGCCAGCTTGCAAGAATGAGATGTTGTGGTGCCAATAATATCTGCCCAGTTACAAGGAAGTTAGGAAGTCAGTCGCGTCCTGGCATCGGCTGGAGAAGCTTCAAGCAGCAAGCAGCTGCCAGGTTCCGTTGCCAGAATTTTCTTCAAGACTTGCACCGCCTGATCGGACGCGGTTGCTTGCGTGCATCTCCATCTTTCTTCGACCCAAGGGAGAGCGACTGCGTGACAATTCAGAGGAGCAGTGAAGAAGGATGTTACTGATGGTAAGTTTGTAGAGTACTGAAGGCACTCGCAATGTCTTAGATCTGTGGTGAAAAATGCCAGAAAACGGAGGTTTGAGACGCTCGATATTGACGAACTCCAAAGCACACCGACTTTTAAAATAGTTTCGAGATTGATAATGACTTGAGTAGAAGGTGGACTTGATGTGAATGAACTTTGAAGAAGCTCGTCACGACGGAATGGCTCCGTACTGTCAGACGGAACGAGATCAAGATGTCTGGATCTGATAACTCGCATCTTATCAAATCAGATTATCAGCTGAAGATAATCAACGGATCTCCGGGAAGTTTTGAAGATAGAGGCGAAGTGGGGTTTTCAATGATCTTGATGATTTCGGTGCTTCAGGATCCCAGCCAATCGACAAAACAGATACTAACCTTGCCTGCATAATCACTCGTTGACGTGATGCCAGCGATTGAAGCAATTGAGGCAATATTGAATGAGGAGACCTTGGGGCAACACCATGAGCACAAGAGTTCGTGATTAGAGATTCACCCCACAGTCCAAACTCTAATCAGTGGTGCGGCAAGCTCGCCGTTGCTGACAAGCGGACATCGGAGAGTGGAGCGTAGCGTACCGCATTTCAAAGACGGCAATCTCCAACCGACCATTGGAAGACATGAATAATGCCTCCAAGGATTGATAAATATTTGGTCGATATTTCGCAATTCTGCCAGCATCTACTTGACCATCAATTGTCAGCGAAAATCGGCCTCCACAAACACTTCAAAAGACTTCACTCGCCTGATATCGGAACACGTCCAATTTATATTGAAAGAAGAGACAAGTCAATAATTGCTAGAAAAGGAGGCAAGAGAGTCACTTGGGCCTTAGACCGACTTTTTCCGCGCCGGTGCCATCTCAAGGAAGGAGCAAACACCGATTCTACGCGCGCCTGCCATTTCCACGGCGCTCAGCACGGCAGTAGCTACCCACAATCACTGATCGCCATCCAGAACTCCATCATCCTCTCCAATTCTCCATCTCCATCTCTGACCACTTTACATTCACCTACGCCTCCTTCTGCTCATACTGGCATCTACAACTTTATTACACGCGCTAACTCTGTCAATTGCGTGTATTCATCCCAGGGGCACCGCTTCTTTAGCCAAAACGCGCTTTCCAACCTCGTCGCGTCTTACAAGGCGAAGGACCTGCATCACCATCTGATTAGATCCCCAGCCGAGGATATCAAGGGTATGTCATTATTTGCCCCATTGACTCTCATATCTATGATCCCGAGGACACTGTCAAACATTGACTGCCCTGTCCACCACATTGTTTCCATGCCGTTTCCTTACCGATGATCGGGTTAAATGAAACTCTAAACTTTGTTTCTTTGCTAACTGCGTCCCGCACTACAGCGCACCTCATTTTTTCACAAAGGCGACCTCGCCTCTTGCGAGCTCTCTACCATCTCCCTCTCCACCAAACGAGACCGATCCATACTCGACCCCGATTACTTAGTCAACACTCCAAGAGTATGATTAGCCAACATGATATCATTCCTGGGGCAGCTTCTGCCCAGAATGAGACTGATTGCTCCGACATGATCCCTTCCGAACCCTCAAGCACAGCTCCCGAACACGCGATTATGCGTCAATATCTCTCAATTGACCCCTCCGCCAAACACCAGCCATCCCCTCGATCATCACGCGATAGCCTCGTTCCCTCTTATCAGTCGAGCACTCTGGAATCGCCCACAACTCCCCATACCGAACCACAATCAGACGAAGAACTCGACAATGTCTCAAGCCTAGCTATTGCTACTGTCGAGCACGAGAATGGCAAGCCTCGCCGAGCTAGTACAAGTCTGGTCACTCAAAATCGCGATGATCTTACGAAGATACTAGGTGATCCTGAGGCTGGCACAACATTATTACAAAAGCTTTGCTGCGGTGGAGGCTGTTGTTTAGCAAAACCAAACATCGATCTGGCCTTGTCCACCTCGTTCAATGATCCAATTATTCCTTGCCCGGAAAATAAAGCTTTCAAAAGCTTAAAACTCAACTTGGGTGAATTATCCCTGGATACAGAACTTACATCCATCGCTCCTCTTCCTGAACAGACTGTTTCACTGGAAGCTTTAGCATCACAGACCTCTTGGGTCAAGCCCAAGCCTTCCTCGACGTTCCTCGCGCAACCTCCATCCTTCGTTCAACCACACCCTCCTTATCAAGTATACTCTGCGCCGATCTTCAATGCTAGAGAATTGACCAAGTCGGATGCTGAAAAGAGAACATTCCACTTTGACATTGATGTCACGGACTATCCTGTTGAGAGCGGTGTGGATTTCAAGGTTGGAGGAGCAGTTGGTGTTTGCCCCCCGAACGACGATGGAGTAGTTGACGACATTTTCGATAGACTTGGCATACCAAAGTTTCTCAGAGATAAACCTTTCACTGTGCGAACAACCGGTGGACGATGGCCAACTATCTGGGGAGAAGAACAAGCCCGGGAACTCACTGCTACACGTCGTGAACTGCTCACATGGTGCTGTGATGTTCAAGGGACACCGCCTACAAAACAACTCCTCCGCGTTCTGGCCGAGCATGCCAGCGATCCAAGCGAAAAGAAGATCCTTACATATCTTGTGTCATCTGAAGGACAAGGAGCATTTTGCGACCTTCGGACCGGCCCATATATAACCCTTCCCCAACTTCTTCACGCATTCCCATCATCTCAGCCTCCCCTTGACATTCTTCTTACCTGTCTCAAACAACTCATGCCCCGCTTCTACTCTCTTTCCAACGATCCTCACGTATCATCCTCCCGGGAAGGTCTCTCTGGCCGTCGTCTCATTGAAATGGCTGTAACCATCCACGAAATGGATGACTGGCGAAACGGCACGCGAACTGGAATTGGCAGTGGCTACATGGAACGCGTCGCCAAGGCTTTCATCGCCCAGCAAGCCGCAAACCCCGACGCAACACCCAATCTTCATATTCCTCTATTCCGTGGTCTTATGGCAAATCCTCTTTCACGCGAATTTATCACCGATGGCCCCATGCTTCTCATCGGTGCCGGCGTCGGCATAGCTCCTTTCCGTGGTTTCATTCTTAACCGCTTCAAGAACGCCAACTGCGCCAACAAGGTCTGGCTACTTCAAGGCATCCGCGATAGCTCCAAAGACGAGCTATACTCGGGCGAGCTTGGTAATGAAGAATCACAAATCAAGCGCGTGGTTCAAAGCCGCAAAGCAGATCCTAACATGGGCGAAGCAAAGTACGTGCAAGAAGAAGTGGTGCATCAAGCAGACATTGTTTGGTTCGTGGCCAACGCTGTCGATGGACGTGTCTTTGTCTGTGGCTCCAGCGAGGGTATGGGCGAAGGCGTCCACGAGGCATTGGTGCAAGTAGCCATGCAAAAGGGTGGTCTAGACGTGGAGCAGGCCGAGGCATATTGGGCTTCGAAGAGGGAGGGTGGGCAGTATATTGCTGTAAGTTTTCTTTTACTCCACTCCTATGCTTCAAGTACTAATTATTATTCAGGAAGTGTGGTAATACCACGCATTGATGACTTTGCGTTTACTCAATTGATTTTCTGAGCTTGTATCGCATTTGAACCGGAGCATTGGGGGCAGCGATCTTTTTTTCCCTTCATATACAAAGAAACGACGGTTTGAATTGGCGCGTCTTGCGCAAAAGCGAATATACATACACGGGTTTCACAACTATACTTTGGATGTTCCTCCACAGGACTGGAAGGCGTTTTTGTCGATATACAGGATGATTGATGATTTGCTTGATACGGGCAGTAGCTAGATTATTACATTGCTGCATAGATGATGATCTGAGTTGTTTCTCGTTTATTCCGTGACGTGCTCGCCTGTTGATAGTTCGTGGTGTCGGTCCGAATGGGTTGGCCTTGACGGCCTGATGTGTTTTTAGTGTGGAAGGTTGGGCCTTGATGTGTTGGTGCTCAATGTCAATGATAATTGCTTTTTCGGATGGCTGCCACAAGGCTGAAAATGCATAAAACATATCAAGAACTTTTGATGTCTACACATGCCTTACGACGATCAAGAATTGAAAAGAGAGGTTGTATCTCCAATCATGCTTTCTGTTATGGAACAAAATCTCGAGTCATTTCAGCTTCTCCCCAGGTACCACAGGAGTTCAGATTTTATACCCGTTCAATCCATTGGAGAATAAGAGCATGGCAAGCAGGGGTGCCACGATATATCAAATTGGTGTAACTTTACCTTTTGACTAGTAACATAGTATCATGCACGTCTTAAGGCTTTGGTACTTGGCTGTCACTAGTATTTATGGATGGTGATAGTTGACTTGTATCAATATTACTATTGGGTAGATGAGGCAAGTCTAGACGAAAATCAATTACTCACTTTGAACTTTGGTGGGTAGCGACTGGAGTCCTAATATGTAAACCTGCAAGACATCAGCTGAGTCTTTCCTCGAATAACTACTTTTGGATATAACCAACTGCAGGATATAGGAGCCATGTTTCTCTTGGTTACTCAGACTTCCTCTTTCTCTCTGTTGTTGTCGTACTTGCTTTCCTACTTGGGATATACCAACGGTGTTTAGGCGATTGAGTCTAGCAGTAGGTCGGTACCGTACTTGTCGACATCCGCCATCTCTTTGCCGTAACCTCACACTACTCTACTCTACTCCTCCTTTTTCCTACCATGAGTTTTGCATTCAAACTTTGGAACATCTTCTCATTCTTCGCGGTTTTATCCATCTCTGCTCTTCTCCATCCCCTACTACACCTATCATCCAAGTCAAAAGTTCACTGATCCAACATTGAACTGCACGAACCCTGTCTATCCTACGGTTCCTGCAACCTGCACGTTGTCTGCAGCATCAAAGATCAATTCGACCAAACAACGGGCCCGTTATCAGCCGCTAAACATATTCAATCCAGGTCTAATCCTTGCTCCAAGCTCCAGAGTCCAGACTCGATTGAACCTCTCCAAAGACCTCCACGATAGTTAAGAATCGCTCAGGTAATCCGCCATCCGCCCCATTGGCTCACACCCGAACAAATCATCAACATCTCAGCCTCGTAGAGCAGCACGCGACCTCGTACTCCGCCAATTCCGTCTACTCTAAACAATTTCTTCTGATCTCAAGACCACTTCACCACCCATTATCCAAAGGCGGTCAATAAACACATACATCCTGCAACCTGCAGTTCCTGCACATCTCCCATCACGCTAATCGGCGTCGTTCCCGTCGATCCGTCAACCTTGCAGCAGCCGCACACAATCTCCTATAAACCCAGTATAAAAGGGTCCTCACCCCACCACCCCACAACAGATGAAGGGCCTCTTCCGACGCGGCAACAAACACTCCCCCAACAACCCCTCCACACCCTCAAACACCCCAACACCATCATCAAACAACCCATCCGATCCACGCACAGTATTCCCATCTTCTCGCTCCAATAGCGGTGGTAGCGCCAGCTCCGGCGGCGGACACTTGGGATTCGCTCATCGAGGCCGTAGCAACATGGCAGCAGTGCAGAACGTTGAAGACAACGATGATGGTCCGCTGCCAACGTGTCCAGATCCACATGTTGATCCGGCAGGCTATTTGCGGAGTATTCAGGCGGTAAGGGAGCGGTGTGGGGTTGTGTTTGACAAGGCGAGGAGGAATGAGTTGAGGCATTTTGAGGTGGATTGGTCTAAGTTTGACGAGACCTCTAAGTGGGTGGAGAAGATTATTAGAGTGAGTTGATCTATTGGCAAGGGTTGTGGGATGGTGTGGCTAATGGGTGTGATTGTTGTAGAGAGACTTTCAGGGCGATTATTCAAAGATTCCTCCGCATGGTCGATGGCAGCACTTTGAGGTTGGTGGTAGACCGAGAGTGGGTCAGCTTATTTCGACTTGGCCGAATTCGATTGTCGATGTTCAGGAGCAGACGAGACGGCTGATTGACCTATTTATGGTTTCTGTGCTGTTGGATGCTGGTGCGGGCACGCAGTGGAGCTATAGGAGCAAGGAGAATGGCCGGTTGTATAATCGCTCAGAGGGCCTGGCTGTTGCGAGTATCGAGATGTTCAAGGCTGGCGCATTTAGCTCTGATCCGGTGGAGAAATGCCAGGTCGATGCCGAAGGCTTGAAACAGTTGACAGTTCAGTATTTGGGCAAAGGGCTACAAGTCTCTGAACACAATCCAATTGAAGGACTCGAAGGCCGGACAGGTCTTCTTCAACGATTAGGAGACGCCCTCGCAATCAACCCCGAAATGTTTGGAGCCACAGCCCGCCCAGGAAACATGCTCGGTGGGTAATCTCAACGCTTTCTTCGCACATAGCTAACTTATACAGACTACCTCCTCGCCCATCCCACCACCGAAGCATCCGGCGGCCCCGTCATTCAAGTAACAACTCTCTGGGACGTCCTAATGACCGGCCTCGCACCAATCTGGCCCGCCAGCCGACACACCATCAACAACATCCCCCTCGGCGACTGCTGGCCCTGCACCACCATGCCCAGCACTCCCGATTGGGCCAACTTCGTCCCCTTCCACAAACTCACGCAATGGCTCGCCTACAGCCTAATGGGCCCCATGGAACGTCTAATGGGTGCCCGATTCCGCAATATCAAACTCATGACTGGCTTGCCCGAGTATCGCAATGGTGGCTTGCTGATTGACACGGGACTACTGACGCTCAAAGAGGCGGATCGGAAAGTGGGTGAGAGACAGTACCATGAGCATATGAAGGCACGGGGTGTAGAGAGTATGGAGGTTGTGCCGGCTTTTGAACCGAGTGATGATGTTGTTGTTGAGTGGCGGGCTGTTACGGTAGGGTTCTTGGATGAGATTGCGAAGAGTGTTAATGAGCGGTTGGGTTTGACGGGGAAGAGTGCGTTGAGTTTGGCACAGGTGCTTGAGGCGGGTACTTGGAAGGTGAGTTTTGCTGAATGTTTGGAATGTATGATGAATTGCTAATGGTCTTGTAGGGCGGTCGTGAGATTGCGGCGGTTTCGAGACCGAATACGAAAGAGCCGCCTATTATGATCATATCGGATGGAACGGTCTTCTGATTCGAGATCTCGTATCCTTATGCAAAAGCCCAGAGCTGACTCTGGCAATGTCCTCCGGAATCGACAGATTGAGCGCTCATACGCTGGGGCACTGGCTTCATCATTATACTCCTTCCAATACCTCTATCAAAAGCCGGCCCGGTACCACCAACTATACCACTTGTTCAATCTTTCCCTCTGGAGTCCGATTCCCCTCTATTATATCTTAGACCACGACAAATCACATGATTACCCCTTAATGTATGATATCACTCATAACCAAAAATAAAAAGGTATCATCAAATCATCAAATCGCTAACATCCAAGAACCTACTTTGACTGTCCATACATTGCTAATACATCCCCGGTATCAACTGCCACCTCGTACTCTGGCAATACTTCTTCCACAGCTCCCCATACTTCTCATCACAATACCCTTCCAACCCAGGCATCGCATTAGTCACGATATTACTCACATACATACCCCCCGCCAAAACCGCATACACCGGTCCCCCCAACGCCATCCCATACCCTATACCAAACAACACATTGGCCGTTTAATTCACATGTCTCGTCATCGCCCAGAAACCACTCGTGCACAGCTTCCCCTCATTTTCCGGCTTCCTCTTGAACGTATGGCGCTGTATCTCCGCCGCAATCTCAAGCCCTACGGACGCATAGAAAATACTCGCTCCTACATAAAACAGCTTCTCATTCCAGAACGGATTCGACGCTCCTGCGCTGTGCTGGTCGCTTCGTATAGAAAATCTGCGAGTATCGCGAATGTTGCGAAGGGGAGTGTCATGGGCTCGCGCATTAGGCTGTTGAACCAGAGGATATGTTTTGCGGATAGCACGGCGGGCAGTGGCGCGACGAGGAAGGGGAGGCGGGGGTAGGTATGTCCGAGGACGCTGAGTGTTGCTGGTGTGCCGAGGGGGATGGGCGGGACGTTGAGGTGTTGGAGTGGTGGGCGGGTGGGAGGAGGTATTGGAGGGGCTGGTGAGGAAGCGGCCGGTGTTGAAGAGGAGGGTGGGGAGGAGGGGGTGTGGGCGTAGATGCCTCGCTGGACTGAGACGTCGGCGGGCATTTTGGCGGTTTGGATGCTGAGGGGGAGATAGGGTGGTGGTGGGTTGTAGAGTGGGAGTCGGGTTGATATATTGATGGATGTTGTGAGGCATAAGGGACTTGAGCTGACGTGAGAGCGCAAGTGGACTAAGGGGAGATTGATTGGACTTTATGGTCTTTGCCTTATTGATTGTTTTATCTTTAATTCTCTCTGATATAGCTTTCCTACTTCTAATACTTTTAAGGTCGAGGTATTTTGGGTTGACAAGTGAGAATATCATTATCGTTGTGATAACTGGCGTCCCAATATCGATCCGGAGCAACATTATTGCTACAATCAGAGAAAGAGTTGCGAGCATGGCAAACATGAACGACCATTTGTTCTAGTTCTTGTTTGTATATATTCACTAAGTTATCAAAGGTCTTAAGAATTTTCAATGTCGGTTCATTTCGCTCAGCTCCCAGTCAATAACGAAACAGTCGGAGTTGAAAATGCTCGGACTAATCTGAATGATGTCAACTTTTTTTGCAGAATCACATATAGTACTGAAAAGGATTGATTCAATTTCTACTTGGACCAAAATCTCTAGAAAACAAACTTGTTCGATTGGTTTCTAGTTCTTGAAAATGCTGTGACAAATCAAAACTGGCTAGGGTGGACTTGACTTTCTGTTAGAAGGTGATCCAAAAGGGACAAAGCTTTTGGGTGGTAGAAGATAATATTAAAACGGACAAGTCCTTAATCTAAGGGTGTGGGAAGTATTTATTACTTATATAATTTGTACTAAGTTAGTATTTTCTTAATATTAAATAATATTTTTTAATACTCCTTTTTAATAGTAGTACAAATTAATATTATAAATCTTATTTATATTATCTAAAATACTTATTTCTTTTAAATTATATAATACTAGTATATAACGTAAGTTAGTACTTAGCTAGAGGTTATAAGGCTACGCACTACTATATTAAGGTAAATTAATATAAATAACTTTTATATTAACTAAAAAATTATATATTGTTTAGATATAGTTTTTTAGATCTACTAGATTAAGCTCTTTAATATAGGTTTTAAACTTTATAGAAATTAAAGACTTTATAAGACTATTTATAATATTCTTTATTATTAGAACCTAGTCTATATTAATTTTACCTTTAGTAACTTAATTATAAATAAAGTAATACTAGATATTAATATATTTTAACCTTTTATAAAATATTAGGTTCTTAGCTAATGCTAGTATTCTAAGGTTATTATTATATATAGTAATAGCTAAAGGGCCTTTGTATTAAAAGTTAGATATTAATTCTTTAAGCTAGATTACTTCTTTAGTAGCTTTAGATTTAGTAATATATTTAGCTTTATAGCTAAATAAGGCTATTATTACTTATTATTTAGAGCTTTAGCTAATTATTATACTACTAATCTTAAAAATATAGCTACTTATTAATTTTTTTTTCTCTTTATTTCTTTCTTAATTAAAGTTAGTTTAGTTTATTAGATTTATTTCTATATTACTATTTTTAATAATTAGTCTAAGGTTCTTAGTTTTATAAAGATATTTAAGAAGATATTAAGTAGCTATTATATATTTCTTTACTAGATTTAAGGAGAAATAGTTAAGGATTAATATTAAGTAGTAAAGATTAGGTTTTATTCTAAGTATAAGATATATAACTAAGCTAATAAGAGATTAGTACTATTTAATATCTTACTCTTTAGCTTTACTAGTATTAGTAATAAGCTTAAGATTATTAAGTATTAGAGTTTTGACCCTTTTATTAATACTATTAAATTCAAAGTTATTAAGGATCTTTTAATAGTATATATCTTAAAATATTATAAGTTTTAACCCTCTACTAAGCTTTTTATAAGTAATTTTAATTCTTAAGTAATAAGATTTTACTAAGGTTTATTATTTTAAAACGTTTAGTAAGTCTTTTTTTAAAAGACTTAATTACTTTAAGGTTTTTATTAAATATTAAGAAGTTATTAATATAGATAGTAATAATGACTTTTATTTTATAATTAATAAAGATATTTTTATTATAAGAATAGGGTTTAAAGCTAAAATTTATAAGTACCTTTTAAAGTATAAAGAACTAGATTTAGGAAGCTTGCTTAAGTTTATAAATAGCTTTATTAAGTTTAGCAACTATACCTTTATAGGTATAGTTTAGTAGTAATTCTATATAAATTATTAGAACGTTTTTTTTTAGGTTTATATTATTATAGAGAAACGTAGTCTTTATATTTATTTAATAAATATATTAGTTATAAAAGATAGCTAGTATAAAGAGTAGTCTCTAGCTTATTAATTTAACTATAAAGGTAAAGGTTTTAAAGTAATTAATTTTATATACTTACTTAAAGTTATAAACAACCTAGCGTACTTTATAGTAAATAATATTACTTTTTAAGTTCTATTTAATCTTAAGAACGTATCTACTAGATATAATATAAGTGCCTTTTAGAGAATAAGGAACTATATCTTATATATTATTATTTAATAAAGATAAATACTTATCTTTAATAATATCTATTTAGTTATAAATAAAAGAAGATTTAAGTATTTAGATATAGTTCTTTAGTTTAAGGTTATTTTTATCCTTTTTAAGAAGGTAAAAGTTAGGTAATATTATTATAAGAAAGAGTTTAATAGTTTAATGTTTTTTAGTAATTAAGAGAATCCTAATATACTTAGTAATTTCTTTAAGAGTATTTTCTTTAGGCTTAGATTTAATAATAGCTTATATTTCTTTTCGTTCTTTATAAATTATTAGAATTTTATTAATATTATCTTTCTTAGTAACTTATTCCTTAGTAAGTAGTAATAAGAGATTAGATTTTTCTTTATTAGTAAATATAGTAAGATAAGTGTCTTTATTATTATTTAGAATATAATAAATAAGTTTTTTATTAGGTTTAACTATATTATCGTAGAGTAAAGTTAAAGACTAATTTAGTTTATTATATTTTTTCTTAAAGTAGTTAGTAGCTTTATATTTATAAGAGTACTCTCTTTTAATAGAGGTAAGAGTAATATATAAATAAAGACTTATAAAGAGTATAAGATAGTTTATTTAAAGGATATTAAATATATATAGTAGAAATTCTAATTACTTAGGAAATGTACTTTCTTTAAATTAAAGATTTTTAATAATTTTAATAAAGCCTTTGCTAGTGTTTTAGACGTAATATTAGTTAGTTTTAATTTAAATATTATAGCTAGATTTGTTATAATTAAGAAGGAAATATTATTCTATTCTAGTATTAGTTTTCTTTAGGCTATCTTATAGGATAGGTTTCTAGTAGAGAGAGTTAATAATGTAGAGATTTAAGAGATTAGATTCTTTATTATAGAATATTTTATATAAAGATTTGTTTTAGTAATTAATTAAGGTAGTTATAATATTAATAAGAATAATAGTAATACTAATTATTTTAGTATATAGTATTAGTAAGAAGTATATATAGTATAGTAGTAAATAAGCTATATTACTTAGAGATTATATACTTTTTTTAAAAACTTTATTTTATTTAGAATTATATAGAGTTATTAGTTTAGGGTAGATTTTATTCTTTTATTATATAGTATCTATATTAATATTTTAGAATTCTAAATTATTATTATATTTTATAACTTTAACTTTATTACTATATTTATTCTTAATTTAGAGTCGCTATTCTTTAATAAGAAATAGTACATTAATCTTTAATAATATAAAGTAGATCTAACGAAATTAAGAATAATTATTTATAATAATAAGCTAGTATAGCTTTTACCCTTTTTTATTATTTATAGTAGTAGGGTTAGTAAAGAGACTACTAAGATCTATATATACTCTTTTAAGCTTTTAAGTTATTTAATTTTATATAGCTTTTAAGTAATTAAACTAGATTTTTATTACTTTATTATAAGTAGTATAGTTAGTAATATAAAAGTAAGTAAACTTAATTTAGCTCTTTAAAGTACGTTATAGATATATCTTATTTATATATCTAAGGCGTTAATACTAGAGTTTAGTAGATATTATATATTCTTTAAACGTAAAGATAGTATTTATTAGTAGTTATATTTAGTAAGTATAGAGTTATATTTACTATTTAAATATAAGGATAGTATTTAAAGAAAGCTATTAAAGAGTATAAAGTTATTAAGTAAAATAACTTACTACGCTAATAAGGGAACTATTATTATAAAGAATTTAAGCTTTAGAGTTCTTAAACTAGACTTTAACATTAGTTTTAAGATTATTAGAAGTTAGGAGGAGCTTCTTTAGTAAGATAATATTAAAAAATAAGCTAGGGATATAGGCTATGTTATTAAGAATAAATATTTTATAGACTTTATTATTATTTAAGTTAGTAATATAGGTAGAAATATAAGTAGTTTCTATTCCTTTAATATTTACGTTTCTACTAAGTCTTAATAGTTATTAATTATTACTATTATTAATAAAGCTTTTAGTAAAATAGCTTAGATTATTAGTAATATAGTATAAAGTACTAGAGTTTAGAACTTAACCTTTCCTAGCTTTTATAACGAAGACTAAGTTACTTTAGAATTTTTTATTTATATTAATAGTAAAAAAGGTAATTAGGTTAATAATATTAACTATAATTTAGACTTAGTTATATTTATAGTTATTATTACTAAAGTTGTTTTTAATATAATTAACTTAATCTTAGTTATAGAAATTATACTTATTAATATTAAGTTAATTTTATAAGGATTAATAAGAGCAGCTTTATACATTGTGAAAAAATTATTATGCATCGCAAATTGGACTACGTATCCGACGGTAAAACGGTTATTTTAGTTATTTTAAAGACATTAGATGCGCATTGGATGCATATTGGATAAAGTACTAAATAATTCTAGTTATTCTAGTTATTTTAAACTCATCGTAGTTATTTTAAATATATTGAAAATCTATCGTAGTTATTTAAAATCTATCGTAGTTATTTGAAATCCATCGTGGTTATTGGAGACATTGGAACCTGAATAGGCAACTTTAAGGTATAATTTTTATATTACTACTTAGAGCTCGTTAAGCTCTATCTAGATATAGTTTTATTATTTTTATATCTTAAGTGTTAATTGAGTTATAATTATTTAAACATAAATATATTTTTTATTTTTCGATTTCTATTAATAACTTTTTAAATATAATTGTTATAATAATAAAAAGTACACCATTAGATAGCCCTCGTTTAGATAAGTAAGTTATAATTTAAATTAGAGTTTATTATCTAGTCGTTACTAGTTGTAGCCAAAAAACGTTTTTTGGACTTTAATATTCCTTTTTTTATTTATTTCTAGAATCCTTGCTAACTCTTTGGTTTTTCTACCGTTTTAATTCTAGATTAAACTAAAGGTACTAAACCCTATATTTTAGCCTATAGTAAGGTCATTAGGCGCCTAGCTAGATTAGTTAATTAGTTATTGGACTTACGACTTTACTAAAATCCTTTTATCTATTTTATTAATCTTAAGGTTATCGTAGGTTATTGTAGTTATTTTAAAGTTATTTCTAACTCCTTAGATAAGGCACTACGTATAATAGTCATAGGTATTATTAGTACTATCAGATAACTCAAATTAATGATAATCTTTTCACGATGTAATTAAGAGAGATAGCTTTAGTAAGACTAACTTTATTATTATTAAGAATAGTATTATTAAGGGCGTTCTTAAGTTCTACCCTTAATTTAAATGCCTTAGTCTTTTTTAGCCTACTAGTTAATTAGGCGTTTAGTAGCTTCTTTAATATATTTATTAAGCTTCTCTTAAGACTTAAAGAAAGTTTTTTTAAGTTTAGTATTAGTTAAGTAATTAAAGTAGCTATTAGGTTTATTAAAGTTACTATATTGCGAATAGGAATAATTTAGATATAATTAGGTTTTAATACTAGAGTTAATAGTAGTAAGAGCTATATTATTATTCTTTTTTAATTCTTCTTTAGTATAGATAATAACTACTAGCTTATTAAATTCTATAAGGGGTTTATTAGTAGCTAGATCTTAGTATTTAGCGTTTTAGTATAGAGGAGTAATAATATTATCTATAATAGCTAGGATATTCTTAAGAAACTAGATATTTTAGAAATATTTAGGAATTTCTTAGCTTTTTTTAAGCTTATAAAACTTAGTCCTAATCTTAAGAATAGAGTTTTAAAGGGTAGTAGCGAATCTATTTAGTCGTTATATATAGTCTTAAAGTCTATTAAAGACTTTCTCAATATAAAAGAAGCTAGCTAACTTATATTAAATTAAGAGGATAGATAAAGCTTTAGACGTATTAAACTTATTAATAATTATTACTTTTATATTTAGTTTTATAGTAGTATAGAGAATTTTATAGGCTTTAGTATTATAATAGTACTAATATACTTAATTATTAAGAGTCTTAGTAAGAAGATATACTTTAGCTTTAGAGAAGAAGGTTTATAGTTTATTAGATTTTATTAAGTATTTAAACTATAGTCTTTAGAGTCTTTAGTTAGCTAAGCCTTAAAAACGCTTATAGTTAGTAGAGTAGATAGCTTTAAGGATATTGTTTAGTTTAGACTTTAACTTATTAGTAGATAGCTCTTTTAAGAAATTAGAGAGTATAATTAGGTTAAATAACATTTTAAATAGAGAGGTAGTAGTAGCTATAGTAGCAAGAGCTACTTTTTCTATAAAAGACTTTTTTATAATTCTATTTATTAGTAGGTTATATATTTTAGTAAGAGATTTACGAAAAGTTTCTATTTATAAGGTAATAACTTATTAAATAATTTATTAAGTAGTAGCGTCTAGTATTAAGGAGTTAGGGTTTATTAGTTATTAAGTTAGGGAAAAAAGAATAAAATACGTAAATTAACGAGTTAAACTAATAATCTAATCTAATCTAGATCTAATTTATCTAAGAGCCTATTTACTTTTCTACGTAGATTTTTGTAATCCGTATAGAATTATCTAAGCGCTTAGTACAATTATGTAATATTCTACTACAACCTAATAGATTTAAAGCTTCTAGTATAATTTACGCTAAGCCTAAATTAAGGATCCTACGCGGAAACGTTAAAAATATTATATTATAAGATCTAATTAGATCTTCTATTCTCTACTATATTCCTTCTTATCTTTAGGAATATTCTTTACCTCTACTACTATCTAATATTACGCGTCGTTATTTCCTCTCTAGATAGTATAAATATATAAGTATTAGTAGTAGTAAGTTAGATAGAATGCTTAATATCTTCTTTACTATTTATTACTAATCTTGATCCCTTGAGGTGCACGGACTACTTTCCGTTACAACTATAGGTGTTTATTTTTGCAGCGTAATAAAATTACGAGCAATACTACTAGAACTACCCCTAATAATCTAGCTTATAGGCTAGCTATAGTAAGCTGTTAAGTAGTCTAAGAAGGTATAGAACGGTAATAGAAAGAGCAATATCTTAATTATCTATTTAGTATTAAGTTTCGTTAGAGTTTGTAATATTTGTACACGTAATATTCTGCAAATTCTAGTAGTTTGGAGAACTAGAAAGTTTTCTGGCGCTGGATTACCTTATTAGGTTTAGTAGGTCACGTTTTTTTGCAATAGCCGCGCTTTTTAAAAATGCGCAAGATTCTTAGCAATTAGCTAATATTCTGCGCCATAAAAACCGAACACCCTACTAGAAACCAGATATTTTAGCGCTAAACGTGATGCCAACGTGATATTCTGCCAGCACCGCAAGAAAAAGTGAACAGGCCCTAAGCCACATCACACCCGTTGACCGGCGTTCTTAACTCAGCTGCGCTGAAAATCTCGACTCATTCTTTCATACTCATTATGGAAGACACCCGTTTTGAGTCGATTCTCAAGCAACTTCACTGTGCTAAGAAGACGAAGGTGCAGATATATGATAGTAGGGAACAAACGAACAAGGAAGACTGGTCTGATGATGCCGAGCTCCTGACAAGGCTGAGAGGTGTAGTGAGTTGCCTAATCGAGCCCGAATCCAACTATAGCACTCTGTAATATTTTGCGTAGTCCTCCTTGGTCAATAACGACTCAATCCATACCCAGCAAAATGCCTCCACGAGCCAAACACCACTGTTTGTGATGTAAGTAGCTCGGTCTCCGCTTTTAGTTTCCTAGCTAAGCTCTGCCTAACTGTTCGATTACTAGCTCTACCACTGGCGTGGGAGATCCTGATGGCATAAAAAATCCTTTGAATACATCGAGATCATCACTACAAGCTATTATAGACACTTGCAACCTGCCCCGCGAGCTTGTACAGGTTCTAGCGATGCGATTGCCCCATGTATCGCATCACTTTCAATATGAACCGGGAAGCTTGGAAGCAAGCGCTATTAGTACGTGTCGTATCTAGAGCTCTAAATCAGTATGTTAATCATCTACATAGCTATCTTAGCTCGATTACCAAGGAACAGCATTCATATCACCGTTGCTCTTCGAGTGAGACTCCTGGACAATGCATGTGTCTGTTTGTTGATTACGAAGTCACCTCAGGATTCAGCAGAGCTAATGAAACTGTGCATCCGACGACAACATCAGCTTGCAAAATACCCGTTTCTGTTGCTGTCGTTCGTCCTAGAGTATCGATTGGCTTCGTACGAATCGTGGCTCGACCGTCTTTGGAGCCGAGTGGACAAGCTAGAGGTTAGCACTGGTATGACAGCATGGCCAAGAGCAGAAGATTTGGAGCCAAACACCCAAGATTATGGACCGATGCTCCAGGAGCTACATGCCGTCAATGTTGAGCTACTGGTTGCGGAGACAACGATGAAGTTCGGTCGAACCTTTGTCGATTTTTGTAGAAAGACATTGGAGATCACCAACGAGAGTCGAAAGCGGGTCGGCTTACCAGAAATGCCATCCTCTGAGCGGCAGAAAATTGAAGTAGCTATTGCGTTCAACGCAAGATTGGCTCAGTTCAGAGATGATAAATTTCGTGAACTGTTGAACAGAGTTCAATCTCAAATCAACGTGGTGTGTTCCTAGAACCTGAATGATGTAGTTGGTTTGACGCTTAATACCTCCAGACCTTCAGTCTTGTCACTCAGCAAGACAGCCGAACGAACACACGAATTGCCGAGTCTGCTGCCAGGGACAATCAAACTATGAAGACAATTACCGTCATTACCTTATTATTTCTGCCCTCAACACTACTAGCAGTGAGTATTCAACCTTGATACAAATGCATAATGTGCTCATCTAGGGTAGACCATTTGGAGTAGTGGAATTTTCAAGATGGAACCGGAAAGAAGCTGGAAGATTTTTGTTGGGACGTCTGTTGCACTTACAGCTGTTGTATTTGTTGTTTGGATAACGTATCGAGCTTATGTAGCAGGACGACTTCGGCATTCACTAAAGTTCTAAAGTTTATGATATATGTCTAGCATCGACATAGAGTCTTTTCCTAATTTCCAGAATCGTTTTCTAATGTGTAATAATTTTAAATTAGTCATTTCGTGGCTTTCATATAAAGGATTTGACAAAGTGATTGTGCAGTTAGATGTAGCTGATCTAGAGGACGTAATTTGGTACTAGATCTCTTGGATCCCTAAGCAGGATGTGTTCACGATCTCTTGACAATAGGCGCCATCTTAGGTAGCAGTGGCAATATGATGGTGCAGGTTGTTGCAGTGAGAGGGCCCTCGATAAGGAGAGATGGGACCGCCTTTAGTTGATGGACCACGTGTTGAAAGATCGGAGGAGCAGCGGCTTTAAAACTGGTGGCTAAGACTAGCTGCAAGGGAGTCTTGCTCAAAGCTAGGATAAAAAGGCTATATAGATTAACTAATATGTATAGAGCGCCTATCTAATATACTACGTCTATACGCAAAGTTTAGTAGATATACTAAGCTTAGCTAATATAAGCTATTATAGAAAGGAATAATAAGTAATAGTAAATACTAAATAAGAAGTATTAACTAAGATATATAATAAGAAATATTATTATTCTACTTCTTATAAATAAATTATTAATATTTATTTACTAGTTATAAACTAATCTTAAACTTAATTTATTAAAAGCGCTATAGAGTAGCCTATAATATAACTAAGTACTTATATTAAGTTTCTAATTAAGCTAAGAGACAAGTAGTTTAGTACTTTATTGCCTAAAAATCCTTAGTCTTAAAACTATAAAAGGCTAGCTTAAAATAACTAGCTTAATCTATTAGTAAGTTATCTACTTTACTACTAGTATTTTACTAGTTTATAATTAGTATTTAAGTTATAATAAACTAATTCTTATATAGACTATACTTATTAAGCTAATTCTTATAGTAGATAACTTAATTATAATATATATAACTTAGGAACCTATTTTATACTATTTATTTATTTATCTAAATAGTTATATATATATTTATAATATAAGAGAAAAATAGTAAATTCTAAAGTTTATTATAGATAATATATATATACTATATTAATTATATATTAAAACTAATTCTAAAATAATTTTATCTTTTTACTTTATTTAAGAAGTAAAACTAGTTAAATAGTAGTAATATAACTTTCTTATAAAGTAATTAGTTAGTATTATTTTATAATAGGACTTAGAACTTAGTAGTTTTACTATAGCTTTAGTTGCTCTTAGTAATTAATCTTTAGTTATAACTACTTTAGTAAGTAGTTAAACTACTTTTAGAAGATAGTAGAGCATTATAGCTTACTAAGGTAAATTAATGCTTACTATTATAAGGTAAATAAATAGTAATAATGCTACTATTTATTAATAGTATTGTTATAGAGGTTTATTTAGTAGAAAGAGAATAAAGCTATAAGGAGAGTAGTAGTAAGTATACTTTAGGCTTATAATTTGTTAGAAGGTGATCTAAAAGGGACAAAGCTTTTGGGTAGTAGAAGATAATATTAAAATGGATAAGTTCTTAATTTAAGGGTGTAGGAAGTATCTACTACTTATACAATTTGTGCTGAGTCAGTATTCCTTTGATGTTGAATAATATCTTCCAACACTTTCTTGAAAACTAACACCACTAAGCTTCCGTTTACATTCAATTCCTGTCGAATCTCATCAAACACTTCTTCTCTCCGGTAACTCACGTGTTGGTAACAATCTCCAGCTAAATCGTGCGGTTTATGGCTCACTAGGGTCCTCCTCGTGGAAGACTGCGGTAGAGGCAACATACAGGGCGTTTGCGCTTAAGCGGTCGAAGCGTTATCAACATTACTAAAGCTCGCAGAGATGGCTCCAAACGGTGTTGACGCATCAGCCCAGCAACAGGAGAGCTATGCATGTGCCTTTTGTCGACGTCGGAAGCGGAGCTGTGACAAGAGAAAACCTCAGTGCTCTGCCTGCTCATCTCGCAATCTCGAATGCGACTATTCTAAGTAAAGCACTCACATCCTCAAGGATTCGCCATGAACTCATCAAACACACAGACCCCCTGCTCCCAGTGAATCCGACTTACAGCAAGCTAGAGAATGGAGCTATACGCGGCCGCTTCTTACACCAGCGGACAGCGAGCAATCTTTTCCTGCAGCATACTTTATGGACTACCGTGTATTCAAACACAGCCACATGCAGCTACCAAAGAACAGCTGGACTGCCTCACCGGTGCTTCTTGACTTCATTGGCGATCCGGTTTCACTGGCACTGGAATACTGGGAGAAAGTCCACTGGTGGCTACCCATCATATCCAAAAAGCGGTTCCATGCACATGCTTTGAACCCTCTGGTCCCACGCGGTGTAGATACAGTACTGCTATTATCCGCGATGAAACTCATCTTATGGCATCCCGATCCAATTACACGCCCAGACGCCGAGTATATGGCCATCCGCCATGCCTTTGTTGAGGCTGAGAGTGCAGGAGTATTAACACTTCAGTTGCTTCAAGCGAAGATACTCATTACCGTTTACGAATTTGGACATGCCATTTATCCTGCTGCTTACTTATCGGTCGGCTCATGTGCCCGCTACGGCGCAGCTCTTGGAGTGAATCTGTGCTTGGAATCTACAGACCTAGCTATTTCTCCTGAAGCTGCTCTGGAGGTGGAAGAGAAGAAAAGGGCTTGGTGGGCTGTACTGCTGCTAGATCGGTTTGTATTTGTAACTCAATCTCTGGGTGTTGAAGGCTCACAGAAACAGCACCATGCAGCTAGGCAATCCTACGCAAATGCTCTGCACAGAGGAGCCGGCATCCGCCAGCTATCTACCCGTGGACGACGCATCGTATGAGGCTGGGGTATGACAACACCCTCGTCTTAAATTAAGTCTACTGACTTGATGCCCAGATTATCACCAGCGAACCATTTCGAGCGTCGTCTCCGGCATCGATTGAGATGGGTATGCTTGCGAGAATGTGTCAAGCGACATATCTGCTCGGTCGTGTATTAAGATTTCAAGCAAGAAACAATGAGCACGAAGACGATGAGATGCGGCAGTCAGAGAAAGTGCAGCTTGATAGGACACTACGCTCTCTCTTGAATTTATTATATGTGGAGGGATCAGTCAAGCGACTCCCTGTTTGTGCACAGTCGAGTATCTGCTATAGGTACGTCCCACGATCTTCTCCCTCGCGATCATGTGGCTGAGAAAATGTGCTAGTGCCCTCATTGCTTTGCACGATCCAGATGCCAAACGAGCAGACTCAGAATATTTCGACTTGACCATGGAATTTCTCAAACCAGTCGTCAATGAGATGACCTGGGCTTCGGGCGTATGGTTCAACGATCGTCTTGTCAGTATAGCTGATGCTTCACCGTTTCTACTCTTCTGGGCCTATCAAGCTATCACGATATATCGTCGCCTAGAGGGGCAATACGGCTACGAGGCTCAGCAACATATGTTGCTGATGAATGAGAAGCTCAGAGTCATGTCATTAAGATGGAAAGCTGGAGGTAAGCATTGAAATCTGTAGCAAGGTCATTTTCTCACCACCAACAGAGGCATATTTGCAAATATTGAAAGCGCGAGAGATCACAATGATGTAATGAATGAAAGTAGCACGATGATCAAAGAAGTTTCATGCTATCTACGAATGCACTACTTTTTGGGCTCTCCCAAGGTTGCAATAAATTCATCCGTAGTCATGACTCGAGATGCGAAGAGTGGCCAAATCATTTCCGTAGCAGCTTTCTTCATTTCAGTGCTGAACGCGGCTGTGGCATCGGACCTGGAAATTCTGTCAGTATCGCTATTCTTGGGCGGCGAGTTTCCCATGCTTACAACAAGGTAGTCTTGTATCCACTGGAGAAAAGTTAGCGAAATACTCCGAAGATTAGATCAGTGAAGCATTGTTGTAACTCACAGATCATATGCATATCGGGCTGACGATTCAACGCAGTGGTTGGTAGTCAATCCAGCCAGCACTACCTTTGTGATCTCCCTCTGGCGGAGCTGATAGTTCAGATCTGTGTTCTGGAACGAGCTATTACACCCAGGTTAGCACCTCTCTAGTCACTGAACGCCTGAAAGATGTTTACGTACCTGCTTGACCAATGTTTGCTGACAACGACATCTCCATTCTCCAGATCTGGCTCCATGCCCTTGAAGATCGTGCCTCCAAAGCCACCCTCTTCGAACACGTTGTTCTCTTTCTGGCTTGAGTGGACGGCCATCATGTGTTTCCAGCCGTCAAAGTTGCCAGCTCTGGAAGGCTGATGCAACCCATAGTATATAGGAATCTTGTGAGCGCGTGCGGCAGCGATGAGATCGAAGATATGTGCGATTGTGTTTGAGTCTTTGATCGATTCTTCGAGTCGAGGGTACATCTTTCCTTCTTCGTGGAGAAAGTCATTGTAGGGATCGATGAGTAGTATGGCCGTTTTGGAGAGATCGGATGTCATCTTGGGCTTTGAATATGGGAATGAAGATTTTCAAGTTATATTTGGAGACAATTCTCTGGTTGTATGTAGAATGTATTTGATTCAAGAAACAAACATTGCCAACTATATATATTATGGACTTTACGACGTGCTGACTTGTATATCTATAACACACATGAACTTTCGACTTGTTTTGGGCACTTGAATCATCCATTGGCAAGTAATACATTAGCGGCGGATGCAGTGGAGCAAGGCGGGCGCAGTGGACCGAGGCGGCCGCCAAACAACTTTCTATATTACTCGAATATAACTGATATGCTGCTAGGATGTTTCAAATCTTGAATGGGCCTGCCGCCTCAGGAATCTGAAGGCTACCATCACTCGTGTTGCAGATTATATGACCACGATGGCAAATCATAAGCAGATAGAAGGTGATGGAGTGCTTATAGCTCGTGAAATAAGCCTTACGCATAAACTGAATTTGACGCTAACAATAGGACCAAGACATGAGGTGAATGTTTATTGATGTCAGAGTCTTAGGTAGAACATTTTCTACAGATTTATGGAAAAGGGGTGGAGGAAACCGGCCGCCGCTAGTCAGGCAATCCCATGGTCACTGCAGCTTTCCATCCTTATGGCTGATATTTTCATGATTTGAAAAGACGCAGCAGATTCTAGTCGCTTTCAAGTCGGCTAGGATAGTGATAGCTTACGATTTTCAGGGCGAACTGAATATTCATCACGATCCTTTCTAGTTGACACTCTTTGCCTTGGAGCCCTCAGGAACTCCGAGTATTCATTTTCACAAAGATATCGTCAAAGATGTCGTTTAAGCTACCATTCGGGATGCAACGCCCATTACTACGAGTTGGCTTGAGTTGGCCAGTGTTTCTACTAATGATAAAGGGCGCCCTTCCACCAACAATGGCTATTGCTATGTATAGGAACCCAGCAGTCGCTACTGTCTACGGAAACTTTGGCTTCCTCATCGCACTTGCCAGTATACTCTCACTTCATCTTCAACCAAGAGCTCGCTTTCAGCAGAATATAGTCACAGCTGTGGTAAGTGGGCATTAGTCTAGTGAGATTAAGGCACAAAGGCTGACTTCAATGAAAAGTTCTTGACATGCCTGGCAGCAGCAGTCGCTCTGCTTTCTCATTTCGCCGGACTTCAAGCTCGGAAGCATACGAAGCCTTCTGGAGCGGCGCCCGGAGCTTATAACTCATCAGCATCTGTTGTCAATGCCATTTTTCTTTGCCTTATCGTTTGGACTGTCAGTGCTCTGAGATCAGCATACCCGCAGCTCACGATTCCTCTCCTGATAAGCACAATTTTTTCGATAGTTGCAATATCGAATGGCCCAGAACTGATGTTAGGGCACAACAGCCTGATCTTATGCAAACAACTGCTATACTGTTATCTTACTGGTTTCGGCATTTCGACAGTTGTGTCCCTGGCGATATTCCCAAGGACCTCTCGCTCAGTCTTCATCGAGAGCTCCCACCAATTCGCAGTTTTATGCCGAGATCTTCTCCAGAAAGAGCAAGATTTGCTTCGGTCTTCAGGTGAAAGCGCAAAATCTACAAAAGAAGACAATTCCGAGCGCAATGTTCGAGGAGGTGCTGTGAAATCATTGGCCATGAGAATGATCAGTTCAATGTCCAGCTTAAGAGACGAACTACACTTTGCAAGTCAAGAGATTGCTATTGGCAGGCATGACTATGCCGATCTGGAAAATCTACTTCATCGCCTAGAGAGCCTGATGGTCCCGATTCTTGGACTTTCCAAAATGTCTGACTTCACTCTCGTTTCTGAGCCATTCAGTGAGCGATTAACTTCCCCGGCTGGGCTTACAGATGCCACGGTGCTCGTCTTCAAGAATGCAATAAAACATTTGGACAGCGCATTGCAGCTCGTCCGCTCCTTACCGAACGCTAATGGTCTATTCTCTCCTTCTGGCATCATCATTCCTGGAAACGATGAAAACAAAGACTACGATGAAAAGCTAGAGCATATTCTAGTACACCTGAACGCTGAGATGGCATCGAAAATAAACAGGAAGAATGATGAGCTCCCTGAAGACAACATCGCTACCCTGGATCCTGTGATATTGAAAGCGGTAGAAGAAAATCTTTACGTTATCCGCCTGCTAAAGTCGGCCTCAGTAGCTTCTGATGAACTTTTGCAATTTAGCAGAGCATTACTTCTGAAAAGTACTACTGAAGGATGGCATTTCATGTATCCGCGATTTGCCCATATGCCCATTTTCAGAATTTTCCTAAGCCGTCACCAGATCTACGAAAGAGAACTATTAAACCCCGAACACCTTGCGCCGCGAAATAAACTCGAAAGATTGGGCAATAGGCTTCGCAAAGTGCTCTCTATGCTAGGCTCTGACTCCTCGAAATTTGGCCTACGAGTGCTAGCGGCTACGATGAGCATTGGCATCATGGCGTTTTTGGAATCTACACAGCACTTCTTCGTCAGGTATCGTGTGCTCTGGGCTGTGGTCATGACCCCGATTTCCATGAGTCCAACGGCGGGCACAGCTATCTACGGTTTCATTGGAAGGGCAGCAGGTGTTACTGCTGCAATGCTGTTGGCTTATGTCAATTGGTATATCGTTGATGGAAAGACTGCTGGAGTCGTAGTGATGTTTTTCTTTTCCATGATGCTGTATTACTTCTTGTTGCTGAAATATCCTCGTTTCATTGTCTTGTTCATCTTGGCTGCTGCAAATCACGTCCTGATCATTGGTAAGTAATATGTCAATTGACAGTGAACTATGAAATACTTACATATCCCAGGCTATGAGCTTCAGCTATCGGTCAAAGTTCCAACACCAATCGTATCTCCTCAGCGATACTTTCCTGTGTATACCTTAGCTCCTTACCGTCTGCTTTGCGTCCTTGCAGGGTTGTTCGTCGCTTTTATCTTCACTATATTTCCTGTCCAAATATCAGAACACAAAATCCTGCGCAAGGACGTGGGAACTGCCCTTGCATTACTCACTACTTACTCCAGCTCCGTTTCTGCAAGTCTGGATCAACGAATTAGAGGCTTAGAAGGAGATATCAGTCAAGCATCTAGTCCCGGGAGAATACTGAAAGCGACGAGGAATGAAATCTTGTTCAAAGAGCTTGCTCTGTTGAGTAAAATGCGACAGATCTCAGCCATGATTCCTTGGGAGATTGAATTAGGAGGGCGCTTTCCCAAGAGCTCTTATGATCAACTTGTGGATGCAATTCAAAGGTGAGAATCCAAATCACCCTAAGGAAACGTATGATTTCTGACAATGCTGCAGTTCGATAGCATCTCTCAGCGTGATTGCCTACGTCTCTCAAACATTTCCCAATTTCGAGCATCTCCCGTCCAATGAGTTCGTCCGAGATCATTATACTTCGTCACTGCTCCATCCCACTTCGAACAAAATGGCAACGACGCTTTCGCTCTTAGCTTTGTCGCTATCAACGGGCACCCAGTTGACTCCAGGCTTTCCAAGTCCTTTCAAGACACGTCGACAGCGATTTCTTGTTCAGGGAGTCGACAAACTACGCGCACAAATATTGGCTGACCCTAACTTTGAAGCATTTCTTGTCGTTGATGTTGCTAGTGCCCAGCTACTTCATTCGTTGGAACTTTTGGTCGAAACTACGAGAGAGCTTGTCGGCACGATGAACTTCAGCGAGGAGGAAAGTTTGGGCACTACTAATCAAGCCTTGGTGGATTCAGTGTGAACAAAGCAACTCAAGGCGATGAGAGGATCCATTCTGTTGTGTTTGAACCAAACTCAGTAGAATAAAAAATGAGGTTAGTTTCACCAGGCTGTGAGAACCCGATGGGTTTTATTGATAATATAATTCGTATATGACGCATTTCAAATGGGCCAATGGGTTAAGAATCAAACCAGCATCTTGCACACCAAAACATAGAAGTAGGTAATTCGCATTAGGAGTTGAGAAGCTATTGTCACTTATCTCACTGTATTAAGCAATTGTATCTGTCGCATTGCTCGGATTCAGCCGATTGATTGATCTCTGTAAGATTAGTGTTGAGACTGCAGTGTTATTGGTTCATATTGCAGAGCCTCAGGGGTGTATATATTGACTTGAATCCTACTGAGTGCCATGAAACCAATGTCAGTCCTATTTAGGTTCGGAATGATAACTTTCACGTTGAATTAAATAGTAAGACCATATTTTCCCTGCTAGTTAGTATCGTAGAAGTAAGAAAGAGCAGCTTCGTCAATTAGAATCTTGAGAATCCGATCGCTTTCCTCGCATACTGAGTCTTATAGTATTGAGGCAAGTCGCTTGGAAGTTGAAGGTCAGCCTTAAGCGATAGGAATAATGTAATCGTACGTACAACTCATCGCCTCCATAAAGCCCCTGTACTGTCTGCTTGCTTAGAGATAAAGTCATATTATGGGAACAAATTTAATTAAGTTCTCGAAGATTTCAGGCTAACTCGAAAGATATGATGTGCTAACGTGCGCGTATAAAGTCCAAGCACACTCTCCAAAAGTTCTTTTAGTATCATCCTCAAGCTTCTTCTTCTCTTTCTTCATCAGCATAATAAAAATGCTCCAAAACTTGTACACCATGGCAGTGGTGGGAGCAACATTGGTTGCCGGTCATGGCTATGTCAAGAGCATTGATATTGATGGGACCACGTATGTGCTGATATGTTTTTCTAACCCAAATGAGATCTAACACCAATACAGATATCCTGGGTATGTCCCGTTCAACGATTCAGAACATAGATTCTGGTGTCTTGCTTACAAAAAGTTACAGATATATGCCCATGGTCGATAAGATCTTTGAGCCATCTGGGCTAAAGCGTGTTGTTTGGGTGAGAATATCTTCGTCGGCAGAATGACTCGAGCTCACATGTCAAAGGGAGCTCCAGAACAGAATACTTTTGGTGTTGGACCGGTTGTTGATGTAAAGATCTGTCTTCTTGACTCTTCGCGAACCCTTGAGTTGACAAAATTGTAGGTAGCATCACCAGATCTTGCTTGTCGAGCTGGAGCGGTCCCAGGGGCTTTGACAGCACAAGCCAGAGCAGGCAGCAAATTGGTATTTCAATGGTAAGAAAAGCCATGGATGAGAAGTGATCCTAACAGGTATATTGACTTTCATATAGGAGTGACTGGTTCAGAAGTCATAAAGGCCCTATCCTGACGGTTCGTGCAAACCAAATATCACTATAGTATCATTTCCTGACTTGGACGTCCAGTACATGGCTCGTTTCGACAGTCCCAAGAAGCCCCAGGACCTTGAGTTCTTCAAGATCGACCAGAGTGGCTATGACCAGCAAACCCACACCTGGGCAACAGATTTACTCATCAAGCAGAACAACACCTGGTCTCTAACCATTCCAAGTGATATCAAGCCTGGTAAATACGTCGTACGCCACGAGCTTATCGCTTTGCAATTCGCCAGCGCAGGGAACCCTCTGGGCGCTGGGACTACTACTACAGGCGCGCAGCTCTATCCCATCTGTGTTAATGTTGAGGTCACTGGCACAGGAACCACGACTCCAGCGGGTGTCAGATTTCCAGGTGCCTACAGTCCAAAGGACCCTGGCATTCTATATGACCTCTACTATGGTATGACTTACTTCCACCTCAGGTATTGACATCGGGCTAACAGCTTATTAGGTGCAAATACCTACCCGCTCCCCGGCCCATCAGTCTATCAAGGCAAACACGATCCTCCAGTGGGTCCCGTGCCTGTCGTAAAGAACGTAGGCGAAGTGACTACCACATCTGACGAAGTATATGCTCAGGCAGTCAGCATTGCAGACAAGGAGTTCAAGACCATACAATCCACTGTCGATAAAGCGCTTCCAGGAGGCGGCGGATGTCATTGGGACGTGGATGCTAACGGAAAGGAGATTGCGGGAACCAACAAATGTACGAATCCGAATGAAGGCTTGCCGCTGGATATGCTCGATGCCCCAATTGTAACTGGAAATTATCCAGGTGGAGCAGCATACAAGGGCGACAAGACCAACAATCTCGGTGTAGGAACTAGCCAAATCAACGGTATTTTCGGGAAGGCGGCCAGTATCAAGGGACGTCGAATGGCTTGGTGATTCTATCTCGAGATGCTGCGTTGAGAAGACCAGCGCTTGTGCGCTGCTTCCAGTGTGATCAATTTTTTGAGTTTCGTTACATTTCTCGGGTAGTGAGGTACCATGATTTCGGATCAATGCACTTACTAGTTCTAGTTCCTGTTGAAAATGACTTCTTGAGCACTATATTAGATTTCAGTCCTTAAAAGATATTACGGCTGTACTACTCAGTTTAGTGCGTTGTTGTCATGATCTTCATTTTGTTCGTGAATCATAAGAGCGAAGCAAGAGGGCTAACCAACTTCCTCAGTACCAATACTTGCTCCAAACCGCCCGCTCCTCGGGCGTTCCATCGAACGCGAATGATATCTGTATTATTTCCGAAAAGCCTTCCCCGAGCTTTGGCTCCTGATATCGTGAGGCAAATGAATTGAAAGCTAGGCCTGGAAGAATGGCTCTCGCTTCTGGATTCAGTTCAGAAAGCCCAGAAAGCGCTCTAACACTATCATTGTGTCTCGCAAGGTCTTTAGAGGCTGTGAAGTGAGCACAGCGTATGGGAACCCCGTGCTTCACACCTAAAGCTATCCAGGCTTTTCGACCATCTCGATCTGGATTGGTGCTGTCAATAGCAACCGACTTTCCGCTCAAGAGAGATTCGCCAGCGACTTTAAAACATTTTTCTCTAGATTTCAGAAGATCCTGATTGACTCTCTCATAGCCTGAAGGCTGTAGATATTTGCGAAAGAATGTGGACTTTCCAGCGCCTGGAAAACCAACGAATAAGATAATCTCTTTGGAAGCTGATGGTTGAAATTGAATTGAGATTACAGCAGCCTCGTCTGAGCCATCCACAAATGAAGTTGGTTCAATGGTCCGAACAAACTCTCGAGAAGCCTCGCCGAGAAAGTATTCTTCTGGCGTTTCGAAGCGCATACCAATATTCGCGGCAAAATTGCGATCTGAGCATGAAAAGTCGGCCTTGACCACCTTTCCATTAAAGGTGCCAGCAGGTCGACCTCCAGCATCGCCAACGAATATGGATTTCTCCCAATCGATGTCGTCTTTTGTGAGATTGTGATCGCGAAGGAACTCATCCCAGATCCCGGTGGATGGTTTTCTGAACTTGTCTCTCTCCGTGGCAGCGTATAGACTTATAGGAAGATTCAAGGCATTGAAAACGGCACCGGCTTTCTGCTTGAATTGCGAAAATCGGTCATTCTTGACAATCTTAGGCGCATTTTTCGGCGGTCGAAGAGATATGCCGTTTTGATTGCTGATAATCACTATCGTATAGCCATCATCATGGAGCGTTTTCAGTTTTGAGGGAACTGTGCCATGCCACCAGCACCAGTCGTTTGCGTCTTTCGCGAATTTGAGCTTCGAGGCAGTGCTGATTAAAGTTGAATCGAAGTCGAAGATTGCTATCTTTCGCTTGGTCGGTGTTTCACTCGTTTCGCCAGTTCCTGCTTCTGAAGCAATATATTTGCCTATTATGAGACTCGAATCGACTGTTCTCCAAGATAGCTTTTCGGCTTTGGCTACTTTTTGTGATGCAGGTTGAAAGAAGTTTGAGACGGCTTGTTCTACAATAAAGATGAGCTTCCAGACTGGCTTAGTTCTCCTCATTCCTTACTGGTAGTTGTAGAGATCTGTTTCGCAGCGCGCTTTGAAGGTGGAGGGGAGACTTCGCCGCGGCCGGTATCGTTCGCGCGTTTCTTCGATATAGAGCTCATGTCAGAGCGGTGAGGCAGGAGGTGAAAGATGTTTGGTCGTCGGAGTTTATTTGATGAAGGCGAGGCCAGACGGGCAGTTCTCTGGGCTCCGATGAGCATCGATTGATGGTTCTGTGGTCTTGTAAAAAGTGAGGTTCAAACTAACTGGCGGAAAGAACGCGCGAGGTCGCGACGCGCTTCCGTTGAGCCTTTGAGGTGCAGGGCTCGGCTTCTTCTCACTTGAACACTTCAATCCTTCTCTTTACAATCCAAGCAATTCACTACTACGGTCCCTTAATTGTTACTTGAAAGACAAGAGCGATAACACTTTCTTCGTAATTCACCATCTTCTTAATAGACTACTCACTGTATGATCTACTATTTGTGTTGATTTGCAACGCCACCGACCCCAATTCGTGTACAAAATGGCCCCATCCACCCCGCCAAAATAAGGCTGACGATTACTTGTAATCGCAAGATTTCTATGGTCAAATGCATTCCGAGCCCCCAAAATCCCCAGATCTCTGCACGTTGCTGGCTGCCAGCCTGCTTTGCCACTCGCTATTAAGCTCGTTGGCTGGCAGTTGACAGCCCAATGGACGAGACAGATCGAAGGATCTCACATTGATCAGAAAGAAGGCGCATATGTTGACGTCGGCACAAAAACCTTAACTGAACGACATCAGTCTGATCAGAGATTTGTTGTAATCATCGCTGATAGTATTATATTCATTATATGCAAGGCATTGTGCCAGACTCCATGTCGCCAAAGTTCCATAAAAAGCCGCCTTTGCGCCATCCAGCGTTCATGTAGACTAAAGGGACTTCCTGTTATTGGATATATCGCGGTCCATTTATTTCATTCGAATCTGGACACTTCTACTCGAGCGTATCCAAGACAGATCCCACCTGCCCAGGAACCACCATTCTTAAAGCTGGCCATATAGTCTGCATCACACGGAAGCCAACTGGCAGAGGGCCTTTGGGAGGTCCCAATAGCTCCATGGGGTGGCCCTCTCCTTCAGGGGATGGCACATGCCGTGTAGAAAGATGTGGGATCGTCGGCGAGTAGTACATGGTAAGGTATAGGCCCGATTTGGCTTTGGCTGAGAACGACAGGTATTGGTGAGTTCCTGGAGAGTATGGCATCTCGCTTTCCATGCTATTACTTGGTTAGTACAATATACTTCTTCTCGCTCAAGAGACTTACAAGATTTCTGAAACGTCATTACTGTATGATTTAGCCCGATCGTTCCATCCCTGCTTGCTGAAGAATGCACTGAGCGCATCGGTGAGTTGCTGATCTGTCTTTGCGTAGTGCCACATTGGGAAGTAGATCTTGGTTGTTGGAAGAGCCTCGCCAGTCTTGAATTCGAAGCCTGTGACAAAGCCACTGCGTGGGTGCATGATATTTGGCAACTCCATATCCTCAAATCCAGTTTCGGGTAGGTTGAAGAGCAGTTTCCAGACATCTGCGAGTGCGTCCAGACTTTTCAGAATTGCAGCGTCCTTGATACGTCCTCCCATTGTGTAGATATCCTTAATCTTGTTGAATGTGTTGTTGAAGGAGTTGACGTAGATCTTGGCGCGAGCTCGCTTCTTGTCTACATTGTCGATAGCAAGCATTTCGATTTGCCCGTGTGTAAGTGGCCCACCACTATTCAAGTATTCCTCGAAAGCGTCCAGACTTGGGTTCATGTCGATACCATCTCCGTTCAAGCCGCGCACAGTTTGAATGACGAGATCTCCCTGGTTCACTGCTAGGAGTCTGGCTTGCATATGAGGGAAGAAATATGCCTTTGACTCGATCTTGTCCTTGAGCAAATCGAAAGCCACAAAACAAGTGGGTGGTTTTGGCCCTTGTGGAGGACCTTGTGCGAGAAGCATCATGTTGATGACATCTTTGGGGACATAAAGTTGCTTGACGCAGTGATAGAACCAGTCATCTTGAATGTCTGGCATGGTTGTCTTGAGCTTCCGCATCAAGTCAATAGCAGCGAGTTGGTTGAAAACGTCTTCCCGTGATCCCACGTTCCGGCCAATGGGTTCAACTGTAAATCGAACAGTGCTCTTGTTTCCTTGTAGATTCCAGCTTGGTTGAAATGGCGATGCGCCAGGGGTCACTTGGGCTCGCCATTTTCGTGGTTTGCCCTGCTCTGGTCGCTCACCCAAGGATGGCAGTATAAATCTGTGATACCAACTTAGGTACGTAAACTGTTGCTCGGTTGTGTATTCCGCCTTGACCAGAAACTTTCCCAGTACGGGTGCTGTGCACTTCCACCAAAACTCCTCATCCGCATTGTTGAAGCCGAGAATGGAGCCGAGGGTCTCCCATGGCTTTGACACTGGGACGATTGGGTGTCCGTTAGACATGATGAGGGTAAGAATAAATGTATGGTGGAGGAACAATATCTCATGAGAAAAGGGACGCAACACTGAACAGCTCCAGCATCGCGGGATTACGTCCCCCTAGCCATTCTTATCCAGCAACGCCAGGTTGAGCTGACTGATAACAACAGCCCAAAAGCCGCCAAAGTTTGGCGCCAATTGCTCCCAGTAACATGGTCTAGATTCGGTCTCACCGTGTGGAAGACCCTCAAGAAGACCCTTAAAATCCTGGTTGGCTTTGAGAATGTTCTGAAGTGCAGCAGTGGGAGGATGGCGTCGTGCCAAAGCCCAAAGGGTAATGGTGTTTAAACTCCTTCGGTCAAGGTACGATCAAAGCTTGAATCGACTCGTGGATTCGAACGTCGGCCACGCTACTGCTTGTGAAAACGAAAGCCAAGACAGCAAACAGGAACGGTGATCCAAATAAAAGTAAGGCTAAAAGGAGATATTTGGGCGGCGTACCAGCATTTACCGTTCTCGTGGCTTGACTTGGCCTCCCTAAAGGCTGAAGAAAGCTCCGCATGTCTGTGGTCCGTGAGAACGTCTCTGGCAGGGCTGTTTTTTTAGCAAAAGAGTCGAAAGACCCATCTTTTTCACGGTGAATTCCGCAAGTCATGCATTATCGATAACTCGATATGACATTGCTCGAGAATGAAGCAAAAAATCTCATTGAACATTACAAGCACATCAGAAGTTTTCGCTATGGCTACGAGTACTGTTGGTCCCCTCCCAAGGTTCTTTTCGGGGTAAGTGAGCCTATGTCAGTACGAAGTATGTAAGATAGCAAACACATCGTCTTGCAGAGTGCGCTCTAAGGCGATAGAGTAAGAAAGCATGCTAGAGATAGCGATTTAAACTCTATTTTGCCAACAAGTATGTTGAAGCTGAGTGAGTGAGTAGAAACGCCGGTAGCACTGCAGTCTTGGAGTCTTGGTATTTTCTATCTCGCCCCTTTTCCCTGTGCCTCGTTTCGACTCTCGAGGATTACTAGCGTTTTATGAGCTGTAGCTAATTCCGGAGCTACTTGCAGAGTACCATTTTACCACGCTTATAAACAGATTACTCGAACATGATTGGCTACGATTTGCTCAAGTAGATTTTTTTCAGAGAATCGGATATGTCAACGTAAAGGTACACACTTTGTCGCTAGGTTTACAGTACAGCTTACGGAGTCCAGGCTGTGTACACGAGGGCCCACGAGCTAATCCAAAGCATAAATGTTCCAGTTAACCACTAGTATTCTCTGCCAAGAGCTTAGAAGAGGTTGGCATGTTACACCATCTCCCGACATTACTTGAGAAAAGATCTCGAAGGACCCGGATCATGCATAGTTCCAGCTTACACCGTCAAGTACCTGATTAACTCATATGAGGCTTGAGCTATGGATCACGCATCACGATCTCGCCAATCTTTTCACCACGAGCAGGGGAAGATATAGTTCGTGACGTCTAGACTTGGATCATTATACAGTATCTAGATTGGTTCTGGAATGGTATAAACGGTGCTCAGCAACGAACTGAGCAATATTTTTGTTGTTCTAGGAATCCAGGGGCGTGGTTCTGCGGCCTGCCCAGCCTTATACGGTAAGCCCAGCTAGCCTCATTAGTGCCTGCCAAGTGGACATCTCAGCCTGATGAGATGCAAGCTACGTGTGGGTAGCCACATGGCGGCTAGGATCGTTATTGCCCACCTAGTAAGATCCTCAGCCTGATAAGGTGCAAGTTGCACTGGCTCATATGCCTGTCACATAGCTGTCAGAGTTGTGTTCGATAGTGCTCTGGCAGACAGGCATGACACGATAGGCAAATTTGAGATACTGGATAAAGTCGAGCTTGCTAAAACTTTCAACACTTTCTTATCTTTCTAACCTCAAGTTACCTTTGGATCAAGCACTGAAGGCAGTTACATTTGGGGGCGCTTGGCTTCAAATACTCTACCATTACATCACGAGCGCATTTAGTTTCAAGTATTTTCTTAATATTCTTTTATATAAATCTGCCAATCTACGGGGAATCTAAGCAGCTAATCAGGATGATTGTAAATTCATACCGTCCCAACGCCAAGCTATGCACCAAACCAAACCCACTAAGCACTACAAGTCTTTGAGTGTTCCACTTCCTTCTGAATTGTGGACTAGTAAATATATCTGAAGCGAGGATTTTTCTTGTCCGTGAGACCAGCCCATGATTGTTCAGTGGTGAGTGCGACGCCACCAGTATCGTCTTCTAGGGCGACCTGTCTCTCTTTCCGGTCTCGAATACGATTTTCCCATAGGTAATATTGCCACAGAATGACAAAGAGAACAGCACACATAGCTTGAGTTGCGAGAACAGTGATCTTGGCTGGGAGGTAGCCTTTTGCCTTGTCCTTGGCCTGGAAAGTTTGAGGTCCGATGATATTACCGCTGAACTGGTATTAGTATATGTTTCAAGTCGAGAAGCTGGGTCTGATCCTTACATTCCATGGCATGCTGCCATCATGCCTGCCATAAAAGCACGTTTTGTGTGCCCAGACACGTTACTCATGGACCACTGTTGGACTACCGTCGTGATTGTATAAATGGCCGGAACCATGTAGATGCCGATGAGACTTCCGATTTTATTTGGTTGCGGGAGGAATGAAAGGATTGATGCCCCAATAATGCCAGCTGTCTATGATTAGAACAAACAGTCTGCGAATTGAAGTGTTGTACTTACGAACTGTCAAGCCGACAGCCCACATCCATCGATTCGACGTTCTGCGAATACCAAATCCAACTGTTAGGTTGGTGATGATACCAGTAATACCGGTAGGCATGTTCAGCAGAGATGTTTGTTTGTTCTTATATCCCAGATCATGAATAAGTGTGGTAGAATAGGTTCCTGTGAGACCAGACGACATGGAAGAAAAGATACCCGGGAAGACCAGCAAATAGATCTGGGGATCCTTGAGGGCTTCCATAATCTGCCAATATTGTGCTTTGCTGTTCGAAATACCGGTCATGTTCACACTAACATGATTGAGTTGTGCGACCTTTTCTTCGGTGGTAAGGAACTTTGCGTTCATGGGCGTATCGGGAAGCCAGAGAAATGTAAGAGCACCGACGAACATTGTAAGAACACCCAGGACAATAAACATAAGTCTCCAGCCTACAAGGTACCTTCCATCGCGAGGGATATCTTGGAAAGCGAAAGAAAGGAGACCGCCTAGGATTTGACCGACACCAGGAGCGCAATGCCATATAGCAAATCGAGGAGCCTGTTCCGATTTGGTGTACCATTGTGCTGTGATTAGCATCAACGATGGAGCGATTGTTGCTTCACAGATAGCCAAAAACACTCTAGTAGTCAACATGCCAGCAAAGTCATTGACGAACGCAGTGCATATGGTGACGATACCCCAGCCGAAGACACATGTCGACAGCCATTTTGATGCAGGGAATTTTTGGATGAGAAACGCTTTTAACAATCAGTGAGAGCCAACACAGCATTGAAAAGTACTGTACCATTGGGCACTTGCATGAGCAAATGTGCCACGGCGTATGCTGAAGCAATGTGGGAGAACTCATTGCCTTTTAGTTTGAGATCCTTTTTGATACCCATGACTGCTGTGTACTAATGAACATTAGTATCCGAACAATGTCTTTTGCGTACTCCAAAGTCTTACATTGTACACAGCTTTGTCCAGGAACTGCATGATGAAACATGCGGCCATGATTGACACAACATTGCGATCAATCTTGTGTCTTAACTTGCTGATATCGATATGTGATGTATCAACGTCTTTGTGTATGAATAGAAAACTGGCCGCCGGATCGAGGTTATCGTCTTTGAGTTCCTCTGACGTTATACTATTTGATTCGCCAACAACCTTTGGAGATTTCCCTTCGTCCGAACCGGTTTCCTCGACCTGTTCTACTCTTTCGAGCTTTTCTGGATGCCCAGCCTTGCCAGACATATTGGCGAGGTGTTAAGGAATGAAGTGACAATCGATGGAGTACTGATGATAGAGGCCAAGATCTTCTAGAGCCCGGCCCATAGAACTTATTTATTCTGCATCATCTATCAAGATATGATCGGAAATAGCGGCACCCTACTGTATGGGCTCGGTCCAAGTCCTATGCGGGTATGAATTCAGTTCAGGGTGATATTTTTAACCAGAGCTCGGCCCACCTTGCAAAGCATTTTGGATTTTGGAACGAAAGCCATATGGGATTGAAGTTTCAATCCGTAGTATTAATTGCAGATCGACCATATAACGCTAGAAGCCAGTTAGACTTGAATAAATTCTGGGGGTAGACCTAGCTGATTGAACAGGTACCGCTGTAGATATTGAGGGTGGATTTGCATATATTAGACCCCTTATATTCAGCGCTACGCGCAATGTCGCTCCACCTTCTTTGTATTTTAGGTTACATTATTCCCGAGAGTCCATCTGCCCCAAGTCTGGGAAGCTCCAACGGCAGATCAAGGATATCATCTGGTCCGTAAATAGGGGCTTTACCCAGTATACATTCTGTAGCTAATGGTAATACCTATATTTGCATATACTGGAGTACTCTTTGTTATCAGCGTTTGCTGTTAGTTCCTCAAACAACAATACTGAGGTTTGTGGCGACTTCTATTTAGCAGCTCCCAAAATTATTCAATAGAGACAATAACCGTGTGCAACAGATTGTGATCGCAGCACTATTACATCACGATCAAAACATAAATTAAGGTTTGATACTGCTAAGATCGCGGATGAACTAACAGACACTTGTCTCCCTGTGACGTGCAGCTTAGAACGCGGAGATAATCGATTATGGCTTAATGCGAAGCCAAGATGCCTTAAGCTATCGGATGAGCGGGTGAGTCGAGGATCGTCACTGTCTTGAACTGCATCATGATAGATGGAGTTAGGATGAATCCTTACTTCAATATCCAATAAGATCTATTGCTGCAGGACCCTCAATCACTGGCTCCGCAAGGTTGATTCTATTTCGAACAGACATGATCCACACGTTGGCAGTCATTCAAATTACCTTGAAGCACAAACCCAGGATTGAGAGCTACCGAACTTTTTTGGGAGTTATGTCCAGTTTGTGATTGTACTCGAAACATGGCAGTTGGGAACAAGTAGACATTGAAACGTCAGACAACGGATCCGCTGGAACTTCTGCTGTTCTCGATACTAGTCCTCGCGGCATATAAGCTGTCTACTGTGCCAGGCCAATTATCAACCCTTGATGCAGGATAGCTGTATAATCTTGAAGTCCCAGAGACTTGAAGCATTTCAGAACTATGACTGTGTCGTCACGAAGAATGGGGAAGCCAAGTACCTACAACTACATACGTAGACGGACTTGCCTTTTGCCTCCTTGGCTCGAAGAGGGTTGTTATATGATCCCTATGACCAGTTTCAGGGAACATGATAAGATATTTATCAATCAATAGTACGCGTAATCACCAACTTCCTATGCGATGACACGGATTCAAGGGCTCGACTACTCACGTGTTTGAGTCGGTAATGAATTACTTTCAGCTCGGCCGCACGGGAGCAATATTTTGATATAGCCACACGGAAATATGCTCTAACCATCTCATGATTCATAGTTAAAGTAGACATCCACTTGCTGCCAAAAAAATGACTTACTGAACGTGTTTTCTTCCATGGAATGTTGTTGCATAGAAGGGATTTTGAGGACCTGATAGGAGCCACCAATCCTTTGCATTCTAAAAATGGGTGGAATCTTCTATAATGCGTTCTCTTTGGGTGCCTACTTGTCTACTTGTCCCCGGCTCAGCGCCTTTTTCTGTCTAATCTGGCACCTGGATACAGTCTCCAGAGACCGTTTTGTATATCAACATAAAGAAATCCACAGACCGAATTTTGGTACTTCCGATCATACATTGATCTTGTGAAATTATTGGATTTGAACGAGATTACTTGAACTTAAGCAGAGATTTCAGCTGCGAAAAATGGTCTTGGGCAAAATTCTGAACATCTAACTCAGCATGCGGTATTCGAGTCATATGCTCAGAATTGTATAAACGGATGGTCCTGAACAGGGCAAGTAGCCTGCGCAGAGTCTACCCGAGAGGAAGGTCGAAAGTGTGGGACTGTTCCAGAGCACTGGTCCAGAAATAGCTATTTTTAAAAGAAGATTGTATCCTCAAGGAGCTCCTAGGATTGCAGGATGTACTTCTGATAGCAGCGTGGGGTGGATTCACCTTCGTATATGCTCTTTTTATATTGTGACATGGCTTGGACTGGACTGTAGCATATCGCTCGCGGTTTTCCTCTCTTGCTATATGAAAAGGTTGTAGTTGCACTGGTAATATTCAGTACTTGGTGATATCCAACCTGTCTTTATTGATGGCGAGTTCTTAGGATTCAAATTCCCTGACCAAGCGTAGTAATATTGACACCCAAACTCTAGTTAGATTTTGACAGTTGGTTCCGCCGCTGTTTTCAGAACTCGCTTTGAGAAGCAGGGACTGTTACTTCAACTTATATCTGGCTAACAATCGGTTCATTGCAGCGCTTCATAGTTTGTTCTACTACTAATTAGACCACAGCATGCGTTGGAATTGCTTGTAGCGGATTGTTTTCAGAAAAGGTGCTGTCGTACTACTATAGGATAACATTCTGGTCGCACTGCTAATAGCATACAACAATGAAATGAGGTGAGGTAACATCAAGATATTATTGGGGAGAATCCAAGTGGAACCATTCGCTACATGTTGATTGGCACATTAGATAAAGTCGATGTCTGCGGTGATATGCAAGCCTGGTAAGTGGCTTAACATTACCGTTGGTGTGGACAAGGAGGTTCGGGAGGATTAATCCTCATCCAACCTAAAGCTGTACTAAATCTAACTTCCTGTAAACCACCGGTGGATTCTGAACACAGCTTCAACACTTGCACACCATCGATTCATACTTGGCCAAGGACTTTCCGGCCAATCCTCAAACACGACTGTCTCGCGGAGAGGGTTTTGTTCCACCACCGGTCGACTACCACGTACGGAAGCTGCGCTGGCTACGATCCGGGGTCGTTTCAGATCTGCCCATGCGCCCTGAAATTAATTAGCATGACATCTACATGGCAAAAGACGCGATAAGAGCTCTTGGGCCAGAGATCTGGCCGGCAATGGACAATGGCACCAACCTTGGGACCTTGGCTAGTAGCAGCGGCACACTCGATGAGAGACTGGGAATAGTGACATTCCTATGGTGGCAGGTGTCGACTACTGCTGTTTTGTAGATTTGCAAACGGCGAGGACGAACATCTTCCATGCATGAACCAAAAGTCTATTGTTGCCACGGTTCTGCCAATGAAATCGAGCGCCAGACTTCGACAGGAAAGCGCAAACCCTAGTTTCTGGTTTGGTGGCCATCAAATCGACAGATGGGGCAAGTCGTTTGGGGAATGGGTAGGACAGATTGAGCAGCTCTTGGTGCTCTTCTTGCTGCTCTTATCTTCTCCCCTACCATTGAACCAATTTATGAACATACTTAAATAAATATTATCCGCCAGCTATTCCAACTGGACGCCATATCATTCGCGCAATGACAGTCCTCACTTTATTTCTTGAATGAATCCTGGATATCGGGATTAGCGCTACCCGGAACCGTATTTTGAACTGAGAATATCTTCCCCTCATAAACCTTGAGACGGGGCGGTCGGAAAGTTCATCTTTTTTGTACTCTGTATGGCTTCAACCAACAATGAGGCGGCGAGGCCAGCTGCACTCGACACCGACATGAACAGCAGGACTCTGGACCAAGTAGAATCCCCAAGGGATCTCGACAAGAAGGAAGCGGACTACGGGCTAAAGTCTCCTCAAACGATTGATTCCAGTATTCTCGAGAAGGGATATAGTGCACCAGTTTATGGAAGTGATTCGGATCTCTCCGAGCATTTCAACCAGCCACCGCAAACCGCACGAGATCTCGCGACAGAGGTTATTCATGCGAAAGATGATCCAACATTGTCGCCATGGACATTCAGAACCTGGTTCATTGGTATGTTCTACAAAATATCTTTCATTGGCTCCCAAAGGTTGACTCAATGGATCCTCCGCCTGACTGCTCCGCCGGAGCTGCTCATGCAGTGGCTGATATTCTGACACAACTTGTAAGCAAGTGCATGCTAACTCCAACTTACAGGAATGGGTCTTTCAATCTTTGGTGGAGTACTTGGGACCATTTACTACTTCAAGCCTCAAACTTTGGGTATATCAACAGTGTTCCTTGGTGTTGTCAGTTATGTGCTTGGAGAGCTATTATCCCACATAATACCGCGGAAGACATGGCTTGGAAGACTGCTGAATCCACATCCGGTCAGTTACATATTGTGGCATGCGAGCATACAAAGATTGCTGATATGTTTTTAGTTCAACTCAAAAGAGCATGCCGCCATCATGATCATGAGTAGCACCGCCGCATCTGCGCCCCTCGCGGTCGAAGTTCTGGCCGTCAACAAATTATACTACAACAAGGCTACACCAGCCATTGTTGGAATCATACTCACCTTTTCTTCGCAATGTCTGGGATATGGGTTGGCAGGAATCATGAGAAAGACGCTGACATATCCTACTAACATGCTGTACCCATCAATTCTACCAACGGTTTCACTTGTAGAAGTTTTGCATGGGGAAAAGTCACAGGTGAAGAAAAAGCTTCGAGTGTTTTACATTGGATTTACAGTGCTGTTTTTCTGGGAATTCTTCCCTCAATACATCAGTAGGTATCATAAGTGCTCTTTTGAAGGAAATTCTAACTATTATAGTGCCTGTATTGACCGGAATTTCCATATTTTGTCTCTCAAACCGAAAAAACATGCTATTTACTCGCCTTTTCGGTGGTTCAAACGGAAATGAAGGCCTTGGACTCTTTAGCATTTGCTTTGATTGGCAATACATTGGAGGTGCCGCCATGTGGCTTCCGCTTCAAACACTCTGGAACAACTTCATCGGCTATATCCTATGTATTGTGGTCTTTATGGCTATCTACCAAGGAAACATTTGGCAGTCTCAGCAATTCCCGTTCCTTTCGCAACTTCTGTTTACGAACGAGAGCACATCGGCTAAGTATGTGCAATTCAACCAATCCGAGATCCTGGGTGCCAACCAGGAAGTTGATATGAACTTGGTGGATCAGAAAGGTCTCCCATACTTTGCAGGAACATTCATGGCATATATCTTGACCACAAACTTGGCGATGTAAGTGGAAAACTCCCTATACCGAGGTTTGACTTGGGCTAAATTATATACAGTACGGCCACACTGACGCATATGATGCTCTGGAACTATGATGACATAAAATCAGCATGGGCTTTCGCAGCGCCAAGTCAACTCAAAAAACTGCTAAAACCATCTGCATGGAAGTTCTGGCAGAATGTAGCTGATACTCGGGATCCAAACAGTACAGACCCTCATTTGAAACTTATGCTTCGATACAAGGATGCCCCAAACTGGTGGTACCTTATTGTTTTTGCGCTCTCGATCCTGCTTGGACTTATATCAATTTACCAGGCTGACTCTACACTTCCATGGTGGGGATTTCTTGTGGCGACTGCTATAAGCTCAATATGCATCCTGTTCTTTGGTGCCCAATATGCACTCACTGGTTTCGCCTTCAATGTCCAACCAGTTATTCAAATGCTGGGCGGCTACTTACATCCTGGAAAGCCCGTCGCCAACATGTACTTCGTCTTGTTCGGATACAACAGTGTCTCTCAAGGCCAGCTTTTGATAAAGGATCTGAAATTTGCGCAGTATACACATTTGAGCCCGCGGTGTACCTTCACTATGCAAATGGTGGGGACGATTGTTGGCAGTATCTTTTCATATATCATCATGGACTCGATCACCACAAATCAACGAGAGATCTTGCTGTCGATTGAAGGCACAAACATCTGGTCTGGTCAGACAGTTCAGACCTACAATTCTCAAGTTAGTCCTACCTTCTTTAAACTATTCGGTAACTAATACATCATGCAGGCAATTGCTTGGGGTGGTTTAGCGAGCAGAATGTTCTCCGTTGGTGGAAGGTACCAATGGGTGACGCTCGCATTCTTGATCGGCTTCATCGCTCCAGTGCCTCTTTATATCGCCCACAAGTTCTACCCTAAGTTGCGATTGAACTATTGGAACACTTCCATTATCTCATACTATATGGGATTCTTATGTGTGGGTATCAACTCGTCACTGACAGCATTCTTTGCTGTTGGATTCTTCTGTCAATTCTGGCTGCGGAAATATCGATCCAACTGGTTTATCAAATACAACTACCTACTTTCTGCTGCAATGGATGGAGGAACTCAAGTGTTGGTGTTCATCCTGACATTTGCAGTGTTTGGTGGAGCAGGTAAAGCGGTTGACTTTCCCAAGTACTGGGGAAATAATCAACAATCAGGCAACTTTGACTACTGTATGAAGGATCTCGGTTCGAAGGGTCAGTGATTGAAATTGCGTTGACCGATTACCTTGGAACCTTTGTAGTTTCCTGTATTTATTTATTTATTTCCTGAACGATGTATGATTCAACTGAAGCGCTCCTTTTGCGTAAAGAGATGAAATGACTGCCAATCAAGATTGTATGTGATCATCCTCAGATGAGCTATTGCCTGTAGATCATCTTCTACATATATCATTTACACGGTGGGAAAGACAGCTCCCACATTATTTGTGCATGATAGGCCTAGGTATTTCATTGTGATAGGCTGCCAGCTCCGGTTTTCTCTGTTTCTTATTCCTACCTTCGAAATAATCATTTTTCTATAAGATCTCCAAATCGATACTTCATTCTCAAATCCATGTTTTCTTGTTAACAGAGTGATATTTGTTCCGATACTGGCGTAGTCCGGATCCGGCTACCGCACTCGGGATCCGATTGACCCACACCTCAAAGTCGCGACTACTCTAAGTTTGGTACACATCAACAACGAAGACAACCAGCGCTATCATGTCGTTTCGTAAGCATTTTGATAAGCTACAGGGTCAGTTCGACAAGGTGATGGATCGGTTGGACTCTCCCAAGCCGGGATCCGCACCTCCGGCTGTTCCATCATATTCTCGCCCAGGTCAATATCCAGGACAATATGTGCCGCCTCCAGGCCAGTACTCTCAGGGACCATATCCTCCCCCAGGACAATATACTCAAAGTACTCAAGGCGCATATAATGCCAGCCCGTATCCTCCAGGTGGTTATCAAAGCCAGTACTCTCCCGGTGGCCAGCCATATGGCTATCCAGGCGGGCAATATCAACAACCTGTTCCCCATAGCGGTTATTATGGACCACCTCCCATCCCGAATCACCCACAAGGACAACAAGAGTCTCCATACCAGTCTGTGCCGACACCAGATCTCAGTTCAAAGCCCGGATCAACTGGACCGCCACCTCCACCACTCTCATCCAAACCAAGCGGCTCAGCACCACCGCCATACCAAGCCGATCACAATTCATCATACTACTGGAACCCAACATTTTCACCTGAAATTCCAGTATCGGAGCACTTTGACTACGATCTCGGCGCTGGAGGCTGGGGCAATAACGAATTGCAAACATACACCAGCTACCCACCCAACGCATTCCACACTCCACAGCACACTCTGGTTGTTCGCGCTATAGTAGATAAATCCAAAAGCGCAGACCGAGACAAGTATACATCAGCTCGCTTACTCTCAAAACAGCGACTTGCGCGCCGGCGAGGCTACGTCTCCGCCGTGTTATCTGCGCCATGTGCGCGCGGAATTTGGCCGGCATTCTGGATGCTACCGGAAGAGCCATTTGAATGGCCAACAGATGGCGAGATTGACATCTTCGAAGCGTGGAACGGTGGTGTTGAGAATCATAGCTGTTTGCATTGGGGTGGATATTCTGATCCGCAGGATAAGAACAAGCATCGCACGATCAACACGAATATGCGAGATGTGACAGTGCCGCATGAGTATGGATTAGCTTGGGAGCAGGACGAGTATGGAGGAGAAGGGGGACGGCTGATATGGTATATTGATGGAAGAGCTGTGATGAAGGCTCAAAGACCACCAGGGACGAGAAGGCTAGAGTCGTGGCGCGTTCTGCTGAATATTGCAATGGGTGGAACTGTATGTGATGGATGCGTGCCTGAGAACGGCTCGTATGACATGACGATTTCAAGACTGTCAATGGGAGATTTGCCTCCTGGTGGCTGGGAAAGGTTCGAAATTGATTACCATAATTGCCGAGAAGGAAGGCCTCTGTAACCTGCAAGGGGAAGACACGATAACTGTTGACGAGCTTCGAGCTGAAGCTCATTACTGTAATGTCTCAAACTCATGATAAACGGCATGTATATTTAACACTGAGGACTACTGTACTACTCTTGCATCTGCGTGCTCATGGAAAAAGGGAGCCCATTATACAACAACACTAAACCCGATCGCATGATAAGTTCCCAAAAATTAGTGAGTCTTCGTTGGAGTTTCTACTGAAACCATCGGAATTGTCTCAAGTGCTGTAGCAATCGATTTTGAGCGACACTTCATGTCATCCAACACCACAGAACACTTTCAATGCCCAAAGATTCCCTTAAAAGCAGCTAAATCGAAGTCGATAAGTTTTTCAAGCACCAAAAACCTCTTAACAACAAACAATTCTACTACCGACCATTCCATCTCTGTCAAAATGACAAACAACGAAAGTGTATCCGTCTCCCCAGAGACTCCAGCAGTAAGTTGCACAGGTCCTGCTCCTCCACCACTAACACTTGCTAGAAACCGACCGCAAGCGCCCGCAGAAGACCGCCTTTCAAAGTTACCAAGTCTACTAGTGCGCGAGCAACAAATTCCGATCGAAACCTTCGCGACCGCAGCGTCCTCAAAAGACCGGATCGCTTCATCTGCAGCCCGTCGACCAGTCCAGCACCACGAAGCCTAGCCAACAAGCAGTCCAATAGTGCCATTGCACGCGCAAGACGCATCAAAATTGCGGAGCTGGTCATTAATGTCGGCGATCGCATCATCAGGGTCGACTTGTCCAGCGTGTTGCGTGCGACTGCTACTACAGTCAGCTTCAAGTGCGAGGAAGTTTGAGATATGGGGGTTCTATCAAGCCCGGCAGTGCAATATAGATGTTGATCTCAGAAGCGAAAAGGAGTGTCATGTAGTATTTATTAGAGTTGCCTAGACAAAATCATACGTGTCTCCAGACGAACCAAGCATGCTCCTAACCCGCTCTGTGCCTACTATTCGTTCCAGTCGTAGTGCATCCCATTTTGAAAAGAGTGCTCGAATTCTTCCTTCTTCGGCTGAGATGCGTCCTGTGGTAACGCTGGCGCTCAGAAAGGCGGCGATTTCTTTGAAAAAGATGGGATTGTCCGGCAGTTGGTATACGACTAGACTTTTGACACCCTTGATGGCATATCGGTAGAAGTGGTGCGCACGCCCTGTGTAAAGCATGACAGAGTTCTTGCCGGTCAAGAAGTATGAGCGCGCCCGCCGAGTATCAGGTGTGGCTGGGCTTTTATTCTCTGTGACGGTACCAAATGAAAGGCTGGAGACAGTGGGTGAGGTGTCAAAGTAGTTGTTAATTCTGACAAAGTCAAAGTATGAAGGGATAAAAATGAGGACTCCAACACCGCCATCTGGTGGTCGAGGAAGACGCAGGATCCATGGGATGATGGTGGATGTGAAGAACTTGAAACGTGCATCGGGATCGGATTGAATACTCGGAGATTGAAATCGTGAGAAAGTTTGTTTGAGCGGCAAGCCTGTTGCAAGAGCGGATCCATTGTACGTAGGTTGGTATTTTAGCTTACCGAAGACATTGAACATATGACTGTTGAAGATCGAGTTTATCTCCGGGGTGATGAACGCTGACAAGACGATGGTTTGGCGCAGGTATTTTGCTTGATCATCCAGAGACCACATGCGGACACGGCTGAAGTCGCAATCATGCGATTCTCTGGGCGAGAGGTTGAGATGGGACATAACATAAGTGACATGTTCCCAATTCTGCATGAGAAGAGCGTCAGTTTGATCAATCACTACCAACTCAATGGAGGAAAGATAGTCATAATCCTGCTTCTTGCCACTGGAAACTTTTAGCGAGGTCTTATCGATCATATAGGCGCTCCACTTACTCTCCACTATCAATGGCGTTTCGAAGTCCCAACGGACTAGCCATGATGATATCCGAGTTGTAGAACTGGGAGAAGAACTTGACGGTCTTGCGAGTAAATTTGATGCCCATGCGAAACATATCATCGTCATTTCCTGCAAACAACTCCTTGAAATCATCCGGTCTACCCTCTGGTACTCCTCCCTCTGATGACGAGAAATTCTGTTCAAATCTTTTCCGGTTTTCTTGCTGCTCTGGTTGGCAAAGTTCAATCAAATTCTCTACCACTCGGGCACATGAGTTACGGGTTGGAACAAGAAACAAGACCTTTGGACGGGTAAATCCTTGATCGCGAAATGATGCATCGCTGGAATCTTTAGAACTGGAGAGCTTTGAGTTATGTTTGAGCACTTTGTCTCGTGTCTTGAACACATGATTCATCGCATGAAGACAAGTCATATTTCGGACTGTTGATGCGTTATCCACAGTTCTTCCGCCGAATAATACATCCGAATATCTGAATATAGATGAAGCTAGGCTCAGCTCGGAAGGATCTAAAGATTGGAACAAAGATTTCGCAGCCGACTGGAGTTTCTTTTTGATTGCCGCATTTGCAACAAGACTCTTCTGATTTGCTGATTGCTCAAAATGTTCATCTTGTCCTTTTGGTACGTAGAAGTTGGAGTGACCTTCACCAAATGATTGCTTCGAGTTACTCCACCCACCTTCCTTGAGCGCGGCAAGTCTCTGTTCAAGGCCATGGCTTTGAGGCTGGTCGAAGTGGGAGTCAAATGGGTCCGACTGGACATCTTCATCTTCACTCGCATGAGATTCGCCATCTTCTTTCTCTTCTTCTTCTATTTCTGGTTGATCGGGGTCCGTATGTCGTGAAGCTGCATTGTTTGCCAGTGCATTGGTAGATGTATCCAACTTTCTTCTCTTACGGCGGTGCTCTTCACGCTCCGGGTTGATTTTGAATATGTCCAGTAGCGTATTGTAGGGACGCGACTTGGAGTCTTCGCCGTCTGAAGCATCGCTACCTGAGTTGGAAACGTCGTCGTGAACTTCTTGTTCTACCTTTTGCGGAATAATCTTTGGAAAGTCTCTAGTCCCCTTTCCAGATCCCTTGCTTTTTCGGAATTGAGCCATTATTTCTCGAGTTAATGACAGGTCTGGAAATTTGGTGGTGGATGGGAGTTTAAGAGCAGCAAAAAGTTATGCCAAGACTAAACTTTTTTAGCGTCGTTCCTGCCTTTTCTTTATCGATAAGGAATCGCACTCCCCGCCAACTTCATCAACACCATCTGCATCCCCGTTTCTTTAGCCAGATTGCAAATACCACAATCATGGCAGGAAGCTCCTTTCTACACGTAGCGCGGCCTTTGCCTGGTGTAGGCCCACAGCCCACTACCGCGCCCCTCAACGTTTCAATTCAACCACAGGTTCGTTGCCCCACAAATGTTCGCAAGAACAATCGTTAACGAGATCTCAGGCCCTCTTCTCCGTCATCGACCACTCCCTCCGCCGCGACCAAGAAACCAAGCGCGTAATCGGTACACTTCTCGGCACACGCTCCGAAGATGGCTCCGACGTGGATATTCGCGCCGCCTATGCCGTCCCACACACAGAAACAGACGAGCAAGTCGAGGTGGACATGGACTATCAAAAACAAATGCTCGCCCTCCATCTAAAAGCCAACCCGAGAGAGGTCCTCGTTGGCTGGTACGCGACCAGCGCCGAACTAAACACTTTCTCCGCCCTCATTCAAAACTTCTACGCTGGCCAGCCTGAAGGAACATGGCCATATCCGGCTGTACATTTGACCGTGGACACCACACCGGCTGCTGGTATTGCCATGCAGACGTATATTGGTGTGCCGATTGGTGTGACTGAAGAGCGGTCGCAGGATTCGTGCTCGTTTATCCCGGTACCGCACCAGGTCAAATACACCGATGCGGATCGAAGTGGACTGGAACTTATTTCGAGCGCCAAGGACTCGGATACACGTGCTGCGCTCGTTGGTACAGATCTGGATGCCCTAGAAGGCGCGATTGAGAAGGTGCTAGATATGCTAGATCGTGTGTCGAATTATGTCTCCAATGTTTTGGACGAAGAGGCTGAGCCATCGACTGCATTGGGCCAATACCTTATGAACACGCTTAGCTTAGCTCCTAAGGTGGATCCGGCCAACATTGAGCGCGACTTGTACGTTTGAATCCAGCTTGAAACTACTATATGCTAATATCACTCGCAGCAACAACCACATACAAGACGTCCTTGTCGTCTCCTACCTCGCCAACACAATCCGCACACAAATCGATCTTTCCAATCGCCTCGCCACAGCTGCACTCACAATCGGTGGCGGTGAAGTTACCGGCGAAAACCAAGGAGGAGAGCGTCAAGGTGGTGACAATCGGCGAGGTGGCAAAGGAGGAAGAGGAGGCCGCGGAGGACAAAATAGACAACAGCAACGGGAGCCACGAGAGCCCACTGAATCATGATGTAGAGAATGATGTTAGCGTGGTGTATTAGGGATGAAAGAAAGGAGCATGGTTGCTCCTAAAAGCATCATTCTCGTTGCATAGACAGCGTGTATTTATAAATGATCAAGATCACAATGATTAATGATGCATCAATATTGCTCAAGTGAAACATTGTATTCTTTTTGTGGCCAAAACCTCAAAATACAGTTTGCCATATGTACAGCTTTTTCCATGATCCAAAGACTATATCCTGCCATCTTTGACAGAATTGGTGAGATGTAGCTTCCATGGGTGAGCAGATTGTATACTCTACTCTTCAACCGTATCAACAAACGAGTATCCCATCATTGCCTCGGGGTAGCGTGTTCCCGCCGGCTCACTCGCCTCACTCGCCTTTCGAATCTCACTGAGTTCCTCTTTTGTCAACTTAACCTCCAACGCGCCCATATTCTCCTTAATGCGCTCCAAGTTCGTCGAACCCGGAATAGGAATCACATTATCGTCCTGCGCCAACAACCACGCAAGCGCCAGCTGAGTCGCCGTACACCCCTTGCTCTTCGCCATGCTCACAAACTTGTCCGAAAGCTCAATGTTCTTCTTAAAGTTCTCGCCCTGGAAGCGCGGCAGACCCTTGCGGAAATCATCATCCGGAAAATCGTCTGTGGATCGGGCTTTTGTGCCAATCATACCACGTCCCAGCGGAGAGTAGGCGACTACCGCGACGCCGAGTTCGCGCGCGGTCTTGAGGAGGTCGATCTCGGGCTTCTCAATGTCGAGTGAAAAGGGGCTATACTCGAGCTGCACGGCATCGATGTGGGCGATTTTGCAGGCGCGGCGGAGGGATGTGGCGGAACACTCGCTTAGACCGATGTACTTGATCTTTCCTTCCTTTTGAAGCTCTGCCATGGCGCGGACAGTTTGCTCAATTGGGACTTTAGGGTCCTGTCTGTGGCAGTAGTACAGATCAATATAATCGACATTGAGACGCTTCAGGGATTTGGCGCAGGCCTGTTTGGCGTACTCGGGCGAGCTGTTGACCCAGCGGTCACCGTTCTCAGAGCGGCCATTGGCGAATTTGGTAGCCAGGAAAATGTTGGCGCGCTTGTCGGGGTTGGCTTTGAACCATTTGCCTAGCAAGTCTTCGCTATCGCCGTACATGTCGGCGCTGTCCCAATTGCGCTGGCCAAGGTCGTAGAGCTGGTCGAGCAAGGCGAGGCGTTCGTTGTCAGGCTTGATGGTTCCGTAGAATGCAGAGAGGCCCATGGCACCCCAGCCAATCGAGGTGACTTGGGGGCCATTTTTGCCGAGTTTGCGGGTTGGATAGGATGGGGACATCATGTTTTTGGAGTAATTGAGTTGATTGTTTGTTGGAAGGTCTGTGGCAAGTCAATGATGCTTTATATGATTTCATCGCTCCGTCCTAGGGGTGGGGAAGCTGAAGGAGCTGTGCGGAAACAAGGCTTAACCCCGATTTAGTACCAATGATGCTCGGAAATAAAGTCCGATATAGAGCTTGATGTCGACGCTGAGAAAAGATGCCGTCAGCTGCGCACGAGTATTGAGTCCGTCTACTACGGTTGATGATTGACTTCGCACTTGATGACCAACGGATGTCTTGAACACGCTTCAAGTATCATCGTTTTCTTCTGATGCCCGTTTTCCCCTTATTAGCTTGAATCAATGCCTTTAGCCATGGTGCAGTTGGTTCTCCTCTCAAAGAAACATTTGCGCTCTTCTGCAAAGGTTTGGTCAAGTCATTTTGCTGTCGGCTAGCTATTGACCTTCTCAAAGCTGTAGCCCCAAGCACAGCGCCATTGACTGTCGCAGAGCCGATCCAACATAGCAAGAGACCAGCCGGAAACTGCATCGTCAATGGAGCCAGAGCCAGTGAGAGAGAGCGACCAATCTGAGTAAGTGCACTCGAAGACTGTTGTCCAAAGGAGCCAGGAAGAAAGGACACAGTCGCCAGAATTAATGACAGCAAGTGCGTCGGATCCGGCTGAAGCAGATCAGGAAACCAAAGAATCCCTTCCGTAGCCATCGAAGCCTCGAACCACGAAGGATGGAGATTTTTGGACCCTTCGGTGATAACTCCTATGCTGTAGAGCATGAGCCCAAGCAAGCCGTACTGGGCCCCAAGCATACAGCGAAGCATCTCCATCATTGCAAGCCAGGGGAAAAAGTTGAGAGCGATAGTGAAGGCCTTGCTGTTGAAGTTTTGCAAGATATATCGCTTCTGAGTAGCCTGGTGCCACTGCGTGATTTCTGATCTTGCAGATTGGAGGTCCTTCTTCTTGATTGGGTTCTGCTCTTTCTCCATCCGTTTGCCTAGAACTTCGCGCGCGCGCTCTTTGATCGCGAGCCAGTGTTTGGCTGCTGCATTTGTACTTTCGGGGGAGGCTTGTCGCTTGTGGTTGATATATGTAAAGGCGAGCCGTATTGCCATGGCGCAAACGGGAATGGCAAGACCCCATGACAGTCCAAGACTGTGAACGAATAGGAATAGTTCTCTGGATGGTACCATCAACAGGTCAAGTCCGTTGATAGAGTCTCTGATAGCTGGCTCAGTGATGGCTGTCTCGATTATGGCGGGCTGGACCTCGACTCTACGCGGTGAGGAAGATTGAAAGTTGCGAAGTTGATAGCGCTGTAGAGATCGCAACGGCGCAGAGGGACGCGTAAAGGAGGGGATTTTGCCATAGTACAGACTTCGACTACCGGGGAGTCTAGTCCTGAACATATTTCCATCTTTCGAGATACCAATGGTGTTGTACTTTGAAGTTGCGAATCGAAGTTTCCAAAATCTCAAACTTCAATCAGGAGCTTTAAATAAGCGCTAACACCGTACGGGACTAGCGCATAATCTAGCATCACCACCTATTTTGTGCTTTCGCAGATTCTTCTTCCTTTCTTCTTCTTTTCCAGAAATTTGTCGCCCCTCAACCCTTGGACATGTTATTTCGCTGTTGAATGTTCACATTCTTAGGGGGCGTATATTGACAACGTCTCTTTTCCCTCATCATTGCTCTTTGACATCACCAGTTGATCGCGATTTTGGGAAGATTGGCTCCATTCCAACAAACAACAACATCTGTTAATCGTGCAAGGAAAGCTTCATTTGATGCCATTTTGCATACGTTTCTGTAAGGTATAATCTTGTAGGTGTGTTATGCAAGCTTGAACACTGCAAAAGATGTTTCAAGCACTTGTACTATCCTGTCGTGAACTGCTCCACCACAACAGTCTCGTACGTCAATCAGCATGCAAAATGCAAACCGATTAACAGTTGACCGGCTATCATTCGGCGTACGAAACCGGCTACAAAAAATGGCGAAACAAACACAACATGCTGCGTCAATAGCTTCTAGAAAGCAGTCCTGCTGCAAGCTGCAAATAGTGTCGTTTCGGGCATCTGCCGCCAGCCGGGCATACATGCCACGAAACACGTAATTCTTGTCAACATGTTAGCCAACGTGGCATTAGATCATTCCCAGCCTTGCTATTATCACTGTTCAGAGCTGAGCAAAGGGAACATGAAAGTAGTTGTAAAATTTTACATTAAGATATTTGGTCTATTATCATTCATCAACATGTCTGGCAATGCACTTGGGCCAACCAGCAATCCAGAGTGCACACCTTTTCCTTCCAGCAAACTTTGCGCTTGCTGGCACAATCAACCTGCTCTCTCCCGGATTGCAAGCCAAATCTTGGTTGACGGAACTAATTATGCAATGCCGCGCTTTTGGTGCGCTACTAATATGCTTGATGAGCATTTGAGCCCATATTATGTACATTGAGGGTACTGGGGTATCTGAAACAAAGACTATTACGTTATGGATATTAAGACGTAAGGACGCATCAGTCGTGATGCAAGTAAGGAGCGTGATAAAAGAGTGTCGTGATGAGTCGTAAAGAGTGCCGTCCAAGCAAGTCGCTGTGCTCGTGAATTGGTTTCGTAAGTTTTGTACATGGAAGTGATGTTAAGCAACGGTGGAACAAACTGTTCAGTAGTCGTGGAGGCATGTGTCACGAAATATCCGAGTTCTTGGTGAAAAGACTGCCAAATTTGGTGAGGTCAATCAACTTGTTGGTAGACTGCTTTCGAGTTGGTGATGGATTTCTGCTTTGCTGCATTGGCGGTGACTGTGGCATTGGGCCGACAATGTCCTCGTCTCCAAGTTTCGGAAACTTTCCGTCCATGTAAGGATTCAAAGTTGGCATCCGAACTGATGCGTATCCTGATATATCGAGATGTATTGGCTTCACACCTTTCGCAAGAATTGAATTCCTGGTCTCGCATACACTTTGCGTCCACTCTGTCTTGATTTCTGACCATTTCTCCTCTGTCAGTCTAAATGTCATTGAGTTTGGACCGTAATGCTCCAAGGTACGCGCTTGATGTTTGCAGTATTCCGTTTGCGCCGACTCTTGATCTTGGAGGAGCTTTTGCCACGAGTCGAGATCCAACGTGTCTGGTATGTATGGCTCTGGAAGAATATCGAAATTGGCATGCCCCAACTTTCTAGACCATTTATCGGTCGGTTGAAGCATAAAACCTGGAAGCGCATCTATCGCGAGCCCACTATGCTTTTGGACGTACTGTATCGACGATACAGAGGATTTTTTGGAGACGGCCGGAGCAAACCCCTCGTGTACTGACCTGGAGCCATCAGAGGTCGCCATGCTTACTCGAGACCATGGTTGGTTGATGGCGGCAAAACTGGGAGACTGTAATGGACTTGGAACGATCGCCGGTTCCAATATTGGCTTTTCCATTTTCGGTGGAAGAAGTGGAGTCGAATTGAGCTTTTTTCGGTCGTATGGCTCCTGCTCACCTCCCTCAGGAAAAGTTGCAATGTCGAAAGGAGACACTGGTGGGCTTGTTTCGAATGCCCAGTTGGCCTGTCGTTGCAAAGAAGCTGTTGATAAATTCACGCCGATATCTTGTCTGTTTGCGCTTGCGAATGATGAAGACCTGCTCGAAACGGTGGGTGCCGAATCCACGGTGGGGTTGGTAGATTGCGAGCTATTCTTGCGATGTCTCCGACGCATGAAGGTCGGAATGAACTTGGATGAAAATGAAGACGAGGTATCTCCAGATCGATGGCGCTTATGGGCACTGTATTCTTGGTCTGTTGGGGGGATGAAATCATTGGCATGGAAGTGGTCAGAAAAGTTGTAGTCAATCTGCGCCGAGGTGGGCGCAGAAGATGATTGACCCGCATGCGAGGGACGGGCGGCTGTGGAGGGTAACGAGGGTTTGGGCGGACTCATTGGTGTTATTGCGTCGTGCAACGTTCTGTTCTCAGTTGCATCGTGGTATCTTGATGTCTCTTCGGAGAGGCGGGGCATCGCCCCTGTGGTAGTAGAGAAATCTGTGGTAGGGCTGGAACAAGAAGACTGCGTGAAGCTAGAATTACCGCTGTTGAAACTTGAGCTTCCAGAGAGTGAGTACAAAGGAGTAGGCGGAAGAGATGTATCAAAGTAAAACGTAGAGTTATTTGCGCATGGAGGAGCAGGGAACAGGAAATCCGACTGGTTTGTGGTAGTTGTTTGGATCTCGTGAGCGGAACCTTCAGCCTTCGCTACCAAATGTGCGAAAATGAGGGGCTCAGGACGAGACATGGTTGGATTTGATCAAACTGTAGTTCTCCGTTTTACGAATCGCAAGTGGTGGTAACGAGGATCCCATGCCCTTTTAAAGTCAAAACAACGTGGCGGTACAAGTAAAGTCGAAGTCCTGTTTAGGAAGTTGAAAAGTCAGATAGGTAACAAGATGCCGATGGGGGAATCGGGAAAATCGAGGAGACCGTTATGGTGATTGCTGTATGGAACCAAGCAGAGGAGCGAAAGTCCGAATAGAGGATCGTGTGCAAGAGCAATTGGTGCCGCAGAGTTGTGCCACCAGGGAATTGGTCCACGTCTTCGTCAGGTAACAGGTAAGTCGTTGGTGAAAATTCCTCGTCCAGATGCCCAAAGTGGCAATGGGAGTAGAGTGAGATGATAGTCCCAAAATGCTCACATGAAATTAGGATGCCATCAGCATAGTAAGTAGTGGTTTGCAGTCCAAGTTTTGGAGGCTGAGATGCCTGTTGGTGATCGTAAGAGGTAATATAAGTTGTAGCAAGTGGTTGGGTGGGCAACAGGTGCGAAACGTAACGTTCAAGGATATAATCCTAGAGCTACCTATCATAGAGGTGTTGGTATCCTAAAGTTACGAGTTGTTCCAGAGATCAATAGGCTGGCAGAGAAGAGTGTTTTGAGAGAGAAGCTGGAAGGAAAGTTTGCAGAGGATAGCGAAGGAAGTCAACAAAGTTTGATTTTTGGTGGTGAGGCGGAGCTAGGAAAGGGCGTTGTAGAAAAGTTGGTTTTGGGAAGGCGGGGGACGTGGTTGTGGAAAGCGCGATGGGTAAGCACCATAAAAAGGAAACCGCGACAGGGAAAGAAGAAGGCGCGACTCTTTCTTTTCTTGTTAGTGTTACTGACTGCCAGACTCCCAGGGCAGTCTGCAACAATAAATCCCACTGGAGGCGATTTCTGAATTGAGGCCTGAAACTTGTACAGTTGTAGCCAGTTTACAAGTCCTCTACCGTTCAGTTTGTTGTTGGTTGTTGCAACTTGTTCCAAGAAAGGTCGACGACTCAACCTCAAGTTTCAACTTGCTAACCCAGCATGCAGATTTCTTGTCAATCAATAGCAAACCTTCGCAAAGGCACCTAGGTGTTTTACCAGTGTCCTAGTGGGCAGCAACAAAAGATATCGTTTGTCAGGAGAAAATCGGAACCGTGCAGGTTCAAAAAGAATGTCTGTATTGCTGTAGATGTGCATGAAAAGAGCGTCTGTAGTGACAAAGAAGAGCCTGAAGCCAAAAGAAAGTCTGCTTCAAATCCTGCAGTCCTCGGATACTTGCCCAACATCTACGACTTATGTACCAAGTAGGATAGGCATAAGTATCAGGTCGCCCAAAGCATGGATTACATCACAGACATTTTCTCCCCCCAGCCTCAGCCGTCACCCAGGTTTGACTCTGAATTCTTTGTTGAGACTAAACCGATCTCCGTCTTCTCGTCTGTTCTTCCCTGCCATTGACCGGGTTCTGTCCTTCCAGCTTGGATTCTGGAAGACAAGGAGCCATCAAGATTTTGATGATGGCCGCGGGTGATGAGAAGGCCTTACAGCCACCAAATGAGAACCTGTCAAGCACATGTCAAACTAACAGGTAGCTCCCCAGCGATTGCTGATCCCTGTCTATGTTGCTTTCCAACCCCATCAGGCTGTTTCGCCCTTTCCATCGATCGTTTTGTTTCGTTCCTTTCTAAATTCTCATGGTTCAAGCTCTTCCAAGGTCGCGTCCATGGACTTTGCATGCCCTCTTCGCTTTGAAATTCCTTGACCGCACTTCTATGCCGCCGCCGAGAGTAACGCTTTGTGCCTATGAGCTAGGTAATTGATACATGAGCCCAGCGGATCCTATTCCGAACACGAGGCCATTTCCCGGTTGTTACACCCAGACAACACAGGCCCCGAGAAGCAAAGCTGGCTAGCGTGTGGTATGCCCATTGAATGCAAAGACATGCAGACGTAAAAAAAAAACACCTGTAACGAGAAACAGACTGCCCTCTCAAAGCTCCATATGTTTTGAAACGAATGACACGCGCTGCAGACTACCACTTTGGGGATTTATATTGCCGATTATGGACAACAGCCTTCTGGCCAATGTTATATATTGCTTATTCAAGCTTTTCTTGCAATTCAGAAACAAACGGAAAAGCGCCTATTATTTCCAAAGTCCAAACTCCACTGACCAACCTAGCGTTCTCCGCTTTCCTGGGGGTGATGCTCTGTGTTATGCCGGCATGCTCTACTACTCTCTGCCCAGCCAGAGTGAGTACTTCTTTATTCCTCAGAGCATTCTTTCAAGCGCTCTTCCCAGCAAGCTAAATGCAACAATTTATAGCTTCGAATCGACTACCAATGTCTATTCTAAGATTGATTGATGCCACCGCGCCTTTCGCTTTGTTTTCCAAGTATAAATGTAGCATACACTTTCAGAACAATCGCTCCTAACCAATGACAACCCCGTTCCTGATATTTTCTGCAACTTTTAGCGATCGCCTCACGCCTGTCAAACTCAAAAATCCCACGCCGCTCGACCGTTGACTTTGTTTGCGTCGCGTGTTCTCCAACGCCTCCAGCACCTCCATTGGCCAATTCCCCATCCAAGGCTTTTATGCCACCACAGAACTCGCGCTGACAGCAACCTGCGCTCGGATCTCTTGAATGCCCAGCAAGGCTGACGGCCTGATGGTGCGACTCGGCCCAGCCTCTTGCCATTTGAAGGTATTTTGACGTTGAAACATGTTCAACTCGCCTGGAACATATAGGCGAAAGAAAAGTTGCGTCATGATTGATATATTTTACCCAGGTTGGAAGGCTGTGTCGCGTGGTTTAGGAGCATTCGGACTAATGTCCTTGTGGCAGATCCATGATAGTGTTGAAGGCTTTTCGCGGTCAACCGGGCTAGGATATTTTTTTTCACAGTTCTGTGGAGAGTATCTGCATCAGGGATGGATTTCCAATGATGCTTCTTTCGGACCGTTCACCTTAAACAGAATCCGGTGTGTGGAGTTGTTAAAATCTGATCCTGGCATACCTGGGGCTAAAGGCCTGACCAGTTGGAAAGGGTATTCGCAATGGGGATATCTTCGTTCTTGCCACTTTGGTACTTCGTACATTCACTTATTAGCTTTGTTATATGCAGTACACCCGGCTGATGGATATGTGAACGCGCTCAATCACGATCATTCATCAAAACAAATATCAAGCGCATTGATACTAGTTGCAGCACCTTTGTGTACGTGTAGGAACACAAACATTCTGAAGTGCAATTTTAATATGCATGCATAACGCAAGTCAGCAATGGGTCTAGGTGCCCACGTGCCGTAAAGCCAACACAACAATAGACGCATGTCAACCGTCGGCTTTGGCCGATTGAAGTGGAGTTGATGCGCGCAAAATAGGAATGCTCTTCTAGGAATCCCATCATGACCAGGTGGGCTAGGATAGAAGACTTATGTAGAGAAAAGAAGTAAAAAGCTTAAATTCTCAGCCTAACAAGGAACTATACAGCCAATTGGAGATTTTTCTGTTCCTGGAACTAAAATAACTGGAGAATAGCTACCTTGTTAGCCAAGCTAGGATTTGGGGATATTGCTGGGATGTAGCTATAATGTAATTTCGGCTCTTTGGGCGGTATGAATCGCGTTTATTGACATTGACGCGATGAAAAGCTGATGTACACTTTGACCAGTTTACGTGGTAGCTGGGAGAAACTGTTCAGATAGTCGTTTCTTACTCGACCGGTAAATTTGACCTGTGACAAAGGTTAATTGTCCTTGGATGTATTCAATTTTCTTGAAGTAATTGTAGTAGTATGGATCCATTATAAGACTTGTCACTGGTCAATCGCCGGTCCTTTAGGGTACTATACGGAGCTTTACTCAATATCAAGTACTATCAGTCTACGTAATAAGTAATATCATGTTATTGCTAATAATCTTAATTCAACATCAGTTTGGTCAAACTGCCACATCTACAATGCTTAGTACTTCTGAAAGAGCACAATGGCGAAAACCAGGAGAAAAATACAAAGATGATGTTAGTGCTCTTTTTTCTTGCTACATTGTTCTTGACGGTTAATGGTGCCTCTCTGGATGATCCCATTGTTCGACTCGATTATGGCCAATTTCAAGGAAAATACAGCAGACCGTACGACATAAACTATTTCCGTCGCATTCCATATGCAGCTCCTCCAACTGGACAAGGACGATTTGCGGCACCGCAACCCCCTGAGAAAATAAATGGAACATATGACACTGATCGCGACTTTCCTGGCTGTCCACAAGGAGCAGATGCTGGCTCAGAGGATTGTCTTTACTTGGGACTATACTCAAAGCCATGGACTAATACGACTGCGCTGAGACCGGTGGTAGTATTTCTCCATGGAGGTGGATGGATCCGAGGCTCTGCTTCTTTAAAAATACCGCCGCAGGGATTTCCTACGTTGAATGTTAGCTCGCTGAACGATTTTATTGTTGTACATCCTAACTTTCGAGTGAATGTGTTTGGATTGTTGCCGGGGAAGAGAATCAAGCAGTGTAAGGACTGTGCTTTGAATCCTGGATTGCTGGATCAAGAACTTGCTTTGAAATGGGTTCAGCAAAACATCGCAAAGTTGGTTCTTAATCTTCATCATCTTCGACATTCAGGCTGACTTCCTCCAGGTTCGGAGGTGACCCGAAACAAGTGACTCTCTGGGGACAATCTTCCGGTGGCGGAGGTGTCGTCTCCCAAGTGTTGGCACAATCTTCTAGAAAAGGCAAGAAGCTATTCCAAAGGGCTATCATGAGTTCTCCATACTATCCTCGAACTTACAGGTATGACTCTGCCGAAGCCGAGAAGTTATACAACGATATGGTTCAACGAACAGGCTGCGCTGGAGCCGGCGATACCTTGCATTGTCTGAGGACGATGAATTTTAGAGTAATACAACAAGCCGCGTTTAACATGACGAACGAATATCAAAAATCCAGCGCCTCATTCACTTGGGGACCTGTAATTGACGATAGCTTCTTGGTCGAAAATTTGAGCCAAGTAGCATCCAATAACAATCTCAACATTGAGCATGCTTGGGGAATATACAATACTCGCGAAGGTCAGAACTTTGTACCATCGGGTTTCAAGTCTACCAATGGGACTGTTTGGAACTCTACTGAGGCATCACTGGATCATTGGATCAAGACTTGGATGCCAAAGTTCAATTCGACTGTTTCTAGAGAACTGAAAACAATATACCCAGAGCTGGGCGAGGCAGAAACATTTGGCTTTGATACTGTGTACGACAGGGTGGCGCTAATGTACCGCGATGTCTTCCTCTCCTGTCCAGATCTCTGGGTTGCGAAAGGGGCCAATCAATCTGGCTACATCTCGGAGTATACTATAGCACCAGCAGTGCACGCTTCAGATGTTGCATATGTGAGTGTATGACAGGCAAAATCTAAGACGAATCTGACCCAAAACCTTCAGTGGAATACAATCAATGCTCGACAGCAGCGCAGTAGAGGAGTATATCTGTCCTTTGTTGGTGGCCTCGCCAGTTTCATACAAACCGGCAATCCAAATCGCAACAACGAGGGCATTACGGCGCCGATACCGAAGGTAGATGCCAATCAGATATGGTTGATTGAGGAAGATGCTGGTTTACACCGCACGCCTATCGATCCATTGGTCAAAAGATGCGAATTTTGGCAGAAGTATGGATCGTTGGTACCAATATGAATGGAATGCGAAAAGTCTAAATCTCTATGCTTTCGGCGAAAGCACCTCTTTGATTGTCTTGATATCGTCTGGCGTAGTCCGACAACAACCTCCTATCAGCTTGGCACCACGAGCATGCCAGTTTTGAACCCATTGAGCCAATTGAAGATTTTCTGTTGCCTCTCCTTTCCACTCCTTGGAACTGGGATCGTAGTCTTCTCCTGAATTTGGGTAAGCGATGAGTGTTCTTGTGAATTTCTTGGAAAGGGTTTCAAGTGCTCCGTCAACGAGATCTGGCCGAACACAATTGATTCCTGCAGCGATGACTTGAGGTCGAGTTTCCAGTAACGATGCAACAGTGGCCAAAGATGTACCGTCACTGATATGGGACTCATCCTTCAAGGTAAAAGAGAACCATGCTCTGGCGTCTGAGTATTCCTCAAGTAGCGATAGCAGAGCCTCTGTTTCTTGATATGATGGAATCGTTTCGCACGCCAAAAGATCCACACCAGACTCGAGGAGTGTTTCCATTCGTGGTCGATGGAAATTAGTCATCTCATCCAAAGATAAGGAGTACTCTCCCGTATATTCAGCACCGTTGGCCAAATATGCCCCGTGTGGACCAATAGATCCAGCTATAAAGCAATATCTTGTGGGATCTTGAACAATCATCGCTTTTTTCGCCTCATTGGCCAGCTCCACGCTCTTTCGGATCAAGCTTTGTGCCTCCCCAAGAGTGAAGCCTTCATCTTGTAGCCCGAGAGTGGATGCTTGATAGCTAGACGTAGTTACAATATCAGCTCCTACATCTGGTCAACACTGAAACGCAAGGAGCAACATGGAGGCTCCTCTTTTAAGAGCCCGAACAGTTTTCAAAATGTCCTTACCTGACTGATAGTACATTAGGTGAACTTGCGAGATGATCTCTGGGTTTTCAATGAGAACTTTGGCAGACCATAATTTGCAATTAAGATCACAGCCTCGCCGCTCGAGCTCAGTTGCAAGAGCGCCGTCGATGGTTACTGACGAATGGTCTTTGATGTATTGCTCAATATTCATTTTGCCAGAAAGAACTGTAGCCTAAGGCCTTGGTGGATTAATTGACTTATTATCAAAGCACATGGCACCGCAAAAGAGTACCTACGAAGGTTGGAGTTTTCTAATGACGTTAGCCCTTGGCCCCTTGTTCAAAGACAGGAGTTAAAACTCGGTCCACAACAAATCTTACCGGTAACATGGAAAGCCTAGAACTTTCTCATCAGCTGGACACAACTGTATTATACCTTTCGTCTCTTTGACTTCCAACGCCCTTGTCATACACAATGCATTGAAGTATCCCTTTGTTGGCTTTTGAGAATGACGCTGGCTTACCGAAACGCAGTTCAACAATGGCTCTTCAACAAAGAACCAACTAACAGGCACTTCTACTTGTAGACCCGTCCAATCTTCAATGGGTTTGTTTCCAATCAATCACAAACTCATCGACATCCGAATCCTTCATAGCTCATACCTGATTCATCATCCAGTCATACGGTAGATTCACGTATTGATCTGCTGGCAGGTCGTATTCTAGTATCATAACAACCACTCAACTTCATCACTTTACCATCCATCAAACCAAAAGATGGCTAAAGGCAAAGGCCGTGGTGGCAACCAGAACAACAATCAGGGAAACAACAACAACAACAACAACAATAATAATTATAATAATCGCAACAACAATAACAATCGCAGCAACAACAACAAGCCGACGTGTGGGATCTGTCAGAAAAACCATCTCACAAACCAGCACCAATGCTGGATATGTAAACAGAGCGGAGTAAACTCACACAAAGCTGAAAATTGCCCGGCAGGTGATAAAAAGGGCAACCAATGTGAGTGGTGTAATTCCACAAAGCATGACAGCAACAACCACGAGTGTAGAAAATGTCACGATAAACATGCAAAGCACAAGTTTAATGATTGCCCACAAAACACAAACAAACCCACTGGGCCCTTCAATGACACAGTATTCAACTCGAATGAAGATACTTTTATGAAGGAGCTTCCTCAAAGTATACAAGAAGGCTTGGACAAACTATACCAAAAGTTCTCAGCGTATCCAAACCAAGAGATCCATTGGATTTGGATGTTTTACAAAAGCATCTATCCCAACGAGGAATCTCTCATGATAGCGAGCCGATTCATAGAAAGCTTCCTGGGCCTCAAAGAGGAGTTCACGTTGACTATAGAGCAAACCATTGGAGCTCTTCAAAACAACGCCTGCAGCTGGAACAACAGTCGTGCTCACTTTCTACACGTCGTCTCAGCAGCGGTTGAAGCAATCCTTGAAAAGGTAAAAGTGTTATCAGAACGAGTGTTCGGCACTTCCCACAATATGGATCGAGATCAGGTCAGTTTTGATGTCCGCCATCTTTATCAGAAGCACAACTGGGCTAAACTAGATGTAGTCCCACAGCTGTGGGTTTACTGCGTATGCAAGACCTTCCGGTTGGAGAATCCAGACCACCAGCTCAGGTATGCAATTTCAGTGCTACTATCTGACGCCAAACGATTCGATCCAGAAAGAGCGGTCGACAGAGTTGTTGACGACATCGTCAATAAATGCCATTATATTCTTCAGGTACTCAGTGACGACGGACAACTTGCAGGTCAGGTCATCGAATGGTTAGCCAAGTCTGGCTTCCATATCGATGGAGCGCTGGTCATTGGGCGCAAGTACGTCTATGAAAAGCTGACTATAGGCTACGGAATGCCACTTGAAGACGCCGAAAATCTTTTGAAGACCTCAGCCAATCTGAAAGAAGCTGTAGTGCGCTGCAAAGCAACGCTGTACACAGAAGTTGTCGATCTTTGCAAGAGCTTTGACCAAACCGGCCTCGCTTTTATGACACCGGCCCGAAGTCGAGATATCGAGAAGATGGTTGGTGATGCTCTAGAAGCGTTGAAATACAACTATCAGAAAGTTGAGGGTTGGGTGGTCCTCTCAATTGCCGACAGATTCGATTTGCACGTAAGCGGCGTCGAAGCAATCAGAGCTTCCCCCTATGTCAATGGGGACCTCAGGAAGGTCATTGAAGTGCTCAAAAGGTCTGATCCAGACAAGATAAGTGCGGTGTACAAAGTGTCACACACTATTTGAACCAACGACGCATTCAAATCTGACGGTTTACATGATGAGAGATCGTTACAAACTGCAGCAGAGACAAGAGAGCGGGTAGCGGCTCGGATTTTGCGCAACAATGACTGCATCCGGTCACTATCTACTTCCATTGAGGTAGGTACTGGTACTGACCGTTTGCAAGCAGGAGCAGCTCGGGAGTATCAGTCGAGCCAAAAAGGTATAGGTAACATTTTTCTTGCAGTACTTATTTGAGAACAGGGAGTATAATTTTATACGCGAAATGACACAACACTTGAATAGAAAACAAAACTTCATCCTCACGCTAACATATCCAGAGCTCGACTACCATTACGATACTCGAAAGACACAACCTTGGAAGTCTCCCAGATGGAGTATCATGAAATTTGCATTGCCTAACAACGTTTAAACTGCCCCTTTCCGTTTCCCTTTCATCCAGAAGACAATCACTGCCGACCCAAGAACGAGCGACCCAGCAGCAAGAACCCCAAACATGCCAGTGAGATGTAATCGATCGAGCAGAACAGTAGATATGGTAGGTAGACCAGCTCCCACCAGATAAACCACAAACAGAAACCCACCCACGGCGCTACCCCTTTCGTTGTCCCGGAACTCATCTTGGATATATAGCAAGCTTGAAATGAACAGTAGAAAACAACATAATGCGAGAAAAATGACAAATGACAGGGGTATAAAAATGGAATAGCCAGGAACAACAGTGAATGCAAAAAGAACTAGAGATAGTGGAAGTAAGAGAACAATAGGAAGTGCCGGTATGAGACGATAGCGTGCAGGAAATGCCTGGGGCTGGGTATGTGCTTCTGATGAAGTCAATGATTTCCTCCAGTAGATCGTGAGAGAGGCGTAGAGTCTAAGGTGTTGGAGGATGTGGATTGACATGCCCAATAGGACGCCGATTGATAGACTTAGGAAGCAAAGCGATTCTGTCAGCCATGTGAGGTGATATGTGCCTGAGAAAACCGTAGGGAGGGTGGTATATAATGCGTATTGGATGGCTACTGAAAAGCCAGTCGTCAAACCTAAGAACAGTATGCTGGGTTTGGTAAAGATCAACATGATCGGGCGACCAAGTGTAAGCCGTATAAAGAGGCTGACTTGTGCTGCCAGCTTGAATGGCGTTTTTTCATCGTTAGGAGTACTTGTTGTTTCTCGAGAGTAAAAGGTCGCAACCATAATTGGAACAGTGAGAAAGGTGAACATGAGCTGTGTCCACCTCCATGATAGTCGCTCTCCAATGATACCGCCGAACAAAGGACTTGTTATAGTCAGCGTGATATCAAATTGGCCAAGTCAAACAACTCACCCTATTGTTGCACCCAGAAAAGAAGAAGCAAAGAACAAAGCTGTTGGTACAGTTCTTTTATTTTCCATCCACATGTCACAGACAATGCCGTAAGAAACAATGGAAGCCGTAGAAGCAAACAATCCACTCAGTAACCGGAAGGCTAATATCAATCCAAATCTTCGAAATAGACCGAGTGCCAGTTGACAAAGAGCAAACAAAGGAGCAGTCACAAATAGAGTCTCCCTTCGAGGGAACAGTTCTGAAGCTGCATTTCCGGTCAAAGAACCAACCGCAAGTCCAATGATGTAAAGGGAGTAGGGTAGTGTCGAGATTATTGGCGCTCCATGAAGGTCTTCGTATATATCTCGAGTATTTGCAGTGATTGAAGTTGCTGCGAGAGAGCTGAGACAAAATTAATCAGTATGTATGCTCATATAGTCTCAATTGGCACAAACTGATCTTACCTTGCAAAAACTAGTCCTAGAGGAACAATCATATGTAGACTTTTCTTCAACAGTGACCATTCAACAATTAGATTTTTTTCGTCCACAACAGCCTCTATTTTATCCTCATTCGCAACTTCAGCCAGTGAAGCGTTATCGACATCCTTGGTGGGCCTGGGACCTCGACCAAAAGTCTTGAATAGACCGTTAATATCATGATAAGACCAGTTGGAAAAGCGAGAGTTGAAAAGCGCCGAAGCGGCGTCCTTGGAAAATCGAGATTGTGAACTGTATATCGATGCTGATACTATACTGGCCATGTTATCGTTCAACCCAGCGAAGAGGACGAAGATTTAGCCGCAGAACGAGGGAGTACGCAGTTTAGATACAGTACGTCTTTCTCCCCACAGGGATGATATAGGGATTTACAAGAGAGGTTATCACCCCTACCTACACTCCTTCAATCCATTCCTCAACCACTGTTTTTGCGTGCAATAGAACCGAGCTCCAACCAAATCCCATGATTGCCAGGTTCGAGCTGCAGGATACCAAACTATGATCCAACCAGCGCAGTAGGAAGCTATCATTATTTGCCAGGTAGAAGAAGAAACGGGCGTCAGAAATGGCAGGGTGGAAGCGTGGTATTCCGCCACCATTCAGCGTTGGGAGAGCGGGTGGATTCACAAGGCTGAAAGGAGCATCGGCGCTCCATGTGCCAATCATGTTAACACGACGATACTTGAGGATTGAAAAGAGGTTGTTGCACTTGGTGTTTCAACGGGGTTGTGGACCCTGATTCGTCAGACGAGATCAAAGTAGCGGACAAGGGTGGTGTGAAGTAACGTCCGGAAACGGCTCATGGCGTAGGTAGGAGGTTAGGATGGCGATTGTCGATTGTAAATTAGTTGAGTACCAATAATTAGAAGTTCGTTTGCTTGCCGATAATCAAATGATAAATAAACTTGATCTTGGTGTCATGTATGATAAGGTGGACCTTTATGGACCGTTATGAGACAATGCTCATTGAATTGAACATGATACTCGTTTTAGATTGTAGAAGAATCGAGGCTTTTTGCAGTGGTACTCTAGGGATTCATCTCGGGTTGCAGAGTTTCCTTGCTGGGTGTTGTGTTAGAGATGTCGAAATCTGGGAGGGATATTGACTAGTAACCATCTGAAATGAGGCCGAGACTGTTCGATACTACCGATTGATCTGCTTCAGAGGATTTCCCAGGATATCAGTATAGTTCAAGAATAAGAAGAGCATGTTGCCTCACTTCTGATTTTTAGCATAACTTGACCACCAGATACATCCACCATTAAAGTTTCTATACTCTTCGGCCTGAAGAGTAGGTTTTTGCACCAATATCAAACAAACATTCAAGGAGTTCACAGCAGGATTCATGGTTTTACAAGTACAATTTCGACAAGAAGTCTACTTTATTGTAACTCTAACTCATTGTAAGAGTCTATAATCCATGAAAGAGTAGCGAAGCCAGGCCAAGTAAAAAGACTCGTACTTGACCATACAAATAACATGAAGGCCCACTACTAACAACCATTGCTGTGAACAAAAGCGTCACCTTGAAAAATCAGCAACTGCATCGACAAAGAAACGCATCAAACGAACCTAAGTGAGCCAATGCCACGAAAGCTGCACACGACCACTCTCAACCGGAGCCAATCCACCAAAGATGGTTCGGGTGACATCCAGATCGCCAGGCTGGCATGCCTCGCCTACATCATGTTAGCTTTCTCTCAAAACAACCCTCCCAGAGTATTCTGATATATGGAGAGCACTTACAGCGATCGACGACAGTCACGTCCTTCGAGACGGTCTTGTAGTTGGCCTGAGTAATGCGGATAACGCGTCCACAATTGCGATTGTGGTTGGGATTGCCGTCCACGTTTCCGCTGTCGAAGGTCTGGTGGTCGATGGCCACGATTGAGTCGGTTTCTTGGTTTGTGACACCACAAGCGCCGAGACCAGTTGCAAAGTAGGTCAATTGACCGTTCTGGGCGTCGCGGGCGGTGTTGGTGGTTGTTGGCTGTGGAGCAGCGCTGGGAGGTTAGTTTTTGATATTGGTTAGTTGATGAGTGGGTACTTACATGACGAGCCCAGCAAGAGCGCAGAGAATTGGCGCGATGAACTTCATGTTGAGTGTGGAAATGTCGGTATGAGTGATCTTGAATGGTATATACTTGGGCAACTTAGAGCTTTGGAGTAGACTTGAGAAGACTTGGAGAGACTTATCAAAGCTGGAATGTATTCAAAAGCGTGATGAAGGAGAACTGGTCAAAACGCTCCAACCAAAGTCTAAAATACCGAATACTTTGTCCAGAAAGTCACTAGCTAACACTGCCAGTGATTACGCGGCGTGACTGTATACTCCATTGCTCTAAAAGCGCGATCATTCATCTGAGCGGATCTCAGAGCTGTGTGATCACGATCATTACCAATTGAGTATCCGTATGGAGAGATAGGGAAGGGGGCGGTAGTGTTAGAGGATTGCGTGATCGTGGAAATACCAGATTGAGCATTTGCATCGCTCGATATGGCGAAGGGAGCTGTATAGTCACGCTGCTTCAGTGCAAATGATCAACTCAAAGAGCTTTAGAGCAATTCGATATGTCCACGCGGGTACATGTGAGGAGGGTTTAGTGGTATAGAAGTGTTGATGTGACGTGTTAGACGCTTAATGATGCTGAAAGTATGTAGTCATCAATGGAGATTTAGGATGCCAGGCAAGATTGCGTAATTGAGGCTTTTGACATGGACTGGTCAGGCAGGTTCTGAGCCGCCAGTAGCTGCTAGAAACTCCTAGAAAGAGCTAACTGTTTGCAAATTAGACTTCATATATCAGGGAGAAGAAGGCTTACAGTAACGGTGATTTAGTTGAGAGATGATAGTTCCAAAAGAGATCAGAGCAACCAGACGAAATACTGAGCGACATATAAACTTTGACATCACTCCAGAAAGGATATACAATGATCAGTAAGAACGTCGTCACACGCTCTCCATGTATTCGAAGAGAAAGAATGAGAATTAGCAGATAATCATCTGAGAGAGACTACCAGGGTATCTTAATGCATCTAACCCGCAAAGAACGCCGACAATCGATATTACCGTTAACTTTGATCACCTCTTCTTGCCTTTCTGCAGCTTGACAAGCTTTTCCATTTGCTCAACCCATCGAGTAGCAAACTTCTTCTCACTGAAGCGGCGAGCGCTTTCTCTTGCTCGTTTTCGCATGGCGAGAGTATCGGTTGGACTGAGATCTAATGCTCGAGCGAACGCTGCGGCATATTCGGATGCTGTGGATGCATGGAAACCTAGAGGATGTAAATGATCATTCTTACCTGGGAGAGAAAAGTGGACTTACCAGTTTGCTGACCGCCTACCTCGACAACGATGTCTCTCTTGGGGCCACCGCTGTCGTTGACGACACTGATTAAGCCGGCAGCTTGGTATTCGACGACTCCGATTCCAAAGTGCTCATTCCACATGCCATTGACGCCAATACTGCTGCTCTGTAATCGATCCAAAACCCGAGGCCATGAAGCATTAAGTACGAAAACGACATCGCTTTTCATCTGCAATGCATGAACCTGAAGGCGGAATTTGTATACCCTTAGCTTATCCTCTCCGTCGCGAACACTGCCTAGCAGAATCAAGCTCGGTCGCTGACCTGCCGGCCATTCTCTAGACTTTAGAAGCTCTGAAAATGCATCAATGATAAGAGCGTGATTCTTCTCCGGCCTAAATTGGGCAATGTAGAGGAGATGTCGTTGTCGGAGCATTTCCGAGGCGGCTGAAAGTGGGATTTTATCATCTAGTTCCGCGACGGCAACGGGTGGGAAGATGACGGCAATTTCTTGATCATCTTTTTGAATTGATTTAACTTTTTGGCGTGAGGGTCCCCATAGCTCTTGAATGTGTTCCTTTGTCCATGACGAGTTCGTCATGACTACATCGACGGATGAGCCTGTCCATGAGTATAAAGCTGCGAAAAGTTTCCAGTATTTTCTTTTTGCTTGTCCTTTCCAGCCGTCTCCGGCCCCAGCATTCAGACCTTTTCCAGAGTCTGCATCTGCATCAAGGGATTGTAACATGTCGGTGGAGATGGTAGGATAGTGAACGTATGCGGCGGTAGGGACATGAGGAAAGAGTAGTTTGCTTAGAGCGATGGTAAATGCAAAACCCATTGTATCAATATAAATGTCTGGAACAATAAGATTGAAGGCGTCAACAGCCAGAACCAAAGATCCTAGGGATTGGCCCAGGAGGGTAAAATAAGGGTAGGTGCTTGGTAGAACCCAGTGTCGAGTATTGAGATACATGAAATGTAAAGTATTTCGGTCGAGACGGATGTTAAAGCGATCGCGGACTCGGTCTATTATGGTATTCTTCTCGGCATCGTGATCGCCGGTGTAAACGATACAGACGGCATCGGGCCATCTGTCTTGTGTGGCTCGTATGGCAGCCCAGAGTACTCGTTCGCCGCCGCCGCCCGCATTGCTAGTTCGAGATTAGACAAGTCCTTTGAAGAAGAGAATATAAGTACCAAAATGGGTGGAAGAAGGCGATTATGTTGCCGCCATTGGGTAGGAGTAGTTGTCTGCGAGATGCAGTCCGGTGGATTAAATAAGATCCTAAGAGGCGGAAGACAAGACGGAATATGAATGGCGCAAGGACGAAGAGTGGGAGTAGCAGCAGAAGAATAGTTGTCAAAGCCATGATGTAGGGGGTATCATGATTAGCCTTGTTGGTTGAAGCTTGAGGCTTTGTAGCGAGAAGATAACAGATGTTGGAGTAGCTGGCACAACCGGTTGGATGTGAAGGGGCAACCGGAGCTCAACGATGATCGAGGCAAGAAGGGAGTGGACAGGGTTGCACATGTCCACGAACTATAAAAGTCCGTGCGTCTAAGATCTGTCAAAAAAGTTTTGGAGTTTTGACCCCAGATTACTGGAGCATTACCATGCCATGTTTCTTAAGGAAATCTTTAGGAAACACTCGGCCGTTTTCTTGTTTTATTTTCCAACATCTGTTTGATTGGAAAATTGCTGAGGGAATTCAATCAATAGGCCCTTACCATTGCAATATCAAAAACAGCTATAGTAGGGAGTACAGAGTGATTCTTGCACTTTGCCCGTACTTGCTACCTGGCTTGCCTGGAGGCTGGCTACCTCACCTCTGACGCCATATTATTTCTAGGCAGTTACGATTCACTAGAGTTTTGGTTGTCTGTAAGCTTTGAAGTTGGCAATTGAGCTTGCCAACAATGGCTCTTGGCCTCTTACGTAAACATTTACTTGAGGCCTCGCTATGATCGAGTTCTCACCAACTGACGCAAATGTTGATTTCAATAGCTCTTTGTCAGCGTACTCACTTACAAGTACAAGTAGAATAATAAGTTGGAAGTAGTAAGGAAAGAGATCAAGTAACAAGGAACAGGCTCATAGACTGAGAAGTTGAAGTAGCTACGTATGAACTAAGCTCAATAAAGACTAGTGCCGATTTGTATGGCTTGGCAGGCAGTTTACTGGTTACTGCTTCCTTCCAACAAGCTGCAACTGTGACCTGACTATCACCAACTCTATTCTACAATCAATACATCAACCAACATTCTTCCTCTAAGACTCCTGTGTACTCTACCTCTGTCTATTGCCAATCTTTTCATCATCCACCATGTCTTTAGAGCTCGAACCCGGTATCTTGGGCTTCAAGCGTGAGTGAACCTCATGACGACATTACTAATGCCATTATTTTCAAAAAGCTGACAAGCGCAACAGGTCCATTCACTTCAGAAGTCTCCCAGACCCTACGTCTCAAGAATGTCGATCGCGATCCCATTTCCTTCAAGGTATGTTACTTTGTTGAGTTTGGAAATCCAGATTACTAACGGGTAGCAGGTCAAAACTACAGCACCTAAACAGTACGCCGAGCCAATACCTTCCCATCGTATATTCCACCGCTGATTCATACTTCGATAGATACTGTGTTCGGCCAAACTCTGGACGTATTGAGCCAGGAGAGTTTGTAGATGTTAGCGGTATGGCATGCCTGTTGATGCACAAAATACACATGCTAACCTGGCGCTTATCAGTCGTTCTACAACCCATGAAGGCCGATCCTCCTCCAGATACTAGATGCAAAGACAAGTTTCTAGTGCAATCCATTGCAGTGCCAGCGGAAAAGGAAATGCCTCCGGTACTTTATACTTCAGAACGCAATAACAAGTCACTGACGAGTTTTAGTGGGGCGAGCTTGAGCGCAATTTCAAAGCATCGATCCAGGAACGCAAAATTCGCGTACATTACCTATCAGTAAACGCCCCATCCAACCACGTAAACGGCCATGATGACGAAGGCGATGACTCCGTTCTCTCACCTCCTCCGGTCTACACTCCTCACGCCGAATCGAGCCAAGGCGCGGCAGCTAACAGCTCTTCTGGAGATGCTCGATCCCTACAGAGCGAATCTGTACCCTCCACACCCGCTCAGTCGAAGCCAGTACCTGCCCACCAAAAGAACGCGGAAGCTGCGGCTTCACCACCAGAGGACCTTTCTCGAGAAGAACTATTGGCACAACTGGGCAATGCTAGAGTCAACATAGCGCAGCTACAAAAGGAATTGGACACCAATCTACGCCGTCGTAACGTCAACCCAAAAGAATCACAAAAGGCCTCATCACAGGGAGCTTTGGGCGTGGCAACTCCAGCGCAGACCGCGGGTGTACCCATCTCGACTGTTGCGCTGCTCTGCTTATTCTTCTTTATGCTTGCATATCTGCTGTTCTAAGCATATATCATGCGGAATGCTAACGTTTAGTCGAATGGGATTTTGAATACGAGACTGGATTCTGCAGTCTGCGTCCATCCCATGCCCTGGTGAGATATTGTGGGGGAAGCTGGCAGCGAATGCATTGCCGGTGTGGGGGAGAGAACTAATGCGGAGAACGGTCAATGTCCTTACTGACAACTTCTTGAATTGACTCCTATTTACCTTTTTGGCTTTTCTTTTTCTTGTCCCATAGCTTCTGTATACATGGCCAGCGTATTGGGTTACACGCGCTTGGCTTCTACTATTAGTGATTGTACGGAATATTTTGACTTTTTGAACGCGAAAAGATGCACAACTAGAGAATGGAATATATCATGATAGCTTATGAATGGGCTCAAAGATCCCCAATGGTCCACGAACATGTCGAATCGCAGCTCAGCCTTTGAATTCACGGCTACAGTATTACACGAGAAAGGTCAATCACGCGCATCATATGTTGCGGCTTTTATATGCGTTGAATGTGTGGGGTGAACCGTTCAGGACTGTTTGCAGAATTGATATTGGTGTTATGCATGAGATATATGCATGAACCTGGAGCTACTGGGACTAATAACAGCTCGCGTGCCATCCTATATACCCCATTGAACACTATTTGTCGCATGCTCGGTCGTGTAGTGCGGGTTTCGCCTTGAATTCTTGATTCTGAGGACTTGATCAAATGATATTCAGCTTGACAGCACGAAGCCGTATGCTCGGAGTATTGTGGAGAAGTGAAAGAGTCATAGTTATTACTGTTGGTAGACCTGATAGCAGTATCAAATGTTGATTGAGGGGAATGTCATTGGACAATGGTTTCGTCATGCCATTGTGGTGGTGGCATTCTTCTAATTGAACCAGTCATACCGCAATCAATGTTTAGAACAGACCAAAGGATTACGAAATGTAATATGCATCTCTTTTTATAGATACCTACAAGGATAGAAGCATTTAAGCCGGGATACTAAGTAGCTCTTTCCAAACCAAGGGTAGACTAGACCCACCATAGCTACAAGTTGTCCCACGGCAAGGTGTGCTCCTCCAAAATCTCCCATTGCTGCTCACAAAGATAAATATCCCGACTCTCGCCTCATCCCTTCACTTCTTTCTCACACACTTACTTTCTTATCCTACATCTTCTCGAGCATCTTCAGGTGCTTGCCCATCATGTGTGGAATCTTTGCTTGCCATTGGTATGTTACCCAATCCCAATCGACAATCGCATTCCAGGTCTTTGGCCTGCTGGGTATGACTCCTCAACTCACAAGACATTTTTTCCGATAGCCACCCCAACGTTCAGAAGTTCAAGCCAGCAGCATTAAAGCTTGGCAAGCTGTAAGTAAACTCTTCAGATTCTGATCATTGTCCATATTCACTAAATATTTCTACTAGAGTTCGCCATCGTGGTCCAGACTGGAGTGAGTCCTCCCTCCGATTATCGGTTAAGCGCACAACTAAACAATAACAGGTGGAAACTGGGTTGCCAACAATACCAGTATGTTCAATACGCAATAGCTATGATCTTATCTTCCAGATAAGAAATGGACCTATTTTGGATCGGTCTGACGTTGTGTAACAGTTCTGGTTCACGAACGACTCAGTATTGTCGGATTAGGTAATTGCGCCTATCCATCTCCACGACTCGGCTAATCATATAGACTCTGGAGCACAACCGATTGTTAGCGATGACGAAAAGCTCTCCCTAGCCGTCAATGGCGAAATCTACAACCACCGTATTCTGCGCAAGCAAAGCACCATCAAGTACAACTACAAGACACTTTCCGATTGCGAAGTCATAATACCTTTGGTGGGTCAAATGGGCTGAAACAAGATAAAGCAAGACTAACCATTACAGTACATGGAATTCGATGTCGATGCTCCAAAACATCTGGATGGAATGTTTTCGTGGGTTCTACACGATAAGGTCCAGGATCGAGTTGTGGCAGCACGCGACCCCATTGGAATCACAACTTTTTACATGGGCAAGAGCTCAGAAACACCTGGGGCTGTATACTTCGCCTCAGAGATGAAATGTCTGGCAACAGTGTGTGACAACATCATCTCTTTCCCGCCCGGTCATGTCTATGACTCGAAAACGGACAAGCTCACCCAATATTATACTCCACAATGGCTAATCGAGCCGAGCACGATTCCTACCACTCCGGTTGACTACAAACTTCTGCGATTGACGCTCGAGAGATCGGTTCGAAAACGTCTTATGGCTGAAGTTCCATTTGGCGTGCTGCTGAGTGGTGGTTTGGATTCTAGCTTGGTCGCTTCGATTGCGCAGCGGGAGATTCTGAGACTCAATCAGGAGACAGCAGCGAAAAAGGCCAAGGGATCCAATGGAGTTGCGGATGACCACGGACCAGATCATCTGGTTGGAATTGATGACGAGAACCACCTTTCAACTGTGCAAATGCTTCCAGAGCTCAACTCCTTCTCAATTGGTCTTCCTGGCGCTCCAGACTCCAAAGCAGCGGAAGCTGCAGCAAAGTTCCTGGGAACCAAGCACCATACGCTCAACTTCACTATTGAGGAAGGCCTCGACTCGCTTTCAGACGTCATCTACCATCTTGAAAGCTTTGACGTAACGACCATTCGTGCCTCCACGCCCATGTTCCTGCTGAGCCGAAAGATCAAAGCTTATGGTGTGAAGATGGTGCTATCTGGCGAGGGTAGCGATGAGATCTTTGGTGGTTACTTGTACTTTGCTGGTGCACCCAACAAGAACGACTTTCACGAGGAATGTGTTCGCCGAGTGAAGAATCTACATCTTGCAGATTGCTTGCGAGCCAACAAATCCACATCTGCATGGGGTGTTGAAGCTCGTGTCCCATTCTTGGATAAAAAGGTAAAAGTCGGTTCCAGTTTTTCAAACTCACCATACTAACCTCTCTAGTTCCTCGACGTGGCCATGAATATCGACCCAGCCGAAAAGATGATCACCAAAGACCGCATCGAGAAATACATCCTCCGCAAAGCCTTCGATACCACCGACGAACCTGAGACAGCACCTTACCTCCCCGAAAGCATTCTTTGGCGCCAAAAGGAGCAGTTCAGTGACGGTGTTGGATACGGATGGATCGATGCGCTCAAGGACAATGCCGAAATACACGTTAGCGACGAGGACATGAAGAACCCCAAACCAGAATGGGGCGACGACATTCCAGATACCAAGGAAGCGTATTGGTATCGATGCATGTATGATGAGCATTTCCCACCTCATACTGCGTCAACTGTAATGCGGTGGACGCCAAAGTGGTCGAAGAGCACGGATCCTAGTGGACGGTGAGTTTTCATCAAGCTGTTGTGAGGAAGATGCTAATAATGAATGTAGTGCTATTGCTGGGCATGAACAGAAGTACGATACTGCTTAGACTTGGATGAGTTTGATGGGTTCTTTCAGGGGTTCAAGGTGACTGCGGGATATTTGCTTGTACTGCGTGCTGGTGGTCTCGGATGTAGGCTATTACTGTCGGCTTGGGCATTGTAAGGAGTTTGATAGTAATGATAGACTTTAGAGTTTCCAAAGGCAGTAGAGGATAGTTGTTGTAGCGGATCCGCCTTAACACGACGGTCGGAAAACCTCTCAGCCCCAATAGCAAGCAACAAGCATGGTTCAAAGAACATTGAAAAGCGATTAGTGAATTGTTCTAAGCTTTTTGTTCGATAAGAGTGGTTTCGCAAGACTTTAGATGTGGAGAAAAATGAAACATAAAAATAAATGCCGCTTAGTGTAGCTTATCATTACTGGTTGGTGGAGCGTGGTTTAATTGAGGATCGTGAGAGGCAGAAAAGGAAGGAAAGGGTCCGACTTCTGCCACAAAACGGCCAGGAACAACCGACTCCTGGCCCGAGCTTTGTGTCGCAACTGCCTCCTAAGAATTTTCTCAATTGTCAACACCAAATCTTCTGCTGTCTTTTCTCTCTCTATCAATCACTTTCTCTCTGTTCTATCTCCACTCCTCCACACTCTATACAACGCATCCCGTCACAATGGCTCCAAGCGCATTCTCCGACATTGCCAAGTCGTCCAACGACGTAAGGTCCCTAGGCTATCGCCAGTATCTTTGGAGCCTCGGACCATAGCTAACTGATCTTTAGCTCATCAACCGAGACTTCTATCATGCTACTGCTGGTATGTTTGCGTATCTAAGCCGGTCACTGTCGGCGTTTTGCTTCGGAGCTTTGCTAATGCTTTGCGATAGCTACCCTTGAGGTCAAGCTAAAGTCCCCTGATGGCCTTGCTATCACCGCCAAGGGAACTTCACCCCATGATGGAGATATCGCTGGTTCCGTAAGTTACTCTACCTTGAATGGCCGCTCAATTGGCTCGGGTATCCTCTTATCATTGAGCTTAGCTAACAGTCATTTCCTAGGTCGAAGGCAAGAAGATCATCCAAAAGGGTACGACTTTTAATACTATTGCTTTCTTCCCGATAAAACACAATATACCTCTTCCTCTTGAGATATGGCTATCTGTACTATGGCAGGACCGCGTACCTCCTTCTCGAGGCCGGCGTAGACATGATACTACGAGGCAAGGGAATGCTGAATCGACACCGATACCTTCGACACCTCCCAGTCTGTCACCGATGCCATCTCCTTTGCCTCTGGTATCAGATCAAATACCTCAAATACCTCCCACTCCTCCTCTTATTAGTTCGCGGCCTCGTCGTTCTGCCCCACGCACTATACCTTCCTGTGTTTTTATACTGAGGTATCCCCATCTAGGTATCACCGCCACCTCAACATGGACTAACGCCAGCGTCGCGACCGTCAAGCTCGAGCTCGATGACATCCTCGCCGCCGGCGTCAAGGCCGAATACATCGGCACCTATGCCCCCAAGACCGGCCTCAAGGCGCAAAAGGGCAACCTCTACTTCAAGCAAGGTGCCTTCCACGCGCGCGCTTTCGGCGAATACACCCCTGCCACCGGCAACGTCAATGCCACCGTTGACGGTGTTGTTGCCCACGAAGGCTTCCTCGTTGGCGGAGAAGCTGGCTTTGACGTGCAAAAAGCTGCTCTCACCCGCTATGCCGCTGCATTCGGCTACGTAACGCCCGTCTACAGCATGGCCGTTACCGCGACCAACAGCTTGAGCGTCTTCACTGCTGGCTACTACCACCGCGTGAACCCAGCTGTTGAGGCTGGTGTCAAGGCTGCGTATGACACCAAGACCAACTCGACTGTTGGTATTGAGGTTGCGACCAAGTACAAGATTGACCCAACTGCTTTTGCCAAGTTCAAGCTCAATGATCGGGGTATTGTCTCGCTTGCGTACAATGCTCGTATCAATTCTGGATTTACTTTCGGTATTGGTGCTTCGCTTGATGCGCAAAAGCTCAATGAGGCTGGCCACAAGGTTTGTTGATCTCGATTGTTCTTACTCTTGCACTTGTGCTAATAATCTATAGATCGGTACCTCTTTCACCTTCGAGGGATAGAGTGTCACGCTTCTTATCTTAGAGTGCTTGAAAATATGTGTATTGGGATGCTTGAAGAGGGTCAGCTGTGTTGTAGACGAATTAGAATTGTGATATATCCGCTTGTACTGAATACCAGGTAGTAGAAGCGAGACATGTTGGATGTCGCTATACAATTTCCCACCAAACAGCGTCGTTCTGAGTGATTATTGATATTCTTGCATTATCTTCGTGGTGTCCTTCTATAGGTATTGCCGCCTTTGTGCTCCCTTCCATATCATCCTCGCACCCACCTCCAAGTATATTCATACATTGCCCGCTTCCAGGCCCATATATCACTCCTTAGTCTTCTTCCCCTCAAACCCCCCAACCAAAACCGGACTCGCAAAAATAATCCCCACCACCCCCGTCAACATCGCAAACCTCACCACCGCTCCCCACGCCTCACTCCGTCTCTCCGCCTCCGCCTCCTCCATACGCTGCTGCTGTCTCTCCGTCCACCGCGCACTGAACCGTGCCTCCATATTACTATGTGTCCGTAAATGAGCCTCGCGATCCCATTGACCAGTCCCATGCATCGAGCCAGTAAAACTCTGCCCATTCTGTCCCTCCCCCTTATTCCCAGGGGATGTATGAGGTTGCTCCCAATTGCTCGTCCATGGCTTGTAGTTGCTCCGTCTATGCACGTTACCCCCATGTCCACCGTTGGCGTAGAAAGACGGCGGGGGGCCGCGGAATTGCGTTCGGCGGCGCGAGAGACCGGACGCGGGGCGGGAGCCGGCGCGCGCGGAACTGTAGGAGCCGCTAGGGTGGGTTGCGCTGGGTGCGGAGGAGGGTAGGGAGAGGTCGTAGGTGGTGCGGGTGGAGGGGTGGGAGAGGGTGGTGTAGGCGTTGGAGAGGCGGTGGAAGCGGGTTGCGGCGTTGGGGTCGTTGGGGTGGAGATCGGGGTGGTGTTGTTTTGAGAGGGTGTAGAATTTACTGGAGGGTTGTTAGAGGTGGGTTGTGGAAAGGGAGGTGGTTGTTACTGTTTGATTTCGGCGGGCGTGGCGTTGTTGGCTAGCTGTAGGACTTCGTAGTGGGTTTGCTGGGTGTGGGTGGAGCGTAGGTTTGGAGTGCTGGTGAATGGGCGGTGGGGGACATTGTGAGGGATTGCGATCTTGATGTGGGAGGAGATCGAGCGGAAGACGGTGGACATGAGAGGGTTGGGGACGGCATTGAGATTGTTGTTGGTGAGAGGAGATGTGGTGGTGGTGGTGGTGGTGGTTTTGGTGTTGATGTCATGGAGTATCAAAGATCTCGGAGCCGAGATTGAAGTTGACTTCACTCCTTCTCGAAGGACAAAATAAGTGAGCCGTTTCGACAACTACTCCTATCAATTGCGATGGCTGTCATAACACTTCTTATAGAGTAATTGCTCTGATTCCCCCCAGCGTGGCAAAATCTATGTTAACTTATCAAATACGACGGTAATCAAAGTAGTTACTCTTTAGGAAGTGTTATGGCAGCCATGTCGATCGATGGGAGTAGTCGTCCAGACGGCTCACTTATTTTGTCCCGCGAGAGTTGACTTCACTCCTTCTCAGCCTGACCCTCAACGACCAACGAACTTCACACCCTACATTCTTTTCTGATAGAGGTATCAAGCCATAATAATGGGTGAATTATGTGAACCATGTTGGAACATCTTTGGTCCCCATGGGATCGACCACTTTTCTTCAGGAAATATGGTTGTGAACTTTGAGAAACATCATAACAACAGAGCCAGTTTCGATAAAGCTGTTGAGGGGAATTGTGCGATTTGTGTTCGCTTGATGGTTCTGTATAGAGCTGAAGAAATGAGAATGCTGCGTCGGAAAGACAACGTCCCAGAGCAAGTGAAGAAACTGCCAGCAAAAGCGAGCGGCCTATCGACTACCGAAGGTGGACTGGGACAAGAGAACGAGATTATGTCTTCGGCGGAAACCAACAAGCCGTTAACAGAAGAAGTGGCACCGGAAGAAAACCAATCTTCGGAAGAGAATCAATCCTCAGAAGAGAATCAATCCCTAGAAGAGAATCAATCCCCAGAAGAGAATCAATCCCTAGAAGAGAATCAATCCTCAAAAGAGAAACAATCCTCAAAAGAGAAACAATCCTCAAAAGAGAATCAATCCTCAGCAGAGAATCAATCCTCAGCAGAGAATCAATCCTCGGAAGAGAAACAATCCTTAGTAGAAGCAGATATCCCAACGGCAGATGACTCTTTTGGTACTCGATATTATCTGCCATACTGGCAGAAAACAATTCGACTGAGTATCCAGGTTAATGAATATGGTCCTGGTCCTTATGGAAGAAGTTCAGTGCCGTCTTTCACGGCTGACTTTATCTTGTCAAAACAGACTGGTGAGTTTTTCATCTCACTTTTCAGCTAACAAATGTAACTTGCTAGTAATCACAGCCTTCTCTTGATTACTTCTGGTAATCTGGCGTCGAACGGCATTGTGGCTAATATCAATTCTATCTTCTTAGATACTTCGAATCTTAGTTTACTTCAGTCGCTCCCAAATAGTACTGGATCCAAAGAAACCCTCAATCTGGCGATGAGCTGGTTACGCGCATGTAAAGAAAATCATAAAGACTGCGACTGGCTTCGATCTCTGGACAAGCAACGGCCTTCTCGTCTGATTGACATTGGCCCACCTGGATCTCTGGAATGGAAATTGCAACTGTCGACAGAAAATGATGGTCCCCATCCCGAATATGAGTATATAACTCTTAGTCATCGATGGGCTGAGAACGATACTTTTCGTCTTACTGAAGGCAACCTACAAGCCTTCTGTGATGGTAAGCTGGTGTCTGATCTGCCAAGAACATTTCAAGAAACCATTCAAGTGGCGCATCACTTTTCAATTCGATATCTGTGGATTGATTGCTTGTGCATAATTCAAGATTCGAATCGGGATTGGCGTTTGGAATCACAGAAAATGCAATCTGTCTATGCAAAATCTGTCTGCAATATCGTCGCTGCGGATTGTCATGACACTGAAGATATGGGAATCTTCCGAGATCGTGACCCTTTTTACATCTCCTCAATTCTTGTCAAAGCGATCTGGAGTGAAGGCAAACGATTCAAAGAATGGAAAAAAGCGGACGAGATGTTTCCCAAAAAAGGAAATCACCTGATAACTCAGGAGCAGCCTATCTTGGATGACTTCTGTAATGCGCCACTTTACAAAAGAGGCTGGGTATTGCAAGAGCGACTTCTGGCACCACGTTTACTCCACTTTGGAAGAAGTCAGGTCTTTTGGTCTTGCAAGCATCACCAAGCCTCGGAGTCACTGCCTGACGGATTTGAGCTACCCAATGCTGAGAGACTGAACTTGAATCCACTAAGTGTATCATTGAACACAGATCAGTCAGAGGCCCTTCAGATATCTCTTGACGATACTCTCACCATGTGGGTTCGAATTGTCGAAGAATACACGAAATGCCGTCTTACCTTTGCAAGCGACAAGCTCGTTGCCCTTTCTGGAATAGCGAATGCATTCAAGGCTCGGAATGACTCGTTTAGGATATATGTCTCTGGTATATTTCTTGGCTACTACAGTCCACAGTGCTTGGCTTGGAGAGTGGTACATCCAACGGAGCACATTGCCACACCAATTTCCGGTCATCCCAGTTGGTCTTGGGCATCCATAGAGGCCGAGATCCAATATAAACACATGATAAAGGGCACAGCGCTGGTTACTATTACTGACGTTGGTAATCCATCAAGCCAGACTCGCCCACAAGATCCATACTTATTGGTCAAGGGCGCATTATGTGCAGCGAATATCGCAAAAACCGCCACAGACCTAGTACTCACTATCGGCTCATGGACGGGCAGAACTGAATTTGCTACTAGTAGCTGGCGTTTTGCCTGGCCAGGTGGCTTGTGGCCAGACCAAGAGTTCAAAAATCAAATGGACGACCAGGGGATTAAGAGTGGTGGTAGTGACGTCTATCTGCTTCCTTTGACATCAGCTATGATTGAACACTGGGACGAACCAGATGATATTGGAAGCGTAGGATTGATCCTGGAAAGATTGGGAGAAGATGGGGATTCATATAGGAGAATAGGCCTCTTTGACTTCACCTGGTGGGGAAGAGCCAGTGCAGAGATTGGCATCGTTGAAAGAGCACCTGGGACAACGGGACTCAATCTCGATATACAATTAAGCGAATTCACGCTATGGTAATGAAATATGTGCTGAAGGTCCAACGAAACATGCTAACGCTTCATGCTCACGACTAAACTGTACCAACTCATGTCATGCTTCAGTATGGATTCATGCATTTCAAGGGGTAGAGAAATAATGGCGAGCTCCCATCAGCTACTATGTCTCCCATCGCACTTTATAATGAGAAAGAGCTTGAACTCCCAGCGCATTGGATAGGTAGATGGAGATATTCAAGAGGAACCAAAGAAGTCCGAGTCACTTCATGTCATTCGTTCAACATTGTGTAGAGCCCTCGGAATCTTTGCTTTATAATTTGATCGAGCTCGGGAGTTTGTAATTCCCGAATGCTTCAACAGTCAACACAGACCTCGGACTTTAGTGATGCCCGAATCCAGTCTTACAGAGCTATCCGCTAGAGTGGTCAGTCAAAGGGGTGATTTCTCTTGATATAAATACTCCAAATCCCCTGTCATCAAAGGTTTATAGTAAACTCGAACTTTCTATCTCTCCGAAGCCAATACTGTGAGCTCTGCTCCAAACTAAACGGATCCTCCGCACTGCAAACCACCCCTTTTGCTCAACTTTCATCTTCCTACGAGAAGTTTGTATTCTATTCAATACACATTAAATATCTGCTAAATTTCAGTTTTGCCTCAGCGAAGTCTCAAACGAACGTAAGAGGCCAGTACGTGGTATAAACATCCCCAATTGCAACCACAACCGCTAACACGATATAGATCTGTTACAAGTTCATGATGGCAAAGTTTCAGCCTAGAATAGCCATTGTTGGCGGTGGACCCTCCGGCCTCTCCTTGGGACTGCTGTTGTTCAACCGAGGAGTCCAAGTCACCATATACGAACTCCGAAAAGAGCCTACAAAAGAAGAACTTGAGAAACCATCCGGAATGCTAGATCTACACGAGGAATCTGGCCAAAAAGTGATACGTGAATGTGGCCTGTGGGTTGATTTTCAGGCCGCAATTGGTGATTGTTCCGAAGCATGCAAAGTTATCGACTCTGACGGCACTGTTCTACACGCGGATGAAGGGGAGCTGTCATCTCGTCCAGAAATTCCACGACACGCTCTACTCAAAATGTTGACTGGAAGTTTACCCGAGGGCACAGTCAAATGGAACCACAAGATTACAGCTATAAGAAATGAGATTGAATCTACTACTGGCGCGACCAAAATCATTATCGATTTTGCTTCTAGAGAATCCGCAACCTACGACTTTGTGGTTGGTGCTGATGGCGCCTGGTCTCGAGTTCGAAAACTGCTCTCTGATGCCATACCATTTTATGTGGGAGCGCAGTTCCTACAAGCCACAGCGAGCAACGTCACATCCAATTACCCACACCTGCTCGAACTCAACGGTCCTGGAACAGTAATGGCCCTTGGCGGCCGTAATGGCATCCTAACTCATCGCGGTCCACAAGACTCAATTCGAGTTTATGCAGCCATAACTACTCCTCACGAAGATTGGCTCGGAAATACTGGACTTATGGGGAAAACATCAGCTGAATTGAGAGAGAAACTTGTCAGTGACGACAGCCTGTTCAAGACTTGGGCTCCTTCACTGCAAGATTTGCTCACAACCGCGTGTGACGAACAAACGAAAGACAATCCTGGCCAGCCCGCTGAAGTTCTGCCTATCTACATGCTTCCCATTGGACATCGATGGGAATTCAAAACAGGATTGACTCTGATAGGCGATGCAGCTCATTTGATGTCACCATTCGCTGGCGAGGGCGTCAATCTTGCTTTGTGGGACTCTTTAGATCTGGCACATATGCTTGCAGCAGTACCAGAGGCAACAGAGGCTGCGGCGTGGCAAGCTGCATTGGAGCCTGGATTGCGTGGCTTTGAAGAAAAGATGCTTGCGCGAGCACAAGAGAAAGCGGAAGAATCATCTCAGAATAAAGAAGTTATGTTAGGCGAGAAGGGCGCACAAGGTATGGCAGCCTTTTTCCAACAGGCATATCAGCAACAAGAATGATATACGAGTCGTAATCATGATAGTATTGAGTGCCATCTGGCATCCGGTAAACAGAAGAAATGCGGCGCTCCAATTAAAGGCGGTGGCTACCATCTACTGTGCTTTATGACCAATTTTTTTATCTTCCCACAAATGCACAGAACTGTCGACTCTCTACCTAGTGCATTGAATATATCGAACACCGCAAATTGGATAAACTGCTTCTCAAGTTGAAATGTCATTCTATGAGTACGTCCTCCAAATTTTCAAGTTCTCAACTAATGGCTATGAGCATACCTCCTTACTAACCTATCAGAGCTCAGAGGAAATGTTTCAATGTATCAAAGAACTCTTCTCTCTCTGGTACTAGAGATACAGTAATTGAACATTGGTACCTAGCATCAAAACGCACAACCGCATGGCAAGATAAATGGCGTGATCCCATCCACTACGATCTCTACCATCTATCACGTTCTGCTATTAATTTCTTTATTGGCCATAGAGGGCGTTCATATCTTGCCGCCTTATCGAATGCAATGGCAATCATAGCACCTCGAACTGAAAAGGAGATGATGGGAGCCATCCGTAATGATGGCAGCGCGCCATTTATTTGCCAGGCGTCAACATGAACGAATATTGTCTGAAAATATAATTGTTACCAGATCATGCATCATGAATCATGATTTGCCATTGTCATTTATCTGTCGCTATCGCTGCATTGAAACCATTCGCCATCATGTCACCTTCATACCTAGGAGGTAGGCAAGTAATATTCATTCATCACTTTAACTTAGGTGGTTGTAAGATACCCAAAACACATATTCCCACGCACGTTGCATTACTCGCTGGAATGCATCCGTTTAAAGGATTGGAAATACATGTGCCAGCACAAGGTTTTGTAATCGTACTGCCACATTTTTGCAGGCTGATGCTGACACAAACTTTTGAAGTAACATCATATGGATCAGTCACACAGACATGGTCGGAAGCAAGGCAGGATTGATTTGGTGCAACTCCTACACAAGGACCATACCGCGTGTTTGGAGGATAAAGCAGCGTTGTACCTCCCGTCATAGTACCGTTGGTGGTGACCATGGTGCCATTTGTGGTTGTGGTATTATTCGTGGTTGTGATATTGGTGATTGGATTTGTGGCTGTTGTTGTAGTTCCGTTGGGGTTGATAGTAGTCCCGTTGACAATAGTGGTAGTATTGTCAGCCATGTTTGTAAGTGTAGTTGTCGTTCCATTTACATCATTCATGGCAGTCCCGTTTACCGTGGTGATGGTATTGTTGGCCATGTTTGTAAGTGTTGTTGTCGTTCCATTTACATCATTCATGGCAGTCCCATTTACCATCGTGGTGGTATTGTTGGCCGTGTTTGTGACTGAGGTTGCCGTTCCATTTACATCATTCATGGCAGTTCCGTTTACTGTGGTGGTGGTATTGTTGGCCATGTTTGTAAGTGTAGTTTCCGTTCCAGTTGTATTCATCGCAATTCCAGTGACTGTGCTTGTGATATTGTCAGGTACTGAAGATCGAACAGTCCAATCTGAGAGCGAATGGAGAAAGTTCCAGACATCACCAGGGACGATAGGCGAGGCGAAAGTGGCACAAAAAAGAAGTATAGGAACGAATCGACGCATAATGTCTCTCTTCAAGGAAAATTCAAGAGGAAATGTCCTTCAATTGTTGCTATTTAATTGCGAATGAAGTAATAAGCTGTCTTAGCTGCCAGAAGTGATGGTGCTGGAATTGGCTGACCTGCTTCTTTATAGATATATGCCGTATAGTAGAATAGTAAGAGCGGTGTACAATCAGTACTACTATCATATAATACTTAGCATCATGGAATATTGAAGTTGTATCATTGGTAACCTTTGGATCTAGTGTGCCTAAAGTGCTAGAAGCCATCAAGAACTGACACTAGATCACGATGACAAAACAGCTGAAGAGCGAAATTATGTGGAGGATTTCGAGGACGTACCCATTAAATCTTACCAGCATCTAGAAAAGAGCGCCGTTTCAAAAACAGATTCTAAACCTAAGCACTAAGAAGCTCTCCATTTGATATTGGGCTATTTATGGAATTAGTATTTGCCGCTCGAGTGATCTGAATAGCAATCTTATAAGGGATCTTTTCAGTAATTGATGAACCTTTTTGCATGGCGAGAGGCTGAACAGCAATGCTAAGTGTATTTATGTCTCGTGGTAAATTCAGTTGTTGAACCGATATATCGTAGTGTACCGTCTAAACTACTTGGAGGTACGCCCAGAGACACGTTCGTGATATCAACCTCCATCCAAACTCAAATGTTCAGCTAGCAATCAGCTCCATGTGATCTGATTATTAGGTATAGCCGAACACTATCCGGGGTTGACAATCGGTTCCCGAAGGAGCAAAGGCACGTTGTGCAAGACCCTCATCGGCATGGCAAATTAGAGGGCGATTTACCAGTAGGCTCGTTGGTCACCAGATGCTACGGCCTGACGTCGAGTGCTTTAATTGCCATAAAGGGCGTTAGAACTTGAACGACTTATCGAGTACGAAGAGAAAGATCGCATTTCTTGTTTAAGAGCGTTAGTGGCAGCTATCGTAGTCGATGGGAGTACGCCAATCAATATACCATGCCGTTGACCCTTTACAGCCTGAACGAATACAGCCCCAGAATCTTGTACCATTATGTTTTTGGGATTGTTCAGTGAAGCGATGGACCCGTATGTTACTCTCGGACAATGTTTAGCCATATTAACTCCAAGATAATATGCCGCTGATTCTGACTGTCCAAAGTCCACCTCCATGTTTACGAGTACCGCAGAGAATTTTCGAGATGCAACATTAATTAGCCTCTTTTAGTTTAGTGCAATAATAATTTTCACCAATTATAGATCGTAGCACTACTCTTTATAATCACATGCTGGTTCCATAAAAGGACATTCACAACCATAACTAGTTCACCCCCGAAAATTACTTCGTAGTAAGCATGAATTTGGAAGTCCCAAAAAGGCTTAATTAATGTTGCATCTCGAAAATTCTCTGCGGTATGAGCAGCATCGAAAACAACAAGGAAGAAGATTGATAGCATCATAGATAGCTTCTGTCATCTGTAATTTTCCCTGGAGGTAGCTGGGTACTAATCTCGTTTATAAGTTCCGACTGGAGCATTCGTGTGTATTAAACTCAGAATTGTCAACTACGTCGGTTGAGAGTCTCATCTCTCGACTTAGCATACAGGTCTCAAAATCTAGAGAGCTTCTTGCACGAAGATAATAGATCCTCAAACATGGTGAATCGCTTTGAGAGTTGGTGGCGAGACAAATGTAGGTTGGTGCATTTATACAGATGGTCTGTGACTAATATTGAAAACTTAACTTGTTGACGTGCCAGTATTTCTGTCAGTATAAATAGTCAGAGCTCAATCGTGATGTTCCCAGGCAGGGAACATCAAGGAAGAGAGCCCGCCCCTGAATGGAACTGCCCATTTGAGAACATTGCCAGCAATTTTGACCCAACCTTCACCCCATTTGACCCAATTGATTTCCTTGTTAACCTTTGGAATCTCTTTCTCTTTCGGCATCTCTTGTCCAGGAATGTCATCTTTGCTTGGAGGATACTGATTGATACAAGTTTTAACTTGTATGTGATCTTGGTATATACATGTAGGCATCCAATTTACGGCCGCAATGCTTCTCCTGCTCAAAGCAGTTCCGTCATTTGGCTTCGCGGTGGCGTCGCGGGCAGCAGTGTTCACTGTGCCGTGGGTGGAGGTGATTATTGAAGTGAATTAGTCCAAGAGCTTTGGAGTAGACGTGGTATTGGACAACACTGAACACGAAATGCGACTGGAGCAAGGCTAAGTTGCCATTCCATCATGCTGAGGAACAGACCAACGATCAACTGACGTCGGACGAGAAAACGATGGGGACAACTTACAATCGGTCGTATCATCTCTGTTATCTATCGACGTACCCATCCCCTTCAGGGAAGTCATTGGATGGTGTATTGAGCCTTGCGGAACAGGTAAAGCCAAAGTAGTAACGGAAAGGAAACATACTGCTGAGATAAGTGAAGAAACAATTCGACGCATCTTGGCTTTGCGGGAAAGGATTTCAATTGGTTTATTCCACTGAGCAATTGAGGTAAAAGTTGACAAGAAGAGACTGAAGGCTGCTGCTGAAGATGGTAATGCCTGTCTTTATAGACACCCGTCCTTCAGGGTGGAGAAGAGCAATACACAACTTGTATGACTCTCCCCATTATTTCTACATGATAATATCATGTTAGTCGACCAGTACCAAATACATTGAGTCCACCAAAGCATGGCATGCTCCCATCGAATGTGATGTCGCCCAGTTGTATATCAACTGAAAGCGAGTGCCCGCTTTGGATCCCTTAAATCTAGTTAATACTCAAAAGTATTAACTAAATTCAAGTTGACCTACGGATCTCTTCTTTCAATCTGGTGATCCAAATTATTCAAACCGAGGTTGTACTTCGAAGCTGAATTCATCGTACGTTTGACCATGCACTTCGAGCTCGATGCCGATGAACAAAATATCCAATTGCATTCTCACGTCCATGAACAACTCAAAGTATCCAATTTTCTGCCTTGATATTGATGCAGTTCAGCAGCGGTGACCTGTTGAAGGAAGAGATGAGGTAAAAGTCCAAGTTCCGAATCGCAACCCCCTGATTGGCCCGTGCCATTTTCAACATCATTCGACTTTCAACCTCCCAAATCTTCACCATTGTCCCATCTCTCCGAACCTCAATCGCCCACACGACCGGCCCTTCGACCCTAATCTCGCGCCTCTCCACTCCCTTATCGCATTCGAAATGTCCTCGCTGCACATTCTGCGCGCTGCTGCCCGCTGCAGCTTCAGACCGGCGGCTCGATTCACACCCGCGAGCAGACTGCTCGTGCAACGTACACAGGTCAAGACATTCAGCGCTGTCGCACCGCTACGTAGCGCTGCACATGAGAATGAATCGTTCGAAGAGTTTTCAGAACGGTAGGACTGGGTTCTTGGAGTTTATGGGATAGCGTGCTGAATTGGAGATGTAGATACGAGAACGAGTTCAATGCGGTCAACGATGTTTTTGAGCTTCAGGTACGATATTCTTCGGAGGTCCGGACAGTTGCAGCCTTCAATTGGCGGGGCATTGCAATACGGAGGGTTGTGCTTGGAAAGCGGAACATTTTGCTAATGGTTTTCGCAGCGTAACTTGAACAACGCCTTCGCCTACGATCTTGTCCCATCTCCATCGGTCATCACTGCTGCTCTTCGAGCTGCTCGTCGAGTCAATGACTTCCCAACGGCTGTACGAATTTTCGAGGGTAAGTTTCATAGCTTCATACGGCTTAGTTAATGAGTAGATTTATACTCTCTTTGGAACAACTTGGCTAACACTATTTTCCAGGCGTCAAGTTCAAGGTCGAGAACCCTCAACAATACGAGGAATACCTACGCGAGTTGGAACCAATACGGCAAGAACTGGGCATCAGTCTGAAGGAGTGGATGTATCCTGACCACGCATAAGGGGAAAGCGAGTAGGATATAATTCAGCAACCGGGGCTTTTGCCATACATAGACCAAGAAGAAAGCTCAAAAAGAGTGTGTATTATCAAGAGAATTTATGTTTGCTTACTGGTGACGTTGTCGGGCGGCTAGTGGTTTAGTCAAATGGCCAGCGCGCTTTGAATTTATAGGTTAGATTCAATACCTATACAGGAATGGTTTGAACGGACGCCAAGTTGATGTTAAAGTTGGACAATCACGCAGTGTTAAGGCCAGTCAGATGGGTGTACACGACCTGTGATTATCTATATATCCTCTTAGGATCTTCAATCGCTAGTTTTGGTTATAGGCTAGACTATATGTCCTCATCGCCTGCGTCACCTGCTCCTCGAGTAGGCAGAGTTGTCGTGCCACTTGCACCAGCAGCACCCTGTCTTCCTGGTCTTCGAGCAGCTTCCTCTTGCTTCTCATTGTTGATCTCCTCGACATACTTCTCAATCGCCTCCGTACCAAGCAACTCGAGTGTTCCACCAGGCTCCATCACAGCAATCTCAATGTTCTTGGCACCAGTTTGGACAACCTCCAACAATGAACGCACAGTCAACTTGACAGTCTCCTCACGATCCATATCCGGCTTGTGATTACGCTCCAAGAACTCTCTCACCGTCTTTGAACTCCGACCAATCGCATTAGCCTTCCTATACCACTGTTAGCCCACCATTCTTCATCCATTTCTACTTGACTCACCAAGCACTGTAAATTCCACTCGGCTCCGTCTGATAAAGTCTCGGCACCTTATCATTCAAATCGAATCCCACAACCAACGTACTAATCCCAAACGGTCTCACACCACCCGCCTGCGTAAACCGCTGCTGCACACCCGCAATATACCGCGTAATGTACTCAATGCTCACCGGATCCTCCACCGTCAGCCGATGGCTTTGAGCTTCAACGCGCGCATTGTCAACCAGGATGCGTGCGTCAGCGTTGAGGCCGGCGAAAGCGAGAGCGACGTGATTGTCGACGAGACAGATTTTGGAGGGCGTGATGCGTGTGTCTTGGAGTTTCATGGCGGAACGCTTTTCGCAGCCGAGAACGACGATGTGGGCGCCTTTGACGCCTACGGCGCAGGTTCCGCGTTTTACGGCTTCTTGGGCATATTCGACTTGGAAGACGTGGCCGTCGGGGGAGAAGACTTGGGGTTGTTAGTATGTTTTGGTGGGATAGGAATTGGGTGGTGGGGTCATGGGCTGTGAGAGATGTATGTACCTGAGAGAGCGCGGTCGTAGCCTGATGCCATGTTGGAGATTGGAGAGAGGTGTCGGGGTTTATAGTAGAAGAGAGTTGAAGTTAGAAGAGGGGAATTGAAGAGTTGAAAATGCTAGGTCGGTGTGATGGGAGCAGGCAGGCGCGGCCGCGTAGTTTGAGAATGAGCAATGGCTTAGAAAGGCACCGGTGGATTTTGGATTCTGCGACTGAATATCGAACAGTATCAATCACTCCGGGGGCTCTGACGTGTAGAAAGAGGATGAAAGAAGCTCGAAGGTAGTAGTTCAAAGGTATATCAACAATTGTCTTCAAAGTTTAGATGCATTTGGTGGATGGAAGCTAGAGCTCAAGCAACCGTGCAACCCTAGACCTGATTAAGCTAGCCACATGGCGCGCTTGCTATTTTCGCGTGGCTGAAGCTGACATCATGCAGAATTTCAATATCAAACTCGCATTGATATTACAACCCCACCTGGCCACTCTTTGATAACGCCGTGATGCTGAACTTCCCTACCGGTATACAGTCCAATGGCCAGTCCTAGCCAAGTGTCACGCCTAGCGGTGAGAGCTGCACTCTCTGCTGGCCGCAAAGCTTCTTGTAGAGCTCCAGCTCGACTCGCTCCCATTGTCCAAGCGAGATCATGGAGCTCATCCCAGCCGAGACGAGCCGCCACCAAGAAGGTCAAATTGACTAGAGAAACGTTTGTTTCCTAAGTAAATTATCAGATCATGTTGCTAAAATTGTATTAGCTATCCTGAGCTGAAACGCCGGGATAACTTTGCGCAAGTCACCGCCGAAGATGTCGACTTCTTCAAGTCCGTTCTCGGCTCAGACAGTGCCATCCTCGAATCCATATCCTCGCCCGCCGCCGAGGCAGATATCACACCTTTCAACAGTGACTGGATGAACAAGTATCAAGGTCAGAGCCGCGTCGTCTTGCGTCCCGAATCTACAGAGCAAGTCAGCAAGATTCTGAAATACTGCAATGACAAGAAATTGGCTGTTGTGCCACAAGGCGGAAATACAGGTCTAGTCGGTGGGTCTGTGCCTGTTTTCGACGAGATTGTCATTAGTCTGGGACGCATGAATAAGATTCAGTCCTTTGACGATCTTACTGGTATTCTTGTGGCGGATGCTGGTGTTATTCTGGAAGTGGCGGATCAACATTTGGCTGAGAAAGGGTACATCTTCCCTCTGGATCTAGGTGCAAAAGGATCTTGTCATATTGGTGGCAATGTGGCGACGAATGCTGGAGGCTTACGACTGTTGAGATACGGAAGTTTGCATGGAACTGTTCTCGGAATTGAGGCAGTTTTACCAGATGGAACGATTGTAGATGATCTCTCCAAACTGAGGAAAAACAACACTGGCTACGATTTGAAACAGCTATTTATTGGAGCTGAAGGCACTCTAGGAATTATTACGGCCATATCGATCCTCTGTCCGCAACGATCCCCGGCAGTAAACGTCGCCTATCTTGGCTTGGAAAGCTTCGATAAAGTCCTTCAAGTGTTTGTCGAAGCAAAGAAAAAGCTAGGCGAAATTCTCTCGGCGTTTGAACTCATGGATAGCAGAGCGCAGAACATGATTCGCATACACCGTGACCTTGACGCTGGCGTTCTTGAAGGAGACCACCCTTTTTATTGTCTCATTGAGACTAGTGGCTCTGATGCCGATGCAGACTACAAGAAAGTTGAAGCATTTCTAAGCGACATAATGGAGAAGGATCTTGTCCAGGACGGTACATTGGCGGATAACCAGACACAAATAGCCGATCTTTGGAGCTGGCGAGAAGGCATTCCGGAAGCACTTGGCCATTTTGGAGGTTGCTATAAATACGATCTCTCGATCCCCCTGCGAGAACTCTATCAATTGGTGGATGATACCAGAGAACGCATGAATAAAGCCGGCATTGTTGGATCCACTGATGAATTCCCAGTCGTGGATGTTGTGGGCTATGGCCATATGGGTGATGGCAATTTGCACTTGAATGTGCCTACTCGCCGTTTTGACAAGAAAGTTGAAGAAGTTTTGGAGCCCTACGTATATGAATGGGTAGCGAAGAGGAACGGAAGCATCAGTGCTGAGCATGGCTTGGGTATTGCAAAGAAACCATTCATTGGATATTCGAGAAGTGATAATATGCTTGGTCTGATGCGCATGGTCAAGAATACATTTGATCCGGTAAGTTACAATTTGATTCTGAGTGTTTGCATTTACTGATTAGACTCCAGAATGGTATCATGAATCCATACAAGTACATTTAGCTACTGGGTTTGAAGTTGACGATGTAGATGCAATATACCCGAGCGAAGTAATCGTCGTCTCATTCTTCTGATAACGGCACAGCCAACTGAGTTGACAAAATAAGTCGTGCTCCAATCGACTCCGCTGGCTCATATGCTATTTTCTGTTGTCGAGTGCTTTGTTTCTCGGAGATAGTGTTCAGATTTGGTTATCTCATCGACTGTGATGGGGATTATCGCATCCTTTGATTAAAGAGGCCAAGGAAGCCATTCCCGTCGCTGGGAGTATGCCATCTACTTTGCCATTCAGTTGACAGCTTGATCGCTCGTGATACCTCCTCTACTAATAGCTTCTAGTGTAAATGCGACATTTCGCTCCCATACAATAACTCATGCGCCCAAGAATGCACCCGCTTCATTATAAACTTGACCATCCAGGCCCAGCCAACTTTTGTACATTATCATATATCGCCATCATCACAACACCTCCTTTCTCCCATCAACCAGCCTTATCCATCAAAATCTCATCAATCTCTCTCTCCATACTCTTACTCCGCAATCTTTCATCCCTCAACATCCTACTATCCTTCCTCACATCCTCGCCCTCCACCTCCAGCTTCATCTGCGGCTCAATAGCCTCGATGACAAAGTGATTATCGCAGTGTGGACAAAATTCGTCCGCCTCGTCGAATTCGGCGGCATCTTTGCGGAAACACTTTTTGCACTTTTTGCAGGCGAATACCATTTCGATGGCTTTTTGGAGTTCGTGGGTCTCGCTCTCGGCGTGGCAGGCGGCGCAGTCGAACCATTTGCGGCAGCAGGGGGAGCGGATGGCGACTTGGGCGTTTAGGACGTGTTTACTGTGAGGAGAGTGGTGTTAGAGGGGCGCGGAAGGGGGAAAAGGCGGGAGGAGAGGAGGGAGAGGAGAGGGCGTACCACATTGCGCAGAGATGCAGCGAAAGTTGGCGCGGGTGTTTTGATTTCTATTGCTGGTGATGTTGGTGGTGATGTTGGATACTTTGTGGTTGGTGAAGAGTTATGTTGGTGGAAACGGTGAAGAAGATGTTGGTGGGAGAAAGATCAACAAACGCCACAAAAAGTTGCCATATGGGTTGGACCTGCCTCAACATTCATGTCCAAGACCAACCAAGACATCTCTCTGTCTCTCCATAGTATGCTGCCTGCCAATACATACAACATCGTCTCCAAACAGTAATTTCCCGCTCATAATATCTTAGAGTACTCTTCAGACTTCTTCGTCCCACTGTCTCTCCTTCATCTCAACAACTACTACTCCACACCCTCCCTTGCCAACTTGCCTTAACCTGCCAGTTACCCAGCTGCATACCGTAACCCTCAATTATATCCCGCTCTCCTGACACCCTACGCTATTATCATACCCTTTACCGCTCTTTCCGTCGCTTGAACATACAATCCCGTCGACTACTTTATTTCTTGTCCTACCTTGAGACTCTCCTCATACTGGAACTCGGCAAGCGTCAGCGTAATACAGCGTGGGGTTGTGACATGTTACATCACGCATGGAAGAGTGGAAATCTTGGAATCTGAGCACTTCCAGCCGGATATCCGGTTCTCATGGACGTTCAAGAGGAGGGAAATCATGATGGCTCGTCCATCAAGCCAGTATCATCGCTACGGAACAAGTGGGAGAGCTTAATCCAAGGACATGCCGCTACACCAGACAAGCCAGGACCAGTTATACCTGCGAGGCCAAGTAGGAAAGATGGCGGCGCAACCATAGGCAATCAAAGAGACGACTCTACAGGCGCATCAGAAACCAGAGGAAATGTGCGAGCGTCGTTGGATATTCCTCGTCCTCATGGACTTTATAACTCTTCGGCGCATCAAGCCCAATTGGAATCGATGGTTTCTCCAGTTAGAGAGGATTCTGGACCGCAGACTCCTAGGACAAAGGCTAGGCCAGCTTCCATGATATCCATGTCTCCTTCGAGATCTCCTCCACGTGTATATGTTGATTCTCCAAAATCCAATCTTCGTCTCCAAACACGGCCAACAAATATCTTTCAGTCTCCGCCAGATATTCGAACAAGTCAGACTACGTCAGGCTCGCCCACATCACCTACAGCGCCAAATAGATTCAAACTCCCAAACAGGGTGGGAACGCCGGTTGTAGATTCACCCTCTATGCCTCTATTTCAACCATCGCCTCGAGTGATTCCTGTGACAGATCCGCGCAAACCGTCGTCGCGAATTTCTCCCACTCGAGGAACGGCTTCAGCAAACAATTCTGTCCCGCCACCTATCAACCGAGCCGGGAAGCCAAAAGCGTTCTCAACCCCGCAACCTCGAAAGATGAATGATAGTCTTGCAGCTCCAGTAAACCATGATATCGACGAGGACAAGGTGTCTCCTTTCAGCACACCTCCAAGTGAGCCCGAAAGTCCCCCAGCGCTAGACCTACCTCCTCCCATACCAGAATTCTCAAAACCAAAGCAAACTCCTGTTGCCCAGGCCAGAGACAACTACTTCAGTAGACCGCCCAGACGGCAAGCTGAAGAACACCCTCCTCCGATCAAGCCGCCGAGGCCGACACAGCATGTCGACGAGCCAGCTACGCCTTTAAGAGGGGACCGGATTCTGCCGCCTCCAATACTACCACCGCGGCGAGATAATGTTCAAGAAAAGCAACCGCCGCAACCCCCTCAATCTCGCGCGAGATCACCGCATCCTCCACTCCCACCGCAATCTCGAGCACGATCGCCAAAACCACCCTTTCCTCCTCCAGAGCCCCCTGTTAGAAGATCAATGGATCAAGAGCCTAGATCAACACAACGGAATGTGACGGACGTATCGCGACCCTCTCTAGATAATGATATGATTACTCGTCATCGTAATCAAGACCCTCGCAATCTAATACCACCACGCCGAACTGCCACTACAAAGGACCTATCTAGTCTTCCACCTCCGCCACGTCCTCCAAGAACCGATACTCTAAACAATGCTCGAAGACAATCTCCGCCGCGGCTATCTGGGGATACTTTAATACCGGGTAGGCGGGGATCAAGACCTCGTGCTCTGGACTCGGAAGACGATGAAGACGAACAATCTCCAGAACGCAGTACTCCATCAATGGATGATTTTCCTGATGCCTCTCAAGCAAATAGAAGACCACCTAGATTCCTTGAAAAGCCGCATGAGATATTTACCAAATACGAGACAAAACTCTTCGCCGTGTGTGGCGAGTATTTATGTACTTCAGGTTACATAACTCGCGCATGGAACCTCGTCACTGGGGAGCTATTGCTTAATTTGCCTCATGGCGAACACGTAAAGGCTACTTCCCTAGCATTCAAACATGCACGGGATGTTGAAGACGAGGGAAAGCGGATATGGGTGGGAACAAATAATGGTGAACTTCACGAGATTGATATTCCAAGCAAGTCCATCATTGCTAGCCGACTCGACGCTCATTCACGCTCCAGTATTGTCAAGATCCACCGACAGATACAAGACATGTGGTCCATCGACGAGGAAGGCAAGCTCATGGTCTGGGCCCCAGGAGAAGACGGAACGCCAAGTTTGGACTTGTCTCCCAGCCTGTATCGAATACCTCCCAAGCCTAATTTCATCCTTATATTGGAAAATAGGCTCTGGATCGGCATACAAAAAGGGATATGGGTATACGAACACGATCCCAGCGAACGAACTGCCCGACAACTCACGAAAAGCCCACTTACTCAACATGGAGTCGGCGACGTGACATCTGGAACCATTGTTACTGGCCAAGCAGATCGCGTGTACTTTGGCCACAATGATGGCCGTATCACCATATACAACCGTAAAGACTTTTCGTTCATTGGAGTTGTTCAAGTCAGAGAATACAAAATCAGCTCCTTGGTTGGCGTTGGTAATTATCTCTGGGCTGGCTTTTATACCGGCATGATATATGTCTATGATACCTCCACTCAACCCTGGAAAGTTCTCAAGGATTGGAAAGCTCACGAAGGTACTCTGTTTGGTGTCCAGGTTGACAAAACGAGTATCTGGAAACTTGATCGCCTTCAAGTCGCTTCGCTTGGAACAGACGGAGCTGTAAGATTATGGGACGGAATGATGACTGATGACTGGCTCGAGAATGATATGCAATTAAGCGATGAGCAATTTTGCACTTTCAACGAAATCACAGCCAGCGTCCTAACATGGAACGCTGGTGCTTCAAAACCATCAAGTCTCAGAAACGACGATCGAGACAACAACTTCTTCCGGGAGTATCTCTCTGGTTCAGAACCGTCAGACATCTACATCTTTGGTTTCCAAGAGCTCGTCGATCTCGAAGATGCTGGCAGCACTCGCCGCGACGTCACATCTCAAGTGATGAAGAAGATGTTCAAGCGCGACAAGAAAAAAGATGGCGCCTCAGATTCACACTCCCAAGAGCGCATGCGCCACCAATATCTCGACTGGAAAAACCACATCGCCCGCATGCTCGACGAAAATATGCCCTCCGACACTACCTACCAGCTTTTGCACACCTCCAACCTTGTCGGCCTCTTCACCTGTATCTTTGTCAAAGACAGCATCCGTCCCCGTATCGATAGTCTCGATGCCGCTCAAATCCGCCTCGGCATGGGCGGCCATCTTGGTAACAAAGGCGCCCTCGTAGTCCGCTTTCTCCTCGACGATTCCTCTCTGTGCTTCCTCAACTGCCATCTCGCAGCCGGTCAACGACACACGCGCCAACGCAACGAAAACGTCGCCGCAATCATGGAATCCACGCCCCTCCCCACCGCCTCTCATGCTTCTGTGCGCGCAGCCAGTTTCGTCGGCGGTGGCGATGGCAGCATGGTGCTAGATCACGAGATATGTATTCTGAACGGCGATCTCAACTACCGCATCGACAGCACGCCCCGTGACACCATCTTTGCAGAGCTACGCCGCGGCCAGCTACACAAGCTGCTTGAGCGCGATCAGCTGCTCGTCAGTCGACGACGAAATCCAGGCTTTCGGTTGAGAGCGTTTGAGGAGCGGCCGTTGACATTTGCGCCAACGTACAAGTATGATGTGGGGACAGATACATATGACTCGAGCGAGAAGAAACGTGCACCAGCCTGGTGTGATCGTGTATTGTATCGTGGGCTTGGGCGCATAAAGATGGATGAGTATAAGCGTTGGGAAGTACGGACGAGTGACCATCGGCCGGTGAGCGGAAGGTTCCGTGTGAGAGTGAAGACGGTGAGGCCGGAGGAGAGGGAACGGGTTCGGCTAGAGGGAGAGCGGAGGTTTGAGGAGGTTAAGATGAAGGTGGGCATGGATATCAAGTAAGTTTACATTGCTATCATCGACAAGATGTAGTGGCTAACAGAAATTAGGCTCGATTATCTGGTTAATGTGCTGGGTATGAATGAGAAGGAGGCTATGAGACGCCTAACGGCGTAGTCGATTGAGTGGTAATAGCTGTCTCTCTAGAGAAGATGGGGCTTAGCGATAGGACATTGAGATCATATCATCATGAAGATTATTATCAAACTCGTTGACTCCTGATGCTTGCGGCTCAGAGCCTATCAAGATGTGCACTTTTCTATCTCCCAGTATCGCTGCTAATATCAAGCAACCCGTATCTTACTTATACCAAAAGCTTATGAAACGGTCGCAACAAAAAGTCCAAGTCCTCTTGATACACTACTCAAGACGTCAACAAAACGACTTACCCACTCCCGTCGAGTAAGATGTCTACCACCGTACCCTATAGACAGCATACTCTGTGCAGTAAACACCATCACATGCTAATATCCCACCATCGACTTAATTAGCCAGCCTTGTCACACATCCAGGGCCATCTAATCAGGCTGAATACCCATTACCAATATATCAGCGAATCAGCTAGAGCATCTATCGCAATTCCGCATATAGTAGGGGGGGTGATGGATGTACACAGATTTGACTTGACAGGCAGGACGGGTTTGCCCTTTATCTGGGGACGCACTAGGTCGTGCACATTCCACCGCGCTTTTGGATGTGCCATTGAGATTGCGCTTTTGCGTGGAAGAAAATTATTTGCTTGAGAGTTTGTTACTTATTCTGTGGGTGTGAGAAATGATCGAGTGGTGGTTTTTATCTGCCAATAATGGACCTTAAGGGGATTGTGATGAGGCTGGCAAAAGCCACCCAGCCTTGCGTATTTTTAAGCAGATTCTGTGGTAAGACCAACAGGACGGAGTAGAATGTGTTTATCAGGCATATTCAGTGTCGTTATGAGACTATTTCGGAGCAGCGGATGGTTTTATTTGACTAAAGTTAGACAGCCTTGCTGAGTCGCGTGGATAGGTATTTAATGTTACTCTATAGCCGTGTAAATTGCAAAGTCCAGGGTGAGAAGGGAGTTGACGGGCCCAAGGCTGAACAAACGTGGGGAAAGAAAGGGGGCCAGCCAAGGATAGGAGAGGCGTTGGAGAGTTGTCGTTTGGTTTGGGCGTCGGTGTCGTGGTATTGTTTATATAGTTAGCGAGTTAGCGAGTTAGCGAGTGGTTTTAGTGAGAAAAGGGGACTCTTGCTGATGACTTCGTCGGGTCAGGAAACCTTATCATTGCTTATGGCTCCATCGCACTCGCAATGAGCCATCGCGCTCGCTGGGAGCCATTGCGTGCGATGGGATCTCAATCTACATGTTTGAGATTTGCAGTTCTCGCACCTGTTCGCGGTATTAATATATCATTACGCTCTATGGCTTCCAGCGCACTTCTTAACAGCCATCGCGTGCGTTGGAATTTCATCCTATATACTGGAATACTGCGCTTTTGATACCTTTCGGTCTTGATGGAATATCATCACCCTCTATTGAGTCCCAGCGCACTTCATATCTGCCATCGATTTTGCTGTTTGGTAGGCAGCCTGCATAATAACATGCTTTGATTTGAAGCACGCAAGAGAAAAGTGAGTCAAAAACGGACCCACGAGGCTCAAGATTCTGCCACGGGGGGCGCGTGACAATCAACTCTCCACTTCCCAATTTTGGGCGTATGACTTCCATACTATAGAGAAGATCAGGCGTATGGATACATCTTTAACTAAATCGCAAGGCTCTAGAGGTGTTTGATATGTGTCGTACTTCAATTGGAAAAGCCAAACGGGAGCTGTGTGGGGTAGAGCAGCAGCAGCAGCAGCAAGGCAAAGGGCCAGTTTGACAACCGGCACACGGCTGATATGTGTAATTTTCAATTATCAGGCTACGCTTGCAAGGGCTGAGCTGATTCTACGCCTTTTGTTGGCTTTCGATTGGCTGAGGTGCTTGCGTCGCCGGCTGGATCCGTGCCATTTTTTATGCACGAGCAGGCTAAGCTGCCGAATCGAACCCTTCAAGGCTGATTGACGTGATAGATGAGTTTCCGCCTCTTCCTCGTTACTTTATCAGAGCAGAAATGGAGTGACGAATTGACCACTCGAATAAACAGATTCGATCATTGAGGTACTCAAGAATCCGCAACAGTCTAGAGTTATAGGCAGATAAGAAGCTCTGCCGAAGCTCCAATTCTATCATTCATTTGGCATGGAGATTGAATCATATTGTCGAGCTGGGAATTCATGATAACGACGAAGCCATCTTTGGCAGCTTTGATGTAAGAAAAAATTGAAGGCAGCGAGAAGGTTTCCAATGGCATCTTGATTACCGGTCGAACATGGAGCGTGCTGAAATGAGCGCGATGCATGATTTATGCCTTCAGACATTCACATAACAAGCTCGGAAATGCAATTGGATCAGGCTGATGGCGAACCAGTAAGCGTAGCCAATTGATCACAAATGATCCGATGGGACGCCTCCTTCTGGTTAGCTCTTCCTCTTGCGCGATTGTTATGCAACCTTGGAAGTGGTGAGACCCGCGTTGACCTTTCTATTTATCTACTTGGGTGAGAGAATGGTCTTTGAAATTTGACCCGCGATGTGAAATATACGATAAACAATAATGGTGGTGATGGGATGCAGTAGCCATTGCCTTAATTCTGCACGCTGCATTTTTCAGATTGGGGGGTGGGTCACGGTTGTTTAGCGCAATCCCTGCTCAAAGTAGCGTGGCCCCATTACCCAACACAGCAAGGCTGGATGGTTCCTTCCCCGTCCACCTTCAACCTTCAAGCCTTGCCAGATTTTCTGCTCGCTCTACCCTTTTCATCCTCCGTTCATCCACAACACCATTGCTCTTTCTATTCAATTCCCTTAGAGCGCGTGGCTCTCATCATCACCTAGCTACAGCCAACCCACCTGCTTACTGCAGCTCAAATTACCGTCTCTTGCTCCTCTGTTTGTAGTCTACCATGCTTACCGTGTTCCTCGGCCTTATTGCCAGCGGGACAGCCGCATGGTGAACCCAAGAAGTACACGCAGCGCACTCTTCAGTTCCATCAGCTTTGTCATTTGTGACAAAAAGCTGGATCTATTGACAAGATCAATCCATAAAGATTCTTTGCTCTGGTATCGAAAAACCGCTTTAGGAGAAAGAGCGTTCTTGTTTGACCTGTGTGCTGGTTCCATCTATTTCACCCAGGCCACATTTTCAACCACCGGGATACAACATAGTCCCCTGAAAGTTAATCTGTCGCGTCATTCGAAAATACCATTCAATATCAACCTCCAACTTGAGCTCAAGTACGGGATTTTCCAACGTGGCTTTCAGTAATACGGATCTGACCACTGCCCATAGGTATCGTTCTTGCCAACAAGCTCGGTGGTCACGGGACTTGGAGCTCCTCCTAATTTTGCTCGGCAAGGCTGAGAACCAACCACCATCGCACTTGCTCAATAGAGTAAGTCACCTCAACCCTCTTTCCTTCTTCAACAGGAAAGACTACAACAGTTCTTTCCTCTTGTATTTGTGCCGGTGGAAGGTTTTTCCTTACCCCACTTAGACATCAGCCTTATAGTCTCCCTCCTCACCCTCGATTCTAAATTTCTCTAGCATCTCGATTTCCATCAACCTTGCAAGAAATTTTCATCCAAGCATTCAAGCATTCAAGCATCCAAACTTTCCATTTCTCAAACAACCAGCAATTCAAGCACTCACCATGCCACCAAAGCGATCTGGACCAGCCAACGAGAGCGGTGAGACTGCTCCTCGCAAGAGCACTCGAGCAGCCATGCAAGCCGCCAAAAAGGAAGCGGAGGCGGCTGAAGTGGCAGTCAAAACTAACTCTCAGGCCTACCAGCGCAATGTACTTGCTCGTAGCAAGAAAATTGCCCAACGTCGCCAGCTCTCCAAGGGCATGGATTCCAAACAGGATTCCCCGGAGTCCGAGGCTACTTCTTCCAACCCAGGACCCAACGGCTCTGAGACCGCTCGTGGCAAGAAGAAAAAGGACCCAAATTCCATCAAAATTCCCGCTGGTAACCTATCATCCTCTGGAGACGGCAATAGTGCCAATATTGACGATGATCCTCTTATTGACACTGTCTCAGCTCTACCAAAACCTCTGGACATGAAAGGACCTACCTTGTCGACCATGGAGTTCATCATCCCGGTTCCCTTTGTCAGCCAGTCTGGTGGCCAGTACCAACGAATGATCACTGATAGCAAGGACTTGATCGAGGCATTCACCGCTTCCCGCGCTCCAACGTCTGACATGGTCCAAAAGGCTTCGGATTTCGTGGAGTCTATGCGTGACATTTGCTTGCATCTCGATTTCGTCCAAAAACCAAACCTTGACTTTCAAGGCGGCGAGGTCGAACCATCCCAGCAGGTAAGCTTTAGAGAATAGCACAATTGTCCAGAAGAATTTATAGCTAAAACTTTCAGGCATCATATGATCGCTCCATCAGCTACAAGTTCCAACTATTGAGCGACATCTTCACCGCCTTGAAGGATCAGGGCTTCCACATTGTCATCTTCGCCAAAACCCGGCACTTGAACTTGGTTCGTGTCTTTGTCAAAGGCAGCAACAATGTCGCCAAGTCCAATACGACCGTCACTATCCTCTCCTCTACCGACTTTGAGTCAGACAACTTGCCGTCAGCCAATTTAATGATCACCCTTGACAATGAAATGGATATTCATGCCTCTCAGGTTCACGAATTCCGTCAACAAGATGCGTATCTCGTGCCTATTATCTCCTTCGTCATCAAAAACACCATCGATCACATTGACCAAACTATGAAAGATAGCGTCAATGCAACAGAGCTTCTAGGCGTCGAAAAACTCCAGCACCAAGTTGCATGCATTGCGAAGCTTCGTGATCATGCCAAATTGAGCACATCCAAACTGAACACTCCCGACAAAGTCCAGATGCCAATCATTGCCGAACTGGTTGCCGACTTTGTTAAGAACAAAACCGACAATTCAGAATGGGCAATTCTTCCTATCGGTCCACTGGATGACACAGACTCATACGAATTAGCGAATGGTAACGTTGTTTTGGAAACTGGAGGTCCCAATAATTCAGAAGAGGTCGTCGATGGGCAGGCGTCAGAAGGTGCGAAACGAAAACGTTCAAGTGAGGATACAGGCGAAGATGTTGGACGTCCAACCAAAAAGCAGGTCTTCACTGGCCACGACGACTGCGTCAAGCGCGAGTCTGTCCTATCCCAGCAAATCACTCGCTTGAAACAAGAGCTCTCGGGTGTCCGCAAAGAGATGACAGGTAAGTGATGCTTTGAACGTGCTATGGCATTCGCCAATCAGCACAGGTCTTAAAGCTTCCAGCTAACATATCCCAGGCAAATTTGCAGAGCAGACTGAGCTTCGGGAGATAATCGCAGCAAAAGATGCGCACATTCATCGAATGGAGAATGACTGGAATGACACGATCGAAAAGCTACATGCGAAAGACCGTGCCATCGCTCAACATGAGAAGGACGCTGCGAAATATCGCGACGATTTGGAAAAGTCTCTTGATGTACGACGCCGTCGTGATGAACAAAATTCTCTCCTTCGATCTCAGATGGAAGAGCTTACTGCGCAGCGTGACGAGGCACGACAAAAGCTTGAGTCCAGCGAGATTCCAGAAATTGCCGAAATGCAGCGCCTCACTCGTGAAAAAGAGGAGGCCGAAGCCGCTCAAGTCAAGGCCGAAAAACGTTTCGACTCTAGTGAACAACAGGCCGCCTACTTGCGTGATCAATATCAGCAAAACTCCATTGAAGCCATGAAACTTACCGAAGAAAATGACGAGCTCAAGGCCAAAAACAAAGATTTGGCACGCAAAGCGAGTGGTGAAGCGCGAATGCTCCGTGAAGCGACTAACGAAGGAATCATCGCACAGCACCTAGAACTCAAAAAGGAAATGGAGGCTGAGATTGTTAGCTTGAAAGCTGCCGTCGCAGCACAAGAACTTGAGTTGCAAAAGAAACGAAGCGGTGTGAATACTAGAGCTCAGTCTGTCCCGCGTTCCCCACGAGTAGGTCCCATATCAAGCCGCGCTGGCTCCCCTATCCCTGACCGTCGAGTGGAGTCGCTGAAGAACAGCTCTCTGTGAGTTCTCTATTTCATATCGCGTGAATTGCGACTTTGATTCGGTTCGCCAATGATGCAAACTTGTTGGCTACACCAGTCTCCGATTCGGTCCTATTTTTTTTGAACCTGATGGAACATGCTGCTGACTTTATTTAGTGCCGGCAAGAAAACAAACGCGCCCGTCAAGTCAACTCGCGGCCAAACCAACGCACGAGAACCAAACCAGCGCCAGAACCAGCGTCAGACTCAGAAGGAATCCCATTCGCAGCGCCAAAGTCAAGCAGAAACCGGAAGCCCGCGCCAGACCCAGCGACAGCGCCAGAGCCAGGCTCAGCGTCAAACACAAGCAGAAAGCGGAAGAGAGACGAGTCAGCGCCAGAAGCAGAACCAGCGCCAGAGTCAAAACGATCGAGAACCCAACCGTCGCACTTCACGCCAGCAGTCACTCGAGCGCGCGCAAGACGACTCGCAGCAGTCCCTCCCACAGACACAACAGGAACAACCCGACGAGGACGCAATGGAGTTAGATCAGCAACAGCCGAGCCGAGCAGACGGTCTGCTCGACTCAAAGCTACCTGAAATACAACCAGCACAACCAACTCGGCCTCCGGCCATTGAGATGAAGAGTGGTCCACCAGCTTCTAGACCATTCCCATGCTGTTTCGCGCAATATAATTGTAATGCATCATTTACCTCAAAGAACGAATGGAAACGACACATCAGCACCAAGCATATACAATTAGGTTTCTGGCGATGCGACATGTGTAACCCCTCCCCCGGCCTCGATCATCCGGTTTTCAACGACTTTAACAGAAAGGATTTATTTACTCAGCATCTTCGACGAATGCATGCACCTAATTCCCCAAGTCTTCCTACAACTCCGAGCCAAGCCACAGCTCCGGAGCCAATTGTAGATCCAGCCTCTCCTTCAGCAAATGGCCCAAGCGGTCCTCGTGGCGAATTGAGCGATGAGCAGATTGCAGATATTCAAAAACGTTGCTATCGCATTCTTCGTCAGCCGCCTCAGCAGTCCAATTGCCCATTCTGCAGTCGAATCTTTTCTGGACCAAATAGTTGGGAAGAGCGTTTAGAGCACGTGGGTGGTCACCTTGAACGCGATCGCAAAAATGGAACAAATTGTCTTGATATTGAATCTTGGCGAGATGATGACGAGCTGCGTCAATATCTTGTACGAGAAGGAATTGTTGAGCAAGATCAGCGAGGTCAATGGCGTATTGGCGATGGACGTCCTCGACGACCAACTGATATACAGCCTCCTACATCAAACCCACCATCTGCTACCCCTGGAGCTCAGTCTACAACCATGCTGCAAGGTGAACAGGAATCGGATGGGTCGATGAGTAAGCGTCGTCGAGGTAGACCCCCGAAGCGTTACTCTGATATCGATACACCACAGAGACTAGCACCAAATATGTCTCCAATGGGTTCACCATCCGAAATACGAGCACGACCTGAGCAACATTCTCTCCAGCCAGCTCCACCTCACACTCCTGGTCCTCATCCTACTTCAGATATGCGTGGACATCACATTCAACCTCGTATTGATTCCACGCCTGTTACTCCGATTTCTGGACCTCCTAGTCAACAGTATCATGATTCTTATCATCCACCACCTCTCGCACCGCAATCGCTTCCTCGCCCGCCCCATTCACTTGGAACTCCACAACATCCTCAGGATCCAAATTCTGGGAGCTCCAATGGACCTCAGCGACCTCAACTACTCCCACACCTCATGCCACGCCAGCCTCAGAATTCTCCTGGACAGGGTCCTATGGGTCCATATGGCAGCCAACAGCAATCCCATCCAGCGAGTGGTCCTCAGGCCGTTGCTATTGCTCCAGCATATCACCATCATCATGGTATGCAGGCAATCGCTCCCGCTCCACCACAAAGTCAGGTCGCGCCACCAGCAGCCATTATGGGTCCGAATGGGCCAGTGGCCATTTCACAAGCCATGCAGCAGCAGTTTGTTGCGCAACAGGCACTTGGTCCAATCAGTCAAGGTTCACCGCTAGGTCCAGCTTTGGCCCCAGCTCCTCAACCTTCCCCTTCTGCAGAGCAGCTAGGCTCGGAACAGCAACGGCCTCGGACTTTTAGAGAAGTCATTTTTGAGCAGCATTAGGTCCGCGATCGAAAAGGTGTCGGTCAGATGATAGGATGGGAAGACGGCTATTGTCGATGAAGGAGAAGGAAGGGCCTGGGAGTGATGGTGGTGACAATCTGTCGGATGGAGAAACACAATGGCAAGCCACTGGGTGTTGATGCTTGTTGCTGCTTTGCAGCAATTAAGACCCACCCAGACGGCCTTTAGCTACTGGTTGTTGATGCTTATTGCTGCCTCGCAGCGAGTAAGACCCATCCAGAAATATTAGCTAGCTACTGGGTGTTGATGCTTATTGCTTCGCAGCAATTAAGACCTACCCAGAAGTTGTTCTTCTGCCCAGCAGATTTGCTAGCCAGCCTGAGCCTCCAGGCTCGAACAAGGCCAGGCATTGATTGATGTATGAGTATGGATTGGTTTGCAAAAGTTCTCTTATTCTTCTAATGGACATGCTTTTGTTTGACAATTCGCGCCAAGTCTCTGTGACATTAATCCATGCTAATATGGCAATATGGCAGTCTAGGTGACTATTAAGAGCAATCGTTTAGTTTTCGTGACCAAGATTCAGCGACGGTTGAGCCACCATCTCATAATGCTGACAAAGTACAAGATTTCCGGGATTCCGCGCATATGCAGATTGCTAACGACAAGAGACGGAACGAGTGGGATGTCAGAGTGATGTCAAGAGCTACAGGCAGCCGATGCTTAGCCCCGCGGAATCCCTTCTCGAGTCGCCCCTCGCTCTCTGGACAAATCTTTCCGCGATTTCTCAGAGTCAATTAGTGCACCTTTAAAAACCTCATCAATCTCCAATTTTCAATTACCTTCCAGTCAAATCGCTCCTCGTCAGCCAATATGTCCAGCTCACTCGACCAATTGAAGGCCACTGGCACCGTAAGAGCTCCCATCTCTCAAGCTCACGATTGACATCACTGCGCTTGATAGACTTCACCAAGACGATTGACTAACACCTAAACAGACAGTCGTGTGCGACTCTGGTGACTTTGCCACCATTGATAAGTACAAGCCTCAAGATGCAACCACCAACCCCTCTCTTATCCTCGCTGCGTCCAAGAAGTCCGAATACGCCGCTCTCATCGACAAAGCTGTTGAATACGGCAAGAAGAAGGGAGGCGATCTTGACCATCAAGTTGATGCCACACTTGACAATCTCCTTGTGCAATTCGGTAGCGAAATCCTTAAGATCATTCCTGGCAAAGTATCCACGGAAGTCGATGCCCGCTTCTCCTTCGACACCAAAGCTAGTGTTGACAAGGCCTTGCACATTATCGAACTCTACAAAGAGATTGGCATTGGTAAGGAGCGCATCTTGATCAAGATTGCTAGCACATGGGAGGGTATCAAAGCCGCAGAGATTCTGCAACGCGATCATGGCATCAACTGCAACTTGACACTCATGTTCTCGCTCGTCCAAGCTATCGCTGGTGCTGAAGCAGGTGCTTTCTTGATCTCGCCATTTGTGGGCCGCATTTTGGATTGGTACAAGGCGCACACTGGCAAGACATATGCGGCTTCCGAGGATCCTGGTGTCCAGAGCGTGGGTAGCATTTACAACTACTACAAGAAGTACGGATACAAGACTATTGTCATGGGTGCTTCGTTCCGAAATGTTGGCGAGATCACAGAGCTTGCTGGTTGCGATTATCTCACAATCTCGGTAAGATTGCAATTTTCAAAAGATAAGCTTTGCGCTAACTTGTATGATAGCCAAATCTTCTTGAGGATATGTTTACCTCTCAGGATGCGGTTCCAAAGAAGCTTGATGCTTCCGCTGCTTCGTCTCTTGATATCGAGAAGAAGACATATATCAAAGACGAGGCCACCTTCCGCTTTGACTTCAACGAGGACCAGATGGCCGTTGAGAAGCTTCGTGAAGGTATCTCCAAGTTTGCAGCTGATGCTGAGACTCTCAAGGGTATCCTGAAGGAAAAGATCCAAGCATAATTGAGGCAATCAAAATAGTCTTGAAAACGGGCATATATAAATGAATGCAACAAGGTCAAGACGAAGTGTTTGTGAAGGTCAATGATTGTATTTAGCTATTAGAATAGCAAATTGACGGTCAATTTTACCTTACAATCACCCCGCCATCTACGTTGCGGAATCATCTCCGGCATTGTCTATATCGATAACTTGTGGTACTCCATTGATATCGAGTCCAAATTTCGAGCGGCCTGAGGGAATATGGAACCAGAAAGGCCTTTGGTTGATAGACCAGGTGCGGATGCAGAGTGTTGATGCCTGTATCCGCATCATACTTTGACCTTTAGGACCTGGACCTTGCAATCAATTCTCAAAGTGAGGGCAAGATCCGACAGCTCCGATTCAGTGCTCCTATGCAAAATGACGGAAGTTTGTGTCGAAGTTGCCTGCCCCACCTTGCAACTGACTCCGCAAGTCATAACATCAGCTTCATCCCCGGCTTCTGACATTGCCACCAACCATTCTCTTTTCTTGTCACCTTCATATACCCAATTTTGTTCTTCAAATCACCTTATATACCTCAATCTCAAACAATAATCCGACACAATGGTTAAAGCAGGTACGTGCTAAGCTCCTTGGTACCGCGTCTTATGGGCCGGCCCTCCCGATGCCGCTGTGAGGCCAATTGAGCATGTTTCGCAGTAGTGACATCAACGGGTCCAACGTGGAGGAGGCTCCCACAGTCCATTCCTATGGCACCGTAGCTTCTTTCATGGACCCGTGTATCTCTACCGTCGAGTATGCCTCAGTGACTAGAGCAGCTGTAGCAGGGTCCATATATAGACTCCAGATGCGAAGATGGAACTGACATCACCTTTACAGTTGCCATCGTCCGTGGAGACTCCAACGTCAAGGGTTCCGTAACCTTTGAGCAGGCAGACGAGTCCTCATCCACCAAGATCAGCTGGAATATCACCGGCAACGACGCCAATGCTGAGCGTGGCATGCACGTCCATGTCTATGGTGACAATACCAACGGCTGCACAAGTGCTGGTGGTCATTGTACGTCTTACCTTTCCTAGCACATCTGAAACCATCCACATACTTACGGTTCAACTAGTCAACCCATTCGGAAAGAACCACGGCGCACCAGGCGACACTGAGCGCCACGTTGGTGATCTCGGAAACATTCAGACGGACGGCCAAGGCAATGCTACCGGATCCGTCGATGACAAGTTTATCAAGTTGATTGGCGCTGAGAGCGTCATTGGCGTATGTTGAGAATCTGTTAATTGGGGTTGAAATGATTACTGACGATGGTTGTAGCGAACTGTTGTTGTGCACGGCGGCACTGATGATCTTGGAAAGAGCGATCACCCGGAGTCCAAGAAGACTGGTAACGCTGGGCCTCGCCCTGCATGCGGAGTGATTGGAATCGCTGAATAGATATCATTGCTGGTATGCTTGCCAGATAGCTTTGGCTGTCAGTGAAAAGATGTAGATGATTCAAACTCAAAATGTATGTTAAAAGAAACACGGGAAGAGCAATCTATAGTAAAACGCCGCTCTGTTGTCTACCATCAATATCATATTTCAAAGGTGATTGTATCTGTTGCGAGTTGTATCAAATTGTCTCCATGGGATGACCTTGGCCCTTCGACATGAACCGGTCTCTCCTCCTCAAAGCCAATGAGGCAATACTGGGGTAATTTGTCACTAGAACGTCTAACCCAAGGAGATGAATAAGATGTTCACCCGATGAAACAGATATTCAAGATAAATGCCTAAAATAGAAGGACGTGGGAAGGTGCTCGCGTGGCTGTCACTCTCATGCACCTGTCACCCCGCAAACCACACTATTGCCTTCAAAATCCAACATCAACAACTGTCCTTTAATATTCCTTTCCACACTTCCCTTTGCATACCGACCTACTTTTGACCCTAAACGCAATTCCAAAATAAACGATTGAATATCTCCCATCATGGCTGGGCTCTCACCACAAGATATCCTCCCTGGCTACCTCCAAGCTCGAGTCAAGAGCGCTCTCTCCGGCGACACCGTCATCCTCACCAAACTCGACAATCCTAAACAAGAGCGGACCCTGAGCTTTGCCTTTGTCTCCGCACCACGACTGAAAAAAGAAGGCGATGAAGTAAGTTCCCACAAGCTAAAGCAGCCTTCCGCCCACCCGTCTGCGTTGCAAACTATCGAATAATTACAATGTTCCACAAGCTAACCACTTCTCCAATTATAGCAATTCGCCTTTGACTCACGCGACTACCTCCGCAAGCTCCTAGTCGGCCGCACAATCCTCTTCAAACCGCTCTACACGATCCCTACCACTAAGCGCGAATACGGCATCCTAGTAGTCCCGAAAGGCCCACAATTCCCCGAACGCACCGTAGCTGACGGCTGGGTCAAACTGCGCGACGACGCAGGCCGCAAAGACGAATCCGAAGAAGCCACGCGCCTCCTCGAACGTCTACAAGTTGCCGAAGCACGCGCCAAGGCCGATGAAAAAGGCGTCTGGCAGGAAAAAGGTGGCCGCGTGGAATGCGACTATGAGATTCCAGGCGACGTCAAGGCCTTTGTGGAGAAATACCGTGGCAACCCGCTAGATGGCTTGGTGGAGCGTGTGGTTACTGGCGACCGGCTGATTGTGCGGCTGCTGTTGAGTCCGACACATCATGTGCAGAGCATGCTGCTGGTGGCCGGTGTCAAGGCGCCAAGCACCAAGCGCCTAAATACGAGTGATGGTAAAGAGCAGGCGGCGGAACCGTTTGGTGAGGAGGCGCAGGGGTTTGTGGAGTTGCGAATATTGCAGCGCAATATCGTGGTGGATTTGCTGGGTGTTAGTCCGCAGGGCCAGTTGGTGGGTACTGTGAAGCATCCGACGCAGGGCTCGATTGCGCCGCATATTCTTAAGGCGGGTTTGGCGAGATGTACGGACTTTCATTCTACGCTGCTGGGTAGTGAGATGGGTGTGTTGAGACAGGCGGAGAAGGAGGCGCGGGATAAGAAACTTGGTGTCTTTCATGCGCATACTGCAAAGGCGAATGCTGCTGGTGAGGCTGATGCGACGGTCTCGCGAATTCTCAGCGCAGACACGATCTTCCTGCGGAATAAAGCTGGCGTTGAGAAGCGGATTAGTTTGAGCTCCGTTCGCCAGCCAAAACCATCAGACCCAAAGCAAGCTCCATGGGGCGCTGAAGCTCGGGAATTCCTGCGGAAGAAATTGATTGGCAAGCATGTCAAATGTAAGATTGATGGCAAGCGAGCTGCAACAGAAGGATATGAAGAGCGGGAAATGGCGACTGTCACGGCAACTGGCAAGAATGTCGCTTTGCTCTTGGTGGAGAATGGTTTTGCTTCAGTCATAAGACATCGACATGACGACCCTGATCGGTCGCCTGTATACGATGATCTTTTGCAGGCAGAACAACAAGCTCAAGAACAGCAAAAGGGCATGTGGTCCACAAAATCCGCTCCACCAAAGAAATTCGTCGACTATTCTGAATCACTGGAGAAGGCAAAGCGACAACTTGCTCTGCTTTCCAGACAAAAGAAAGTTCCAGCGATAGTCGACTACGTCAAATCTGCTTCTCGCTTCACCGTTCTTATTCCTCGCGAAGACTCAAAGATCACATTTGTTCTTAGTGGAATTCGAGCGCCTAGATCTGCGAGAAACGCGACCGAGAAGAGCGAGCCATTCGGTCAAGAAGCACATGACTTCGCCAACAAGCGATGCCTACAACGCGACGTTGAAATAGACGTCGAAGATGTAGACAAAGTCGGCGGCTTCATCGGTTCTCTATATATCAACCGCGAAAACTTCGCCAAAGTACTCGTCGAAGAAGGTCTAGCATCTGTTCACGCCTACTCCGCTGAAAAATCTGGCAACGCAGCTGAGCTATTCGCCGCCGAAAAGCGCGCTAAAGAGCAACGGAAAGGACTCTGGCAAAACTGGGATCCATCCCAAGACGCCGAAGACGATGCCGTCGCGGGTGCTCAATCTACCAATGGTTCTGGCGCCGCCAATGGCAACGGCGAGTCCAGCGCGCGTCGCAAAGAAGACTACCGCGATGTAATTATCACCCACATCGACGAGTCGGGCCACCTCAAACTGCAACAAATTGGCTCAGGCACCGCCGCTCTCGACAGCCTAATGTCCTCATTCCGTGCCTTCCACCTCTCCTCGCAGTCCAAACTCCCCGGCCCACCAAAGGCAGGCGATGTACTCGCCGCTAAATTTTCCGCCGACGGTAGCTGGTATCGTGCCAAAGTTCGCCGCAACGACCGCGAAAAGCAAACCGCTGAAGTCGTCTACCTAGACTACGGCAACAGCGAACTCGTCCCCTGGTCCGCACTTCGTCCACTCGGCAAAGATGACTTTACTCTCGCACGTCTAAAGCCACAAGCTACCGACGCAACGCTCTCCTTCGTCCAACTTCCTGGTGCGCCAGAGTATCTCCGAGATTGCATTGCGTGGCTAGCAGATGCGACTGACGGCCGTACATTGGTGGCCGCCGTAGACCATGTGGATGTTGGCACGGGCGCTTTAAGTGTCACGCTATTTGATCCAGAGCGCAGTCAGACTGTCGAAGAGAGTTTGAACGCAGAGCTGGTAAGTGAAGGCTGGGCATTGGTGCCGCGCAAGATGCGCGCTTGGGAGATGGCGGATAAGGAGGTTGTGGAGCAGGTTCGGCAGAAGGAGGTGCAGGCCAAGAAGGATCGGAAGGGTGTGTGGGAGTATGGTGATATCTCTGCTGATGATTGAATGGCATATGAATGAGGCAGCCAGGGACGTTCTTAGGCTGTAGGGGCAGTGGTTGGGTATGGCTCTTCTCGTGGTATAGATCATGATTCATGATGCATTGGGTGGTGTATAAAATTCATTAAGATTATGATATCAAAGCAGTCTTTGTCCCTGATTTATACGCCCCATATCATGGGATGACAATAACAAATGCCCATACAAACACTTCGGCTTATCGAAGTCAAGCAAACCTCCCGTATCAAACTACCTACTCAACCTCCTTTGTCCCAACAACCTCATCACCCTCCTGTATGAACCGATCCGTCAACCTCCTCTGCAATACATCATCCCCCTTCCCAGCGCCACCCATAAATCCAAAGCCCATGGCCCCCTGCCAAATCGCCACCCCATCATTTCCCTCCTTGACAAACCATGCTATCTGCTCTCCCGCTCCAAGGATTTGCTCATCCAACTCTAACGTTACACTTGCACTGCCATCCCAGTTCTGTAGCACGATACGATGTTTCCCCGTGCTTTGCTCGACGATGGTACTGGTCGTTGCAGCGGCAAGTAGCATGTCGCTGAGGAGAACTGTGCCGACGGGGCGGGTGAAGAGGATTTGTTCGCTGACGAGTGGGTTTTGGAGGTAGGAGCGTAGGAGATGGTGCTGGACGGTGTGGAGGAGGCGCTGGAGTTGAAAGCCGCTGCTGGGGAAAGTATGGGAAGAGAAGCCGAGTTCGACAGCGCAGTTTAGTGTTGTGGTTAGAGAGTGACAGGTTGTGGCTGAGAGGGATATGTGGTTGGTTTCGGTGGTTATGCTCATGTCTTTTGTTAAGAGGACATGGTAGGTCTCTGAGTCGGGATGGTTGGAGCATTCAATTATGAGCTCGGCGTCTGGGTGGGCCAAGAATAGGGGCGTGTTGCCAGAAGTCTGGTTGAGGTCGAAGGACTTGTAGTGAAGGAGTTGGATACGCTCGATGTTGGTTAATGAAAATCGAGTGCCGCTGGAGACGAATGTGATCGAAGTGATGAGCTCGGTTAGCAGATCTGAATCTCTAGTTGGCTGTTAGAGTGATTCAGTGACAGATAGGGTATACTTGCGCTTTGGCAGAGAGTATGCGAGTTTCGTGGGAGTTTGAGGATATCAAGTGTGTGTTAAAGCCTTGTTGGGCGTGTAGAAGTGCCTGTGACTGGGCAAGGAGAGTTGCATAATCTTCGAAAGACTTGGGCTGAATAGGGTCCTCGACTTGCGTGAGAGCATCACTGTGAAGAGCTATAGACCTTGTAGATATATTTGATAGAGTCACTTGTGAAGGCTCATTTGAGTATGATGAGGCTAAGTATATCTGGTATGAGTTGCTGAGTGACTCGCTTGAAAGATGTCGAAGAAGAAGACTTATAGGTAGTACTGCAGAATCGTTAGTTGTGTAAAGACTCGATATGGTAGGGATACATTCAACTCAATTCAAGTTGTGGAGCATGAGGATGAGTTCCTGCGCAATTGCATATAAAGACGGAGCCTTCACTATTGATGCTTCTGCCCGACCAAACATCGCCAAAGGTAGCAGTAGGACACAAAACTGTGCTCATTCCCGACATTTGAGTGGAGACAGTAAATGTCACTCGTGTGGTGAAATTTGAATCTGTTTTCTCCTGTAATGGCGTTGAGCCCTTCTTGGTCTTGTTCTCAACGATTATGTTTGCCAGAAACCAATCGTATATATGAGTAATCTTTTCGTTAGCACTTTTAGAATGACTCCTGACAAGTTGTCAGTAAACCCAATAGACCATTTTATCTTGGTCTGAGGCATCGAACAAGAGAGCCATTTGAACACTATTTCCATTATGTCTGTCATAACAGTTCTTGAAGATAGAAGGCTTTTTATTCCATTGATTGCTTTAAACCTCTTTTCAAACCAAGAAGTGTTATGGCAGACACCGTCGCCGATGAAGATGTTCCCACAAACCGCTTCATTGTCTTAAAGGTGAAGAAGCGGAGACAATCTTACATTCCTAACGCTCCGACTGCAAGAGTCAATCCATTTATATGAGCAGTCAATGTTGTCTTGAGCTTGATGATATCGCCTCCCTCTTTTGTCCAGATAATCATCTTCCAACTCATCTTCACTTCATCTTGTACTCTCTCCGATTTTGTAGACTCGCTATACTTGGGATCAATAACTTCATACTTGACTACTATCGCCTCGAGATGGGAGAGCGTTCTGTGGCATCCTTGGAGCATATCCGAGAGTAGTATCGTATCATTTTCAGACAACTTGCCTTTCGACTCTTCCTGATCGTCTGGTTCCGCAGAGACATCTTGTTTTGGCAGCTCTCGAGCTACCAATTTTAGGACATTCTCCAACGTGTTCAGCAAATCTTGAGTTTCCAAGAACTCAGAAGGCGCTGATTTGCGACCTGAGGACAGTGCTCGCCCGATCTTGTATGCAATTTGAGACAAAAGGATAGCATCGCCAATCGATACCGAAGAAGTCATGATGCGGAGTACATGATGTTATTATGAATATCGAGGTGTATACTTGGAGGTGCTGCCGCCAATCCCACAACGGATCCTTCAAGCCTTCAAAAACCATCAAGTGCTTCATCGAAAAGTACTACACGCCCCAGACCATCTTGCGTTTACAACGCGTGTTCAATAGGCGCGATGAACAGCCACAGCTCAACGTAATTCTCGCCACGGTCCTAGCCATCCATATTCTTCGGACTATCTTCAAAGATAGCCAAGACCTGGTTGAGCTATGCGTCAAGAAGGCGGAAGGCTTCCTAAGAAATGAGCAGGGGATTACTCGCTGTGATATGCTGCGTGCTTGGTTCAGACTTGAAGCGGAACGCAAGATTGGCGTTGGATACTTCCTATCTAGAATAGAGTTACTGCAGAGAGATTTAGATATAGAACCACGCGGGCCCGAAGTTTCAAGCTCGAAAAGGGTGGACTGGCGGGAAGCGAACGCGTATGCAAAAACGCGGGTGTTGGAGTTGGCAGGGACGGATCTCTTTGAGGATTTTGATGCGGTTGGTCTGGATGATCTGGACGATGAGATGGAGCGGCGGGAGAAGATTTGTCAAATGAACAGCCGCAGTGCTGGGGTTTAAGTGAGTGTATGTAGATTTCCATCAACTGGTAGCTTAGCGCAGGCACGCATGTATTCACTGGACGTTCGGGAGATGGCCTTTCGGTAGCAAGTATTTTGAGAAAGATATTTCTTGGACGTTAGAATACCTAGGTAGGTCATTCGGTGGTATTCCCGTCCATTATCATCTCTGTGGTAGCATTTCGGGACGATGGAAAGCTTTACTTCTTATCTCATTCGATATATATATCAACTTTCGATCCTCGTGGGAATAATAAAGCACTTGATAATATCGCGAAGTAGATGTCGAATATCAAAGCTTATGAGAGCATCCGTTGAGATTGCTAGCTGGATTTGATTGCCGACAGCGAATGCTGTTGAGGATATTATGTAATGTACGAATAAGCGATCGCATTTCCCTATTTCATTTCTAATTGTTGGAAATGGCAAGTCCTGAATATACTCTTGTTCAAGAAAATACCGATATCCAGTACCTCACATTGGTTGTTGTAGTCAATACTTCTGAGTCAGATCGAAATCTCAGAATAATCGTTTTTCAGAGAGTGTGCCATTTCCCAGCTCTTTCCAAAAATAATTTCACAACACTTATTAGTTAATAGCAAAATCAGAAGAGTCTTTGAACAGTCGTTTCATCATTAGCAAGACCTAGTGCCTTTGAAAGGTCAGCAAACGCACCAAAACAAAGTTATAATACAATGCTGTTGTCTCCATTAATTTTCCGAAGAATCAAGTCTTCCGATTTTTGAAACCAACGCACGCTCTCCATTCCATGTTTTTGCCAAACGCCCAGTCTTCCAATCTAGACGTTTCTAGCCATTTCCGGATCCAGTGTTAAGATCCACGGCTGTGGTTGATCGTTGTATTAAAGAAGTCGATGTCCGACGATTGAGGAAAGCTTCGATATGCGGTGGGAAAAGAGTCGCTAGTGTTGTCGAAAGGAGAAAGTTGGTATCAATTCATTGAAGACGCCGTGCGGTACTCCAATGTTTGGTCTGCCAGCCGTATTCCAGGGGTAATCATACACACTAATCCAGTGTGTTCCAAACATAAAAACGCCGTTTTAAACCAATACCATGGAAAGGCCATGGCTGGTTCGCCCATGAACGAGTGCAAGTGTATGATACAAGAAAGCACGCGAGGAAACAAAGATAGATCATAGCAGAACAAGGTAATTGCTCGGGGCAATACCCGTCTCGCCATTTTCCTTCTTTGCTTGCCACCATCTTCCACTGACATCTGACACTTCGAGTACCTCGTGTTTGCCAAAGGAGATTTCATTGGCATCGTCTGGATTTGCTTCGTATGAGTAGATGGCTTTTGCCTTGTATGGGTATTCCATGGGGGCGTTTGTCTCTGCTTCGGTAGGGGCGGGGCCGGTCGTGGCCGAAGTCATGGTTCCGTTAGCAGCTCCGAAACGTGTGACGGCCGAATTTCGTTGCGGCTCGGCAGCACCCACTGGTCCACCGGGGAAACCAGAGACTGGAGAGCTAGTCTCGAACCCGTTGAGTTGCGCGGAGGTGTACATTTGCGGTTGTTGGGCATCGCTGCGGGAGCCATATGCGTTGGACATGCCGCGACTTGCTCGGAAGCTCTTTTCGGATTTGTGTAGGGCGAAAGAATCGATGTATTTGCGGGGACCGGCTTGAGGCTTGGCGCCAAAGTATGCTATCCAGACCATCTAAGGGGAATTAGTTTCGGGGGTTCGAGCACGTGGGGACAATTTTAGCGTACCGAAACCATAGAAAGGAGAATGAATCCGGACGCTGATGCTTGTTTCGACGCTTGGTTGGTGTAGATGAGACTGTTGACGGCGGATGCTGTTAATACTACGCCTGCTGATAAATAGCCAACGATCTGAAAATGTCAGCCTATAGTATAGAAATGCAGTTTTGTCCGGCCGTACTGCAACACTGTAGATGTCTTCTGTTTCAGTCGCAACTGATATCGTAACCGCAAGGATACAGAGGAACATGAACACTAGAGCCCACCAGGCGAAATTTGGGAATTGGTCCTTGACATCGGCATATATGGATGAGATGAATGCAATGAGCCATGCAAGCTGTTAACCGTTAGTAACATGTCCATGATCATCTTCCAGGTTGAATTCTCTTACAATAGCAATGGATATTGTAGCCAACGCAAATGGGTCTCCGATAATTCTTGATAAATCGAACCGCGCGGCGGTCTCGTTGTATCTCTCCATCGCGTAGTATGTAGGTCCTCGCGCGTTAAGAAATGGAGAAGAAGGGATAGAAGAGTATTTTAAGAAGATAAGACGCGAGCAGTGGTTGTTTGTGAGAAGATATTGACAAGCTGTCAAATCGATCTAGGCGCAGGGGGAGGGCGTTTGTCTAGTAGAAAGGCGGGAGATTGGGGTTGCAGAGGCGTCGTTCTGTCGAGTTTGTAGCGCGGCGCGGGAGAGTAGGATAAGCGGAAATGGGAGAATTGGCGGGTGAAGAGAGGTATTAGAAGTAAATGTATGAAGCTCGCACCAGGAAAGCAGCAGTAGTGGGAATGGAAGAGAGAGTGTGGGCAAAAACACAATGGCCGAAAGTGGAAGTGTTGGATTGAAGATGGAGGTCTTTTGGGATGCAAATGGCACGAATGGCAGGCACGACGGGATAGAAAGGGCTCAACAGGAGATTTGGGCAAGAACGTCCCTAGCAAATGGGAAGGAGACGGTGGGTCTGGCTGACGCTTCCTTGCCCAATCCCTGCCTGTTCAAGTCCATGCTTCCTGACGCTTTTGGCCTGCAGTTCCTGGACTTGGCAGGGATTTACAGACACATGCAGTAGCTACTGCCCACTCAATGTTTGATACCAATCCTCTGACACACTCCTGTTTCGTTCATTTCTCCACGCTCTCCAGATTCTACTGCGCTCATGCCATGGCTCGTTGTCAACCGACAGATCCATGGTGATGCGACAGATCATATGCAGGTACTGTCTACGGATGAGGATGAAGCCATTCTGGTCAAGCCAATGGCCAGTTACTCGGCCAGATTGCACATATGCTAGACACAATCCACCAAGACGAGACAATGGCTCCAGCACTCGACATGAACCATCCATCTCACTGGACTAGATGTAGCCGAACCATTGCACTCGACTAAGAGTCATGAAATACGAAGCACTCAATATACACCACAGTGTACGAAAGAACCAATACCACATGAATAGAATATTCCAACTGTAACATGTTTCTTTGGCGTTTTCTATATCTACAAGATCACCTTGGCCATCCAATAGTTATACTTTCAATATTGTTTGATTTTAAATCCGCAGTCTTGGTTTCAAGGGTTAATTCAATAGATGCAGCCATCACAACACCAAGGAGGCCTGATATTTTGGATCAGTCTGTCTTGATTGGTCACGATAGCCAGCCTTATACGCAGCCAGCAATACTTTGCACATGGCACAATCCTTTGAGCCTATCTACCGGTACAGTAGTGATACCTATGTCCCTCGAATAATTGTCAAAGTAAATCTCCATCAGATACAAACATACTGTTCATGTGCCCAAATCCGCATATTCAAAATCAAGTATAGCCAACATCCCTACAACACTCCCTATACCGACAAGTCTCATGCACAAAACTCTAAATCAATTAAATTAAACCACCCGTACAAGCACATATTCCGCCTATAAACCCAGGAAGTGATCCACTAGTTCCCTCGAGTATTAATTTATACACCACCACAGGGGACCATCCAAACTATCGTTCACTCAACCCCTCTCTTCCAGTCACAAAGTAAATCGTAACAGAGTAGAAGGTAGGTATTCGGACAATATTAATCTTACCCCTCATTACGTTGACTTGACTCGTTGCATTGCAGTATGTTCTTTATCCATATTTGTATGCGGGTAAAGTTCATGTCTGAAACGAGAGCTGCATTGTGCCGGATTCACAGACTGCCGGACCGACATGTGTTGGTGGGGACTGGTTGTGACAGGAAACGGAGCTGATGTAATTGTTGAAACTTGTTTGGTTGGCTGTGATGAGGCAAGGCGCTTTTTTGGAGGTTTACGGATACCGTACGTGTGTTTTTGGTTCATCTGATGAAGGTTCTAAATAATTGTAATCGTTGATGTCTTCCAAAAGATATAGGTTTTTTGGATTTGCGCTTTTTGTTATTATTCTCTGTCGGTTGCAAATAAGATCTATGTACAGCTGAGCAATGTTGTGAGATATGGCAAGTTGGTAGGTGATTTGAGAATATCTCATACTACATGACTACCATACTTTCGAAACTGGAGAGAAGATGAACTGCAGCTCGACGTAACGCCGGTCAGCATTCTAGTTTAGCTTTCTATGCGCACGAGTTGAAGTAAACCATATGCAACCTGCGTCAGTACATATACTGTCGTGTCGAAAGTGTGGAGAGCTTGAGGTCTTGCAGGTCGTGCTGTATTGACCCATTTAGGCTGTATCGACTTCTTTGCGCAACCATTCGCATTCGCCTTTGATTCTACACAATACCACCCATGAATATCCCACTCGTACGGATAGCATGCCCGGACAATCCCTCCCAATATCCAGCCATCCAGTCTCCATCCATACCCATCTGATCAATCCCCTGACCATCCACTACCTCTCATCCCCTCTCATCCCCCCTCCTCCTCTCCGCCCTCCCAATCTCCCTCTCCACCCTCCGTACTCTACCCTCCCACTCAACCCAACATCTCATCTGCGCCAAAACATCCACATCATGCCACCTCGTCACCGCCACCGCACTGCGTCTTCTCAACTCTGAAATCTCTGCATTCTGCTCTGTCTGTCGTGCTGCCACGTCTTCAATGCGCGGCCACAGACTCGCCCATTGCGCAAATGAACTTGTGGGCGGAAGCTCCGTGTCTGCCAGCGAACGGAGTTGTGAGGCTGTGCTTTGCAGCGCGGGTGCGGCGGATAGGACGGTGGCGAGTTTTTGGGCGGTGGGGAGGGCTGGTGGGAGGGTGGTGGTGGGTGGTGGTGTGAAGATGTCGGGATGTTTGGACTCTAGGGGATAGGTCAGTTTATGGGTATGGTATGGTATGGGAGCAATGGGAGGTAGGTACGGAGTTTGAGGAGGTTGGAGACGATGTCGTTTTGGGAGGCGAGTTTGAGGAGGGATTGCTCGAGTTTGTGGATTCGTGGGAGGACGGGTGTTGGTTGCGGGTCTTGGGTTGGTGGGGCGTGGAGGAGGAATTCTAGGCGTTGGAGACGCCAGTTTAGGAGGTCGAGGGTGTGGAGGACTAGTTCGTCGAGATTGTGGTTTTCCATGATTGGGTATGTCCGGAAAGTAGTATTGTAGTGTTTTGGGAGATATTGTATTTGTAGAGCAATGAATGAAGCTTGAATGAAAGTCGCGATGTGGGATATGGCGCTAGCAGGGGTTGTGGGCTTAGCGCGCTTCTCAACTTCAAGTCATTCATCATCGCCTACGCAAGCATCGCAATTCTTGACGTTGATCCAGTTCATTACTACAACATTCTCCCGTCAAAACTTCGAGGAGCACCGTATACACTCCCGTCTTACATCCGTTTGCTATCATCATACTCTTCGCCGCCGCCAATTGCTTTCTTAGCCCATGATTCTCTCCTGCTGAGCCGCATAGCTTCGCCAACTTGGCCATCATGGCGAACTACGCAACCGTTAGCCAGGCCGATCCTGATGTAGGAGGTGGTTCTCCAACACCAAGAATGAGACGGTAAGTGGGATAGCTGGACAAGCAGTACGACTAGATCATACACTGACAGAACTTTCTAGACCTCGCAGAAAGATAAAAGATGGCAACTTTACCGGTACCGCCAGCTTCTCCTCCAGTGTCATCAACCTGGTCAACACAAGTATGACACTTATATCGAGCTATATTGGGATGGCACTAACGATATATAGTTGTTGGAGCTGGAGTTTTAGCTATGCCGAGGGCCATGTCGCAGATGGGTATGCTGTTGGGAACTATTTTCATTGTATGGTCCGGCATAACAGCAGGCTTCGGTCTCTACCTCCAAACGAAATGCGCCATGTACCTGGAACGCGGCCACTCATCCTTCTTTGCGCTTTCCCAGTTAACATATCCTAATCTGGCCATCATATTCGATGCCGCTATAGCCGTCAAGTGCTTCGGGGTTGGCGTCAGCTACTTGATTATTATTGGAGATTTAATGCCCGGTGTCGTACTTGGCTTCAATGCAGCCGCCGGAGACGTAGGGTACCTGGTCGATAGACATTTTTGGATAACCGGATTCATGTGAGTACTTCGAGTTGCAAATATGGAGCTTTTACTGATCTCATTAGGCTGGTTGTAATTCCTCTTTCTTTCTTGAGACGTTTGGATTCTCTCAAGTATACGAGCATCATTGCTTTAGTCGCCATTGGCTATCTAATCATTCTAGTACTGGCTCATTTTATTAAAGGAGATACCATACCCGATCGAGGGGAGGTAAACTTTGTTCGCTGGGCAGGACCTCTCAATACGCTCGCCAGTCTTCCAGTCATTGTATTTGCCTATACATGCCATCAAAACATGTTTTCAATTCTCAACGAAATCAAAAACAACTCTCACTTTCGCACAACTGGAGTTGTTATTGCCAGTATTGGCACAGCATGCTCCGTCTATGTTCTGGTCGCTATTACTGGTTACCTTTCATACGGCAATAATGTCCAAGGAAATATTGTCAGCATGTACCCACCGACAATTGCATCCACAATAGGCCGGGCTGCAATCGTCGTCTTGGTCATGTTTTCATATCCACTGCAGGTTCACCCCTGCCGTGCTTCCGTCGATGCTGTCCTAAAATGGCGTCCAGCTTCACGAAGGACACCACCTCCGCCACCATCAAGTGCTCCATCTACTACGCGTTCTGGTTCACCATCTCGAGCACCAGATAGTAGTCAACATCCTGGTAAGGGAGAGATGTCCGACACCCGATTCGCAGCTCTTACAGGTGCAATTATCATTGCATCTTATCTAGTAGCCATGATCGTCTCTAGTCTCGAAACTGTGCTCGCCTATGTTGGGTCGACCGGCAGCACAAGTATCAGCTTCATCCTCCCTGGTCTATTCTACTACAAAATATCATCTCCTGACAGCCCGGCTCACCAAAAACTCATGAAAGACAATGACTGGGATGAGGATGACGATTACTATTCAGATCACGACGATGAAGACGCTGATGCCGAAGGAAATCCTTTGCTCACTTCCAGCATTGCATCTCTACGCTCACTCCAGCGCGGCACCAACCGAGTATTGCGTAGATTCAAGCCCAGAGATCTACTCAGAAAGCTAAGCTTGACATTGGCGATTTATGGTGTGGTTGTTATGGTTGTGTGCCTGGGCACCAACGCATTTTTGCATTCAACAAAGCATTAAAGATGTAATATTGTTAATATCTTACAGAATTGCAAACTCTCCATGGCTTGGAGTCTATCATCAGCCAACATAAGAATAAAAATCCTTAGCAATTCCAGCCACCGTCTATCGAATAACACGCACCCGTGATGAAGGAGCTTGCATCACTGACTAGAAATGCGATCAGGTTTGCGATTTCCTCTGGTTCTCCTTTTCGGTTTAATGCGGTATGTGATGTGCTGATTTCGCCCCTGGTTTCGAATGACTTTCGAAGCATTGGCGTATCCACGATTCCACTTATAGAGGTGTTAGAATTACAACAAACGCCAGAGTTACCCCGCATCGCACAAATCCAAAGGCCATATGTAGCTAATGAATGAAGAACTTACGGTGCGATTGCGTTCACCCTAACGCCTCCAGATCCACATTCTCGAGCAGCAGCACGAGTGAGGCCAAGCACTCCATGCTTACTGGCGACGTAGGCCGCATCGCTTCCAACTCCGATTAAGCTTGAGATACTCGCTGCGTTGACGATGGAGCCTGTTTTGCCGTTCATGGCGTTCATTTCTGCTCGTAGGCAATGCAGTACACCTATCCCGAATCAACTGTCAGCGCTGCAACATTTGGCTCACCAAGGCTTAGTGACGAACCTTTCAGATTCACGCTCATAACAAAATCAAAGTCATCTTCGTCGAAATCTTTCATCTACGCCAATCGTATCAGATACAATGTGCTATGTCCGGGGCTTGCGGATGAACACTCACAGTTCGATCCTCGTATTTCCCCACAACACCGGCGAGGTTTACTGCTCCATCTAGAGCGCCTCCCCATTCGACCGTGGCAGCAATCCAAGCGTCGACAGATTCTCGTGATCGGACATCTACTGCTTTCGTGAATACGTTTGTCGTCCCAGCATTGGCTTGTTCAAGGTCTGCCTTTGCGGCATCGAGGCCAGCTTGCGAAACGTCTCCGATGGATACTTTGGCTCCTAGAGATACCAGTAGCTTGACAGTTGCGAGACCGATTCCAGATGCTCCACCTGTTACGGCTACTACTTTGTCCTGGAGATTGATCATGATGGATGTAGTGTTTGGATTTTGATATTCTGCAGTTCAGCTATGGCGGCGGGAAGAATCGAAAACAGCTCACAAGCTAGACACGAAATTGAAATATCAAGCGCGAGCTGCAGCCTTGCGTTCAAAGTGGGAATATGCCAGTATTTCGTTATTTGCGGGTAAGGGTACCCATAATTCTCGAACATGGATTTTGTAGAGGGAGATGTGTATAGCGAATTGTGGCGCACTTTCGAAACTGCTTCGTACAACAAAGACGTTCTCCAACTTGTCAAATTTTTAGTATCATGGGCTAGTTACCCCATGGGGTTCGCTAGCTCGAATAAGCGAGAGAAGTGGAGACTTTATCTATACAAACATTGGTTCCTAACTTCCTTTGTAGTGTTTGGCTGGGATGCTTAGGATTTCTGCTCGGAAGTACAATGCCGTAGCTCAACGCCAGCCTTATGCTAAGCCTTATTGGTCTGGGGCAAGACACGACTCGACAAGAATTATCTGGGGAAAACGCCGTATCTTCCGAATAACAACAGATTTAATAGATATTTCAAAGGGACCGTTATGCCATATCATCACGAGGCGTATCTTGGATGCCATGGAGAGTCAAGACTCGCCGCTGGTCTTCCGGTAACTTGGATATATACCCGACAGTTTGGATATACATCTAGGTGATCTGCATCTAGCCTTGCATCTTCAAGATATAGCCATTTCTGGAGTCATTTTATTCTTTGTACAGATCTTGTGCCAATTCCAGTACTCCCCCATAGACTCTGACCCAAGCATACAGCTCACGCATTAGCTACGCACAATGGTGGGCTCGATCAAGGAAGGAGCTGCGCATATGGAGCAAGTCGAGTTCCAAGACAACAAACCCAGCCACATGGAAAAAGCTGCAGCGCATTCTCACGCCGACTCGGACGATGATTTGCCTCAGAAGGTATCACTCAAGACTTGGTTCGTGGTACTTGTAAGTAGACTCTTAACCACGAGGACAAATCAGAACGACCGACTGATCTTACTTCAAGATTCTATCACTAGGCTATGGCCTGTCCTTCGTGCCCATACCTGTTATGGCTGCTGTAGGACCTGATATTTCCACAGACCTGGGCGACCCTACTGGATACGTCTGGTACGTCGCGTCTTGGATTACGGCCATCACTATCAGCTTCACAATCGTTGGCGCAAATGCCGATCTTCTAGGCCGTCGATGGTTTCTTGTTGGTGGGAATGTCATATGCTTCGTAGGCCACATTGTTGTCGGTACGGCAAAGACTTCGAATGCGGTGACGGCTGGTTTGGCGGTTACTGGATTTGGCGCGGCCAATTGTCAGCTTGCTGCTTTTGCAATTGGCGAGTTGTTGCCGAATAAATGGAGGCATATCGGTGAGCATTGACCCTCTAACCTTCATCTGATTTCACTAATCAAGTTTTAAGGCGTTGTACTCGCTGATGCTGGGTTGTATTTCGTCATTGTGGTCATTCCGGTCACAGCTCGTTATGGGTAAGCCAGTATTCCTATGCCTTGTGCGAAGAATATGAGTTGACTTTACCAGATATTTCGTTACAACCTGGAGAGCCAACTTCTATGCTGCAGCTGCTTGTCAAGCAATCTCCTTCTTGGGGTTGCTCTTATTCTACTTTCCTCCCGCGCATCCTCTGGGTCTTCCTTACGCACAGGTCTTTAGAGAAATGGATTACATCGGCATGTTCCTATTCACCGCAGGAGCATTGCCTATCCTCATGGGCATCGTGTGGGCAAGCGTTTTCCCGTCTACGGACGCTCACGTTATCGCACCCTTGGTTATCGGAGCTGTCGCGCTTGTCGCCTTTGCTCTCTACGAGACTTATGCCAAGATCAAGCATCCTATCACCCCAACATCAATCTTCACATCCTCCATGGGTCGCGATTTCTCTGCTCCTTGTCTAGCATTGGCCATCCTTAACATGTTCTACTACTCTGCCAGCATCGTCTGGCCTACCATGATCAACTCGTGGTATACAACGGATTGGAGAACAGCTGCAGTCCTCTCTTTGCCGCAGAATGTTGCTGTCATGGGAGGAGGAATCCTACTTTCCGTCTTCGGCAGCAAGCTCAAACACTGGAATTGGCAACTAACAGCGGCAGTAACGCAGTTAGTCATTTTCGGCTCTTTGCTCGCCCTAGCCACACCGGACAACAAGAACCTCATGATCGCCTTTATGGTACTTGCTATGCTTGGTCTAGGTTATGGCAATTATCTCTGCATTGCCATGTGCCAGATGGGTGTGCCACAAGAACAGCTGGGTACCAGCGGAGGTTTAGCTGGTACTGCCCGCTTTGGTGGCGGAGCGAGTAAGTTTCCTTTCCGTCCATTAAAGTCTGCTCATGCTGATATTGACACCTTTCAGTCGCCCAGGCAATCTACCTTGCCATCTTTACTTCTACGACAACTAAAGCGACCGCCGAACTCGTCCCTGCTGCGGCGATCAAGGCTGGTCTTGCGGCTGCAGATGTACCAGCCTTGATGAAAGTTTTAGGCACGCCGGCTTTCGCCACGATGTACAATGCTGCTGTTGTTGCTGCTGTTGGTACTGCGCAGAAGGAGGTCATCCGGCGCGGTGTTCAGTAAGTCTTCCCTACTTCTTTGGCTATTAGTATGTGAGATGATTTAACAGTAATCTAGACTTGTCGCGTACGTCTCTATCCCGTTCGGTATTGTGGGTATCATTGCATGCCTCTGCTGCAAGGATGTCAACGATAGGATGAATGAGAAGATTGAGGTTTACCTTGAGAATACTGATGGCGCAACCCATAACAAGTTTCATTAAAAATGGTAATGGTGGATTGGGGATCAGCGATTGACAGTGGAATTTGGACTTGTTGTTCTCAGAACTGCCGCTGAAGCGACCAAAAATACAAAGATATTGGGCTCAATGCTGGTTAATGATAAGCAGAAACGCCCTGTCTGGTCTTCACGGATGCGCCGACGAAATGGTCATAGAGTACTAATCGCCAATTTTGTCCTATTAATTCTTTACAATATCAGAAAGACATTTACATCCAGTCTCAGTTCAAATTAGCCGCAGCATTCAAGTCATCGACATTAAGCAGCGCAACTCCTTCATCCAATAACAGCCTCCACACTGCGTCCCGAGTACCAACAGGCCATAACGGCTGATCCCAATATCGAGCTCCAATGCCTCGACTCGAAGCAGCACTCAACTGCTTTCGTAGCGTAGCAAGCTGCGTGCCATTGAAGATCGGATATGCGCTTCCAAGCGGCCCATCATTTACCACTGGCCCAAACACAGCTGCAAAATCCGTACTGGCAATCGGTGAAATCAACGATGTGATATTAGTGTTTTGCAGCGTTGCTAACGGCGCATCATAGAACGTGTATCGTGGACTTGCACTGCTTGCTGGATCTGTGGGCGAGAAGTATGAGAACGGGGTGTTTCCAGTGCCGATTACAGTGACTGTTCCTGGTTTCACGGTTTTGCCGTCGGTGGTGGTGAGCCAGCCGCCGTCTTTCAGGGGAGCGAGAGCAGAGAGGACAGAGGACCAAGTGGTGGGTCCATCAGTCTTGACGTCGATCCAGAGGTAGAGGGTTTGACCGGAGCTGGTGTCATAGACGCCGCTGAAATGAGCTTTTAGCAGTTGATATACATGAGGGTACCCAAAGCACGTACTTTTTGCTAGAAGATGAGCTAGTGAATGGTGTAGACGGGTTTTGGCGCTTCAGTGTGTCTAAGATGGGCTGGATATAGAGAGATGATAGAGTTCTGGCGGATGAAAGAGCGGCTAGTTCATGGCCCACCTTCTCGAGTCAGTTAATTGAGCCGTATTTCAAGGTCTAGAAAGGTACATATAATGTTCCGTTCACCAGCCAGACGTCAGCCTCAACTGAGACAGCTCCAACCGACAAGGCTGAATAGTAGGGAACATCTCTCCAGTAGTCGTTGTGCGAATGAATCGGTTTCTGGTTCATGATTAGTGATAACTTTTGTTTTATGGCCATAGAAACCGACTGGAGCAATATCTCTTGTGAAGTCTGATGGGTATGAATTCTGATCTTTACCTGCACCAGAAAGTATTATTTGTAGTGCTGGGGAGAGAATATCTGCAAATATTGGAGCAATGAACAGAGCCCACGAGAGGATTGAAAGCATCTTTACGTTTATTACTTATTATGTTTGCAAGTACACAAGAAGTTAAGGACATTGCTTCTTGTTTTCAAGAGATTATATGACTTGATGATGGCATGCCTTAACTAAAGTTGAAGGATCCAATCAACGGATAGAAATTAAGCACATGGATGTATGCTTTGGTTATATCGATATGCGAAGGGTTTATACTTCACAACGGCCAAAGAACATTAATTATCAATCTTTTGCTTTTCTAATTATAATAGAATCATTGTTCGCTATTTTAGTTCGGAAGGAAAAACAACGCGTGTAAATCAACCACGGTTCAGTTGTTGTCTTCATGCAAGTCAGTTTAGATAGAGCAAAGGTACATCGTACGCAGGAAAAAGTCCACTAGAATACTGAGCAGTCAAATATTTCCTTGCTCGACGTTGTAGGTCGTCTTTATTGAACGATGCATACCTGCCACGACACATAGACTGGAGATTTGAGTCATTCACTGAAACCTTAAGTTCTTATTTGTTGAGTTACAGAATATCTATCCAGTGAACTCTACAGCTCTCTTATTTGGACCATTCTCATTACCATATGACGCTGGTGGTGGCTTATTTCCCTTCATGGCCGAACCTGGGGTTTCTGTGTATCCAGGGCTGTTCACTGGCTGAGCATATCCAACATAAGGATGGCCTGGAGATGTTGGGTTGATTTCAGTGCACTTGACAGTGGATGGATCAGCTCCATCTTCCCAGAAGCAGCCACCAAGACCGGTCTTTCCGTCTCTGATGTCGTTGGCGACACTCTTCAAGAGTTGTTTGCCATGCTCAATTCTTGCTACTGAGTATGCCTTGCCCTCTTCACCTGTCATCTCACCAGTCTCCTTGACGACTGGGACGGGTCCCTCTGGTGGGTTTCGCTCGCCTTTGTAGACCGCTGGGCCGGGGGTGATCTAGAGATAGATATTAGTGCTGCTTAAAACTAACAATCCCTTGTCACCTCGGAAGACTTACATATCGCTTTGGTCCGTAGTGGATGTTGACGAGAATACCTGGGTCGCGCCAGTTGTAAGCACCTGGAAACTTGACACCAGGTGGTGTTGCGGTTCCAGATCCAGTGACTTGAACCTCTAAAGCGCAAAATCGAGTCAGTATAGACTCATGGTCAAGACTCTGTAGCTATTGGGACTTACTGATGCAGGTTGGGTAGAGCTGAGCACCGCTCGTCTTCTTCTCCTTGTTCTCTCTCCACGAAAAGTGCAAACCAATGAGTTCTGTGCGTACCGCATACATGCCGGGCTTAATATCGCTAGGGATAGTCACTGTTCGAGTGCTATTGTTATTGATGATATCGTCTGTGCCCCAGAGATCTTTCTCCTTGTCATATCCAACTGACGTCGTTAGTTTATGGATGTCATTGATATCAATTCAAAAGACTTACGCTCGTCAATCTTGAAGAAGTTGACATCGTTGACGGTTGTCTTCTCGTCAGGTATTAAACCCATGTACTAATAACCAATCAGTATGCCTCTTACATTCGCACCACAAATACAGTAACTTACTGTGAGGACTGGGCCTCTGTGATTGCCGAACCATGGTGTCCATTCAAAGGTAATTTTCGATCCAGCACGAGCAACAGCGTTGATCTTGGGTTCAACTAAGGGACCAAATCTGCAAGCAATGTCCTTTGAAGCGACTTGCTCTACTGGGCCAGTTCCTTCGGCGTTGGTCTTAGGATAACCCCAAGTGATACGCTTGATGCCTGGGTAGTCATTGTCTAGACGTGGATCGTACATGGGATAGCTATAGCAAAGTAAGAAAGAGCACAACAAAACCCGCTTTTTTTGAGTTCGACGTACTAGGTTCCATCAACAACTGCACCATCGAGAATGCCATGTGCGGCGGCGAGACCCGCTGAACCGGCTAAGACGAGAAAGCTACGCATGTTTGCTTCTACTGAAAATTACTAAAGGAGTGTGGTTGTGCTGTTGTGAAGTTGATGGACTAAAGTGTAGAGAGCCGCTAAGTAATATAGATCTGTATGTTGTCTCTTTAGCACACCGAGGTGTTCATGCCCAGCTAAATTAAAACAATAAGCTTTGCGCAAGGACGATCTCCGATCCCATCTACGCGATCTAAAGCAATTTAATACAGTACTATTATTCGACAATCGGCATGTCGGTCTTGAATTTCTGTCACTATAAGCAGGTCTCGTTAGACTGCCCACATCATGATGAAATCTCCTACTGGCCAAAAGATTAGCAGAAGACTAGGAATATCTTCTTGTCACTATATGCCCTACGATCGATGTGGGACATGGGTAAGTATAAATTAAATCTTCACACACAATACGTCTTGCGTGACCCAGATCTATTAAATGATCTTTGACAGCTCGCTAAGCTGATGACTTAAATGAAGGATGCTCTTTACGCATACCTATCCGGTTATCCCAATTTTGTGAGTTGGGACGTTGATGCAAGGCTGAAAGCTGTCAACCAATCAAAGTTACTAGTCCTTCGACATCTACTTTCTATTGGCCGCTGAGAAGACTGCGAGGCTGACCAGGCCAGAAATAAGTATTCAGCCAATTTATACTCCAATTGGCATCCACGTTACGGAGATGTGGCGAAAAGCCTATCAAATAGCCGGGTTATGAACTGCAGAATAAACCACGGAATGTTATACAATATCTGTTTACACGCCATATCAAGCCTTTGTTAATTCACTGCGCAGAAAGTCAAAGTCAAGTTTGAAATACAAGACCTCAGCCGATTGTGTTTGGTTTCTTACCTGTTTTGTTGAGGGACTTTTTGAATGGCAACAAATCACCCAACAACACCAAAAGATTTTGGATAACATCTCAAGCTAGACCTTGGACATTTGTAGCTCCAAAATCATCAGCGTGATGCGCACATTCGCGCTATTACCTTGAAATTCACAAAGTCTTTCTCGGTTTCATATCCCTCTCTCTTCTTACCTTACTTCTTTGAGTCAGTCAGGTAATGCTAATTTCCAACCAAATTTGCAACCTAGAGTATGCTGAACACTCGAAATTGCAAAGTTTTGCGCAAAGGTGTCCAAGGACGGAATTATTATTGAGGGAAACTGACTGGTTACTTAGCTCTTTGAAGTTCCTTTAGAATTTAAAGCTATCGTGCAGTCAGAAACCAAAGCGATCAAACGGTTGAAATTCCTGCTGTCTGGCGTCTTGAATGAAGATATAGGGTACTGTTCTCAGCTACTATCATTACAGATGTTAGACAATTTCACAGGAAGAGATATCACGGCCCCTAGGTTTCGGAGATATCTACAGCTACTCGGCTGCTAGCAAGACGGCGCACGATGGCTACTCAGACTTTCGTTGGCTGTGCCGTGGCCCGATGGGCTTGATCTATTGACGAGAAGAAGCACCTGCGAACAAGTACCCCTTACGCTAGGCCATATTAGGCTCTAAACAACCACCCTGTTGACAACCTCCCTGTTGGTGGCGCATCTTGTTTTTGTGCAAGGCTGAAAAAAAGGTATCGCCATCTTGTTTTCTAACGTAGTGGACAGGGTTTCCAACAGACCCCCTTTCCGACACCCCACATTAGATAATTGTAGATTTACTTAAACTACCACAACAATGTAATTAAATGTTGTTTTGCTTTAAAATTTAAATAGTAAATTAAGAAGACCTTAAAAATTGCGTTTCTGCCTTTTTAAATAGTAAATATACCTTAGAAGTCAAAGCAGCAAAGGCTTTTAGGGTTCCTAGATCTACCTTAAAGGGACGATTAAAAGGCGCTAAAAATCACAAATCTAGCTATTCCTCTTATTAAAAATTATTAATTACAGAAAAGCATAAAGTTGTCCTTTAGTATAAGAATAAGGAATTAGCTAGTTATCTTCCTACCTACGTAAGGATTAAAAACTTTGCTTAAGAAATTTTATAATAGTAAATTCTAAAGGCCTTTTTAGGCGCAAATTAGCATAAATCGTTTAAAAGACGAAATCTAGATATCGTTTCTATTATAGTAAGACGTATTAATAAATAGCAAGTTAATAGAACTAATTTCAAAGCTATTATAGACTTCTTTTAATAATTTAAAAGTACTATTTCTTCTCTTAAGGTTAAACTAGCTAATATACATAATATAGACGAGATAGGAATATGTCTAAGCATTACTAGTAAAGAAGTAGTTATTATATCTCAATAGATAGTAGAAATAACGAAATCTAAAGACTTATTCGTCTTAAAAAATAGTAGTAGAGAGAATACTTTAATTCTTAAAACTATGTTAGCTACTAGTTAAACTATACTATTTTTAGCTATTTATAAAGGCTAAAATATTCAAAATTCTTAGTTCCTTCTTAGATTACGTAAAGAACTTAAATTTAAAGGCTTTTTCTTTGCTATAATAACTAATAGCTAGACGTTAAATTAGTTAGGCGAACAATAGCTTAAAATGACCTTTTTACCCTTTATAAAACTATTAGATCCTTTAGAATAGAGGATTTTAATCTGTAATAACTATAGATTATATACTACTTTAGAATTTCGTTATCTTTACTTTAAAAATAAGATCTAAATCGTCTATTTACCTCTATATTTATTATATTAAACTTAGCCTTTAGATATTAGTATTTTTAGACTATTAAAACGACATTTTATAGCCATACTTAATAAATCTTCTCTTAAGTCTTTATCTACTCCTGTTTAGAAGAGAATCTTTATATAAATATATATAATTGCTTATTAAAAAGCTTTCTATAAAGCGAATGGCGTTTCTGCTTTTAAAGTAACTAGAATTTAGCCTATAAATTAATATAAAGTACTTTAGTATATTCTACTAACTCCTAAAAATCCTTAATAGTTAATTTCTATGCAATCTATATCTATTTCTCCTTCTTTACCTTCTTTGCCCTTTATTAAAAGGCTTTAGTTTATGCTAAGAATAAAGAGATTAATTATGCGCGGTATTTTAAAAGAAATAAGCTAAATCTCTTTTTATAATTTGGCCTTATAATAATATATAGTTATGCTTCAAAATTAAGTAACTATGCTTATAGTACCTAAAGAATTAGACATAAGGAAGAAGAGGAATTATAATGAAGAATTAAAGAATACAAATTTAATTATATTAGAATATGCTTCAAACAAGCTTATATAAGCTTCTGAAGCTATTTTAAAGGCTTAGAAACTAATTAAAAAGAAGAAATATAGCGTAAAGATCAAGCTTAATTTATCTATTTAATTTATTTAATTATCTTGTGTTTTAGCTAAGATATCTTATAGTAAAGATCTAGTAATTATCTATTTTGGGGTGTCGGAAAGGGGGTCTGTCGGAAACCCTGTCCACTACGTTATTCGCCAAGACAATTTTAACCTTCAGATTTAGACCGCTTCTAGTAAGTTCTGGAGCGCGACACGCCTCTGTGGCGCTTTTCCCAGGTGCGGTCACCGGTGATCCAGATTAGCACCGTCAAATTGGGAAGATGTTAAAACAAATTCTAGACTGAGAGTTGTCTCTGAAAGTCGTCATTTCAGCACTCATCAGCTCTTTTCTCTCTTCAAAACTTTGATAAATGCGTTTTTTATTCCGTAGTTTCTCGTGTCCCTCCATGACTTTGTAATTATAGTCTTGTCCTTCCTTTGACTTTTCTGTGTATTTGGCCAATTCTTCATTCTTTCAAATTTGCCCCATACGGACTTACCGACAACATGAGAATCCACGCCCTCGCCGGGATATCACTATCATTATGGACAGTATCTAATGCCTAGTACGTATGCCCAAACACTTGCACTGCACAACTATCGGCTGCAAACGAAGCAAATGATGCATGTACTGGTAGCACAAATACCAACCAATGCTACCAATCTTGGCAGAATGATTGTGAAAACATCATCAGTGCCGGTATCCTCGCAAAGACAGCAGCAGAGGCATCGCTTACAAAATGCATGGTTTTTTGTGCTGGATATGCTGCTGCAGACTTTGGTTCAACTACCGCTACATCGTGTCGGTGTCGTCCATCTTTCACAGCCACATCTCTCAAAAGCGGCGCCAAAGTTGCATATGCTTGCGCTTCAGATGGTATCTCATCGTCTTCTCTCCCAAGCTCAAGCACCTCAGCATCTTCATCGCAGAACTCAGCAGTCACTGCCAGTAGTACTGTAGCTTCTACATTATCAGCCGATTCATCATCTTCAATCGTTGCTTCATCTACCGATTCATCGTCTTCTGTCACTGCATCATCGGGCTCCTCGTTAACCTCATCTCGCAGTCTAGTATCATCGAGCTTCCCAGTTAGTGTTGACGGTGGCTGCGGAGTCGAAGCGGAAGAAACCTGCGTCGGGAGTATATTTGGTAACTGCTGTTCCGACTACGGTTTTTGGTAAGTTCAGTTTCAAACCACATCAGGTACAGCACACTAACAAGAGTTAGTGGAGACGGTGATGTTTATTGCGGCGCTGGTTGCCAACCAGGATATGGAAACTGCGATGGTATCGTATCTTCATCCTCTGCTGCCGCTTCGTCAACATCCTCGTCGCCTTCGTCCGCTTCGTCCACTTCGGTTAGCTTGACGCCGTCCTCCAGTTCTTCCAGTCCTTCCAGCTCCATCGATGTTACTAGCTCCTCCGCTTCTAGTTCTTCCAGCTCTAGCGACGTTGCCGGATCCTCCAGTGTTCCAAGCTCTCCCAGTTCGTCTAGTCTTCCCAGTTCTTCCAGTTCGACCAGTTCGACCAGCTCAGCAGTCGACTCATCCACTGTATCATCGACCACTGTATCTGCCGCCGCCCCAAGCGCTTCCTGTGGAGGAAATGTCCCGATCACAATCAACTGCCCTGGTGGCCAAGGCTTCACAGACTACGGAACATACAAGAGATGCAACGGATATGCTTATTACCTGTTCGGAACCGGTCTCACTGGACAACAGATCGACCCCGGCACGTCAACTTGTGTTGCAGCTTGTCAAAGCCAGGGAGGAGTTGTGGCAACAACAGCTAGTAATGGGTATTGTTTCTGCTTTAATATTGATGTCTGTGCTCACGGAAGCACTGAAATTGACATTCCAGCGTCAGGAGCAAGTGGTGGCTACAACTATGAATGGATCGACCCGATGGCTCCAGCTTGCTGTCCAGTATCAAGCTCATCGAGTTCTCCGGTTTCTACGACTGTGACGTCCTCTGATGTTCCAAGCACAATGTCATCGACTGTTTCCACTAGCAGTGCACCGTCGTCTGATAGTTCCAGCAGTACCGTCTCATCCGATGTCTCTAGCACCGCCGCTTCGTCGACTATCTCTAGCACTGCGATTGCATCCAGCTCCATTAGCTCCACAGATGCTTCGCCTACCAGCTCCGGCTCCAGCACTGAATCATCATCGTCGTCAGTCGCAACCTCGACATCCTCGGTAATATCATCAAGCTCGTCTTCCAGTGTTGCTAGTTCATCAAGCAGCGGTTCACTCTCCAGCTCGGTGACATCCTCATCCACTGCAACTTCATCACCTAGTAGCTCGTCATCATCAAGTGCCGCTCCCACAATATCCAGCACTTGTGGTCTCGTCGGTTACGACTTGAACAATCCAGTTTCATACGACTATTCAAGCAAGACTGCTGATACTAGTCTGGCAGGCTGCTTGGCTTTTTGTAAGAAGTCGTCTACGTGCAAAGCTTTCGCAGTATCAGCTGGTAAAGAGTGCTATTTGTACACCAGCGTTGTTAACGGTAACGTCAAGAGCAATCCATCATCGCCATACATGTTCTTCGACGTCACCTGTCTAAACCCCGTCCCGTCAATCACTAGCAGCCAGGCCTCATCGACAAGCAAGACTTCCTCAAAGTCCAGCTCAACCAACTCGGTATCGAAAACGACTTCTTCTACTCTTGCGACTAGTAGCCAAAAGTCGTCCTCTGTGACTTCATCAAGCTCGACTCTACACACATCTACACGTACATCATCAACCTCAAGCGCTCCTGCTCCATCTGTGTCACATATTTGTGGGACAAGTGGATACGATTCGCAGAAACCTGCCGCCTATCTGACTTCCACCAAAGCTGCAAACTACAGTCTGGCGGGCTGTACAGCCTTCTGCAAAGCAAACTCGGGTTGCCTGTCCTTTGCTGTTGGATCTAATACGTGTCTCTTGTACAAGGCTGCAGTAACTGGAAACTTGAACGCCAACACAGCCTCTCCATACAAATTCTACGATAGCTCCTGCTTCTAGTCTATCGCCGAGTACCATTTTTGTGCCAAACATACAAATAATGTAATCAATAATAGACATAATCCAAGTCATTGTACCAAGCGCAAGGGAAAGAAGCTATCGAATCTCATACATATTGATCACCCATTAAAATACCACATACTCAAGCACCAGGAAATAGTCAAAAATGTAAACAATAATAGCATTAAACCCAGCCAAAGCGATCGCACTGATTCACTTCAACATAAAACGCTACCAATAACCATACTCCCTACCAATGCATAAACTTCGTTACTTCTTCCCAAAATCACTTCAGTACAATATCAATACATCTACCCCCTTTTCACACAGCGCTTCATACACACTCCCACTCTGCAAAAACACACCACCTCGCACTCCGATCTGCCAACACCAATCCTCTCCACGTCCCTCGCTCACCGACCTTGATCACCGTCTCCCACTCACTGCCTTCCGCCGCTCCCTCACTCTTCCCGCCTACCGTCTCCACCTTTCTCGTCAGCCGTATTATCTTGCCACTTGGCGTCTGCACTGCCAACTTCGCTGGTTTGATGCCTCCTGAACCGGTGGTGGATCCACTGGACGTGCTGGAAGGGTTACTGTATGCGCTGCCGGAGGCACTTATCGACGCCATGCTCATTGCTGAGGCTGGGCGCACGATTTGATTGCCCATTGGGTTTGGTGATGGTGCTCGTGTGGATCCGAGGATGGGTGAGCGGGTTAGACTGGATGGATGCTGGCGTACGCAGAAGACGAAGGTGTTGTTGGCTGTTAGGCGAGCGCATTGGGGTTGGGCGATGTAGAGATCGTGTCGTTGGGCGTGGGGAGTTGGGTGGCGGGTTAGGAATGAGTATGGCGGATTTTGGCCTGTGTGGAATATTGGGAGGGCGAGTGCTAGGGGATGGGGATTGGATTTTATTGAATGCTATGATCGTGTTAGTAAAGCGAATGATGGAATGATTGGAAAGGGTGAGCTTACCATAAGGCCACGCTTGCCAGCGTAGATTTTGAGCACTCCTTGACCTTCATCGCTGGGTAGGACGGCTTTGATGGTGAAGCGTTTGCGGCCGGCGAACCATTCTGCTTGTGAGAGGGCAGGTTTTCGGACGACATCGCCGCTCTCGAAGAGATCACCGTCTGCGTCTCTAGCGAAGGCGCGGACTTCAAGCTCGGCGATGAGTTCGATGTCATCCCGGACGAAGAAGTGTAGGTGGGTGAGTTCGAGATTGTCGAGATGTAGAGAGCTGGTATCAAAGTCGTAGATCTCAATATTGTTGCGGAAGTATGGCGGACAAGCGCATGGCAGCGAAAGAAGGACTTCTGGCGCCATGGGCGGCACCATATGCTGGTGTTCTGGATGTATGGGGACGTGTGTATAACAGATCTCCGTCGGTCGAGCGAGGAACCACCACGACTCTGCCATCTGCGCGCTCGTCGTCGAGTATTGTGTTCTCCGAGGATTCGTAGGACTGGCCAACGAGCAGTCCATTATACGCCATTCTCCATCGACAATGACCGTATTCCACCAGTGATTTGGCCGCGCCATTAGATCGATATCCAGCATTTCTCCCGGCACCTTCAAGTAGCCACGCACAACCTCAACATGCACCCCAATTGCCGCACACATCTCGGCAACCAGCAGTGCAATTTCTTGCGTACACCCCCTTTTCGTCGCAAGCACGCGTCGAACATTCATCTCGCCTTCAAAGTCCTCCTCCCACGAGATCCGCTCGCTAACCCACGTGAAAATCGCTCTCAACCGTTGCACATCACTGCGATACGGCCGACATAAGTATCCCTGTACCAGCGACATAACAGTCGTACTCGGCGGTAGATTCGCCACAAAGCGCGCACTCTTATCCACCATCCCCAAATTACACACCGTAAAGTCCGTCGGCTCCACCACCGGCAGCCCATCCAGTCCCTCATCGCCCTCCACACACTGCAATAGCTCTTCAACTGGCGCAATTACGGGTATATCCAGCATCTGGCACCGTTCTGCGCGCTCACGGCGCTCATTCTTGCTTAGCGAGTTGGACCGGTGCACATCACGCCGCACCTGCACCCAATCCATTGTACCACCCAGCCCCATCTCGCGCGCCGCACTAGATTGTGGACGTGCAGACTGCACTGCCATGCCGCCCGCGATGCCGACCATACTCGAATTGGCGTGTTTGCCGAACTTGACAGGGCTGCCTGCCCGACTACCAGGGCGACTGTGATTTCCAGCAGCAGAGATTGTGCTACGGGCAGTGGCGGCAGATGCGCGCGCAGAGTCCATCATTTTGCGGAAGAAGCCGCTTTTGCGTGGACTCGGAGTTCCTAGACCGCCGTGTAGACCGTCACCGGGTAATGCGACTTGGGCGTGTGTGGCGTGGCTGGAGTGGAAAGATGGACCGGAGAGTACGGATTCGGGACGATTGCCGCTGGTGAAGCTGACGTTACTGCTAGACACGAAATCTACTGAGCTTTGTGGGCGAAGAGGTTTGCCGTTGATTTGGCCGAGTTTCTTGTTGTAAAATGTGCCAGCGCTGGCACTAGACATACCGCCGGCGGATGTGCCGCTCCAGAGAGTGTGGTTTGTGCTATTGCTGCTGTTAGTAGTGGTGGTTGCTGAAGATTTGAGGGTGAATGTTCGGCCTAGTGCAGCAGTCGCTAGTTCGTAGGCAGATTTTTGTTTCTTGAGTTTACGTGATCCTTTACGGCTGCTGAGTGCTGAGAAGGGCCGTTGTATTTGTTCGCGGAGGTTGTAGTTGGAGTTCTTTTCGGGAATTGGTGGTTTCAGCTCTTCGTCTTCTTGATCATCGCGTTCTTCCCAGCCGGAGTTTTGGAGCTCTCTAAGCCTCTTTTCCATCCGGGGGATATAGTCGTCAAGTTGACTTCCCGCTCCATCTCGCTGCCCATCCGAGTCTCCGTCTACAGTATGGTAGCCAGAATCTATTTGCGTAGTCGCCATGGACGTGTGAGGTCTTCGAACCCGTGTTCCGACTTGTGCATCTGCGCCATATAATTTCTCATAGTCATCAGGACCCCATATGCTGCCCTGCGGAAAGTCTTGGTGCTGTTCAGGTTGTGCGGGCTCTTGTGCACCAGCTAGTGTCATGTCTTGGAATGTATCCATAATGTCATTGAACGCAGAAGTAAAAGGCGACGGAGTGTTTTTCCCTTGCCGATCTCCGCGCTCAGGATTCGGAGTGCGTGGTGCATTGCCATAAGCTTCCTGGGCCATGGGATTAGGAGAAGGCGCTCTGCTGTTAGCATAACGATGTTGTGGCGGAGGTGGCGGTGGAGGAGAAGCTTCTTGGGCCATATAAGGATTCGGAGATGGAGCCCTTGAGCCATAATGCATCATAGCAGGTGACGGTCCTCGTGAATAAGGTCGCCCCATGGGCGAAGGTGCTCTCGAATACTGTGGCATAGGCGATGGTGGGCCTCTAGAATATGGCCGTGGCACTGCAGGTGAGACTCGTCCAGAGTGTAGATTGCTTCGCGAATATTGATGTCGTGGAGTAGGTTCATAGACTTGCGACATTGGCCTGTTTTGACCCATCCGTGATCCACCTCTCTCGACATTACTTCTTGCCATTGACGAATACGGTCGGCGCGAACCACTGCCATTTTGAGTCCCATTACGTGCTCTATCCACCAATGAACCACCATTCTTTATCGCGACCTCCCGCGCCGCAGCCTCTGGATTCGGTGACGGCGCCTCCGAATATGCCTGAAACGGCTTTCTCCAAGTCTTACTTTTCTGCAGTTTATCTTTGGCGGGTGTTTGGGCGGGTGGTAAGGGGCTAGGACTTCGCGATGCCGGCTGGTAGGATTCATCGAGGACTTTGACAAAGTTTGAAGGGAAAACGCCGACCATTCGAGGATCGCGACGGAGACGGCCAGTCCACCAAGAGCCGTCGCCGGCATTGAGGCATTCGATCAGGTCACCTTCTATGAAACCAAGATCTCGTTTAGTCTATGAAGGTTAGCTTGATTAAGATGTTGAGATTCTGATTGAATACCTCGCCACCCCAGGAATATACAGCTTGAACCCAACATGGGAACCGCATAGGTAAACCCGGTGGAGCGGGTACCATGGTGAGTTTCCGCTCGATAAATAGTAATGTGATGCGACGATTGTGTAGACGTGGAGTAGGTTTTTCTTGGGCGCAGATCAAAGGGAGTTTATGAATGATGGAAATGCGCTTGAGAATGAATGTGAAGAATGACCAGGAGCAACAAGCGAAAAAGCTTTGAGCAATGGATTGAGACGTTGGCGATGTTGAGGACGGGGATCGTGGTGGAGCTAGGAGATGTTTACCTAGTGTGTTGTTCGGGAGTCGTACGGGGCAACCCGCTCTACTGACCATTGTCGCTTGCTTGCAGAAAATTATTGAAAACACCATCGCCATCACCAACTTCCGACTTCCGTTCTTGATGTCAAAAGCCTTTGCTTGCCAGCATTGGAATTGCTTTATTATTTCGTTCTGATACCTTCCTTGATGTATATTAACTTTCAAGTCCCGACAAGAACAACGTGTGCACCTGCCGCATATGCCCCATAAGCATTTTTGGAAATCCTCATCTGCACCTTTTGAAGAAAGAGGAATATCGCTGATTATTCCGAAATAAAAAATCAGAGCATATCAATACATACTGACCTTTACATCAAACCAGCCAGTCATCTACATTTGATCTTCATTAACCAAACATACAGTACAAGATCTATATACAATCTATAGCTTAGCCTGACCATCAGCCGACCACAAACTCTGGTTCTTCTGCAACGTCTCAATCGCTTCCTTCTCAATCCGCTTAATCAACACATCGCAAGTAGGCACATCATGAATCAACCCAATAACCTGACCAGCCGTCCAAACACCATAATCGACATCTCCGTTGACGAAAACTTGTCGTCCACGCTGTCCACTCATATACTGACCAATACCGCTCTTTCCAAAATCACCCGTCGTATCCTCCTGTTCAACCTTGAGCGCAGCCTTGGCTACCTTGTTGCCATACAATCTGCTTGTATTCCGCCATTTGCGCAACACCAGCGCTGTGTCCGTCTCTTGCGCTTTGACAATCTCATCTTTAATATTCTGATGAATCGGTGCCTCCACCGTACACATAAAGCGTGTCCCCATATTGATTCCTTCCGCACCTAGCGCCAACGCCGCCGCAAGACCCTGCCCATCCGCAAACCCTCCACTCGCAATAAACGGCACACCTCCCAAACTCTGACGCGCACGACTCAGCAGGATAAAATTGGTGATATCGCTCTCGCCCACATGGCCAGCACACTCAAAGCCATCAATGCTCAAAAAGTCAACGCCGAGCTTAACAGCAGACTGTGCGTGGCGGATGGTGGTGCACTTGTGCAAGATTGTAATGCCCGCCTTCTTGAGCTCGCGGATCACTGGGCCGGGCGAGTTGCCGGCGGTCTCGACGATGCGGATGCCTTCTTCGATGATGACGCGGGTGTAGGCGCCGTAGTCTGGGGGCGCGAGGGCGGGGAGGAGGGTGATGTTTACGCCAAAGGGCTTTTGGGTCATGGTGCGGCATTTGCGGATTTCTTTGCGGAGATCTTCGGGGGTGGGTTGCGTGAGGGCTGTGATCTAGGGAGATATGTGAGCGCTGGGTCGGATCTGGGAGTGTAGAGAAACACGAACTAGTCCGAGACCGCCGGCGTTGCTGACGGCGCTGGCGAGTTCAGCGTAGCCAACCCATTGCATGCCGCCTTGGACGATGGGGACTGTGATATTGTTAGTATTGGCACATGTCAGTAGCGTAGTAAGATCTGACCTGCGATGCCCAGCTTGCGAGTGAGGGCGGTATTGAAAGGCATGACGGCGGTGTATGCAACGAAGGATATGGAGTATGCACGATGTCCTTTCAAGCGACAGGTAGTAAGGATACAGAAGGAGTGTGTATAGGGAGAGGAAAAGCGGGTGGAATGGTGTTGCAAAACCCCAGTTCCCCAGATATTAAACCGCGGCTAAGCTCAAAGGCGTGGCGGGCCTGTAACCCCACATGAGGAAGGTGCAGCCAATGACGGTTCATTAAAGCCGAGGCTTTTCATCTTCAAGATGACAATGATTACTTTCTAAGACTATTATACTCACCATGGGCTCTGCTTCCATAAAATATTTGTAAAAGTTTCTGCAGATCGGACAATTGTCAATACGACTTTCAAAACATGCACCGTTATTTCTGTCTTTATGCCATTGAATATGCGACTCAACATCTACCGATATATCGATATTGATATCACGGAGAACTCTCGGAACCAAACAATTCACATGGTTCAATAATATCAAAAGACAAGAAAATCAAAAACTTTTATTCATTAATGCGTCCCCAATGCCACCAGCAATGCAGTTTCCTTCCACCAGATATTCCATATCCCCATCCGTTTTTAACATGCTAGAGAGTAGATTAAACCCAAGTTCCCCAATTTTTATACACGTAAACGTGCTTCAAAGAATACCGAAATCGCTATATCAAGATGCATGGACAAGTGCGAAATCAACTTTTAGTTGTTGACCTTTGCTTGTTCAGGTCTTCTGCGTGGCATTCCAGCCTTTCATTGCGGCCCAGCTCCCATTTCCAATACCTGGACTGCGCGTTCCAGGTCATCTTCCATTACCATCACTGCGCCGGCTTTTGTTGTGCTTAGATACGCCATTTCGACCGGGCCAGTGATATCTGTTTTCGTAGCATCGACAAGTCTTCCGGCAATACCGCAGACGATACCGGTGCTTTCCAGCGGAAGGGTGCGCAGATCCAAGATGATGGGAATCAAAGTGTCGGACGTTGTGCCCATCAGTAAGCTCTGATCATATTGTGCGCGGCCTGGGGATGTGCGGCCATTAGTGTTGGCTGAGCTGGGTAGCTCAAACAGTGGGAGGGAGCGCGTTTCTAGGAGCAAGCTGGGTGATTCTCCTTCGGAAAGGGTCAGGCTGAAGAAGTTGGGTGTGCAGAGGAGGGTTTTGATGATGGCGAGTAGTAGGGCGTGTTCTTGCCGCTTGTCGTCTTTGCCAGCACATTGCACGAGACGTGTCTCCTTGTTTACAGATGGCACGACGTTACGTTTATGGAGGGTGTTGAAAGTTCGCACTTGGAGCTCTGAGAGTGTAGATGGAGGCGGTGTGCCGGGTGCGAGGAATTGCGAGCCGCTGCTGTCGGAAGAGGCGGTGTTGGGGCGGTTGACGTATGCTTGGCTAGAGTGTTGGTTGATTCGGCCCCAGTCATGCTCGCTGAGTTCGAAGCCTTGGGACTTGAGGGCAGCGATCACAGCGGCTTGGGAGCGACGGGGGCAGATGATGTAGTCGCTAAAGTAGGTGGTGATGAAAAAGATGGAGATTCCAGCCAGGGCGAGAGGTGTGGTAAGGTCGATTACGCGTTGAGATGGGGAGCTGCCGGAGCCGGAGACGAACATTAGGATATAATCATCAGGGGCAATAGTGACTGAAGCATCTTTGCCTTCGGTGTTCAATGAGCTGAGAAGGGGTCGAAAGAGAGAGTTTGCCAATTCTTTGGGGAGAACGACAGAGGCTTCTACTGGATTGATGGAGATGTTGAGAAATGGGAGATCCTGGGCATTTCCAGATTCCGGTAGGAGCAATCGGAGGATTGGGTGAATACATTGGCTGTAGAGTTCGATTGGAATATGCACCAAGGACAGTTGAACATCCTGTTGCACAATTAGCTATGACAACAAGAAAGATGATACCATCGACGCTCTCATCTATTGGGACCAAGAGTAGGGGCAAGGAATGATGTAGGCTTTGAAAACAGACTACTTACTATAAATTGGATTTGTGCATTGAGAATAGAAGTCGAGTCCTCCATGACTACATCTGATAATGATGAAGAATTTGTTTTTGAACAGTGGCTTGGTTTAAGTGAATTGGAATATCACTTCAATCTGTACCAATGGTCAGCTCAATCTTCACAAAAGTCGTCAAGCGAGACATGCATGGCATTGAATTTCTTTGAAGTCAATGGATATGAGTCACGATACTGCTAGTTCAGACAAAATCCGTGCCGTAACTAGCCACATGTCTATCCGAATGAAAACAATACAAAACAGAAACAGTGACCGAAATAAATCAAAAGTACAACTCCCAGGGCGCAAGATTCCAAACTAGGAGAGATATCATACCTTGCCTGAAAGCTCAACGATTGATATGTTCCTGTCCAACGGGCCAATGGCTCGTGCGAGTCTTGAAGTTCATCGGCAAAGTTGGTTCTTTGAATGTTTCTTGAAATAGTTCCTAGTGCCAAGAGACGTCTATTTGACTACGTTTCTCTCGGTGACCGAGCGTTGCATTGAACAGCCGGCGCACAAGATGGTATATGGACAGATATTACGAGCACACCCCGACGTACGATGATGGCATCTGTCTGCACCCGGCGAACTGGAGCGAAAAAGTGGGGGTGGGTTTTCTGGGGGTTGTTGTTTTTGATTTATTCCAGCCGGAAAACACGGTTGGTAAGGAATTGTCGATGGTAGTTATACGATCTTTGGAATGGTGAGACGCAAGGTTAACTGAGTCGTTGGTCAGACGGTCTTGTCCGATTGATGGTGTAGTAATTGATGGAAGGCCTGGAAGGAAGGAGGAAGAGTGAAGTTAAGGTAAAGTTTTTTTTCTTCAGCTTCTCAGCACAACACCAGTACCTTTCTGAATGATTTGAACTAGTGATCGGGCTGATAGTGGCGGGTATTAGATGCCCAGTGGAGACAGTCTACGCGATAATGGGAAGAGGAAAAAGTTGTCTAGGCTGGGCGGAGCCAGACACCTTGTCTGCTGCTATCAAAACCTTGCCAGGGACTGTCTTCTTTTTCCCATCGCAATTGTAACGAAAAGAAAGGACGGAAGGAAAGATGGAATTACGCGTGCTACTCTACTCAGATATCAAGCTAAAGACCGAACGATCGTCAACAACCCCATATCAGCAGTAAGCTTGCGTTGTTTCTCAGAGAGATTCCCCCGATTGGGACGGTTTACAATGGATCTACAAAGATGCTTAGGCTGACAGTATTTGCATGAATGAAATCGAGGCCACCGGCCAACACACCAACAAAACACCATGCAAAAGGCTGGATGCTTTCTTCAGTACTGCTCCCTGTCTGCATCTCGCCTGGTTTTTTTTGCGGGGTATCGCGGCACACTTGTGGTTCAGCAGATTGCTTTTTCCTCTCTCCCCAGATCACCAATATTCAGACTCCAGAACCTTTAACCTCCATCTCCATCTCCAACTCCATCTCCCTATTCAATAAGGGCAGTTCCATAGACAGCTCTAGAGAATGCTAGCAGAAGATGGCGGCATTTTGAACCATCCATGCAATCAACCCTCCAAGAAAACCGCCCCGACATTCGCCCTTCAACGTGGATCAATCGGCATCTTCTCTCCTCTTTCAATCCCCAGCGTCTTCGGTCTGCAAAGGGTCTTCCCGCCCAATGACTTGCATGCTCCTGCAGCACTCAACTCAGCCAGCCACCCTGCTAACTACATCTTCCAACTGCCACAACATATCCGTTCTCGGCATACTCAGACTACCTCGTAGATTTCGACATCATGCTAGTAGCATGCGTAGAAGTATCATCACTAACAACAGAGCACAGTCCAAGGCTAGAGTACAGGTAGCTTTACTAAGATACCCAACACCTTGTTTCCGCAAATTATCTCCATCTCAGACACTCAGTACCAGGACGCTGGATAAACGAATAGGCACTTCTCCCGCCCTCCCCGAGCCATGGGAAACTCGACGCGCAAGAGTACAGAAATAGGCAAAAGAGTTACAAAGTTGCCAGGTACCCCAGCAAACCACCGGTAAATGTTCAATTGACCCAACTTGCCTTGCTTGCCTTGCTTGCCCAAGACCACCAGCGTACATAGCGTTAAAGAGTGGCGTGGTTCGTGAACAACGACCTTGCATGCATCAATAGGGCGTGGGGGCGCATACGTAGTCGTGGGATGCGAGAGATGAAGGCAGCTGACCAGACCAGCAGGGCAAAGCAGGTAGGGAGCGAGATTGGCGATAGAAATGAGTTTGGGGCTTGACACATTTTGTATTGGTATGATGTTCGGAGAAAGAAGTTGGAGCTACGGGATAAGTTGGAATGAAATAGGTCATGCCTAGAACATTATCGTCTGAGAACGATTCTCTATGATCATAATAAGTGAGGTCTACAAGAATACTGAATGCGATTGAAATGAAAGCAGTCCTGCTTTAAGAAGTGTTATATCAGATATCGGATTCGATGGCAGTATCTCCCAAAGTGCCCATTGATTCCACCATCAAAGACCAATTTTATATTATACATATCGATTCAATTATTAGTTATTTATTCCTACACTAGAGTGTTCCTATATCCCACCTATGCCGCCCCAGTGGTATACCTCCCTATACACTATAATCTCAACCAACGCCCAACACAAAAAGCTATGCAGGATATCAATCAGACTTTATGTATATGTTGCTGAACAACCCATTTCCCAAACAAACGAAACGAAAGAAAAAACCGCCCTTCAAATGATCCATCCTCTCAACATCCTTATACCACATTCTTCGACAATCTACTTGTTTACTTCTTAATCCCCATCATCTTCCTAAATCGACTACCAAACTTCTTCTTACCCTCTGGCACCATCATCTTAGTATCCTGCTCAACGTCTGGTCCCTTGCCGTTGGCATCTACCAGTATCCGGTCATCAATCGGTGCTCCATTCGTGGTTGCTTCCGTCTGCAGTTGATTGCTTAGCACGTCGTTTGCTGAGCTGCGTCGTTGACCCATATCTATGCGTGCGCCGAGTGGCCGACGGTCCACTGGTCCATCTGCGCTAATTGGACGGTCGTTGAGATCGCCAAAACGCGGTGGTGCGAGTGGCCATTCGTTTTGTGTCGGCGCGAGTGGGGAGTTCTTGTTTCGCTTCTTACGTAGTAGTTTTGTTGCGCGCTGTGGGCTAGGTGTGATTGGCGACGCGGGTCTGGGTGATACTACGCGTGCTGGAGATGCTACGCGTGCTGGAGATGCTACGCGTGCTGGAGATGCTACGCGTGCTGGAGATGCTACGCGTGCTGGAGATGCTACCCGTGGCGGAGATGCTGAGACCGCGGGTACTGCTGGCACAGGAGGCACGGGTGGTGCATCTTTTGACGAGGGCTTTTGACCTCGATGTAAGAAGGACCAGCGTTTGTGGCTACTGGGCCGTTTGGGTGCGAATTTGCTGGAAGCCAGACCAGTGTCTACGACGCCAGGGCTGTGCGCCTTATCGACGTCTTGCACGGTTGGTACTGGAGGCATATCCAGGTCGCTGTCTTCGAGATCAGTTGAGTCGGCGTCATCGCGGCGACGTGGGATGCCACGGACTGGAGCAAGTCTGGGCGGCTGTGATGCTATAGGACTAGATGGCATATCATCGTCAGAGTCGTCAAAGCGGCTGACAAACTGGCGGCGAGGGGTCACATCTTCGTCGCTATCACCGCCAAACCGGCTTTGTTGTATCTGCTGTGGCTGAGGAGCCTTCTTGTTGCTTCGCGTAAAAGGATTGAAGCGGGCCAAGCTTGAAGACCTACTCGAGGATCTCTTCTTGGGATTGTAGTTGTCGTCTGAGAACGACCGTGGAGGCATACTATTGCGCATAGATGGTCGCATTCGGACTTGAGCTGAACCTACTGGCGATACAGATCGAACGGAGAATGCTCGATCATTATTGGATCGCACGGAGAATGGTCGACCATCATTCGGCGCTACATCCATACTTCCCGCGCGAAGGCTTTTCCGCATAGACATTTGTCCGAATCCGCGTGGTGATGCTGCTCTTTGTCGCTTGAAACTGCTTGCAGAATCCGCACTACCACTGCGACGTAGAGTTGGAGCTAGCACGTTCTGCTTTGGCTTATTCTGGCGCAATGTTCTAGTCTCTCGTGGCGATCCTGTAGTGGCACTTGGTGTATCTCTTAACGTATTTCTTGGACTCCATTTAGACTGCTGAAGTGACGAGCTTGCTTTGGAGTTGCTGGTAGCCTTGACCGGTTTGGTCCTTATTTGTCTAGACTCTGTTGATTTGGTCGGCTTGACGGGCTCCACATCCTCGTCGTTGTGTTCATGGCCTTCACTGTTCAAACGAGCCTCATCTAACCTCTTCTCCAAAGTTATTGTGTCCACACTATCCATGCTGACCAATGGAGGCTTCGTTTCCTTATCTAGCGCCTTTGAAGCTTTGGAGACTTGCGCTGGCGTGGATTCTTCCAATATTCGATCAAGACTCGCAAACCCACCGTTGTCGAAATCTTCTTCAGCATCCTCATAAACACTGTCATCATCTTCAGAGGATGATTCGTTCGGCTCCTCAACGATCGTTTGTTTCGAGATGGTGGGTGTAACAAAGGTCACACTTGGCTTCTTTTCATGATGGGAAGACGAAGCAGTTTCAGGTTCTGCAAAAGTCTCTGGAAATGCGCCAGGAATAGCCCAATCTTCAATCTCGGTAGCGGGTGTTGGAGGTTGCAACGTAATATCTGGTGCTGTGAGAGCAATAGACACAGCGGTCGTGGTCGATTCTGCTTCCGCGGCTTGCTTTACAGGGTCAGCAATAGTAGAGGACTGTGCCGGCTCCTTTTCGAATGTGTTGGTCTCTGGCTGACGACCTTCGCCGCTTTCGTCATCAGAGGATTGAGCATTCTCTCCAGGAAGCAATGGGCTATGATCTCCATCAAGATGTTTTGTCCCATCAGCATCTTCGCGCCTAGCTCCTTTTCCAGCAAGCAAGCTTTGTCTAAGAATGCCGTTAGATCCGGACTCTTTGGAGTCCGCGTGAGCACTCAATAGACCTCCAATCCTTTCATCTGCAGACGCCTCTGTCTGTTCACGGCTAGGGTCTCGAACACTTCCAAATGATGGTAGTGCTCGTCTTGGTTTCATGATTTCATCCAAATCCTCGTCAAAGGTGTGATGAAGTTTGACTGGCGTAGGCGGCGCATATCTCGAAGTTTTCATCCCATCAGATCTCTCGGATTCTTCGCCTGGAGTGACTTCAAGATTGATTCTCACAGATTTCTTCCGCTTTGCCTCTGTAGGACTTTGCGCCCTGGGTGAGTCCAGTTTTGTTGGCACCAACATAGGCGATTGTCCTGCCTTTTTCAACGCCGACTTGGCTGGTGATGCTGTTCGCTCTGGAGGTATATGACGTTGACCGTTCATCAAGACTGTTGCGCCATCAAAATGTGCTGCGCGTGGTGGACTCATTGAAGGCGTTCGTGATTTGGAGGTTCTCTGATTTTTATCTTTCACAGGACTTAGTTGTGTGGTGGGCAATTTGAAATTCTCTCCTATTTCCTCAGCATGACCTTGTGGTTTGTCCTGATGATTGCCATCTGTAAGAACATCCTGGTGTGAGAACTTTGCGCCAGTCATTTGTGTATCTCCATCACCCGCATTATCGTCGATTATAAGTAGTCGTTGCGATGGCTGAGGGGCTATCGGATCAACTGCAGTTGATTCACTCCATCTTGAAGATTCCAATCCACTTGTTTCCGATACAGGGCTGCCAGGTTCTTGAATGTGAGTTACCGGCTTTGGCTCAAAAGCAGGTGCTAAGATGCCACCTGACCTGAGTATTTGTTGTTTTGGCTGAGGCGCAGCTATGGCAGACTTCACAGATGGCGTGTCATGCCTTGGTGCATTTCCAGTGACGACGGGCCCAGTAAACCAGCCACCCCTTCGAGGCGGGCGCTGCGCGACACTTGAGCTTGTTGGTGAAGAGTTTTGTGGTGACATGGGGCGTGAGAAGTTAACCGAGCGCCTACTATTCTCTCGAGAAAGCTCCTGCAGTTGTGGTAAACGATTTACAGGCTTCGTTGTTGACCTGCGGCTTCCTTCGTCCAAGCTTGTTCCACGTTGATTCGACCTTCCTGGGGAAGAGACGCCTTTTGAGGTCTGCTCCAAGCTAGATGATCTAGGTCGGCCTCCTCCGTATTTTCCCTGCAACTGCTGAGGTATGGACGGAATTGGAGGGTGCGATGTTGATAAGCTTGTAGATGGTCCACGCGGAGACGGACTACGCCTAAACGTTCGCTCCGTAAGGGACGCGTTACTGCCACGGCGCTCAGGGAGATTTGGACGATGGGGAGAACTTGTTCGCGACCCTGCTCGCGACCCTGGTAGTGATCCATTTGAGGCTTTATTGGTCATCCGCTTCGTTTGTACCTCGCCGACATTTATCGGAGTAGACGGGTGGGCCTGGAGCGCGGCCGCTGCTGCAGCGGCAGAGAGGTAGGCTTGAGTGGCAGCACTTGAAGCTGTAGAGCTTACAGGCTGATTCTGCTGAGTGTGGTTTCTAGGCTTGACGCGCCAGGTGGTTAGAACTAAAATCCAATCGGTGATAGGCGTAGACATACCATGTGAACGCCAGTGGAATGGCGGCGATCATGGCCGCGTTTAAACACGTTCATGATGTCTTCCGGCAAGCAAGAAGCGCTCGATACCAGGATGATGTTTAAATAGAGAGTCTCATGGCGACGGTAGTGACATGAAAAACAACAGACGTTTCCCCCAATGGGTTAGCTTCTGGCGTCGCTCGGGAGTTGGGCGGATGGTCGTTAGGTGGGTATTGTTTCGTAACTTTGGGTCGCTTGATGAGCAGTCTATGCGCGGCTAGATATTAAGATAGCAGAAAGACGCCAGATAATGCGCGCAAAATTAGAAAATGGGAAAATTGGGAAGAAAGAAGATGGGAAAAGAGTTGAAAGTGACGATATGGTCTGGCTGGAGAATAGTAGCCAATGATTTGTCTGGTTGGTGGTTCAGAAACGGGCCTGCGCGTCATCATCGATCAACTTGAGATCCACCGGGCACTTGGCCCATTGTTCCTTTTGGAATCTTCTCACGCGTGACACGGCACCATCCTCTACCGTCTGTACTACTGATATCTAGACCATCTACTAGTATTTCTAGTCTGTGTTCATTGTGGAAGTGGAACTTCATCTTTTTTCGAGAGTCGAGAGCCCAGCACCTCCAAGATATAAAGTCACTTCGTTACCCGCATCACCCATGAGCCCTCTCCACCAGGTCAATTCATATATCAACCTAGCGTCTATCCCATCACCCTTGGAGCATATCAATAGTTCGAGCCATGCGCTGGATTGAACCATCAATTTGTATATCAGACACGTTATTGTACGACAGTAGAGCAATGGTCGCCCTCTCGAACCACCTCACCTTTCACTTGACGTCCACAAAACCATTGATATAACAAATGGAGAGAAATCCAGGCAAAGATGAACTCCGATTAGAACCGTGGTCATCATCCTCGAGCGTTTTCTGTAAATATTGGCAGGCTTGCCGGCCGTATCGTTACACTTCTACCATCGATATATCCATCATAACCTGGCAAAATCTGGACGTGCGCTATCAATGTCCTTCAAATCGCTGACCGACCAATATAGATGTGGTACTTTCTTCGATCAATGGCTGCGATCCGCGGCAGATAGACCGCAGAGATCGATACATTTGTCTCTCAAATTGAGGACTACCCAGAATGCTCTTGTTCAAGTCCTCAATGAAGGAAGCTCCCTTCATCACTTGAGCAATCGAGAACCTAGAACGTCTGATCTGTGAAAGAGCACGAGTATCAGTATCAGGCTATCAGCGATCATTACTCTCATAAGCTGTGTTATTCCCTATTCCCGAATGTGGCATATGATTGACTCCTATACACTGCAGACTTCACGGAGTCACTACCGAGCTTAAGACTACATTTATATCGAGTCAACGGCCATTCATACTTCCCAAATATCAGATTTCCCGTTCCTATATCCAGAAATCATTGACTCCCTACATTATAGGAAACCCACCCAATATACCACACCAACACCCCCCATACATCCATATCCCATCGCAAACCCACCTCTCCACCATCCCAACTTCTTCCACAATCATGACCGCCAAACCACAACCACAACCAACACTCCCCCCTCTCCCCCTCCCCGCCACAATCTCCCAATCCTACATAACCACCCCCTCCACTGGTCTAACAATCCACTACCTCTCCGCCGGCCCCCCTACCTCACCCACCATCCTCCTCCTGCACGGATACCCCGACCTCGCCTATTCCTGGCGCCACACCATCCTCCCCCTCGCAAACGCCGGCTTCCACGTCCTCGCGCCCGATCAGCGCGGCTTCGGCCGCACAATTGGCGCAGATACAAGGCCATGGAGACAAGTGGATGTTGGCAGTTTCACAATGACGAATCTGGCACGCGATATCCTCGCCTTCTTAAACGCGTTGGGCTTGAAGGAAGTGCATGGGATTGTCGGGCATGATTTTGGGGCCGTGGTTGCGTCGACGTTGGCGCTTGTGAGGCCGGATGTGGTGAATCGGTTGGTGCTGATGAGTCATCCGTATAAACCGATCCCTGAACTGGACGAGTATAAGAACGCTACAGGCACGGCGGGACAGGGACCGGATATCAATGCGGAGTTGGCGGCGCTGGAGGAGCCACGGACTCATTATCGCGTTTATAATTCTAGTGAGAAGGGCGCATATGATTGGGATCATCCGGAGCAGGGCGTTGAGGAGTTTTTGCGGGGTTATATTCATGTCAAGTCTGCGACTTGGGCGCGCAATCAGGCTGCGGGCACACTGGGCGCGTATACGGGGGCGGAGATGGCGAAGATGCCGGGGTATTATATCATGCCGCAGGGATCGAGCATGCCAGAGGTAGTTACCTCGTTGATGGTCGGCGAAGATCCGGATGCTACAAAGGCCTGGCTTAGTGATGAGGAGCTACAAGTTTATGCTTCCGAGTGGACGCGGACAGGCTTTCTGGCTGCTTTGACGTGGTATCGAGCTAAGACGGAGGCAGCGTATGCGGATGATATGGCGCTTTGGGCGGGTAAGGTGCTGAGTGTGCCAGTGGCGGTTGTATCGGGGAAGCAAGATTGGGGAAACTATCAAGAGCCTGGGGCGTTGGAAAGCATGGAGAAATTGCCGCATTTGAAGGGCATTACGCTTATTGATGGAGCGGGTCATTGGCCGCAGCAGGAGAAGCCCGAGGAGGTGGTTAAGGGAATATTGGATTTTCTATCTAAGTGCTAGTACGGTATCTAGGCTAAGAAGTGTGGATTGTAAACACGACAAGAGGTAGGAGGAAGAATATCATGTAGCAGGAAGGAAGCATATAAAACCAAGAAGAGTATAACATTGTAGTATAAGCGCATGAGAATTCATAACCAAGCATCAAATTGATCGCTATAAATAATGACTTGACCAACAAGAATAATACAACGCTAAGTAATCAAAATTGGACCATCACCACCACCATCTATCAAGTTCGTCCAAAAAGGCGGCCAACACCTTGTCTCGCGTTTCTTCCAGCCCGTCCAGTGATACTATCCGCATCATCATGAGGCGCTGGAGTTGGGCGCTGTGGCATAGGTGGAGCTTGTTGTGAATAACGCGATCCACGCGCAGCTTCACGCTTGCTCTCTTCAATGGCGCGTTGAAGCTGTGCTTCTTCATCATCTGCGCTCGTGGGAGTTGCAACCTGGTTAGGCTCGCCGTACCCACTCACGGGTCGCTGCTGTTGACTTGACGACTCTGCGCTCGCATCGACATACTCCTCCGTCTCCCAGGCAGGAACGGATTTGCGCGCATATGACTCACCAGCAGCAAATGGATTGCGTACTGGAGCTGAAGCTGGTGGCGACGCGGATCGGTGCGAGCCGAGTGAGAGTGGGCGATTTCGAGACGGCATATCATAGCCATGAGTGGAAAGAAGGGAGGATTCGCCTTGCTCATATGGGCCGAGATCAGGACGGCGGGCAATATCGCGGCAGATATCGAGACCAGATTCGAGCACGAATTCTTGGTCGCGGAGTTCGCGGCGTTTGGCGGCGGTGACGTTGTCTTCCTCCATGAGAGCTTTGACTTGGCCGTCAGAGAGACGGTGGACACGCTCGCCTTCGAAGATGTCCTCCATGCTGTCAATGAGATGGCGTTCAATGACTTGGGTGATGACATTGGCAATGAATGCAGGAAGTTGATGCTAGGCGGTTATTAGTATGACAGAATCTAATGAGTGGGACGGATTGACTTACTTCATAGTGGAGCAACATCTTGTTTAGTGTGTCTTCGTATTTGTTGAGAGGGGAGGATTGCTCAGTGTTGGCCTTGGGCTCGGAGCGCTGAGCATAGTAGCTCTTTTCGAAAGAGCTGTGATATGTTCGCACGTTTCGGAAACGATCTTTCTTGAGTTCATTGAGCTCTTTTGCAGCTTCCTTGAATCGGTCTTCCATTGATTGTTGTACAAAGCTTCTCCAAGCACGACTTCGTAGACGTGTAGGCCATGCATATGCCATGACTTCTGCCAAAAACTCTTCACAAAGATTTTGAACAATCTCCACATGCTTATCGGCCAGATTTGGCCATTTTGAGGAGTAAGATTGAAATAAACGATAGACCAAACGAGGGTTGATATCGACTGACAACTCCTGACCCGGATTGTCACGAATTAAAGGTTGTACTTCTCGTTCGATAAACTCCTTGCGACTGATGTTTGGTGGTACGCTACCAGCAGGATGCTTAGACTTTGGAGGCGATAGTTGAGATTGAGTCGCATTCTCCTTTATGATAAAGGCAGCTCCCCATTTCTCCATGTTGTCATCGAAAGCCTCGTTCATAATGACCACCCGGGATCTAAGATTTCGAGCAAACTTGCGCGATCGGTCATTGAATTTGGGGAAGAAGTCCTCTCCAAGTGGGTTGATGCCATGACCTTGAACAGCTTCTCGGGTGAGTGATCCAGATCTTTTGCACAGACTCTGGAGTTCGGCTCTCATTTCTTGGATGGTGGTAAATCCAGGGCCAAGCTCCTTGAGTTTATCTTTAACCTGATTGAGTTGGCGCTCAATATCTCCTTGAACCTTGAAGACTTCGTTGGCGATATGTCGAATCAGCTGAGTGCTGAGCTTCTTGCGCAAAGCTTCCACACCAAGCTGACTAGCATCCAACTCCTGACCCCATCTTGAACTGGCAAAGTATTTCTTCTCCTCTGCATCACGTTGGCTAGTGGAAAATCCCATTTCATTGTGAGCACGATTCTTCAATACGTTCCAGCCGAGCTGGAGCCTGTTTCGTTCGTCTCGGTTGCAAGCTAGATCGATGAATTCGTTTTCACGCTCGGCAGTCAAGGTCATGTCGGGCTTCGTGAGTACACCCAAAGTTCGCATTCCCATAGGATCCGCTTCTTTGCATCGCCGAACAATAATTTGACGAGCATACTCGGAGTCGCAACCAACAATAGGTAGGATGATAGTCCGCTCCTTGTTCATGTAGAACTGGGAAAGATCCGAAATAGCTTCCACATCAGCCACTGTCTGGGTTCGGGTTGGATTATGGATTATGCCAGGAAGATCGACAATTGTCAAGTGTGGTAGATCTGGTCCATTTCTCTCGATGCTAAGAATATCTCTTGACAGGAAGTTGGTGACACCTCCTGAGAAGATCAGCTCAGTCGCACGTTGAAATATTTCGCCAAAGTCCGAGCCAGAGTCGATTGTATGCGCAAAAGACTCAAACTTTCCCCGATCTTTCTGCTTATGTGGTATAATGCTGACTTTTGTGACCGTCTGCTTCAAGCTCGTATCGCGTCGTAATCGAATCTGGGTTGCGAATCTCGTGCAGGCAATGCTTGCTCGTGGGAAAGGGATTTGAGTAATGGCTTCGAGTACGGAGGATTTGCCAGAACTTTGATCACCAACAGCAACGACTTGCGGGAGATCGATGAATTGATCCACGCGGCATTCTCGTAGTCTATCGATGAGATCTAGAAGTTTGGAGTTCTCCGCGTCGGTGCCTAGCGGTACTCTATCAAGAGTCGCTGACATTGCAGGTTGTGCCGCAGACTGCATATTGTATTGCTGTTGCGAGGGTTGTGCTGGATAGGCTGGTTGGCCATTCGTGTATTGTTGTTGGTTGTAGGCCATCGTCATAGGCACTTGGTGGCTGAAACGCACGAGCTTGCTGGACAGACTCTCAAGTAGAAGGTGTGAAAAGCTACTGCGAAGGACAACGGCAACGTCGATTTAAAAGGACGATGGTGAAGGTAAAGCGAAGGAAACCTCACCGGACTCCTGAAGGAAGGCTGGATATTTGAATGCGATCAGGCAGTGACCTCAAGCTAAAGTTCTGGCCCTGCACTGGGATCAAGTTGGAAGATCGCTGCTGCACAGCCTTACGCCACAACTCTGCGTTTCCACCGCGTTCGCCGACGTCGCGGTTGGTGGCAATTTCACCGAATAACCAGGTGGTTGGTGAAACACAGCCCACTGTCTGCACTTTTCACGCTGTTTCTACCTTTCAAACATAAATGCATACGATGCGTTTGAACTCAATGCCGAGCAACTACTACTAATTCTATCCTCTTGATGGCTGCCTTCACTGGCTGACGTACACAGGTATCGGGACGTAGCAGGCTCAATGCAAAGTGCCATTGGGTACCAGGCAGCCGAATTCGCTGCTTTGATACTGGTACAGCCCTTTCAGACCAGTGAATCATATGAGGCGGCGACGCGTATGCCGCTCTTCAGAGATTGCGTCTTCGCCTATTTCACTTTGCACTACATTTTGTGAAAACTGAACGTCAAAGTTGATATTTTGTAGAAGAAAGGGATGTACTATAAATAGACTTTGCACGTGTAAGGCTGCCAAGGCGTGAGGATACTGACGTCACATAGGCACATAGCCAATCACACCGCGCAAGGCTGAATATTCAACATCGTTGTAAGAGGTGGCTCCGTGCTGCTTCTCAGGATCTCATAGACTACTATCGTACTATATTCAAATCTTATTGCGAGGTGACTAGCTTCCCAGAATGAGTGATCATGAGAGGAAGGCAGGCATTCAGTGCTCCTACCGAAGTCTGATTATATGCTCCCCCCAATCTTCATGCTCAATGTTCCGGTACACACTACATGTATTGGTGAAAATGCTCGCTAGCTTTGACCCTATCATTGGGGACTCTCTCAATGCTGAGGTACCGTTAGAAATTCTCAGTTTCCCGATACAAAGTCCCAAATAAGAATTGCCTAAATAGGAAAGTCCGTTGACTTTCCATACAAAGTTGGTACCTTTTTGTGGGTAAATATCCTCAGCTTTAGTCTATTGCAGATAAAGGTTTTAGTACACCTGAAACGCTGCTATCCATTTTTGCAATAATTTACGGGACCTAGGCACATTCCAGGCCGAGCCAGCAATGAGCATTTCAGACTCGTTGCCAATGACAATGGAAGAGGAGGCGATGGTATGCGATTCCACGATTCTTCCTTTCGAGGCTAGAGTAGCCATCGCGCATCGAAATTTACATATGCGACTTCGAAGAATTCAGTGTAAGGTCTCGAGACAGCCTCTTGATATTGTTTTTCAGCTGTGAGTCACAGGATGGCAAGTCAAATGAACAGATTTAGCTTGTCTTACTTCCAGTCCACTGGTACTGTTTAGTCAAATAACGGGATGCTGCGGAGAAATTCTCCGACCTCGTGGTGTAGCGGATTTTCTGGATCAGCTTATCAAAGTCTGGTGGTAGAATGGACCCTTCTCCTTCAAATTTTGGTATTTAGAAACCTGGCATCCTAAAGAAATTATTAGATTTGAGTCAGCGTTCAAGTCCGGTACCAGCTCTATTGGTACCTACCTAGGTAGGTCCCGTAAAAGCCTTGCAGAATGTGTAACCGATGGTACATATCTTGAAGTATGAGCCGCTATAAAACAGACCTCCTTTCCCAAACTAGCTCTTAAAAATGAACCTCCTGTTAGTACTGGTAGATTGAGGGTCCACTGACAAGGCAGCCGCATTCATCATCAATGCGCTTGAGTAGGTGCGCCGGGCCTGTTGGTAAATCAGCGTAGACATGTGAACGAAACTGATCTCATCAATGCGCTAGCATTGCGAGATTCTCACCTTTTCCAGCAACCTACCGTCTGGTTCGAGGACTATGCTCTGGATCAGGTTAGTGCAGTATGTGAACTGGGTGGTGTTTGTATTTGCGTTCACATTGCGAACTCTACGGACCATTGAGATTGCTCAATGGGCCAAGCACGAAGCAAAAGCCCGTCAGAGAATAAGGAAAGTCATTGAAATTTTACCTAGTGGAAGTTAAGCGGAATATCATGCGCCTCCGGCACTCCTCCAGCGCCGCGCTGAAACGATGATACTCCTTCCTATATTAAATACACTTTTGGTGGTACAGTATTGAACATACATTGCGTGTCAATATGCCGTCTCGAAAACTAGTAAAGTTAGTTACAAATGATCAACTCCTTGGGACTTACCATCTCATAGTCGTTAGTGGTAGATCCACTGTTGATCCTTTACCCTCTCCGTTTTTCAAAGACCGTGACGCTGAGTTGAATGTTGATCCAGGCATTATTGATTCGTGATATGCTAGTAGTCATTCTTTCGAAAGAATGGCTGAGCAAAAGTCCGGCGCTTTTGTACATTGTCAGATGTCTGTATAGACGGGTGTTAGTAATACTCGGACACTATGGAAACATACCTTGGCTGTTCTTGGAGAACATGGACTCTTGACTTGTCCACCTGAACAAAATTACAGAACCCTGGGTGTTAGTGAATATCGAAACTTTTGGACGCCTGCATAACGCTTCGCAAAAGAACTGTACGCGTAGCGGTAGAATGGTGCTCTGCAAGGTGATGTCGACGCTGTACGAGGCAAGTGCTGAAAAGAGCGTCGTGTGGAATATCAAGCGATGCAAAACTGGCGTCATAACACTGAGCGAAACTCGCAGTACTGGCAGAACAAGCATAAAAGATAGTAGCAAAAGTGCGATATGATATTCAGCGCGGCACCCAATCACTCCATAACAGAGTAAAGGAATCGCCAATGCTGAAAAACTCAAATCTCAGCAGCCGAAAATCCAACGCGGCAATAGCATAACAGTCTAGACCTTGAGCTCTTTAACGATAAAACAATGCAGAGCGTAGTAAACAACCCCTCCTAGCCTAGTATAAGGCTGCTTTTGGCGAATGCCCCGGTTTCTTTGAACCTGTTCGTAACCCACAAGGCATGCTATTTTCACATCCGTTTTACCAGCCTGAGCCACACGCCGCGCTACCCGTACATGCTTTGAAATAAACATCGAACGATCTGAAGTGAAATAGAGAAGGAAGGGATGAAGGGGAAGATGGGAAGATGGGTAAAAAGAGGCACAAATTGGTGAGACCACAAGAGCTGATGGGTGCAACGAAGACATAGCGGTATTGAGGTCAGAAAAATAGAAAAAGACAAAGACAACAATGAACTCAAAAGAAACATAAACATTGAAAAAACAGGTGATTCGCAAATTGATAAAAAATACAACTTTTTCTTGTGACATTCAAGCCACTAACGATACCGTCAGAGAATACTCGTCTGAGAATAACAATAAATGACACAAGAGGAGAACAACAAGACACACAAGTGAGCAAACAGCCACCATGCCAGTATTGAGAAATCCTTAGGTTGTCCACTGATCCAGAACCCACCGCGCCCACTCGTAAGCCTACGATTGCTGAAAGTCCAGATTCGTCCAGTATGTGTAATCAAAACCGTTTGTCCACAATGATACGCTCACCCATACCAGCGCGGTCCACGCTCATAAACCACAAAACTCCGAAGCATAAACCAATTGGGGATATTGGCTGTAGAATCCCGTGTACGCCATGCACTCCTTGCTAGAAGTCTCACACAAAAATACAAAGGCGGGATGGTTGTTTTTGCTGAAGAATGAATGTAGTCGTGTGTCGAAATGTGATGCAAAAAATATTTGCAAGAAGGATGGTGGGATGATTGTAATTGTTTTCGAAGCAAAAAGATAGTGTTGATTCACAGAATTGAAGAGTGTCGCAGGATGTCACTGTTTCTGATGTACACGCTGACTGAAGATTCGTATTTCTAAGCAGCATTCTTGCCAGTGGGTCCACCGCCATTGCGGCGACTGTCATCAATATTGAGCGATCCAAGTCCTGGGGTAAGGAAGCTGAATGGGTCATTTGGGTTTTCGTATCCGGCAGAACCACCGCCATTGGAGAATCCGCCAGGCTGGGGGCCACTTGGCTGATTAGCACCTGGACCGGCATTGCCGCCAGGTGCAGCTCCAGAGAACGCAGCTTCCGCGCGCGAGTCAAATCCGGTGGCAGGTGGAAGACCGCCAGCTGGTCCTGCAAATCCACCCATAGGGTGAGGATATGGGTTTGGTCCGGAGGGCATGCCATAGCCTGGTGGTCCGAAAGAAGCAGCACCTGGGAAACCGCCATGGTTGCTTGGAAATCCACCTGGGCCAGGCATTGGGGCTCCCATTGGGCCAGGATGTCCACCAGGTCCAGCAGACGGGTCATGTGGTCCCATACCAAATGGAGGTGGATAAGCTGGCTGAAACTCGTTGATGGTCGGTCCATTGGATACGTGAGCACCGGAGCGAGAAGCACCGCACCGCAGACAATTTACGTTCTTGGCGAAATTGTGATACAGGCAATCTTGCTGGCCGCAGCGCCAATCACCGGGACGAAACGGGGCCGATCCACCAACACGATGGTTCGCATGGCCACCAGGTCCGTAAGAAGGCATGAATTGGGGCTGCGGGTTGTATCCGTAGCCATATCCTCCTCCCATGTTAGGGTCGCTCTGTCCACCGCCAGCTGACATTGCCGGGTATGAGCATCGGAAGCATTGAGTACGACGTTGGAAATTGGAGAATCCGCAGGAAGGGCAAGTCCAATCACCTGGGCGAGGGCGATTCTTGGATGGCGGGAAAGGAGTCAAAACTTCAGCGGCACGGTCCAAGACGTGATGAGAAGACGGAGAGACCTCGATGGCCTTCTCACTCAGAGCACGACCGTTCATGCATAGGGATTCGGCAGCCTTGGAGTATTAGAGGGTAAAGAGCAACATGCATAGAAAATTACTTACCTCTTCATGAGAAGAAAAGATGGCAAATCCAGAGCCAGTTGGTTTGTGCTGGTCAGGAGTTCTCATTGTCCAAAACGCAATTGGACGTCCACCATATTGAGTGAACCAGCTTTCCAGTTCGGACTGAGTAGTATCGTGAGGCAGTCCACTCATGAACAGCACCTTAGACCGTTCAGCCAGGAAAGAACGAACGTCAGCTCGAGCGTCGAAAGGATGCATTAGGACGTCGGGATGATCGTGATGAGGTTGTGATTTTTGGACTAGACCTTTGAGAACACGAGCGAGAGTAATGGCCTCTTCGAGAGCGCGACGTGGCGAAGCTGGTGCTAAGGCTTGCAAATGGAATGGAAGATTGTGTTTGATTGGTGGCGACGTTTGAAGCGGCTCAACCTCCAGAGCAGCACAAATGTTTGAGAGGCTTGAGGCTCCAAATGGAAGAGATTCTGGATGATACACCTGCCAGTGTGTGTATTCAATTTTAAGGTCAAAGAGCCTCGAGTGCTGAAGGTAGGCTGGAAGAACCACCGCTTTATCACGAGCCTCTCGCGGGAGTTGAACGCGAAGGTCCCAGTTCTCGAAAGTCACAAAGACAAACTCGCTGTTGCCCAGTTTCTCGCTGACGAATTGGTCTAACCTTGTAATAGCCTCTCTGAACGTTCCAGCGTTACGGACGTTGTCCCAGGTAAGGGTAGTCAAGGACGCTGTTTGATGTTAGCAGCTGAGTTGATGGTGGCTTTGATGGGACAAAATCGAAACGCAAGGTCTGAAGAGAGTGTATGGAACCAATTTAAAGGAGACGATATTTGGAAAAGAAAGGTGTAAATGACAAGAGGGGGAGATATTTTGCGGTGAAGTGGGTATGAAATCATGGGTCCTCAGCAGCTCGGCAACCTGCTGTTCTAAACAGGCAAGACTATTACACCCTCTCGTATTATACACAATGGAGCTTCTCCTTTCAGAAGCGGCATACATACCGCCCGAGACGTATGGCCGCATATACCAGGTACTGCAGTATCCAGTACTAGTAGGCATCCAAGCTTCTTGCCGAGCACTGCAGGCACCCGATTGACAGATATAAAGAAAACGGGCTTTCAAAGTGCAACAGGAGCGGTATAGAGGCGGGAGGAATGGTGGACTAGCGGGAGCGTATTGTTCTTGGGAGGGGTTCGATTAGGGGCAGTACTCACTGCATAGAGGTGTGATGGGAGTATTCATCGGCTTAACAAGAACACTCTCTCGGTATTTCTGAACAGGAACATTGAGTATCAGTTACAGAGCCATATACGGGGTGGCAGGGTGTATGAAAACTTTTCGAAACTCACCTCGTCCAGCGTCTTAGCATCGACCAAAACCCATCCAATTTCGATTACTTCGGCAGAGTCTTTCGTGACATATACCCCGTGTTCATCGCAGGTCGTGGCCACATGAATAACTAGATAGTTGTCGACATTGTTAGGAACCACCGGTACAGGAGCTCCTGGCTTGCTGGTTTGCTGTTGTGAGCTGGCCATGATGAGGTATTGCAGGATAATGAAGATGAAGCTGAGGATTGACCAAACTCTTCGAAGTTTCTTCCTAGCTCTTGATCTGACGGGGACCCAATCCGCCAGAGAGCTCAATTGATTTGTTGAGGTGAAGGTAGATAAAGATAACGCCGACAACGTTGTTAGGAATATGGAGTTGGACGAAAGTATGATGATAGACCTAAGTAAAGGTAGCATCGAGGACGGAAGCTTTGCAAAATTAGTCCAAGGACTCAGGACTTGGAGCTGACCTCGCACGGACGGCAGGCCAGGGGTTGTATTATTTGGGAGATGTGAGACTTCAGTCTGCGCCTCCTCGAGAATCTCCTTGTGAGTTCGCAATTCAACGCCCACATAGGAATAGTTACCGAAAGATATCAATTGAAATAATCCAGAGTGTCTTAGCTGCTTAAAGTGAAGGAGGTAGTGACTGTGAAAAGCGTGCCAGAATTTTATCCAGGTATGTACAGACTTCATGGTTATAAAATTCGAGTTGACTACTTGTATTTATAGACAAGCAAGCAAGGCTTCCAGACGCAAAGTGTGCGGTGGATAAAACCGCTGAAAGGATTGGCGAAGAAGGCTACCAGAGTTACTTTGCAGCTGCATTGTATTCTAGCAACCATTGGAAACTACTAAGGGACAGTAAGTACTGGTCGTGTACAATACGGATAGGAACCTAGACCGTGACAACATTGGCAACTACCGTAAATGCAACGAGAATGAATCGGGAAGCGTTGAGATACGGGTGATTCAAGTGGAGCCCTCGTAGTGATATATTTCCTTGAAGCCACCAAGCTCGGCGTTGACCTGTTATTGGAGCCACAGGTTGATTTGACATGGCTATTGTGTCAGAATTCTTTGGCAAAGTCGTGCAGTCTGAAGTGGGAATGAAGGCTGCGTTTAAGTGGAGGCATAAGTTATGGACTGGAAGAGTATTTAGTAAAGTTGAAAATAACTTAGTACCACCAAGAAGATATGGCTCCCCAAGATTTTGCTCAGCCGGGACACGGAGATAGCTCAATAATAGTGCATCAACTGCACCGATATTTTATGGAGGAGAGGTAGAGAAGAAAGCGGTACTCAAGGCAGCATCACATTCTCGTTCAGCGAGTATTATCATCATCACACATCTTGAAGGTGGTTTTCCATGATACTTATTGCCTGTGGCCAAGGCATTTAGTAGATATCTCTTTCTCTGAGTGTTAGGGAGGTCAGTTGAGAGTTTATTAATGAGGTTATCTTTACAAGCTGCTGGACTCTGGCTTTCCGATCTAAAAGGCATTTCTTGGTGGCTTGAGAAGTAGCGCCTTCGATCCGTCTTTTTTCGAGTCACAATTTGTTCATATTCTTCTAAATTCTAAATAGATTCTTGCTAGTTTCTCAATCTCCAGAGTTCACTACCAATCAGAAAGTAGACAGATTATTCTATCATTTAGTTGGATTTGGAGATGCGCTATTGTACGATCAATACCAGAATTGCATTCTTGAATCCAAACTCTGCACTGTGGTCTACCTTAGTCAGATCCAACTTATCGCACTTCATAATTTCAGATAACCCACAATGAATTTAATATTACAACAACTCAGATGCATGAACTCTGAGCCGATATCAAGATGTCATCTCGCTAGGTCTCTCTATCAAAACCCTATCGTCTTACCAGAAAACTGGAGGGATCCATATGTATGTTGCTTCGCGCGTTACATGCCATTTGCAATCGTTGATTCTTCAATCAGATCCAAAAAACACCAGACGGTTTGACCTGCCTAAGTCATGATTGAAATACACTAAGTCATGCTTGAGAAGAAGAGAGAGCACTGGCGAGTATCAAGAGACTGAGGAAGATTGCACGCAATTCATCCCAATTACTCGGGAGAGCCACGAGCACGTTGAGGCTCTGATAACGTTTCTTTTAGGATTCCCAGCAAATCGGAAGCTGGCACGACGGTCCGTCAGACTAGAACAGGAACGAGCTATTCGAGTAGGGCCTGTGCATGCCAATTTGCGCCTGATACTGCTATAATATCGCTTTTATTACCCAGACTAACTGGCCAATCAGCTCAATCATTGTAAAGTCAAGTTCCCTTTTCGGCCTTCCAATTCCTTGTCTCGGTACTCCTTCGCACCCATTTCCCGATGGTATACTCTAGAACTGTATTGGAGCCAGGAGCTGATCATCTAATCCGGTTTTCTAAGAAGATTTTCTTAACACGAGAAATTGTATATTCTGCTTGGAGGATGATAAGCTTCCATCACCTCGTGCTGGACTCGGCTTCAAAGCCGGTTGGACAATTTGTACCACTCCTTATGCACCTTCGCCCTTACCTTTGCATTAACCGTAAGCTATGGGTAGCACAATAAAGGCCCTATTCGCCACAACAACCGCAAGTGGACATAAAACTGTTCTGGAGATTAAATATTGGTCCTCGGCAAGTTTACGAAGTTGTACAGGCGGTAGTGTAAGGGGGGAGTGTTTACTCTAAAAACAGCCTTATGGTAAGGAGTGTGGCTTTCTCACAATCTTGAAAATGGCTGGTGGTTTTGAAACTGTAAGACACTGGATACTAATTCCTCGAATCCGATGAGTTGTGGCTGGATGGACTTGGGTTCCTAATCTCCTCATAATGTTCACCAAGTTCTTGAAAATTCATAATTTTCTGGTACGACCTTAACGGCCCTTTTGGATTTGTGGTTCGCTTTTGCCTTGGCCTCTTCAGCCTTCTCCGATTTATGATTTTATGCATCATGTCTGACCGCAAGGACTTTCTGAGCACAACAGCTTCTGGCACCAGCTGGCAGCATTTGAGTCCATCCATCGACTCTCATACTATTAATCAGAACAGAAATCTCACGTAACACTCACTTTCCTCTCATCTCTCATTCATCCGAGAATTTGGTTCATCTTTCAGCTTGGCGATTTCCCACCCCCTATTTTCCAAACACTGAACCATAACTTTCCACACCAGTTACCAAAATCCCGCCTAGCCATCAAAAACCCGACAATAAGGCTGCCAGCAAATCAGGGCCGATCGCACGAACCAATGACACCCCGTTCTCCATCAGCCTTACGCTCGTTTCAAGACTAGTAGACAAAAGGAAACAAGCCCGGGTCATCATATACATAGATAGCCTTAATATGTGCGGATCTCAACAACATCTATAAAACCCTCCCTCTGTGCAATACCGGACCAAGAAATTTTGTGAGGCTCTAATGCAACATCTAATAAGGACAATGTAATAAGGGCCAGTGCTAGTTCAAGGCACAGACCGCGGCATTAAGGAAGGTAATCTACCCGCTGCTTAGGTACATGATACTTTATAGAACGGTCAATTTCTCGCAATTAAATACGCTTGAGATACTTGTGACGAGGTTCATGGTTTGGTTGTGCCTTGGTAGATGGTGTTGGCACGCACGCGTTCGCACGCGACTGTCTGTCTTAACTGTCACTTGTCGCAAACAGGGCCCTCAGATAGTTGGTTTGGCCCACAGACTTACGTGTCATGCACTGTATATGTGGCTGGTGTTTCTAGTTGGCGAAATGGCGGAGAGCGTACATGACTGCAGTTTGCTGCAGTTTGTTTGATGGATTCATATCCAGTGGGATCGGTGATGGAGTGAAAACAAGCTAGAACAAGGCCAGCAAAGTTTGATGTGAATATAAGACATATGGACCAAGACAACGGCTAAGCAAGTAACAATATGCTACATTATTTTACATAGCGAAAAAATATAAAGTGAGATGGGATTTTCCAGAAACAGAAGCAAGGGCGGCCACTAGCGCACACGTTGTTTGCCCCTAGACTACTCCTGGAAAAGCGTCCGTTACTCTGAAACGCAGTTGTTTGACCAGTTAAACGCTGGTAAGGCTGAGATGGAGTTCACTTGATATTCTGTTGGTTATGGTGATTGTGCAACAAGTCGTTTGATGATTCCTTTGATTAACAGGTAATACTTTGCCAATTGCCTGTCCCAATCTTATAGAGCTTTAAAAACCCAATGGCAATTTGATAAACTGTGATACAAAAAGGCAAGAATAGAACTGCAACAAGGCAAGAGCAATCCACCTTAGCCCAAGATCCCTGCCAGTTCCCGCAGCTTGCAAGGCTGTGGAGCCTTGTCGTACACGTTGTGCTCCAACACTCCACAGTGTCATCCCGAACATACAGCTGCATCTAACACATACTTTTCCTATTCTGATATTTGGTGGATTGAGTCAACGATTCTGAAAAGGCTTGGCCACAGCCTCTGCAACACATAACCTCTAGCAATGGATCCAATAATGACGCACTATAACGACCCGGAGGCACAGGCTGCTCCGACCGCTGTCACCAACGATAGGGTGCAGCAGAGCACCAAGAGTACCGACCATCGGGCCATACAAAGTTTTAACATGGATTCTCAACCACAGATCCCTGAGTATGGTCGCTCTAGAAGACATGGAATGGAAACTTACCTTTTTCCAGTGAAACTGTTGCACAAACCGTCCAACAAAAAAATGTCCCACCACCATCTCTTGTTCTGTCAAAGCAACCAACACCATCTCTTCCAGCAATTGCCATTCTAGACACTTTTCAGAGCGAGACATCAGCGACAGATCCCAATCAGGCTGACGAAAACGCTGTTGGTACATCTAAAACCGCCCTGAACGCAGATCCAGTTCCAACCACTGACTCTGCTCCTGGTCACTCTCAGCCTCCACCAGCTCATCAGTCGCTTACATCGTCCAGCATTATTGGTGACGAAGCAGCATCGAATAGTACACTGGTAGCGCCAAAACAGGCAGATCTGCAAATGCAGACCTCGCGACCTTATGATGCCACCGGTTCCTGGCATTTAACTGCGCAGCATGCATCTGCGCGGCCAGGTACTGCGCGTCCAAAACACATTCCTATCACTCTCCCGGCGGATGCAGCAGCGGTCTTGGAAAGCAGACCTTCACAAAAGACATCCGGCAACCGACAGAAATCAGGGTAAGTCGTTGTCAGTTACTGTTTCATACTTTGACAGCCATATTATCACTTCTATTCTGCCCTCAGTACCTTTTTATCAATCTATTACACTCTGGCCAGCACAAGACAGTCACTCTTGGCTTGTGTAACCGTTCCGTCATACACAATCCACTTATCCTTTCCTACATATCACCATGGCTCTCGATGTGCTAACTCACCCTCGTCACAGCTCACTCCAACGATTCTTCATGGGGTTTTTTCGACATTTTCGATCAAAATCATCCAGCGATGCCAAAGTCAGAAGCAACGTCAACGGCAGTGCTCACCGCATCGCTAATGGCAATGCTAATGGCACTGCTAACCGCGCCGGCTATTACAACCCCTCTGCGTCGGGAGGAATTGATTGGACAAATAGACTCCCGCATGCAGTACTACAACGCATATTCTCGTTTGTCTGTCCACACTCGTCGGATTCATCGTATGACTGCATAGAGGATGTCGACCTGGATACTTGCTTCCTGTGCGATCTGAGAGATCTCGCAAACTGCGTTCGTGTTCGAAGAACGTGGTACGCTCCAGCCTCACAACAACTGTAAGTATTTGTCTAGGATTCGTCAAGTGGAGAGTCGAGCCTCATAAGTTCTTTGCGAGTTCTGACATGGAGGTCAATGTTCTTATGGGCTTGAAATACACTTCCTTCACAAACCTCCGAAAAGGTTACTGATGTTTTGCTAGATATCGATCGATACGGTTAGATCAGATACATTACTGTTACTTGGAAGACGAACTGAAAGAACAGCGACGGAAGAAAAACAAACGACGAACTCGGCGTAGAGACGACGACTATGTGTATAATCCAGAAACAGATGTGGCCGTAGAACGGTTGCATTTGCTGGTGGGCATCTTGCGAGACAACAGTTATCTATCTGGCCAAGTTCTATTCATCAAGCTACCATATCTGCTGCGGACTAGCGGTCACCCAGATCTGGCTCGCCTGGTGCAAAGCTGTCCTAACTTGCGCTATGTTGATCTACCAGATGAGTTTTACCGAGCAGATCTATCGACGAGTAGACTTCGTCTTGAACTCACTCATAATTGCCGAAACCTTCGTTTCATGAAGTATTACCACGGCTCTGGTCAGAAATTTGAACAACTCAAGCACCATAATCCCTGGACAAATCTTGAGCATCTGACTCTGGATGGCATATCCGTGGACCATGGAGTATTTCGACAAGTTATATCGCGGATGAAGAATCTTAACACGCTGATTCTGACCTCAATGCCTGGCGGAAATGATGATCTCTTCTCTGTCGCATTTGGTCTGCCAGAGATCCCACCAGTACGAAATCTAGAGCTTCACGATCTTCCAGATGTCACCATTGATGGTGTCCTGAGATACCTTCTCAACCAACCAGCTCGAGACAGACTCAGGAGCCTAACAATGGACGGCACAGGCGTCGAGATAGCAGATCTTCACAAAGTTCTCGCCAATGCCCACAGCCTCCTATCTCTCACGGTAATCTACGAGCCAAAACAAAGTCTACCTCTAGACCCACTCCCTCCATTGGCTTCCCTAAGCCTACAAAACATGCACTTTGAAATCAAAGACAACTCCCACCAGCGAGTCCGCCATCCGCCTGGCGACAGCTACCACCGCTACCTCGCCGACTCCATCCTCGACCTCAACCTCCCCTCCCTTCGCGCCCTCTACGTCCGCGAACCACGCTTCCCCCAAGCTCTCCTCTCCCCCAACCCACCATCCGCCCGAACCTCCATCATCAGCAACCGTAACTCCGTCGTCTCCACCATCGACGCCAGCCAGCTAAACTTTGGCATCGACGCCAAAGACCACATGTCCATGGCCGCCAACCCCTTCCTCTCCGTCGCCAACTACGCCACCTTCGGCTCCCACTCCCAACCAGCCTCCGCACGTAACAGCCCCTCCCCACCAGCTCTTACATCGCCCGCCTTCCTCCAACAAGACCCGTTCGCTCGTCATGCACGCCCAACTCCTCGGCGACGTCCACTGCAGCAGCCGCTGGAAGTATTCACGAAAAGCCACGGCGATGATCTGGGCGAGTGGTTATCACGACCACTAGATCCTAGTCCACCGCCAGGCGCAAGTCCAAGACCGATGAGCACATTTAATGCGGGGTGGGCGGCGAGTGCGAGACGGAGTGTGATTGTAGGAGATGGAGAGGGCCATTGGGCGGAGGTGCCGGATTATGAGCGCGAGGCGTCGAGACCGAGTTCACGGGCTAGTATGGCGAGTTTTCGGTCTGAGAATCCGACGAAGAAGAAGAGACGCAGTCGGTTTGAAGCTGCGAAGGTTGGTGATTTGTGGGGATAAGGATGTGTTTGTGTTGAAAATTTGGGTCTGTGTGTAGAGCGGCTGAGACGGGAACACTGGGTGATGTTGAAGGTTTTGTTTTGCTGTTATTTTAGATGTTGTGGTCTAATGTGTTGGTTGAAAGGGTAACTGATAATGACACTTTCTCATATGTACGGTACGGTATACTTTTCGAGATATCTTTTGGAATACTGTATGAACTTGGCTACAGTAATAGGATCAGACGTGATCCTCAGCAATTCATGGTTCTATTCGATCTTTCATGGATTACTCTTGTGACACACCCTAGCTACCTTCTATACTTGGCTACAGCGCTAGCTAAGGTCAACTGAAGTTTGACTTGCCCAAGTCGGATAGGCTTTAGACTTGTTTCCAGTGATGGAAACAACCTACCCGAAGAAACATCAGGGCCGCACCCTCGAAGCCAAATCTCAAATTCAATTACAGTTCATCACTGCCCTTCGAAACATCAAGTAATCAAAAAAAGTTTGTGAATTGATATTGCTCGGTATCTTCAATATATGTGTGCTTCCCTCAGCCGGAACCAAGCCGGACTGTACGATAGCGTCCTCGACTCTCGTTATCTGGCAACTTGAGGCTCAAATGTTCGTAAATAGTAGTACCTAGTGGTAATGATACATAATAAAACAATCAACAGCAGAACTTGCTTCCATACTCCAATCCCGCGCCGTGGTGAAGCCAGTCATTAAGCTCCCTTTGCTTTTTTCCCCTCAGCCTTATCCTCAGCCTTATCATCACCCAACCGGCAAATTCGACCTCCCCTTCTCAACAATCTGCCCCCTCATCAAATCCAACTCATCAACCGTAATCGGACACATCCCATCCATCTCCCCCGCCAACCTGACCATCTCCCTAACATTCCTACTCGCCCCCAACCGTTCCACCAACGTCCGTATCCCACACGCCACATTCGGCGTCCCCCTCGCCCTCGCCCTCGCCGTATCCTCCGCACTCGGCGGCGGCTCATCCGGCACACCAAATTCCTCCTTCCGCGCTACAATGCCAGCAGGTTTCGGCCCATTGACGTTGGCAATCTCAGACGCTTGGTCATCGAGATGGTGGAAGAGTTCGGGGTTGGCGGACCAGCATTTGAAGCCGAGATCGCGGCAGGCTTCGAGGATACGTACGTCGTAGGCTGCTGTCCCGTGGTTTTCTTCCTCGGTGCTGAACTGTTCTAGGATTTTGCGTGCGGATTCTTTCGTCACGGCGTACGCGAATGTGCAGAGTGGTCGCAGACTTTGGTGGATTAGGCGGTGGCGCGGTGGGATGCCAAGGGGGTTGAGGAAGCGTTGGGTGTCGATGTGTAGGCCGGTGGGGGAGGGCATGTTGGGGTCGGGATAGGTGTTGTGGAGGATGTGGGAGAGCTTGTCGGCGGGATAGAAGTCGCCGCAGTGGCCGAGGTGTAGGATTTCCCAGTACTTGGAGTCGGGCCAGAAGGCGGTTCGCTGGTAGGGGCCGGAGGAGATGGCTTTGGATTTGAGTTCGAGAGTGGAGGGCTTGGGGATGGGTGTCCAGGGTGTTGTGCGGTTGTGGTCTTTGTCTTTGACTGGACGTATGTAGCCGTTGGTGCGCATTTCGCGCTCGAGGAGATCGTGGAAGCCGCGGGCGAGGAGGGGGGCTTGTTTGGTGCGGAGGTGGATGTCCCAGTTGATGTCGTCTTCGATTATGACTGCCGTTTCGTATGGCTGGGTCATGAACCTGAAATGGTTAGTTGACATAAGAGTTTTTGGGATGGCCATTAGACTCACCATCGCAAGGCGTTTAAGTGGCCCATCCATGCTAGAGCTGAGCCTTTCTTTATCATAGACTTATTCTTGGCTTTGAAGTTGGCCAAGTCTGCGTCTGTCCATGCTGGTTGGTCTGGAATGGAGATCTCGAGACCTGTTAGATCGGCTGATATTGAAAGTGATGTCCGTCTGTGAGAGGTTCTAGTAGACACTGCGATGATCCGACCAAACTGTTCAAGATTAGTCTGTAGTATCTCATTATGATGTGGTGATACTTACGCCTAGAGTCGCATTTGCTGCCTTATTGCGCTCATCTTCGATGTTTGGATCTTGTTGCCATGCTTCCGTCGGGGACTGGATGGGTGTCTGTGATTTTTGTGTCCAATGTGTTGCGGCTCCTGATACCGCATGGTTGTTAAGGTGATGTAGTTGAAGCCATATAAAGATCGTGAGTGTGCAGACGGAGAGAAGAAAGAGATCACGTCGACGGCATGGTATCGTTCCCATTTCTCTGACGGTCATCTCATGACCAACGTAAAGTGTGTGCGAGTGTTTGCGCAGTGAAAGGATCGACAGAAAAAGTTGAAACAGATGAATTATACAAACAACATGAGAAATGAGCGTTATCTTGACTCCTCTGCACAGATATACAAAATTCTGAAGACGTGGTGAAATACAAGTAAAGGAGTGATACTGGAAAAGCGATTGACAAGGTCCAACCAGGCTTGTATAACCTGTGGAGTAATGACGAAGGCAAGGAAGTCAACGAGCGACAGGAGGCGTAACCAGACAAGCTAGCGATATGCTTGTCTAATGGAGGCCCATCTGGGGCAGCGCGGTTATATGAGATCCTCGTGCAAAGGCTGTATATTACTCGCTCTACAGTGTTTAAAACAGCACCTGCACCAAACCGCTTCCCACCCAACCTTGGCTCAACCAAAGACGGGAAAACGCTCGACAACTCCACTCTATTTCGGACTACCAAGACCCGACTTGCTTTATTTTTTTTGCCATCAGTTTTGTATCTGTGCTCTTTTGCATGGCCATGTACCAGGCGGGTTCCAAGGCACGGATGTCAAATCGAGGCACTCCGCACGCGACTTGAGCCATCAGAAAACCCAGTATTCTGTTGGCCACTGAGGGGAAGTAGCTCGATACTGTTAGTCGGTGGCCAGATACCCTCAGAGGGCACCATCAATTCATTCCAAACCGCCGAACAAGACCTGGAATCCAGGTCCAAGGGCTCGAGTCGGGTGTGGTTGGTGAACGTTCACGGGCTCTGAAAGGCTAGCCGCTCACAAGAATAGCATTAAAAGGTCTTGGCTGGATGAGAGCAGAAACATTAGAATGACAGATGGGTGCGTCAGGGGTTGACATGCAAGTCTTTGCCGTTGTTGGGTTTGATGAAGCAGTTGTCGTTACAGAATCCCGCAACGTACACCAAGCCAAAGCAAGGTTTGCTAGATCCGACATGACACACCGCTAAATAATCGCCTACCAACATGTGCTTGTTTTTATTTTTCGGAGAATAAAATAATCGAGAAAAGAAATTGCATGCGGCTCTGTACCAAAGTTTGCTTGGCACATAATGTTAAAAGATGCTTAGTATAATGCCAATATGGAGAAATTGGCCCAGGTACAAATATCCTCATATACCGTAGCCGCTGGACCGCTTGCAAGCAATATTAAACTGCCAACCTTGTTGCTTTTCGATCATTAATAACTCTAATTCGCCAACAGCTTGTCAAATGCTCTTGGCCTACGTTCTCTTAATTCGTCTTGATACTTCACTCGATCGTCAACACTGCTTGGCCTGATATCATATCCAAGAGGACAACCCCAAAGCTAAGAATCGGCCACTAATAATATAGTTTCGCAGTTCATTCTCAAAATAGCTTCATCTATCTGAATCTACAAGAAAAACGTTCAATCATTCCGAATTCTTGGCTAAGCATCCCCATTAGCACTTAAATTGAAGCAACCAGCAGCTCTAGTCTCAACGCTAACACTCCACACTCCCCTGCTTTATAGCCCACTATCACGCTATAATTCAACAAAATTGTAAAGACTCTAAAAATATTCTCTTGGATCCAGTTTCAGAAGAACAGGATTGACATTCTTCCACGTACCATTTCTCTATCCTTTTCTTGGTTTGTGGTAACCAATGAAAATCATATACTGTGCGATCTGCAATAGCTTGCTTCAACTAACGACTACATATCAGGCGACATAAGGAAAAGCTTCACGATAAAAATATCTATCTTTTGAGTATGGGTACTTGGAGTTAAAGCCAAGTCGCATTGGATGTGATCCCTTCATTTATTTTGGTGGCATTGTGGTTTGATGCTGACTGGCAATCAATCCGCCATTTCTTGGTATGTTTATCAGTCTTACTATCTCAAGAACGCAACACATCTTGGCTTTCTGACCTTGCCTGAATGGGAGCCCTCTTCCGATTAAGTCTTGGGCACGATCGTATTAAAAGATAGCTAGTCACTGGACTGGATGTTTTGTTCTAAAAACAAATCTGACTATTGTCAAACATTGGAACATCATATTAGCGGCGATTCGTTCTATAGCTTCTATTAAGGACTCCCACGTTTATAGCACTTCCAGAAGTGGAATGGTTTTGTTTCTTAACAACTAGTATGATGCTTGAGTTCTTGTTGTAAAGTAATTCTAGAACTTCATCTGCTGTGAGAAAATTGTGTTTGATAATTTTGATTCGTGATATCCTACGGATATCTACGTGCAATGTCAAAAAAAACTGTTGCTTTTTTGTACTCCTGCACAAGAAAGATCAGAAAATCCATTGCTAGATGTATCTATGTCACTCCGATTCCCAAATGCCAATCAACCATCGACAAAGGAATTTGTCGTAATGAACGCCGAGCCATGATTATAACGCTCAGTCGATTGTTTTTTTGTTTGGCAATCTGGCGTTTTTGGCCGATAAGGAATGCCTGGATATGATGTTTGCTTTAAGCAGTACTGACGAGAGTTATTGTGTTCAGATTTAGGTTCAGAGCAGAGTCTTTGGATCTGTTATATCTTTCTCCACTGTATCAAGTGGCATAAGCTATTGTTACTTTTGGACTGGTGGAGAATGATCTCTTTCAGAACCGGAGGGCCGTAAAGTCCAGAGGAACATCATCGCTCGGTTCGTCACCCTCCTCCATCCATTTCTGGCCATTGGCCTGCTCCTCGACTGGAAACACTTCTCTTGCATACTCTTCCATCGATCTGTTGCCTTCCCAGAGTTCAATCGCAATAGCTGTGCAGTTTGGCTCCAGGTCTGGTCCGAAATATGGAGCTTGTTTGTCACCAAGAACTTCCTCAAGTATGGCCAGATGGTCTCGGTAGCCTTGCGGAATTCTAATCTTGATGTCGATTGGTCCTTGCACGTATTCCACCGGTCGATTCAGAGCTCTGCTAAAAGCAGCACATACCTGTCGTGGAGTAAGGTATTCGAATGCAATTGGGATTTTCTGACCGCCCCATCTCGCTGGTCCATCTTTGAAAAGTTGCAAAACGACTGGGCCAACGTCGTGTTCTGCGTCTAACCAAGGAATTGGCACGTCCGGGTGGAATGGAGCTTGCCATTCGAAGCTCTCGTCATCTTGAAGTGCCATGTTGAAAAGCGGATATGGTAGGCTGGTGAAGTTGTTGTGGTAGGTGCCACAGTAAATGAAGGTCGCGGGAATTCCAGTCGATTGTATGTATTTCTCAACTTTGAACTTGTTGGCCCAGAGAGGCAAGGCTTTCCATCCGTAGCCAAAGGAGGAATGATCGGGCATACTGCTGTAAATGAGATGTTTCACACCTGCTCTAATTGCAGCATTGACGATCGCTTTGCCGATAGCAAACTCGTCGCCCCAGTGCGTTGTGTTGATGAATGCCACGTCCACAGGCTCACTGAAGAGTTTGTCAATGACTGCTTGATTTCCTAAAAAGCCTTCAATGACAGTGACATTGTCGAGGCTGGAGATGTCCTGGGCAACGATACTGATGCAATCCTGCATATGTGCTCGAACCTGCTGCAATGTTAGACTACCACCAATTCTTCATTCTATGCTAGATAATTGGAGACTCTGGCCCAAGCATTTTGGCTGAGTAGGAAACGTACCTTCCATCCTACAGCAGCTGCCACACGGGTGAAGCTGGCGGCCTGCCGACCAGATGCATTGACCGTGGCGACTGTTATTCTCTTCATATAGTTTGATTGTGCTGCACAAATCTCGCCAGAATCAAACGACTGACGCAGGGCACCGAGTGGTGGTGTTGGTTGAAGTAGAAGCATTCAATCCAGGTGCTGAGTAATACTCTTAAAGTATCTCCGAGACTTTTCAGCGCTCCCGCCGTCTGGTGAGTTGACGCTTCCTATTTGCGCAATTTCGCCAAATTAGGCAGTTGCGATCAATTGTCAATGCCTTGACCCGTTTTATTGATTCCTATCTCCACCAGTGTTTGAGCTTGACAGAATTGACAGAATTGTCAAAGAATGGAGACTGTCCTGTTTTCTGGAACCGATGCAGAAATAGTTTTAGATTCGTACCACCCCGATAAGCATCCAAGACACTATCAGGGCCAAGGTAACCTGTAAAAAGTAATGCCTGGCACTTTTAGCAGACTTGGATGAACTGCGCGGTTGGGAAGTGTTATCTAAATAAAGTCGAATATGAGCAGTATGACTTTCCGGTTTTAGATGATTGTGTGAAAATAGTTCATTGATAGACTTTGGCGTTGTTGATGGCGGAAAACCACAAGATGTTTGGAATAAAACAGATTACGGTAGAGGTAGGCAAACAAAGAATCGTAAGATAAAATATGATGATGACCAGCCCTTCTTAAAGTATCAGGTTACACGAGAATTGGCGCGATGACTAAATGGTAAGCCAGAGCAATCAAGGCCGGGTGACCACGAATCCGCAAGGTTAGATGAAATCATCTAATGCTGCATCGTGTTGTCGGAATCGTAGAGTGTGTGCAGCGGAGGCTCATCATCAGAAGAGAAGACGCAGTAATTGCGAGCAAGTTGACGATGTCACGCAGCGACAGTGTCCAGCTAGCCATTACCTAATGTATTGGCATATAGCACGAATGGAGACTCGCCTTGCCGACGGGCGAAGAGCAATGGCCCAGGAAGACTCATAACCACAGCTCAGATGGTGTCTTCGCCCTTTTCTCTGCACGTCGGTGTCGGTAGACTTCTAAGGCGCCAGATTATACAGGTACTTATTTAGCTTGAGATCCTGCCCAGCCTGCCTTGCCTGCCCATGTGGTTGTGCTTCACCGCGTTGTTCCGAAGCACTGGGATTGGTGAGACTGGGCTGGCTATCACTGCTACAAGATTACCGATTGGGCTTTGATGCGGAAAGGCATTTTGCGTCCGGCAAGAAGCAAACCAGTGGATTCGAGTGGATATCCACAGAACATGCGGTGATGGAGGGTGGTAGAGCTGGAATTCCTACAAATAATAACGGTTCGTTTGTTATGCCATGTCAGATATGACCCGAATTGCGAAATTTTCGACATGACGTCTGGTGCATATATGACAGCGGTTTCCCGTCTTTAGTGTATAGTACATCGGCTATCCTAGGCAGAATTCGGTAGGGTGGTACCGAGCGCGTGAATGTAGAGGTAGAAGTCATTGATCTTTGGTCATAAAAATCAGAACAATGCAGGCTAGTAGTACTTTGAAAAGACTTTTCTAGAAAGTTTATGGTTTTGGATTTTTAGGTAGATTGAAACCATGAGACATTCATGCACAATCCATGCTAGCGGCTTGCAAACCGAATTTACTTTGGTCACAACATGTCGCATAGGTCGATCTATCTTTCATCAATCTCCGCGGAGCCTAGGCCTTGTGGGTAAATATGTAGTCCAGTTGTTCACCACGTGTTTATTTGACGTTGAAAATCCAGAAAATGCCAGTAGGGTGCGTCTGCTGGCATCAAAGTTCAAGAGAATGATGTTTGAAGGGTTGCATGACTAGACCATTCACCAAGGGCTGACCAGGCACGTTGATAACTTGATCCAGGCAGTTCGGATAAGAGATAACAACATATGCATAGCCTGACGTCTGGCCTGGACCCTGAGTGGTTGAGCCTCCACCGCTGGATCAAAGGAGAGATCCGGGGAGAGCTCTAAATGGTCTGGGGATATCGGTTATGCATGCCCCAAGATAGGTAGGCATATGCTGATAGCCAATTCTCTGCGCACTACTGGGCTCCTTTACATTGACACTCCTTTGGCTCCATGTTGGCTAGAAAACGTTATCAGATTCACCAGTTTCCATAGCCACGAGACTTGCGTCCACTACTCTGAGACTTGCCTTACTAGTCCATCATATGCTGTTGTTTCTTTTCTCTAGAGGATATTCTATTGATCAGTTCATGTTGTGTATGAGCAAAATTCAGACAACTTCTAATCAGTCCCCCGAGCCACTGCCCAACACTCCTTAACAACCTCCGATTTCGTGTCAAGATCTGGCTTTGCCAGCTCATCGGGATGAAGATGTGCACCAGCATTGGCTAACAGCACAACTTGATCTTTAAGGCCAGAGGTTGCGGCAAGAAACAGTGGCGTATGCCCTTCTCGATTTCGAAGATGGACAGATGCACCTTGCTCGAGAAAGTCTCTCAATATCTCGACGTTTGGTCCAGTTGCGGAAAGATGCTAAAACAAAAGTTAGCGTTTTCAAAGCAAGTTAATGGGCAGGAAGCAAGTCTTACCAGCGGAGTATTTCCGGAATAATCTGCATCGTTCAGCAAGAACTTGCCATCACCTCTCATAACATCCTTGGCGGCCTGAAGGTTTCCGTCTCTTATGGCGTAGCCTAGTGCTGTCAAGGAAGTTCGCTCAGGAGTCAGAGCACCACCAGGATCTGAATGTCGTTTAGTATATGTTATCGGATCCATTTGAGTTTACTCACGAGTGAATTGTGTTTGAGAAAGTTCAGTGAGCTCTCCACACAATGATAAGCCCATCTGCGCCGATACTTCAGCAGGCGTTAAGCCAGGCAAGGACAGTAAGTAGGACAGTTTTGTCAAGGCCGCCTCAGTGGTCATGTCATATCCAAGCACTACACCAACTTTGCTGAGTATGAAGCCTACATCTCATCAGTTTCGCAAAGCTCATTTAGGAACAGACAACTTACCAGACGCATATAGTGGACTGACGCTGCCGCTGAGGCATTGAGTCACGTTTACGATGACGATTCCTCGTTGAACACCTTCTGATAGGACACGTGTCAGAGCAGAATCCGGGCCGCCAGGCGTGTTTCCTGCACCGAAGGTTTCTAGAATTAGACCTTTGAGTCCTTCAACTCTTAGGACGGCATCTATCATTTGCGGTTTGATACCTAGCAGATATTAGCATGGGCATTTCGAACAATGATGAGGAACACGAACCTGGAAATATCCGTAATGCCGCGACATGGCTTGTGTCGAGTCTAGTCTTGATGGAAAAGGGATGTAGTTGCGTAGAGCGGTAGACATTTCTCCAATTGACTTTAGTTTGTTGTGATGTGATAGTTGCTAGTGGTTCAAAATTGGGACTCGCGAATGCAGCAAAGTCGTCTGCAGATACTTTGGTTGTTCGATTACCTGTAATTCTATTAATATACGACTTACTAGAATCAAGCTTGACTCTCTTACCGCGGTATAGCTTGAAGTTGAAGAACAGACAAACCTAGCTACGTTAATGCAGTGTTCTGCCAGGAAAACCGAACCAGCTGTCATTCTAGCTGGCCTACAGGTAATAATAGATCTTACCTCAGGAATCATAAAGTGTCCAGCAATGATCAACGAGCCTAGTAGATTGTCGGATGCATCTGATTGTAGCTGGACCATAGGTGCTTGAGATCCCGTCAATATCACTGGCTTGCCGAGATCTTGAAGCATGAAGCTCAAGGCAGAGCTAGTATATGCCAGCGAATCCGTGCCGTGAAGAATGACAAAGCCATCGAATAACTGGTAGTTGCGATAGACCGCTTTTGCGATTTGGTCCCAACCTTCGGCATCAATGGAACTACTATCCAAGAGATGTTCAAATTCAAAAACAGCATACCGCACTCGCCGCTCATACGCACTGATTGGAGTTCTGAGTGACTGGACAGCTTTACGCGTGCCATTATCGTCAACTACAATCTCTAGTGGCTCTGGATATGAGCCATCGTTGAACGATGGTCGGGGAGCTAGTCCGAATTTGAGAAAGTTTCGAGCCTGTGTCTGAATTAGCATCCCATCTCGGCATCTGCATGAGCGCTCAAGTGGTAGACAGGGATTAGTGTAGGTACAAGAGCAAGTTGGGTTGTTATGCAAGGCTGATCAAATCCAACGTACAGGAACTAGACCATCTTCAGACTGTTTCATGCAAATCGTGCCACCTGTCGCAAAATTTAGCACGATAGCTTCGTTACAAACAAGGCCAACAAACCTGTGATGATGATAAGCACCTGTGATTCTGGATAGTTGAAATCGGGTATTAGGTGTGCCATGACTTCTCAGTGTTGTAGTATGATATCAAGGCTTGTGAGGTAGCAAGATGTCAAAAGTAGTAGACAGAAAAAAGAAAAAGCAAGCGGAAAGCCGTTGGCTCCCGTAGCTGTCAATAAGGCGGAGACTTTGAGACTCGTTGCTGAATCGTCAAATGACAGGATGCAGACTTCTTGGTGAGGTGTAATAGCGGTGAGCCAATCGTTGAATCGAATGTTTTTTCAAGACAGAATACCTTAATCTGACAAGTTTCTCTTTGTGTTGTATATCGATGTGAGGCTATAGATAAGGCACATCCCTTTATCAGTACATTCGCAAGCCGGTGTATTACCCGAATGTCAGGTTTGCAGACACTTGCAGGTCAGAAATTTTGCAGTGAAGAAACTTCAAGTAAATCTTGTTCTCTTTCACTTGTTGTAAGGGTAATTCCAACAGGTCAAGTCAATACACGAGAGTGGATATTTGGTGGCGGAAGAAGTTCTAGTGTGTAGAGGTAGATTACCCCATAGGAACCACAAAAAAATCGTGATATTGGATCCGTGGTTTTGGTATGGTCCCAAGACCTTGGTTCACCTTGAAATTTTCTCACCAATCATTCACGATTTAAGGAAGGATTCAAAATGTCTGAGAAGAATTTGAAGAACGCAAGCTGAAACTCAAGCATTGCGGCTCCGACTTTACCCTGTTATTGAGAATTTTCAAAGAGAAGAAATGTCGGTTGGCTATGCATTAGCGCCATTCATGTATCTCTTGCAAGAATGTCTTCTACAACTTTGAGTTTCTCAGCAAAGTGTTGAGTCTTATCGGTTCTCGTTCCAATTCTGATGCTGCTATGTACACGAACCTAGGTAGTTGTTTCAATTAGAACTAATGATACACTTATTGTCAAGAGTGAAGGAAAAACTCACAATTCCATTCTGATGAAGCATTTCGTGAGCTTGACCAATAACTTTGGTCACATCATCCCACGATCCCTCTATTATTCTATTAGTCTCTTTCCACCATACAGAGCAATGGCAGACTTTGTGAGCACGGAGTAGTATTGCTTAAAATCATGTAGCTAAACGACAGAGTGTAGAGTCAATCGCTAGGTCATGATGTCTTACCAACTGTCGTTCCCGCAGAGTGCAAGTGATATTTTAGACCTGACTGCTTCAACAGGCGTTGGACTTCAGCGACTTCTTCAGAAACTGAAGCTGTTGCTGTCCCCATGGGAATGAGGCAAAAGTCTGCGATACAATGTGACGGAGTAGGGATCGAGGAGGTGTCCGAGGTGGCACTTGCAGTCGCCATCTTCTCTGATGCTTTGATTGATTCTACTTGATCTACACCAAGCAAAATTGACTTGAATGAACGGAGGAAGTTGTTGAGCAGAAGACTCAGAAGTGATGCAGAGAAGTTGGAAGTGAAAGACGCGACTGTTTGCAGGTCTTTCACGCGTGGTGGCATGACGCCACTTTTCCCCTTCCTTTAAGACGACTGAAGAGTTCCTTCATCCCAACAACATCATTTTGATCAAAATACAGGTGGTGTCTCGGTACAAGGACGATCATGAGCATCCCAGTTCTGGAAAAATTCTACGAAGTCCCAACTCCATCTGTAATCGCGAGTGTGCATGAAGTGGAACGGCCAAGGGGAGGCTTACGTCTTGGTGAAGCGCAGGAAAATTCTGAAGATGTAGTCCAGGTGGAATTGAGATACATTGCTGAGGGAGCAGCAAATGTAATCTTTTCCATTGAAATCTTGGGGCATGCGGGAAAGAGCAAGGAAGACATATCACCGCTATGTCAACGGCTGGAGGGAATGCTTTTGCGCCTCAGAAAGGGGTCTCAAGCTCTGCCAAACATTCAGGAAAATCCGACTGTGCCTCCTCCGCCTTTTGTACCAGCGCAAGAGATTGTCAAGTTTATCAATGAGCGTTTGCCTTGGTCACTAACTCAATCGTTCATGGTTGTCCATACCCTGATTCAAATACAGCCTGAAGTGCTTCAGCTCTGCAATGCGCTATTGATGACGTTGGAAGCAACAAACAAGCGTATCTCCAAACGAAGAGGCTGGTATTTGAGTGCCGAAGAAACGCATGGTATCTTGGTCACTGACATGCGACCCCAAAAAGAAGGGGACATCACAATTGAGTTCAAACCGAAATGGCTTGAACAATCTCCAATGGCCCCGGATGGAGCACGCCGCTGTCGTACCTGTGCATGGCATGTCAAGAACGGTGTAAAAGCCAGTAAAAGGTATTGTCCTTTGGCAATTGCTTCTCTCAATCGCCCGCAGAAGCGAGCACATATTGCGAAATTCGTACCCAAGGCAGATTCTTTGCCCGATGGCTGGGACTACGAAACTGTGCTGAACGAGTTCACATCATATTTCTGTGATATAGACAGCGGCCTTCAACTGCTGAACAGGCTTCGAGCTGCCCAAAAAGAATACGATCCTGATGGAGCTTTGAGCGCAATTGGAATTTCAGATGACAATTATAGCCCCGAACCTACCCCAGAGTTGCTGGAACTCGTGGACTCAGCGCTACAAGATTCTCATAACCATGGTTTTCTACGACTCGCATGTGCCATGACGCTTAGAGACTTAATCATTTTTGCCCGTCTGTCAAAGGCGAAGACCGTTGATGCTGTATGTATAGAAGGTAGGATTGCCGATTTGGATTTCAAAAAGGTGGAAGCCGAGAAACTCTTGAAATGGGCACTTGACGAAGCAACTTTGCTAAGAGGAGGATATTATATGGGCACTGAGAGCAGATCCGATTCTGACACTGCAACAAAGGGCGATATATGTTTCTTATGGCAGCAAACATGAGTTTCGCTCCACCCGACAGCAATTTTATGCACCTTTGCCACCTTTGCCAGCAAGCGCTGAAAGCTGATCCTTCGTTCCGCCCAACATAACTCCAAGCTCAGACAACGCCGCCTCGTTCGCAGCAGTCGCCTTATCCTTCTCACCACCATTGGGACTTGGCTTCGGCCCAGCCTTTCCACCCGTCTCGAGCTGCTTCTGGATATACGCCACACTATCGCTAATCCACGGATTCTCAACATATACCAAGTGATCCGCCACCTTTGTCCCTGAGCCCGTACACACTGGATCACCCGGCGCACAATTCTCCATCAACTTCTCCGCCAACTCTTTTGGCAGCGGCGGCACAGTTCCACCCAGCGGAGACCGAACATTTGGTCCACGATTTCCTGGATCTCCAAACAACACAAATCCGATCACGCGAGGATACATATCGGCCTTGAGTTGTACGGAGGCTCCGTGCATTACATCGGCTCCTTGGCTGTATCCTACGAGCACGTACTTCTGGTCTGGACACGTCTTGCTTTGCGATTCGAGGTGGGCGACTACATCGGCGGCGCCTTTGACTTTGCTGTCGAGGGCGAAGCTGGCGGGATAGTTGACGGCGTAGCCGGTGACTTTGGGGTCTTTCTTTTGGAGGGCGTCGAAGAGGGGGTCGCCGACGACGATGCCGTAGGGTGATCTGGGTTCCATGGTACCGCTTGCTGGTGGTGAGTTAGCTTTTGGTAGGCGAAGATGCTTCGTGTTTCTTACCGATGATCAATTCGAGTGGAGAGCAGGCGGCAGACGAGACATTAGCCGTTGGCGCTGCCCATGTGGCATGGGCTAGCGCAATTGATGTTGCGAGATGGCGAAGCATATTTGAATCTAGAATGTGCGAAAAGAGTTGTTTGTGGACTCAGACGCAACCAAACGAAAGAGTGAAGATTGGAAGCAGAGGTCATCGTAGGTAGTAGCTGATTCACATGAGCTTACGAAAGCAAATTAAAGCCGATTCGTAAATTGCACTAAAAGCACAAACCATCTGTCTTCATGCCGAATTAGATCATCTACGAAGAAGCTAATAGCAATAACATAAAAGCTCGGCTCAGTTGTTGGATCGCCAGCCCTGGATACCAGATGAGGAATCCAATTCGAAAATCAACAATGGTTGTGGGAAACTTTCATGTTCGAAGATGACATCTTCTGATTGTCATTGTGTAGAAGCAGTCTAAATCATTTGATGATATTGTAATTGTATTTTACTTTATATGCAATGGGTAGTATTCAAACACCAATGCGGTCCACCATGTTTTCTTATATGTACAACAACTCGACCATTCCTAGCCGCTTGGTCCACGATCCATAGGGATCCAACCACCTTCAGCAGTCCATGTACCAGCTTTTGTATAATCCTCAGTTTGGCCGCCTTGCAAATAGGCAAAGCGGAAGTACTCTGGTAGGTCCTCGCGTGTCCGCGTCCATGTCCACTGGTCAATGCCTTGGTCACGGTATGCCTTAAATCGCTCGACCTCATTGACAATGATGCTTATGCCGTCATATGGATCACCATCAGGCTGTTTATCTTCCGGAGGAAACGTCCATTGGAAGGTAATGTTCGTGGGCTTTTGAAGAATAGGATCTATGCGGATCATGGGAGGTAGGATGGTGGGTAGGGCGCTGTTCAATGGCGCATCGCCACGAAGTTCGAGGGGTGTTTGAAGAAGAGAATCAAACCCCCAGCGCGCAATGCCGTTGATAAAGAAGCCAATGAGCAGACCTTGGTACAGCAGACTAGGTCGCATTTGTAGGCGTGTTCCTGGGATGAATAGGAGGCCGAGAATGTAATGATGGATACGAATCTTGAGCTCTGGAACGGCCAAGAGTAGTAGGAGAGTACCACAGAATATGCCATATACAACAAGATATTTGGGCATCAATCCTTCTATTCTTATAAACCAGGCTTGTGTAAGCGCAATGGTGAGGATGACGGATATGATTATGAATAAAGCCGGCAATGCGCCTGCTTGTGCTTTGAGGTCGTCAGGTGTGAGGCGCTGGATGGGAATCTTGTCAAAAGTGTAGTTGTTCAGACTTCCAACCCAGCAAGCTCCAAGCCATAACACAGTCTTTTCAACTTGCGCTCGCAGGCCACGGAGAGAGTGCCGTACCGCGACATTATACATGATAGCAGCACAGAATGCAGCGGGAAGGAATCGGCCAGACCCCGTACTGATCAATGACTTATAGTTTGAGTGTCCAGGCGGGTCAGACACCAACGCGACATGGATGAACAGGCCAGTAAAGATAGACCAGAAGAACACGCCGGGAGATGTCGTAAATAACGATAGTACCGTACTGAAGAAGACCGATACAGCTAGGAGCGGCCATCTCAGATCCTGGCATTGAGCAGAACTTCCTTTCATGAACGTAAAAGACTGCGGAAAGTAGGAATCGAATCCAATACTGTTAATCCCATGTTGTTTTACACTGGGATATTTCGATCGTTCGCCCACAAGTTTAAGCACTCCGCAACCTCCTTGTTCATTTTTCAGAAAACCAGAGTGTACAGCGGCGCCACAGATGAAAGAGTCTCCTCGGTAGACAGAATCCCCATATCCTCCAGCAGAGTCTGCCATAGGCCCTCCAACCACTAGAGACCGGTAATTTATTTGTTGAGATCCGACGGGATATGGATCCGTCAATTGGACTTTGTTACAGCTCGCAGGGCATCGAAAAGGATATGGAACTTCATTAGAACTCCCACCGAAAGGCCTACATATGTCTCCGTGAAGTCCGCAGGTGTTACCTCGTCCCCTAGAGTTACAATTAGCCAGGTCTCCAACCACGATTGATTCCAAAACACTTACCAGAATCTCGCTGCGCAACTGATCATATTCGGCGGCCCAAATCCAGGAATCTCAGACGCAAACGCCGACCTCTTCAGCACCAGGCTGAAGGTAAGCAACCACAAGCCATACCACGCAATCAACAAAAACACCTTATGTCTCTTATTCGGGCAGTAGCGATCAAGTAGTTTTATCGGTAGCGTCTGCACGTCCTCGAATATCGGCGTTATTCTCCACGGCCGCGCTGGTTGAGGACCTCTGGCCCAGTGCATGGCAACTTTCCAGCCTCGCTGGACACGCGCAGGAAACCGGCGCACCTGCGACTTTATCTGCCAGGGCGGCGCAAAGGCTGCGTCGGTGCTTTCGAGGTCTTCGCCATCGATGCGCATAAACGACAATGTGTCGTCTTGTCCGCCATCGAGTGTCTCTGTAGAGCTCAAGGTCGCGGCGCGGGGAGCGGCATCGGGGTCATCGTCGTCGTAGGCGTCGCGGTATGGCTCCGAGGCGTGGGGATCGCGGCTCGATCGCGGTGGAGCCATGTTGGTTCCGTGGAGTAGGCGGGGTTCTCGGAGGTACTGAGAATCCCGATGCAGAATTATGATGGATAAATATACTTGTGATGAACCAGATGGCGAGTCTGGAGAACCTGAGTCCCTCGGGAGAGGTGGAAAAGGTACATTGATGTTGGATGCAAAGAGGACGGAGTCGAGTTGAGTTGCTGAGTCGTCGTCACCACGTGGAGACTGGGCAACCTCGTCAACTCCTCAATTTCGAAGCTTGATCTGTTTCCAACACCCTTAATGTTACTCTAAACTGTTGCTTTTCTGATTGACAACGTGTCAAGCATGACTTCAATCGACGCGCAAATAAGCGGTTCGAAATCACTTTTTCGCGGCTTTGAGAGTTAAGCTCAACGCGTTTAGTGACGGAAGGCAGTTGGAGATATCACATCTATCAGTTATTCTCTGCAATAAATATTAGAGTAGTTCTCTAGTAGGTGATCAGTACAAGTTTACAATCGCTAATTGGGCATTAGTCATTCTTCTATTGTGTATAATTCTATGATCCTCTAAGAAGCCTCTGTTCCCGCCATCGAGGCCCATACGTTCTTTCTATTACCACTAGGAATCCGCTCAAAGCCGCCAGCACCGCAAGGACCAAGAACGTTATTCCCCCATGAATTCTCGATATAGCCTGTTCGATCAATGCAACACCGAGGCCGCCCAAGGTGCAGCGAACCAGATTATTCTATACCATGTTAGTAGATGTTCTTCAAATGCAGATTTTTGGAGGTAACTTACAACTGCGGTTGCCGAACTGGCTTTTGAAGGGTATAGATCGATCATCAGTGTTGAGTTGATATTGAAGATCGCAGTCGCCGTGAACGCCGTGATAAATTGAAGCGTCAATGGCACGGCCATGTGCCATTGTAAGGCGAATCCGTATAGACCGGTCGCAATACAGAACATAGCAAGCAACCACCAAGTGCTCTTAAGTCGCGCGCGTTCTATCGAAAAGCTTGGGTATATATGCTGTTTGAGCTCCGTTTCTGCCGGTAGACTATGGAGCTGTCGGAACTGTGTCGCAGCTTTCGCGTAGTCCGAATCCATGATCTTGCCAATGATGAATGATCCGGACATGCAGCCTATACCATTTGGAAGGAATATCAATCCAGTCTGCCAGCTTGACAAATGATATCCGTTCGTGAAGAGCGACGATGTGCTCGAAGTCTGCATCGACCAGATTGTATAGATGATCCCGCCAAACATTAAGGTAACGAAGACATCTTTCTCAGCCAATAGCCGAAACGACTCGAGTAGCATCTTCCAAGACAGTTTCTTTTCTTCATAGCTCTTGTTGAGAGTCGCCCTCGACGTCATCATGGCGTGGTGTCTCTTCGTGTATACCAGCGGCCTATAAATGCCATATAGTTGTCGGCTGCCGTCTCCTGCGATGCTTCGTAGTGTTTCCGGCAGGAATAGGGTGATGAGGACTACGACGATAACCGCGAGGCATAGAAGGAACCAAAAGATCGATCGGAAGCCGAATTGAGCCAACACTCCACCAAATACTGGTCCAATAGCTTGCTATTGTTTAGTTAGTATCTTCTCTGTTGATAGTAAAGTATTTCCGTCTTTGATCTCGCAAACGGGTTTCTTGGTCTTTGGAAATATGCCTGGAAAAGAGGGAACTTACTCCAAACATGCGAACTGATTTCTCGTTAGTACTTTGTGACTGAACACATCGAGAATGCAAACTTACTTCCAGCGAAGTGGCCCATGAATCCTCCCCGCTCAGCAGCAACAGAAACATCTCCAATTACACCAGCACCTGATCCTATTAGTCCCATTCCATCATGTTGCCATCTTGGTCACTCACCTATCGCAATAGTTGCACTGCTCCCTATCGCTTGAATCCCCCGAAACACCATCAACGAGGCATAGTTCTTCGAAAAGCCGAGACCTAAATTGGCAAGAATGTATACTAAAGCAAGTAAGCGTTGTGCCACATTATCGAACCCGTTTAACCTACCACACAATGTAGCTATCAGAATCGGCCGTCTTCCAAACTGATCTGCCAAAGGTCCCCAGAAACTCGGAGCTTCCTCATAGTTAGCTTCAAGCTTGCATTCAACATCAGTAGAAGGCTTACCTAAGCCCTGAAAGAGCATATAGATAGTAATAGTCAACGTAACCAACTCTATCGGCGTATGCAACGTCTATCTCCATATTAGCAAACCCACCCATATATCCACCAAATCCCCAATTTCTTTTTTTCAAAACTCACCTCCGCAATAGTAGGTAGTGCCGGAAAGTAGATATTACTCGACAACGGCGAGAACATTGCCGCCAACGAAACCATATACACCAGCCACTTCTTCTGCTCCCTTGAAAACACATGGTGCGGCGGCTCCACAAATGGATCGCCAGGGTCTTTCCCTTCCAGTAGCGCCATTTCCGACTGTGGGCTTCTAGGCCAGACGACTTCTTGATAGACTGCTGTGTTTTTCGAATATGATGTGCCCATTTTGGCACTGTGGTGTGGTGTGGTGTCGAAAGAGCTCCTGCTGGAGTTTATGATGGAGGAGGAAGATATGCTGGAGATGTTGCTGGGCGGGTCGTCATTTTGTTCTTTGACGTTGTGGGTGTTGCCACTGGGTATGGGGATTCTTGGGTGAGTGCGCTCATAGGACCCGTTTTTGTGAGCCTCGAGCTTCTGATACATCGAGGCTACCACTACTGGCTCACCCAACGTAGTTGTTGGCTGCCCATTCGTTGAGGGTGGGATAGTTGGGTTAACTATATCTTGAAATTTTCCATCGAGCCTTTGGAGAGTGGGATTTTCCAGCACGTCATGGGTGGACATTGGCCAGATCTTTACACCACTTGAAATATTCCTGCTGCTAGAAAAAAGTATAAAGAATGAACTGCTTTCCAGCTGCTCAGATAGTAGCCATGATCGCGGGTGGAACGGGCGAGGGGAGAGCGCTAGGGTTGTATAAAATTGACAAAGAGATCTAAGCGTTTGCTAAGGATTATTTGAAAATGGGTTGGCCAGACCCGGTAAACGTGGGCACGCAAGGCACTTTACTTTGACCTGTTGGCATATTTTTGGTAGCACGCAAGTGGCATTTATATTGTGCCGCAAAAGGTGCTTCGGGGCTGGCGAACAGGAGTTTGCGGTTGGATCCGATCGTTGTTTCAGACTGATGAGTTTCTGGGTTGACGAATGATAATGGTGGAAAATATGTTTCATAAGAGTACTATTTGCCAATCGACAAGACCAGGCACAATAGTTTGAACTGCTGGTGTCGGTGCGCAACACTTTGTTGTTGACCGCGATTGGAATTAAGATCAAGTTGCTTACTCTCAACCATGAAAATAAACAAACCTTACCAAAACAGTCGAGTGTTCGTTTGGATTCTGAGACTTGGCATGGTTTGGACGGTGGGATTTTGAAGGATGATTTATCGCATGGAGGATTTGATCCTCGATGTCAGTTGGTGGTAGAGTAAAACGTAAGGACACTTTTGAAGATAAACGAAACTTGAGTATAGAAAAGAGGTGTGGATTATTTAGTCGTAGACACAAGGTAGTGTGTTCCTACCTTATATGCATCAGCCTCAAGAGAAATAGGAACAAAAGAGATGGGTATCGCCTAGAATCAGGTGGTCGAATACAACATTACCGTCCTGCTGACCCGTATCGACTCGTAGCAGCAAATGGTTTTGACCTTTTCCATCATAGACGATCATGAATCATACCAAAACAACGCTTTGACTATTGCGATGGTCGACCCCGCCCAGCGCCAGCAGACCTACCAACGTTAGTAAACATCGAACATCGAAGCGGTCGGTATAACTTACAGGCTGATTCTTCTTGCGATGCCTTTCAGTTCTTGGTCGTTATCCGCCTCAGTCCCAGCTCGTTCGAGAGCTTCCGTTCGATTCACATCTTGACTCCGTCTAACTTCTTCACCACTTGGAGGGAGTCTTTCGTTCTGAATATCAACCTTTCTCGCGTCTTCGAAACTGTTAATTGCTTGCTTGATACCCTCCGCGCCAAGCATCAGAGTGCCAGCTGGTAGACGACCGCCAGTAGCAGTCTTCAACTCAGTTACACTCTCAGACTCTTCACGCAAGACTTGGAAAACACGAGATAGGCGACCAATGGCCAAAATCTTGTTCTTGATCGCACGACGCTTAAATTCGATACTTTCGGGGTCCGATGAGAGACCGGCAGATAACGGAGGTGATGCCGGACCAGACGTGATTGAGCTGGGTGTATCTTCAGGTCCGAGTTCGTCCTTGGAGCAAATGTTCAGCATTGCGATTAGCATGTCTGTAATCTTCTCGCCCACAAATGGCAGTGACCAGGTGAAAACGTCCATAAAGTTTGGAAGCCAGTACGGATGAGGGGTGCAGTTGAATTGTCGGATGTTCATGACATTGTTCTCATATTTCAAGACGGCAGCTTTGTTGTTGTAAACGTCCAGGTAGTTGGGTGCGCTGAAGATGGTCATGACACTTGGGAACCCGGTCGTCATGGTCTTCCGATACATGCGGTATCCAGCATCTTGCGCTTCATGCGCGCGAATAACTGACAAGAGATTATTCTTCTCCAAGAAGTTGCATGCAGCGTTGTATGAGAAGAAATACGAGCATCCTCGAACGTGGTTGTGTATAAAGAACTCTGATGTTTTTTCTTGGCCAAACTCTTCCAGTGGATCAGCCCAGAGGATATCACACATCAGTCCATGTGTAGGTGGTTCGCGGAATCGATCAATCTGCTATTGTTAGTTCAAATCCAGATTTGCTTCGTTGGTTACATACATTTCTCAAGTCGTCCAGAGTATGTAGTTCGGGGCTGAGGCCGCCATGGATGCACAGAAACTGTTTGTTCATAACTGCAGCCAGTGGCAAACTACAAAACGACTCCATACAAGCCTCGTACACATCTTCAGAGTACTTGTGCTTGCATTCTAGCTTGAAAGTGAAGTAATCGGTCAAATGTCGACACTCATGGTTTCCACGAAGTAACCAGAGAGTATTAGGATACCAGATCTTCAAGGACCAGAGGTATAGAACGCACTGAACTTGTTAGAATGCACTATTTCGGGATTCGCGTGATCAAATACCTCAATGCTGAAATAACCTCGATCAACGTAATCGCCCAAAAAGAGATATCTTGTTTCGGCGGGATCGCCACCAACTTCAAAAAGCTTCATCAAATCATAGTATTGCCCGTGAACATCACCGCAAACAGTGATCGGCGCATCCATCTCCAAGAGATTTGGCTCCGCTCTCAGAATCTCTGTCCCCTTGCGAATGATCCATAGCGCTTGTTCTTCGGTGAGGCGACCCTCACGATAGAAGTGGTTCTTGAGAAATTGGAGATTAGGCTTATTGCGGTCGTGAGGCGAAAGAAATTGCTCTTGAGTTGGAGGTTGTGTCGCAGGCGCTTGAACATCTAAATCTCATTGTCAGCTTGACGAATTGTAAATCTTGGCGTTGTGCCGTCTGTGCTACGGTCATAGCGCAGCTGAGTGGGATGGAGAAGCGGTGGAGGGCATTGTGACATTGGATTGCAGGTAAAGTGCCAGAGATAAGACGAATTGTCGCAGAAGATCAAGAAATGATTCTTTGTCAAAGATCTGGGGAAGTTGCCATACCTTTGCACACTCTATCTTGAGTATTTACTTGAGTGCCATCATCCATTGAGTGGAGGGTGAAATCGATCTCAGGTGCAGGCTTTTTGTTTCTGACAGCGCGAATAGCATTGTCAAAAGCACCAACTTCTGGCCCAGGTGGGCTCTGTTGACCTTCTTCCCAGGACTCGTCCATTTTGTTGGTGGCAAAGTATTAAAGAGGTAGAGGAGAGAGGAGAGAACGGATGGCGAAACCCAACAGGGCGGCCTCAGGTGGGCGGTTAGGAGGGGAAGTTGAGAGAAGGAATTTGTGAAGTCGGAGAGAACAGGTCGATTACTACGAGGCGCAGAAGATAGATAAAGAGCACGATAGAGGTTGGAGATAGGAATGAAAGAAGTCGCGTGCTTGCCACTTGGTGAGACTGGATTGCGGGGAGTTGCAGAGGACTGAAGTTGAGTTGAGGCTGCTCAGTGAGATTCCTGAACCGTGCCTGCTCCTTTTGTGAGCTCTTGATGCTGCCAGGATGGGCAAGAACGACCCAACCGGTGAGCCTAGCTCGCACTTGCCAGTTGCCTCCGTCAGCCCTGCTCCTGCCTTTTCCTTTTTAGGCAGTAGCCACACTGTTGAGCCACTTACAATCATGTGCCACTTGGTTTGAGGCAATGGCAAGATCTCTTGCGCAATATTGTGATGATGATCTTTAAGCTCTCGGGTTGATACAAAATAGTAGTACATTGCGTCAAATCTATCATTATCAAAAGTAAGATACAAGAACGCCAGCGCTAGTCTCCTGAGTACAGTACGTAGTGAACTCCTGAAAACAATTCCGGGTCAGTAAGATATCTGCCATCGCGTCCAATCAAGAAGAGATGGCCTATGGCTGAATCGTGTTGTCTTGAGTGCACTCAATCCAATTGGAAGCATCCGAGACAGCGTAAAAGACGGCAGCCAGACAAGCAATGCCACTTTACACGTTGTCTCTCACCACACCAGTCTGCTGCTGCTTATGCCCATCCCGCATCTCATATCGTCCTTTCAGGAACTGGGCCCCCTTTCCATGCTCATGGTCACCAGCTTGAATCGGTGGAGCCAGCAATCCGGCTGCGCAATATATAGCAAAGAGGAAAAATTCCATCAATGTCTGCATAAACGATTCGACATAGATGTCTGGCGCTGTCGCGCTGAACTTATTGTTGATGTGAAACGCGGTAAAGACCAAGTAAAACACTCGGATGAGTAGGAATGGCGTGCTGATCGCGGCGCAAAGGGTGAGTTTCTTGTCTGTTACATAGACGCGGTGGAGTTGGGCGACGAATACGAGAGCCATGCCGATGTTCAAGACGGCGGTGATTAGGAGGATGATTGCTGATGCTTTTCGAAGAGACGTGACTGTCTGCTGCATGCCTACATCTGTCGAGCTCGCCATGGACGCTGCTGCGATTCCGAGAGCAGTACCGGCGACGATAGCAATGTGAATGAATTGAAATAGGCGTGGTGGCTGGAGTTTGTTAGCTTAAGATCGCTGATACTGGTTGTTTGGAGCGGATTCTTACCATATGGCCACTCTGGAGTCCATCATTTATGCGCTTGACGATTCCATTCAAGCAGAGTAGGAGAGGTATTAGACCCAAAGCACTGAATACAAGCGCTGCGACATATAAACCAGTGCTGGGGTTGTTGTCTGCTGCGAGTCGAAGACTAGAGCCATTGATTCTAACCAGCGCGAAACTAAGCAGATAGAACCATCCTGCATGTCGTCCGAAGCCTTGTTTCTTGCAAACCCATATTGCGACTGGAAGTCCAAGAATGAAGTATATAAGGATGGCTATTGAAAGCTTTCCATAAGATGTGAGCATGGTCGGAAAAGTCGAATTGTGTAGTAGGTAGGTGTATGATAGGAATTATACGGAAAATTGCGTTATGAAACTCTCAATGGTATCTGACGGGCATGGAGAGCTATTTAAATTCCAAGGCGTTGTGGTATGCCTCAGATGTGATGAATGGAAATAAAGGAGCACTGCCACCAACTAACACTTTCGCGCCTACCTAAACATTGAAGGTGATCTGCTTTGCATTGCAGAAGTAGGGATAATGGATAGAAGGAGCAGCTCTTTTGGAGGAAATTACACGCTAAAAAGCTTGAAACAAAGTCTGAGTCGGTTGGAAAGAGGCGCACTGCCATCTTGAACTCATCCACTCCTTGATACAGACGCTGGCAATGGCACGACAAGATAAATAAGTACACAAACTGAACTACACGCCTCCCATCTCGAAGCCCTTCTTCGTCTCAGACATACAACAATGACATTAACTTCCACTACGATCAACGAAAAACTGCAACCGCAATTGCTGTATCAGAAGTACAGAGACATATTTCTTCATCTTGAAAGATTATTCCCGTTTGTGTCTTCATGACGCGGAATGGTCAGATTAAGCGCGGCCGTAGTTCAGCACCTCGCTCAATATTTACGCAAATGGAAGCATTGAGCGGGTGGCTGACGCCCCAGCCCAACTGGGAAGTCAACCAACCAGCCAACGGCTTGCCCGTGAGACGTCCCTTTTGATCCTCTTGATCTGAAATTCTGGATGCGACGAATGCGATCTGCCTTGCTTGACATTCTCCACTCACCTTCATCGGCATCAATGTCCGTACTGATAGTCTGATACCAGCGTCTTGATAATATCCGATGCTGACTTTACGCGATTTGCCTCCCGAATCAACTATGGGATAAGAACCTTCCGAGCGCTCTGATGCTCTTCTCTGGTGACACAAGTGTTCATCCTTCGCAAGGAGACTTGATCATGCCAGCCTTGGTGTCTCCGGTCGTCAGGTCGCATTCATCGGATTGCTGATTTCTTTATGAAGCGTAACAATCGTGGTGTGAGGATGAGTTCACTGAGCATAATACAGGTACTTAGTACCTAACTTGTATCATTATGGGCGAGCTAAGATACTAATACATATTTGGTACGGATGTAAGCATGCCTTGCTCATTGAGACAAGTCAACCGAGCCATATATTGACGCTTGATGAAGAGTCGCGAGCACATTGGCCCAAGTTGCTTAAAGTCTCGATATCAGAAAGCCGAATCACGATCAAACAGTCGTTCATGGACAACCATCTTTACGGCTCGCTCTAGGCGTGTAATAGGCTTCAATAGACTAATATATGCTAGACAGGCGTTCTGAAGAACTTGTTAAAGTTTTCTTCAAGACCAACACAGCACGCTATGCCAAGTACGAGATGTGATGAGAATATTGATCTACTTCACATTCAAGGGAAGTTCAACATTTCTACTTGCTCAGCCTCAACATTCATAAGTCTTTTCACCCACATCTATGCGATGTCCAAACGAAACCCCGTTGGTCTTCAAAGCCAATGTATTCAAGTCAGCTAAATGCTGATGATCATACGCCAACTTGACAACTCCACGACTACCCCATCCAAGCTGGCGCGTTCTCAAAATCATCCACGACCCAATAGATCATCTTCATAAGCAACCAAAACATCAAGCCTAACAGTACTTCCTCCGCAACAGCCCCGTTGTAAAATCTTGAGCCTGGCTGTCTGACCACCTTGATTATCTATAGCATCTCATCAGCTTATTGTGTCGTTGTAATGGTGGGCAAGCTGGGCAAGCTCACCTCGAGGAATTCTTCCCATGTATGGGCCATTGTGTCGTAGTCGGCGAGCATAGCCTCTACCGCGGTTTTCGTTTCGTTCATTGCGCTTGCGAGTTCGATTTGTGGGTTCAAGCCAGCGACGTTGTTGTGACGGCGTTAAGTAGCGAGTTTTCCGCGGGTTTGTAGATGTGCCAGGCAAGTTGATGCAACTTTTAAACAAACGTGGCCGGTAAGCCTATTTTAATTGCGTTGAGATAGGCAAGTCAAATATTGGTGAAGTCGGGGATATGATCATCACAAGTCCAGTGATGGTCAGTTACGGAGGTGTCTAAAAACCACCTCAAAATGTTCCTGAAAGGGAAGTTTATCTGAACCACAACGGCTGCTCTGCATCCGGGGCTTCTTGTTGCCTCTAGTAGCTGTGCAAGTTTAACATGCTACATCGCAAATCATGGATCACTTGGTATTCTTGTCATTATCGGAAAGGCAGATTCATTCCATTTCCATAATCCCCTCCCTACACGTCCCCTAGCACGCTGTTTGCCATCCACCTTTCTCTAGTAGTATCCCTTGATGATGTTCTTGCGGATACCAATCTCAATCTGAGCAGTGGCAATTCGTCTATCAAACTGGTACATCTGATTCTGGAAGAAGTGGGTGCTGAGCAAGCCTTCATCGGTGTGGAATCGGATACACTTGGCGCGGACTTTCGTGAAGAAGTGAACTTGATGCTAATGTGTCTTTAGTGCATGGCGGCTATGTTGTTGGAAGAGTAACAGGCTGGGCTTACCTCGAGTTCTTCTAGAGACATGGTTGCCATGAAGGGCACAGTTGCCAGTTCAGTAGCGTGCGCGGTCATGGTGTTGGATTGACGAGAGAGGTTCGATAAAACTTGTGTGAATAGTAGCTATCTGGGTAGGTAGCTTCGGAAGACGTTTTCGAGTGAACACGGGCGACTGGGCGTGTGACTGATGTGAGGATGACGGCTGGCTGGTGGTTCACGGTTGAATTTTAAACGACTCCAGGCGGTCCTATCGTGCGAAAATGAAGTGGGAGTGTTGGAGACTTGGCGCCCCAGCCAGTTGGCACGACGATAGCAAGCTTTATTTGCCCCTGATTGTAGCAATCAGTAAACAGAGATTGTCTGTATCTCGACCAGAAAGTTCAATATACGGTAGTCCGAATGATTTGTTGCTTGAAGTCACTGGCGTACTATGGGCGATATCTTATGCTATCATTGACACTCTAAATCTTCATGGATAGACTATTGCCTTCGCTTCAAGATCACACGGATCAAAAACAGAGTGTTCATTGGACCTCGAAGCGTTGTCACAATAAGACCTGAGTTGATCAACAGATGGGCAACTTTGTGTTGGAGTAAATATGCATTATGCTACTCAAGGTAGATACTATTGTGAACATGAACATTAAAGAATCTAATACGCGCCAAACACCATATCCTCCTGTGAATCAGGTCTCTTTATTTTCCAACGCCCATTCAATGTCCATTTACAAAAACGCTGAAGACCGAATCAATGCGGTATTGCCCTTACTATCCTCTTCCCACTCCTCTGCAATCACAAAAAACCTTTCGTATTGCTTATCTTTCGTGATAACCTCGATGCCGAGGGCGACAAAGCATTAGCTCCTGCAATAGCGGCCGCATCAGGGGCTGGTGTTGCCTCTTTGGCCGTCGCACTGTTCTGGCTGGCTCCAGATATATTTCGTCGTCCGCGTACACTGCCGTAGCTGGGCACTCGTAGAGTACCTGTACCATTGCTTCGTACTGTGCCAGCTCGTTCAAAGCGGAGACCTTTCCAGCCTTCTAGTTCTCGCTCGAGCCGTAGAGAGTGCTCTTTGGCCTCGCGAAGCTCACGCTCTGCTCGCTTTGCGATGAGCTGGGCGGCGGAATCGGATGTTTGGAGTTCCTCGATGGTTTGTAGAAGGTTGGAAATCTTGTCCCGAGATTTAGTGAGATCTTCATTCAGTGAGTTGACAGTCTTATCCCGTCGATCGATTTGAGTTTGAAGATCTCGAACGCTCCGGTCGTGGTTCCGGTTGGAACGGTTATTGGTATTGAGATTTGATTCTGCAGTCTCAAGTGCGTTTTCGAGCTATAATTTTGTCAGTATATCGAGATTTTTCTGGTTTAGAACATGACATACCTCTTGAATCCGGCCATGAAGGAACTTGACATCGTGGCTCGCTGTCGAGTAACCTTTTGTCTCAAGATCAACCACCTTGAGCTGCAATTCCTTGACACTCTTTTCTATCGCCGCCTTCTCCTTGTGCAGCTGCACATTTGAATCACGCTCGCCTTGCAGATCCTTTTGTGACTCTTGCGCGAGAGCCTCAGCCCGTCTCATCTTGCCCACTGCCGCCTCGACAATGTCTTCCTGCTGCGCAAGTTTGCCCTTGAGATCGAGCAAGTCGCGATCAATGGCAGCTGCATTGCGTACCGATGGAGATTCGTCTTTGCTGAGATCATCGAGACGCTCCACAGCATCAGCCAAACGGTTCTCTAGCGTCTTCTTCTCGCGAAGAATTGCATCGCGATCGGCGGCGGCCTCGTCTACGTTTTGGCGCAGACTGCGCACTTGCCCGAGGAGAGAGACGATCTTGCCTTGAGCGTCATTGTGTGCGGCCACAGCATCATCTCGTGAGCTGTTGAGTTCTTGCATGACCATTTCTAGGCGAGACTTTTCCTTCGCCCAGGTGGAGCTGTTGATAACCTCGTCATCCCACTTTCCGTGCAGCTCTTCGATTTCGTCGCGTAGACGAGCATTTTCTTCGCGCTCATGGAGGAGATTATCACGTTCAACCTCCAATTCATTGCCGAGGGAAGCAAGCTCGGTTTGATACTTCTTGCGTGTCTGCTCAAAAGACGTTTCCTTGTCTTCAATATCGATGGCACGCTGGCTACGATAGTCTTCGACCTCATTTTGAAGGCGGCGTCTGGCTTGGAGTACTCCTTCGTGGTCTGCCGCAAGGTCTTCCAGGCGCTCCTCGTATTGCTGGACTTGTCGTTGAAGATCCTCTACGTTAGCATCAAGAGTCTTGCGTTCAGACATGATGTTGGCGCATGTCTCTTCAACCTCGCGAGCTTGCGTCTTGGCGAATTGTTCGGCGCGGGTAGCTTTCAGAACTGCTATTTCCGCTTGCTCGAGCTTACTGAAATACTCGTCCGCGCGAGCCTTGTAGAGCTCTAAACTGCTGGTAACATCGACCAGCTTGGAGGACTCACTGTCAAGGCGGATTTGAAGATCAGCAAATTCCTGCAAGAGCTGAGAATGGCCAGCTGATTCACGCTCGCGTTCATATTGCAAGTCATTGAGCTCAGATTTCACATCGCGTAATTCAACGTCAAGATGTGTCTTTACGCTCTTGACTTCATCAAACGCAGTCTTGGCATCAGCAAGATCGTTAATGGCTGCAGTATGCGCCTGTGCTAAGCTCTTGCGCGCGTTTTCTTGCGAGCTGATGAAATCGTACAACTCCTGGTGTGACTTAGCTTGAACTTGATCGAGGCTGAGTTGACCAGCACGGAGGCTCTTCTCAAGGACAGCTTCTTTTTTGGCACTGCTGTCGAGTTGAAGATGCAATTTGGTGTTCTCGCGTTCGAGCTTCTGTAGACGGCGCGTGGAAGGCGAACCATCACTTTCCCAGCTCCTAACGGTCGAGTTACGCTCAATTTGGGTTTGCAAGTGACGGTTGCGCATCTCACTCATTTGAAGTTGGTTCTGGACTAATTCCAATTCTGCCTCAAGATCCATCTTGCCGATTTGTGTGATGGTGTCAGTAGTGCGATCCGATCGTGCTGAAGTATCGGTAGCATCGCTGATATGGCGTTGATTCTTGGGCGTAGTCGTAGGTGAGAATGGTCGTCGGTTATCAGTGTTAGAGAGACCACGGAAATGGCCCGGTGCTGGAGAGCTTCGAGGGTTGACCTGTCCATTAGACATTTCATCCATAAGAGCACGTTTTGATCCAACATGGCGAGCCTCCAGATCTGTGATTTCAATTCCGTGTCGATCGCGAAGAGTCTCCAGTTGAGTTTCTAGCATCTCACATCGTTCATCGGCAATTCGGAGAGCTTGTTCGCTGGAGTTTAGACGCTTGGCAAGATCGACACTCTCATTGATTGATGATTTGACGGCCTCATATGAAGTTGGCTGTGATGAGGCATTTGGATCGAATACTTTACGAAGGAGGACCAACTGATTGCGAGTTTCCTCGAGCTCGTGGTTTGCCTGGTCAAGAGAAGACTGAACGGTTCGTGTATTTGTCTGTGCTTGAGTTCTTAGCTGGCGCTCAGTTTCGAGTTTTCGATTAGCTTCTGCGAGTTGAAGAGTAACAGTCGAAGATTGCTTCTCGGCGTTACGACTCGTCTTGTGCTCCCGAGTGACTTCGTGCGTCAGATCCTCGAGATTAAGCGAAAGCTTTTCCTTCTGCTTCTCTAGGGATGAAATTGTAAGCTGCGCATCAGCAAGTTGGCGTTGTAGCTTTTTGTTATCTTCGTCCGTCTTGGACTTTTCGTTGGTAAGAGTCGATATCCGCCCACGACTAGCATCACCAGCGCGAGAGTTTGATCGTGCAATGTCAAGGTTCTTTTGCTGGATCTTGTTTAGAAGTGCGCGATTGTCATTTTCAGATGCGGTTAGTCGGCCACGAAGAGATACCACTTCTCGCTCAAGTCGCTCCTTGTGCTGGTCGTCATGTGTCCTAAAATTATCCGACTCGGCCATCATCTGGGTGAGACCTTGGACTTCATCAGCTAGCTTCGCGCACTCCTGGTCCAGCTCCGCTATCTGGCGATCCTTGGCTTCAATCTCGCGCCGTAACACAGCCTGGCGTTCGCTTGCAACCTTCATGATGCGCTTTTCGGCTTCCGTATCCGCCGCGAGTTTTGCTTCTTGAGCATGAATGTATTGCTCCCGGACTTGACGCAACTCCTTGCGGATTTCATTGCGCTCGGTCTCAGCAGCATCACGCGACTCGATTGTGCGGCGAAGTACGTCTTGTTGGTTGTATAGCTCTTTCTCAATCGTAATCTTGCTCTCGTTAAGAGCATCGAATTTCCGCTTGAGTTCGCCGAACTTGTGGTCTCCGAGCATTTGGACATCGTCTCTAGATTGACGTTCGCGAGTGAGATCTGCTTGGACTTGCTGTAGCTGTTCTCGCAGCTCTCCGACTTGCTTCTCTAAGATTTTTCGCCCTTCGTCATCAGTTATGCGTTGTTCCAGTTGTCGTTTTGCATCCACAGCATCGCGCTGAGCCTGTTCTTTGTGAAGCTTATGAGATTCCACCTCAGCTTGGAGACTTCGTAGCTGGGTTTGTATCGAATCATGTCGAGTTGTGAGAGATCGCTTCTCGAATTCAAATGCTGAACGCTCTGAGTCGTGCTTGCGAACATCAGATTTCAAGAGAGCAAGCTCTGATTCCTTTTGTCGGATGACATCTTCGAAGCTTGTGGATGTGGAAGATAAGTCTGCCATTTGTTGACGAATTTGCTTGTTCTCTTCCTGCAAGTCTCGAGCTTGTTTCTTTGATGCGGCAAGTTCCTTGGAGGAAGCTGCTAGCTTCACATCGAGGTCCTGAGCAGTTTTCAGAGTTCGTGATTCCATGTCAGCATTCTTGCGCTCTGCCAGAGCTATTTGACTCTCAAGCATGTGAACTTCTTGCGTCAGACGTTCTTCTTGCTCAGATCTCTGGGATTTGGCCTGTTCCAACTCTTCTAGTTGCTCTTCGAGCTCTTGGATCTTTCCGGCAAGTTGCTGTTTCTCGCCTTCAAGCGCCTTGATCATATCCGCGGCCTTCAAAAGCTCTTCTTGCCAAGTATCAGCCTCGCCTTCGGATTTCTTCTGAGATTGGATTATAGCGTCGAGCTCCTCCTCGAGTTTATCTTGATCTTCCAGAGCGGCTGCGAGTTCTTCCGACAATTGCATCTCACGATCTTGCAATCGCTTGAAAATTTCATCTTTGTCCAGTGCCAGAGCTCGCTCGCTCTCGAGGGTTTGCTGAATCTTGTGAATTTCGCCTTCGGCCCGTCTCCGCTCGTCGTCTAGGCGCTGCTTCTCGGCGGCTTCAGCTTCAATCTTGTGTTGGAATTCTTGTATCATCTCATCGCGACGCTTGAGCTCTGCCGCTTGTCGGGTTGCGCCTAGTAAAGGCTTCATTCGAACAAACAGTCGCCACCAGGGATTGGCCTGCAGGTCGAGGTAAACTTGAAAATTACGCTGTATGATCCGAGTAGCTTCCGCTCGATATAGCTTCTTGTGAGCAATTCTACGCTGAACAAAACCACGAGATAGTGATTGAAATCGAGTCATGATGTCACTAATGAGCTTGTCACGACGTTCCTCAAGGTCCGCAAGGACACCTGCGCGGAAGAAAACTTTGGTGAGACCCACGCGGTAGAAGGACGTGTCCATGTTGAGCTTTTCCAGCATTATCTTGGCTGCCACTTGGCCCTCCAGGTAAGTATTTGGCATGTCGTGACACAGTACTTCGTATCGCTGTCGAAACTCGGTGAAAGAGAGACGATTAGGGAAACCAGTTCGAGCAATCCGTATGCCTTCAAGAACGCCATTGCATCGGAGTTGATCGAGGACAAGTGGCGCGTTAAACTGCTTGGCTTTCTTTTTGTGATTGGGCAAAATACATCGTACAAAATGTGGATGGGTGGAATGCAGTTGGTTCATGAGAGTGCCCAATTGCTCCTTGTGACGTTGAGCAACTGTTCGGAAAAGGCCCTTCTTCACACGGTTCTTCGTTGAGCCAAAATCATCCTCAGTTTCAGCGCAGTCTGCGAATAGAGTGGCGATGTGCTTGTCAGAGGAGGCAGCCAAAAGTCGAGTGACATTGTCGTTCAAAGGGTCCTTGTTCTTCTCCAACCAGCCCTGCGTTGAATATTCAACTTCTGCAGCGTAATGGGTCAGGATGAAACCCTGTGATCTCAATGCCCGCCTATATTTTGGAGTCTTGCGATCCCAGAGTTGATTCAGCTTATCAGTAAAACTTGCATCAGTTGCCTTTGGCATGACACTGTCTTCATCCAAGCAGGAGAAGATACCAATGGGGTTTGATACTTCGATCAAGTCAATCGTAGGTTGTAGATCCTTTCCAAAGTCGATGAACTTCCACTCAATTTGTTCTCGAGCATATTCCTCTTGCTCTAGCACGAACATGTGATGATTGAAAAATTGCTGGAGCTTTTCGTTGGTAAAGTTGATGCAGAGCTGCTCAAAGCTGTTTTCTTCAAAGATTTCGAAACCAGCAATATCGAGCACTCCGATGAAATGGGAGTCATCTGAACCAGCACCATTGCGATTGAGCTGGCGATTGATACGGGTAACCAGATCCCCGAATTGACGCTCATAGATACCCTTGGCAAGCGCATCAATCGCGAGTCGTACTTGCTCAGGCGTTTGAACTTTCTGAACCCATTCACGGCCAGCTTTGACACGAGGATGAAGCAGACCGTTGATGAATGGCTCGGATGGAATATTAAGGAGATAGGCAACGAGTTCGGCTTGTTTGATGCCGGCGGGATCCATATATGCCTGATCAGCACGCATGCTTTCTTTCACGACAGACATGTTGCCTAGATGAAGAACTGCTGCCACGGTCCGCAGTATCGATGCTTGTTCTTTTTCGGAGAAGCCCATGATATGAAATGCCTCTATCAGGTAGTTCCATTCATCCTGATCAGAAACTCCAGATATTGTGTCGTTGCCTTGCCGGGTGTAGTCAAAGTCCTCGATATCTAGGTTTCCGAGTCCAAGGTCACGCTTCATTTTGGAGTCGGCTCCTCGAAGGAGCTGGTAAAAAACATGGTAGCTCCGCTCTGTGGAATTGAGCCGTACCACTCGGGACTTCTCCAGTAGATACCAGTCGATATAAGCTCCTGCGATTTGGCCAGAGCGAGTAAATTCGATTCGAATGAACTTGCCAAAACGTGAAGAATTGTTGTTTCGCACGGTTTGCGCATTGCCAAATGCTTCCAGTATGGGATTGGCGCGCAATATTTGCTCGGAGAGAGTAGATATGTGTTTTGTGCCTGACTTGGCAGCTCGAGGTGTATCGGTCGTTGCAACCGCGGCCAGATATTGAATGACCTTTTTTGTATTCTCGGTCTTTCCGGCACCAGATTCTCCAGTAACTAGGATGCTTTGATTCTGCCCTTCTTCAACCAAGTTTCTGAATGCCTCGTCTGCAATGGCGTAGATATGTGGCTTCGTATCTTCGCGGCTCCGGCCTCGGTACATATTTATATATTCTCGGGTATATATGGGTAGGGGGCAGTAAGGGTTTATCGTGACGAGGAAAAGTCCGGAGTATGTCTATTGAGATGATTAGAACTGATACAATCGTGGCGAAAATAGCTTACGTAGATCAAATCCGCTTGATATCGCATATGAAGATTATGGACCACAGAAGCCTCATTTAGGTGTGTCAATTCAGCCATATCATTGGCTTTATCGAATTTCGCAGGATTGACGTTATCAACATCATCGCTGTGAGCTTCTCGTTGCTACGCAATATTAGCATTTGTAACTCCAACCAGAGCGGCCTTCATTCTTACAGATCCGTCATCGCATTGAACCACCAACACGTTGTTGTCGAGTTCTTCCACTACCCATCCTTTGACAAAGGCGGTAGTTGGATCTTTCAACCAGACATATCTCTTGCCTGAGAAATCATTTTCGCCTTCTATGCCATCAATTTGCGCCATTGGCTTTTGCATATCCTCGGACTTGATAAATGTAGGGGCAAAAGTACCCGTGGCTGGTGTAGTACTTCGATATGAGTTTGAACGCTTGCGTAGCGAGTTTGTCCGTCCAGGGCCATTCTGGAGTGCCGTCAATGGCGAAAAAGATTGGTTTCTAGCATGTCCGGATGGCGACGAAGTGGGGGATGACATGATCATGGAAACAGGGCGTGTGTTGACATGCGCGGGACCGGGAGAAGGGGATGGAGAGGCTCTACTAAACGGGCTGTTCCGCCATTTTGGACCTGAGGGTGCTGGAGCACTCATTCTGGGAGTTGAACTTGTTGTTTGGCACGAACGGATGTAGGTGGTGAGGGTTACTCGAACATTTCAAGAGGAATTTGAAGAACAGTAAATTCTTGTGGGGTTAGTATCTGGCAGGATGAAGGACTGGTCGTCCAAGAAAGTCATTAATTCGTGATTGATGTGGTGGTGAGTATAGGATCTGCCTGTTGCATGGTGTTTACTTGCATTGTTTACTTGGTCGTCAAGAAGACCTCCCCCTACACGCGACGCGTCCAATCGGCCTCACCTCGGCTTTCTAAGCGCCCTGCTTAGCGCTCTCCACCTCATCTCTGCTCCCGATGGAAGTTTGAACTTTCCTGATCACTCAATCTTTCCAACTCCTGGATTCTGTCGCATTCCTTCGCGTTATCTATTCGGCGTTATTCCGATCGACTCCATCATCACATCAACTGGAACTTTCCCCTTCATGACCCTTACGATCCTCTTCATCTAGTAAACGCGACAGACCTTCTTGTCTGTACAACATTATTCCATAACCGTGAACTGCTTTAACATTGAGGCGCGTTGCACCCAAACGAAAAGAGCCTGTTTGACCAATTTCGACTCCCACCCTATATCACATATGTCCCTATGCTCAAGCTTCGATATATCACGTTGGATAAGAGACATAGGAGCTAAGAGCAGTAGTCATGGACCCTTTTCAAGCAAACAACGATAATATACCGCTGGGATTTGCGCCGCCACCAAATCGCATGTCAAATCGCATGTCAGAGCATCAGTCGCCTAGTAGCTTCCCGAGTATTATGCCCTCTGCACTGGGACAGTTAGGTGGAGTCGTTCCGCCTCCGCCTCCACAATTCATGAACGGGCAAATGGGTGACATCAACCCATTGATGTTGCAACAGTTTTGGCGTATGGCATCTGGCCAATCGCCCTTTCCCGGAATGCCATTTGATTTTCATAATCAGATCCAAAACTCGCCTCATGGTTTCCCCGGGGCTCAATCTCCCCCAGGAAGTCAGAGCTATTCTATGATAGAGACCTACAAGGGAAACGAGACGAACATGGAAAGCTTGCCGGGCAAGCCAGGGAGCAATGGATTAAACCAGAGATATGGCGGCAACAATGATCCGCCAAAAGGTACCTCCATCGAATCTCGAATAAGAGGTTCGGAGGTGGTTCCTCTAGATCAAGGTATGTTTTCTTTCCCTCAGTGCGCGCATGCAACAATTATCCCGTTCTTATTACTCGTCTTGTATCGTCCATATTGGTCATGATCCTTGTTCATTGGACTATGATCTTTTCATGACCTCGATTGTACTTGCCACAGTTTATCCTTACTTTCTGAAGTGCCTCAGCAAGCCACTGTGGGAGTAACCTTGAGCATACTCACTTGTATCGGCTCATGTATTTTCAGAAGTGACTGCCAAATCTGTAGCTAGTACCTCCTTCCTCTACTTTCTGCCAAGCTTCAACGACCTTATGCACATATCACGCAGCATCTTTCTTCTCCCAACACTTCTTTTGCAACTTGAAGGCTCTAATTCTCTCCTAGAAACCACCCGTGCCGCTAATCATCCCCCCACAACCGAAGCCAAGGCTTCGCAGAACTCGTTGCTAAGCAGCATGTCAGAATTAAATAGAGTATCTCAAGGAGACTCGAGTCAACCTTCTGAAATTGTCAATCGGCCGAAAGTCATTGAGTACCTTCATCAACTGAACAAGCAGGGTGTTGGGTTCAATCGACTTGTTTCTCTTCTCGGCTTGCAAGGTGAGCAGCTTGACAGATTCCGACAAACGTGGATATCCGAAGGACTTCTTGGTGCGACTGATCCATCTTTTGCACCAGCCTCATCTGGAAAGGCTCTTCCACAACAATTTCCACCTGCGGCTCAGGTTCAAAATCGCTTTCAAACTCCTTCCGTGGATCCAAATGCAAAACCTTCGCAATACACCCCAAGCCCCGGGCCGAAATCTGCGCCAAAGCCTCTTGATACTGTACAACGAGATGCTGCAAAATTCGTGCCTAAGAACACCGTCTCTGTCATTAAGCCACCTGGATTGAAACCTCCACCTCCAGATAAGGATTCCGTAAACCGTCCAGCATATCTTGCCCGTTTGAGCGCTGCTAAAAAATCCAAACAGGCCAATGGTGGTCCCGAACCAAACCAAGCAACAAGATCGGCTTCCATGAGCGAGGCCAGCCCAGTGATTCCTCCCAGAACCTTGAAGGACCCATCAAGCATTGAAGATCAGATAAAGGATATCGCACTGGTAGCAGGTCTAAACAGTTCCTCAAGCACACCAATTCAACTCAAGCCGCAGATTGCGCCAATTGCTAAGAATGCCAAAACTAATAATGAAGTCCTACTTCAGAGACTTGCTTTACTCAAACAGCAACAAAATAAAGCAACCGCTGCTCCAGCCCATCCCAAAACCAGTTTGATCACTGAGAAGTCTGGTGCATCGACGCCTTCAAGCATTGATTATGCTTCCACGAATGCCACCAACACACCGATTCAGCAGCCGAGAAAGCTGCCAGTTCAGGACTCTCCGACGCTCACAATAACATCCCAATCTCCAGCACCCATACTCTCTATCCCGGGTCTCTTCATGGCGCAACCCCCAACTTCGACTACGGTTGACTCACCTGTAGTGAATACTACATTGGCCCAGTCAGAGGCTCCTCCGTCTGTGCAGCGGCATAATGGTGCTGATCAACCAGTTGTTTCTAGCAACTTAGCATCATCAGGCTATGCTACTCCCAAAAATCGATTCACTCCATACACTCCATATTCGTGGAACCGCCAAAAAGCTCCAGAGACATTGATCATTGATCTTAGTAGCGATGAGGAGGAAATGGATATAGATGTCGATGATGCAGGTCGATCTCAGCCGTTAGAGGTTAAGACGATGATCAAGACAGTCCCAGATAAGTCTAAAGCAAGCACGTCGACGCAGCCTGCGGTACCCGAGACCCAGCCTCAAGGTCCTGTTGCGCCGAGTGTTCCATCATCGGGAACGCAAACACCAAAACAAATCAACGACATACTAGTCCAGAAGGAAGAAGCTATGGCTGCCATGAGGAAGGCTATCAAGGAACGCATGAAGGCTCAGCGACAGAACAAGGCTGCTTCAAGCTCAAACTCCAAAACTTCTAATATGCCTTCAGCTATCCTCGAGCCCTCTGCAATAAGTTCCCCCATCACGCCTGCGGCTAACACAGCGAACAGAACATCGCTTGAGGTCGACTTGCGCTCAGTTTCTGCTGTTCCTGCAATATCTCCTGTTGTCGATTCATCAGCAGATGTCACTACAGGTGCTGCGAAACCAGCTCAGCCACTAGATGTAGTAGCACAAGAGCCTCCGCCAAAATCTCCCGAACTTTCTGCCAGAGCAAAACAACTCGAACGAAAACGTCAAGAGATTGATGATGAGCTGGCCGCAGATGATGCGAAATTGGCAAAAGCCATGGCTGATATGGAACGCCTTCAAGCATCAAGACGGTCTAAACTGGAGGCAAAGGCCAAGCTCGCCCAGGAACTAAGTGATAAAGGCGTGGATGCCACAGGGATGTCTCATGATGACATGCAGGTAAAATTGGAAAAGATGGAAGAGATTCAGACCCAACAGGCGCCAGAATCTATACAATCCTTTCCAGCACCCTCTCCTGTCGTTCCACAGCCTGAGGAATCTCCCATCGATGTTGATGACGAACCGACGTTTTCGACGAGCGTTTATTCTATCAGCAATAATCCATCAAGTCAACCCAGTGGCATGTCGCGGGATCCTGATACCAACAGTCACCCTCCAGTCAACGAACCGCCTGGTCTTGGTCCTTCAAAGGCCACCGGTGTTGTTCAAGAGCATGTTGATAACAACGCCACGAACGCTGGGGGCGACATTGAGGCTGTATTCGATCCCGTGGAAGAAAACTCCGTTCCAGCTGAAGCAGCTTCTCCACACGATAGTGTTGAATCCGGTGAAATTGAGGAAGAAGACGATCGCATGATAGGAGATGCAGTGGAGAATGCCGACTCTCAATTGAATGAAGAAGAGGAATATGAACCCATGAGTTCTGCCCTCGAGGCAGATGACTCTGAAGAGGAGGACTACACCCCAGACGATTCAGAAATGCCTATGGCACTTGATTCTGAAGTAGAATCACTCACATCACAGGATGAAGAAGAAGACTATGATCCTCTTGTTTTAGAACCTGTGGATGGTACTCTGCATAACACAACCCCTCATACATTTTCTTATCTTACTGCTGACCAGCTAGTCACGGAGGGGTCGAATCAAGACCAGTCAAGTAGTACTACAAGCGAAGTAAGTGGTTTGCCCAATGAGTGTACATCGTTGACAATTTTTAGGAAGTTCATCCTACTGGTTTTACTCCCTACGAGAGCCCATTGAAGATATTCAAGGGATATCGTAACCATCCGGAGTTTCTCAAAAATGTCAAGGGTGGTTACAAATCTCAGACTTACTCCAACAATATTGAGCCTCACATGGTTGTGTGCCCGAGCGAGCTAAGCTGGGGCTTCTGTAGTACTCCTTCGTGTGGTTGGCAACATTTCAAAGACATGGAACTAAGTGGTGCGTAAAGGGAAAATGCACTCAACCGCCTTCATGTTATGTCCCCAATGGTTTCACCATTACTCCTCTTCCTGCTTTTATTTTACTTTCAGTCGTTGGCCACGTTTGCAAACTAACCCCGAGTCTAACCTCCAGATCAACATATTCTCGTTCAATTAGGCACTGAATGTCCTACCAACGATCCAAAGGATCAGGAGAAATGGAACATTGGCATTCGTGCTATTGTCGAAGACTTCCAAAAGTCGGGTAACCAAGATCCGAACGTTATCGCGTCAAAGATTGCCGATTACCGACGAGTTTTTGTGGGGGATTCCACTCGAATCTTGAATTTGGGGTTCCCCTGAATTGCAAAGATTTGAGCTTTGCTGTACAATGGTAAGCGCCTGAAAGCCACGGTCTCAAGAGACGTGTAGCTTCCAAGCGGTGTTTTAATATGTGATTTCAACCTATTCTTGTCCGACTATATTTCGATACCCAGCATATTCAGCGGCATGGCCAACTTGTTTTTCAGTGCTACTGAGCGAAAGACGGCAGATGATTGAACAGATCAGCCGATCAATGACATAGCTCATTGGCAAGCCTTTATTCTTAGAACACCAACCATCAAGGAGCAAAAGTGTAAACTCTACAAGCGAGTTTCTTGATCCTTTACGACGATTCAATGGCTGTAGAACGCAGTGACTGTACTAGCAGTTGCAGGGAATTCATTGCCTGGTCCGCGTTTGCGATCGAAGACAAGGAGTCGAATCTGCCCAGAGCAGCTGGCGACGAACTCGAGGAAGAGACAAAAAGAAAGGAGTCTTGTGATGAGTTTTCGAGCCTTATGGACCCAGTAACAGGGCCATCCAAAGTGCTTTGCGGTTATGAACTTGCCTATTGCTAAAATAGCTAACAGTAATTGATCAATATTTCAAAATCTCCTTCTTCTCGTCTTGTGAATTCGTTCTTCAGCCACGTTGATACTGATTCCATTATGGCACACTGGCCCTGGAGTACTTTAGAATAAGCTTTTATAGTTTGCCTTGTGCCAGTATCTGGCGCCTGGATGGATTTCCTGGGTTGCGGTTCAATGTAATCCCCTTTAGCAGCGCTTTCTGGCAGATCAATCCAGCATTAACGTTAGCACATTATAAGTCTAAGTAGTAGCCATGATCAGTCAGCATTACGGAGTATATGCTGATGCAGTTCTTCCGCTCAGAACCGCACCAGATTGTTAGTCGCCTTAGCCTCAAACCCGCTAGCTGCACTTCTGGCACTTCTGCATGCAACCTTTGTTCTCGTCCATCTGTTTCAACACCATCTACAATTAATGAAACGACTCCAGAGGTGCAGGCCGTGGTTGGTTAACTACAATCTGTTACCCGTGAAACCCTGCTCGTACCAGCCACAAGCTTCGACGACATTGGTGTCGCCTCTTTCAAATCCCAATTGAGTATCGAACCCTGGAAAGCTCCATACATAAACCTACTACTTCCTGTATAGTGGAGTTTTTGATTCTCTTGGCTTTGCAAGCTTTGCATTGATCTTTTCTCCGCCCAAAGCCTAGAGCCTGCTCTGATCCCTTCAATACCGTCGCCAATATGGCCTGCTGGTGGTGAGCTTCGAACAATCGTGTTGGCGCATTATAAGTGCAATACTCTAATTTTCAATGAGATATCGAACCACCTTGATTATCTAGTGCCTATTAGATCAGTTGATAATCCCTTCGTATCACCAAGCTTCTGTGTTGGATCAAAACGACAATGGAAAACAGATCAACCGAGAATCCCAGCGTTTTGGGTACGACTTCACAGCACGATCAGATCGATCGGACAGACAATGCGCCTTCAAACGCCGACGCTCAACCACCAGTCCCAGGAACACAAAATGAACCGTCTCTAGGATCTACTCCGTCCAGAGCGCCTAGGCCGATCTCTCCCGCCAATCCTGCAATATCTGGCTCTTCCGCCATCCCCGCCTCATCATCCAGAGCTCCGTCCACGCCTACACAACTCACACCACCAAGCATAGAAACAACAAGGCCCACATCTCCACGGAGATCGCCGCCTGGACTGGGTCGCAAACGGACAAATAGTCCACCACAAGATGCAGGTAGTAGTCGCCCAAGTTTGCGAGCGAGCGGACGGCAATCAAGCATTCGCATCCGTAGGTCTGCGCAGAACGTGCCTACCATTGGCGCAACACAAACGGGGCCATCGACAGGCACGGCCTTGAATTCTGTGCAGGAGCCTTCGGAGGACACGACTGGGAGGAGAAGGAGTACGTCGGATCCATCGCGAGGAGATCCTTCGCGGGGAGGACTTTTGCCTGGGTCTTCACCATTGCGAATGAGTAGATCAAGTGCTGTGCTAGATTCCAGAATGCCAGCGGTACAGGAAGAATTATCTGCACAGGGATCTCGTTCGGCGCGTCAGGATGGGCCGGAGTATGAGGGGATGACACGAACTGATATACACGACTTTGAGGGCAGTGGCTCAGGCAGCATGCCGTCGGATCTAGGGGATGAGTATCGATCCGATCTGGTTGATGTTCTGGATACCATTGGTATTTGGGTTCTTATCCGTAAAGAAAAGCCGTTGCTAACTTGGTGCTCGTAGATCCTGAAGTTTCTACGCTCACGACCCTTACGAACCTCCAGAATTCGCTATTTGTTCCTGATTTAGGACGATTTCTCTCGCGCCGGCCTGTATATACGTTGACACCGACACCCACAAGAACGTCGACGTTTCCTGCACCTGCAAAACCATCTCCTCCTATAGCGGAAGCTCCTACAGACATTGAGCCTGAGCCTGAGGACAGACGGACTCTTCAGCGCACTTCAACGATCGATTCGACGCTGAGCGAATCTCGATATGCTGTGTTACCGCATGGGAGAGATTTGGCTGGCTGGTCGCGAATAGAAAAAGACGAAGTTAATGACCACGTCAGACACATGCTACACTCAAGACGCAGTAAATTCAAACGAGGCATGAGGGGTTTTGGACAATATGTAAAAAAGCGTGAGCAAATTGCCCAAGTATAACTCTCTAGAGACAATCGGACTGACTTTAGTAGCCCTCGGATTCTTCGTCACTTTGTACGCAGTATTAATTACACTTTTTGGTCTGGCTTGGGTATTGTTCTTGATCGGTACGTCTCACACTCACATTATGCCACCTTCTCGCGCCGTCACGTATTAATGTCCCCCAGGCTGGGTCAACGTCGGTGGGAAACAACTTTACGTGATCAATATCATTGACAACATCCTTGTCGCCCTCTTCGCTATAATGGGCGATGGCCTCGCCCCCTTTCGCGCTTGGGATACCTACAATATGATTCCCATCGTGCACTACCACCGCAAAACATGGAAACTGCGCAAAAAGGCCGCCCTTCCAAAACTCAGCAACAAAAACGACCTGCCTGAACTTCGCGAAGAAGAAGTCGGCTATGAAGAGAAGAAAACTGGCGACTTTGTCGTCCTCTCTGACGCTGAACAAGCGACACTCACTAAACATCAAGATCGCTTTTCGAGGTCCCATACCTTTTATATCCCGCACGAAACGGAGACACATTTTGCGTTTCCTATCAGCTTTACAATTGCTATCCAGGTACTACTGGATTGTCACTCCCTGCTCCAGATTGCGCTGGGTACCTGTACATGGGCAATAAACTACCATGTGCGCCCCTTTGCGCTGACAACAGTCATCCTGTGCTGTAGTATTACGTGTAATATTACCGCAGGCATAATGATCAGTATTGGAGATCACAAGACACGCAAGAAGGACGTATTGGAGCGCATGGACCGCCAGGAGTTGACGGATAAGGCGATCCAAAAAGTTGAGAGGAGACGCGAACGCGAAAGACTGCAGCAGGAAGAGCTCGATGAGGCGGTCAGAGCGGCCGCGAGAGGCGAGAGCGGGTCACAGATCCAGTTGCATGATGTGAGGAAGTCGGAAAGTCAGACGAGCAGGATTTTTGGTTCGTTGAAGTTGAGTCGGAGTCGCGGGAGTGATCGGTCGGGCGGTAGGACGCCGCGGCAGAGTCTGCAGATCAAGCGTGAGGAGGGTCAAGCGACGGAATCTGTGCCTAAAGAGAGAACGGACGACGGAGAGGCGGCGAGGGTAGCTGTTGGCGGCTCGCGGTGATGGAAAAATGATATGTGCTGCCTTGAGAGTAAGAGGTAAGAAGAGCAAGTTGTCAAATGAGTGTTGACATTTAGCGTTCATAGTTTTTTCTCTGGATACCCCCTTGTCTATCGCTTAATCCATAACTCTAAATTATGACTTATATACTTGTTTCCAGAACAGCATCCAATTGATACTTGAGATTTGAAGTTGAGACTCGAGAGAAGGAAGTGTCTTCAACCATCCGACTGGGCGAAGGAAAGGACGGACGAGATTTTTCCTCCTATTATTGTGTAGAAATTTTCAAGAAAACGCATACTCCAGTTTCCAAGACAGTATCACAGTATCAACGCGTGTCTGGAATATTCAATGTCTACATCATTGCGCAGAAAATTACCATCATGATGCACTGCCTGACTAGCACTGCTACTCCTTGCCTCCCAAGCTACTCTTCCCCCAAACCACGACATCTTCAGCTTCAAGACTAAAAGTTGCTAAGTTTCCCCTTCTCTCAAGTAAGCCTTGTCTCGGAAATCTTCTTAGTTTTCGTATTTATTGTTTTTTTGCACAAGAGGCGCTAAAGAATGTGACAGCAATTGGCATGTGCTTGTCTCGCAGCTAGCCCGAGAACTTCCGGCGCTGGATGTCATCACTGCCCTTACAGAACCACTGCGGAGCCGGCCGGGATTTCATATAAGAGCTTGGGATGGTCGCGTGAATTTATACCGAAACTATTTGATGAAATACGATGAGTGTCGTTGCAGCGAAACGGCCTTTGGCTGTGTCAATGTGTGGCGGCTTGCTGGGAAATGCTCGAGCGACGTCACAGCGCGAGATAGTGAGATCAGCCAGAAACTTTTCTGGTGGAGAAGTAAATTCACAAAAAGACGGTATGTTGAATTTGAGGAAAAGAGTGATTATCACAACAAGCTAATATCTCCAAATAGATCGCGAAAAGGTAGTAGTTCTAGGATCTGGTAAGTGCCCCTTTCATCGCGCTATCCGCCATAAGGCTGAAACAGACGACAAGGCTGGGCTGGCTACACCTTCGCCCGCCGTCTCAACCCGAAAAAATACAACGCCGTCATTGTCTCTCCGCGCTCCTACTTTGTCTTCACTCCACTGCTAGCATCCACCAGTGTCGGCACACTCGAATTCCGCACCGCCCTCGAACCTATCCGCAACAAACGAACCCACGCCGACTTCATTCAAGGATGGGCTGACAGCGTCGATTTTTTCAACAAGCGCATCTCCATCGAGGAAGCCGTCGATGATCCGCGTCTCGGCCTCGCGCCTACTGGTCGCCGACACGTTGAGTTGTCGACAGGCGAGCATGTGACGCGAAGAAAGGGCAAGACGTTCAACCTTGATTACGACAAGCTTATCATTACCGTTGGCTGCTACAGCCAGACGTTCAGCATCCCTGGTGTGCGCGAGCACGCCCTCTTCCTTAAAGACGTTGGTGATGCGCGTCGGATCCGCAAGCGTATTCTGGCATGTTTTGAGAACGCCGCGTTGCCGACGACAAGCGATGCAATGAAGAAACATTTCCTCAATTTTGCGGTCGTTGGTGGTGGACCGACGGGAATTGAGTTTGCGGCAGAGTTGCACGACTTTATCACAGAAGATCTGGCGAAGGTGTATAAGAATGAGGTCGGATTTGCGAAGATCACGGTTTATGATGTGGCGCCGACGGTGTTGCCGATGTTTGATGAGGAGTTGGGCAAGTATGCGATGAAACAGTTTGCGAGAGAGGGCATTGAGATTAAGACGTCGCATCATATCAAGAGTTTGAGGAAGGGATTGCCTGACTCGGAGAATTCGCAGTTTGATCCGAAAGATGAGCAGTATTGTATGACGCTGGATGTCCAGGAGGAGGGGCAGATTGGTGCGGGTATGGTGGTTTGGAGTACGGGATTGATGGAGAATCCCTTTGTCAAGAATGGGCTTGGAAGCTCTCAGTTGATCAAAACTACGGATGCGCGGCTGCAGAACATTAGTGAGGATCAGGCCGTTGACTCGGATTGGATTGCCAGGAGGGACAAAAAGACTGGCAGCTTAATCACAGACAGCCATCTACGACTGGTCATGGAGCCTAAAGAGCAAGGAGATAAGGGGATCACGGCCACTTTGACAGTAAGGCACAGACTATCAATGTGTTTCTTGTTTGCTAATGGTTTATAGGATGTTTTCGCGCTGGGTGACTGTGCAATCATCAAAGACACCGCCTATCCAGCAACGGCACAAGTCGCTTCTCAAAAGGCAGACTGGCTCGCCAAAGAGCTCAACAAAGGAATCAACGGTCAAGGATTCCGCTTCAACAATCTGGGTGTCATGGCGTATCTGGGTAACTGGAATGCGATTGTGCAATTGGAAACTGGCAAAGTCTCTGGTCGAACCGCATGGTTTCTATGGCGCGGAGCATACCTTACGAAATCAGTCAGCTGGAGGAACAAGGTAGGCTATGCCCTCGGCCTGTTCATTATCATGTTTTAACACGTTTTCTAGATTTTGATACCTATGTATTGGTTCATAAACTGGGCTTTTGGTCGAGATGTTTCACGATTCTGAGTTTCTTCTGAGACCACTCGACTGAGAATACTAGTCGAGCATTAGGAGAGAGACTGGTTAACTGAGAGTTTCCCAAAACCATGCTTCTGAAAAACCTTTCAGCATCCAAGTCTTTTCGAATCAAGCGGAGATAGTTGACAACATCCTCGGATGGTACTTACGTGTCTTCCTTTTTTCGGGCGCCTTCTCGTCCAAATTTGGTCTCGATATAAGCCAACTCCAGATACAAATTTAATTCTAGGGGCATGGAGCAGTAATTCAAAAGATCCCGGAAGCAACACTTCATCCTACGTAATATTTGTGTATGTATGAGTGGAATGCCTCCAACGACGCAGTACTGCATAGTTTCTGATGATCACATATTTTGAAACACGATGTATTGGAGACGGCAAGTAAAGATGAAAAACTGTGCATTTCATCTAGTAATACACGGGCCACAGCTAGCTATTATACTCAGATAATCCGAATATCAAATGCTTCTCAGTCGTTTCGCTGGATCTTGGGTGGCTCCTTAGATCGCCGTTGCGAAACCTGTGATCTTGTGAATGCCATCAAATCGCTTCGATCCGCAGCTTTCTTGCTCCAGATGTTCGAACAGCGAGGGTATAGTTTGGAAACTTTCAGTGCAGGTCTGCTTGGGACAATGGTGCAACTCTTTACTGTGGGTTGCTGAATTGAGATGCTTTCCGAGCAAGTATGGTGTCTTGAAGGGCCAGTGGCACAGGAAGCATTGCCATGTATATCCATTCCAAGAACGATTAGGTAGTTCATACAGTGCCGGATGAGTTGGACTTTCAGTCGTTTCGTTGTGACTCTTTTGCTGACAATTATCCTTTAGCAGCTCCAGATCAATCGCAGACACTGCTGCGAGTTCTGTTTGTACAGATTTTGGCGCATCAACTGGGCTTTCAAGCGTGACAACGACCTCAGCTGCCTCCGTGGCCACGACAGAAGCAGTGGTCTCATTGTCGCAAGAAACAAATTCGTCTTCGCTTGATTCTGTTTCTAAGAATTTGTCCTCAATACTTTCCTCCTCATGAGACTTGCTACATGTTGCTAAGAGAGCAGTCGCTGGAGGCGAATGAACTTCATCCTTCCCATCGACTTCGGTGAGACTCGCGAGTCGAGCATAGTCGGCCAGCCGAGGCTCATCGTCTGATACTTTGTTGTGGGATGGGCTCGTGGTTATTGCATTGCATGCCTCCTCAACACTAGAAGCATCGGGTGCCTTCTGCTTGAAAAAAGGCATTGATTGCCATCCGTTGCTGCTCATCGGCTTGGTGTTTCGTGAGTAGTCGGCCAAGCGCAACTCTTCGGTTGATAGTCTTTTATGGCGCTCAATGGCGATGATGTTGTACATCATATCCATGCAGTCAATCAAACCCGGTACTTTCTCCTTGAGAGAGTCCAGTAGCTCTGCTGTGCTAGCAGTAGTTGGCGTACAGCCTCTTGCATAATCAGCGAGTCGGAGCTCCTCTAATGACTGCGTGTTGTAATGCGTATTTGAGGTGATTGTACAGAGAAGTTCCTCTGAGGACGTGAATCCCGTTACATCTGGCCCGAAGAAATCTTTCTTTAGTTCTGCCTGGTCTTTGGTTTGTTGTCCGGGAAGAATATGAGCAAGTGGTGTTCTTCCCTTGTTGCCTGTCGCAGGAGCTACGATGAGACCAAGCGACTCCTGGGATCCTCCATGGTTCGTATCGATGTGTGTTTGACACTTGTAAGTCGGAGTGCGGTGGCCCAAGGCGTCCATGTGCTGATTCCGTCCAGTCTCTGTGGTAAAGAACCTAGGGCAAGTTTCGCATCCGAAAGTCGGCTTGTGATGATATAACGCATCCATGTGCTGAACACAGCCTTGCATAGTTGTAAATTTGCGATCACATAGGTCGCATTCGAATTGAGGTTCTCGGTGCCCAAACTGATCCATATGCTCTTCGCACGAGCTCTCCTTGGAATAGGTCTTAATACACGTATCACAGTCGTATCCTTCGTCCCAGTGGCCAAGGGACTCCATATGGTCATTGCATGACTGTTGAGTAGCAAAGACTTTGTTGCAAAAATCGCATTCGTACTCTGGATCCCAGTGATCCAGAGCATTCATGTGCTGTGCACTGGCTTGATAAGAGCCAAATGTTCTGTCGCAGGAATCGCAGTTAAAGTAAGCCATATTGAAAGCCTTATAGAAGTTGAAGCAGCGAAATGTTTAGAGAGGTCTCGAGTATTGCATGTAACGAACGTTGGACGATAAGCAAGATCGCTTTGGTGTAGAAGTTGAGAGAGAAGAGTGGATGAGATGGGAAGAGAGAAACAATTTTCCACTCGCACTCTAGTCCCTGAAGTTTCGTGTGATCTCGTCCTAGGCAGCAACTGTAAGAAAGGCAGGCACGTTCAGTGCACGAGGCAGCTACATTGCATTTTTTTGGGTGGGTCGCTCTTTCCAATTCCTTGACTACATGTAGAGTAAGTGCAAACAACATGAACGAAGTCGGAATCAAGCCCGATGCTGTCAAGGCTGTTTACCGTTGAGATGCAACGAAAGACTACCTAAATAAGTCATACCTATCAAATAGCATTGTCCTGTTCGCGAAGGCTGATACCCAGTCTATAATCCACAATTCAATAGCATAGGTAGCCACAGCACTTGATAGCATTCAGAGCACTAGATGGTAGCTAGAGCACTCGATGGCAGCCAGAACACTCGTTGGCATCGGCCATAAGGTCTGCGGTAGTCATCCTCATTTCGCACTACGCTCACTATGACACAGACCTTCGCATCTGATCTTTTCTGGTCTTTCCATCTTGTAAGATGACTCTTGCAGCAGCCAGTTTGATGACAGGTGTTCTGTGTATTGCAATCACACCGGGCGGGTGCAGTAATGAAAGGCTTACCAATCGTATAACACATAATTCGTTGATGTTCAAACCAGGCATTTGACGTGACATTTATGTGCTACCATACTGTTATTGGGCCTTGGCAGTCGCCTTGCCGGCGTACATATGGTTGAAAGTTCTGCCTATAATGACTCTTCGAATCTCACTCGTCCCTGCTCCTATCTCATATAGCTTTGCATCTCGAAGTAAACGGCCTGCTGCAACTTCGTTGACGTAGCCTGTGCCTCCTAGGCATTGTATGGCATCTAATGCACACTTCGTCGCATTCTCCGCTGCATATAATATGGCGGCAGCACAATCTTGGCTCTTGACCGATGGATCTCTGGAGTCAGACTCGAGGTTTTCTGCCGTAGGAAATAAGGAGTGCGGTGTCAAGAAGTGAGCTGGTGTTCCGTTGTCAACGGCGGCAGCAATAGTATACGTCAACGAGGATGCAGTGAGGTATGCCGTATACATATCAGCGAGCTTGCCCTGAAGCAACTGATTGAAAGCGATTGGTGTGCCAAATTGCTTTCGGGTGTGAGTGTATGGTAGCGAGATGTCCATACAGGCGCGCATTATGCCTAGCGGTCCAGCGCTAAGGACAAGTCGTTCGAGATCAAGACCAGACATTAACACTTTGACGCCACGATTTAGCTGTCCTAGTACATTTTCTTTCGGGACAAACACGTTGTCGAAGACTAGCTCTCCAGTGTTGCTGCCTCGCATGCCTAGCTTGTCCAGTTTTTGGGCCACGGAAAATCCTTTGGCTACTTTTCCAGAGTCGTCTTTAGTTTCAACAATGAAGGCGGTCATACCCTTGGAACCCGCTTTCGGGTCTGTTTTGGCGTATACCACGATGTAGTTGGCATCAGGTCCGTTTGTGATCCACATCTTTGATCCATTCAGAATATAGCCACCGTCTACCTCTTTTGCTGTAGTTGTCATGCTTACGACGTCTGATCCAGCTCCGTGCTCAGACATTGCTAGTGCCCCAACAGCGGTGCCGCTCACCAGACCTGGTAAATATTTCTCAGTTTGTTGCGTTGTCCCATGAAGTCGTATTTGGTTGACGCAAAGTTGTGAATGAGCAGCATATGACAATGCGATTGAGGCTGTGGAGTGTCAGCAGCGAACCGAGATTGATGTCCATTTACCTACCAGATGCTCGACTGAGTTCTTCCATGACCACGCAGTGAGCTTGATATCCCATGGCAAGTCCACCATGATCTTCTTCCACCGTTATACCAAGGAATCCTGCCTCTCCCAGCTTCTGCCACATCTCTGGTGGAAACTCATTCTCGCGATCAACTTTGGCGGCAAATTCTTCAGTTATTTCTCTTCCTGAATAAGTTTAGTGAGATCACAACAGCAAACTCAGAAAGTGCCTACGTGTAAACTCTTGAACTCTGTCCCTCAATTCTGTCAGATCTTCCTGCGTTGGAGGGACAAAGCCATTTGGATGCTTCGACGATGCGGCTCGGACAATCGTTCTAGGTCCGAATGAAGCGCGTTGTCGACCCAGTTGCCGTGACGCCCGAACTGCTATACGCGACAAAACAGGGGACACCATGATGCTAGAAGAGGAATCGCAGAAATAATGAAGCAAAATACAATTGGAAAGCAGGATGGTGCTGTGATGCTGTTGGGAGGCCAATGTCGCAATGTGACACCAGCCTTCGGTTATTCGCGGCTCACGATCAATGCCTCCTTGCGACGTCAGCGGTACATCGACCACGACTTCCCACGAGTCTCTGTTCTTCTAGCTTTTGTTCTTCTTTGATTCCGACCACAGTTTGAGCAATGGAGTTATCGAGATCTTTGTTTGCGAGTTCGATAACACGGGCTGCGTGGAGGCGCGGCTGGCGAACGCGACACTTCCGTGGAATCGCGACACATACACACTCATTCCACGCGAACCAGATCTCAGTAATACGGTCAAAAGCGGATCCATCCTCGGCAGAGTTTAAAGAAAATGTGCAGCAAATGAACGAGGTTCTGGAGAGAATAAGAGATCTGCAGGCAAGAGCTAGACAAGGTGGAAATGCGAAGGCGAGAGAGAAGCACGTAGCCAGGGGGAAGATGCTACCACGAGAGTATGATTTGCTATTGCACACGTTCAATCCCTTGACTGACGCGTCTTCTCTCTTTTAGCCGCATAACAGCCTTAATAGACCCTTCAACCTCTTTTCTCGAGCTCTCCTCTCTAGCTGGCCACGAGCTCTATGGCGAAGACATTCCATCAGGCGGCATAATCACAGGAGTTGGCACTGTATCAGGCGTGACATGTGTGATTGTTGCCAACGACGCGACTGTCAAAGGTGGAACTTACTATCCCATAACCGTCAAGAAACATCTTCGAGCACAAGAAATCGCACAACAAAATCGACTTCCATGTATATACCTGGTGGACTCTGGCGGTGCCAATCTGCCACACCAGAAGGATGTCTTCCCAGGTAGAGACCATTTCGGCCGCATATTCTACAACCAGGCTCGCATGAGTGGTGCAGGCATACCTCAAATAAGTGTTGTTATGGGTCCCTGTACGGCCGGCGGTGCATATGTGCCTAGTATGAGCGACGAAAGTATCATCGTCAATGAGCAAGGCCATATCTTTTTGGCCGGGCCACCACTTGTCAAAGCTGCCACTGGTGAAGAAGTGACTGCGGAAGAGCTTGGAGGAGGCAAAATGCATTCGACTGAATCAGGTGTCACCGACTACCTTGCTGTTGACGACGCGCATGCTCTTGTTCTTGCACGGCGGTGTATAAGTAATCTCAACTGGCCCCAAGCACAAGCGGTTGGATATCCGTCAGGAGTCTCAATATCTGAACAAAGCAAACCCTGGCAAGATCCACTATATGATCCGGCGGAACTCAATGGCATCGTAGGCACCAACCTACGGAAGCAAGTCGATGCCCATGAGATTATTGCCCGTATCGTCGATGGCAGCGAATTCGCAGAGTTCAAGCCCGAATTCGGTCCAACACTAGTCACTGGCTTCGCTCGTGTATTTGGTCAACAAGTTGGAATTTTAGCGTCCAACGGTATTCTTCTTAGCCCTGCGGCGCTGAAAGGCGCTCACTTCATCGAGCTCTGTACGAAGAGACATGTGCCACTCCTCTTCTTGCAAAACATATCCGGTTTCATGGTCGGTCGTGATGCAGAAGCAGGCGGTATAGCCAAAAATGGTGCCAAACTAGTGACAGCTGTTGCATGCGCTGCTGTGCCAAAATTGACCGTCGTTTTTGGCGCGTCTTATGGCGCAGGGAACTACGGCATGTGTGGCAGAGCATACTCCCCACGATTTCTTTGGACGTGGCCCAACGCAAAGACTGGTGTAATGGGTGCTGAGCAGCTTGCTGGCGTTATGGCCGCGGTTGGCAAGGGATCCGATGATGGATTGAAAGAGAGGATAGAGAAAGAAACCGATTCTGTCTTTGGTAGCGCTAGGTTATGGGACGATGGCATTATTGAGCCGGCTTTGACAAGAGATTATGTTGGCCTTGGGCTTCGAGCTGCGTTGGGAGGCTGGACAGAGAAGGAGGACACGACCTTCGGTGTCTTTAGGATGTAAAGCAGTCGATAGATGATGTGAGATATATCAGATCACGGCAATTTTCTTCCTCATTGAATCCGTTAAGCTTATACTTCTTACAGTCCCGATATATGTCAGTGCGTTGTGAAATAACACTTCAATGTAGAAGGTTGGCCGTCCTCTACACTGGTCACTGCCGCGTTGCATACGGCAGCAAGAGATTGACAACAAGAATTCGCATCAAGTATGTATCGTATTCAATTTTTGAACATCCTAATAGTACTTTCGCCAGTTATGTACAAATGGAGCGAATGAATCATTGCACTCTAGGATCGGCACGTACTCCGCCCAAGGAAATATCAAAATCAACGGCACGCGTCCACCAACTGCGTCGGGCCTCCTAACGATACTAAAGACTATCGCATTAGACATAAGGTCCGCAAAGTAACATACTCGCTGGGAAACACAACACTGGAAAGTAGAACGCAGCATGTGGAAGCCAGTGATGCTGATGGCAGCGCGCCGTCTATTTCATCGCTCCGTCTTTGTCCGCCCTGAAATCTATCCTTGTGTCAAGATTAATGGCTATACCGAACCATTTTCTTTTGTCTCATCTTTGTTTTCGAACTGCTGAAACGTTGGACTTTTGTTGATCTCCTCAAAATCGTCGTCATTTCCGCTCTTCTTGTCGTTGTCTTTCTCGCCAGACTCTTCGACTGGAGCTGTGGTTTCGGGACCTGATTCCGCTAGGCTCTTTGCCATGGAAAGTTTGTTCACCTTCGTTTCAAGCATTTCAGCGGCCCATTCGCGGACCTCCTTGACGGCTTTCCACGGATCTTTGCGAGGAATGAGGAAATTTTGGACTTCTGCTGGAGAGAAAGTATCCTCCTTGACTTCTTCGACAAATTGCTCGGCCAAGTCACGAAGCTCATCCTTGCTGAAATGAGTATGTTTTTTGGTCAACAGCGGCTTCAATAACTCTTTTGTCTCTTGATCGATCGCCCGCTTTCCGCCAAATCCTGTGAGCTTAGAAATAGGATTGCCATTTGGCTCGTTGGCTTTCGGAATATGCCCGTTGCCATCGACATCACCGTTTGCTTTCTTGGACTCTTTGGCTTCGTTGTCGTACATGCGGACGAATATTTCTCTGATCTGGTGCTTTGTAGCCAAGGTGAATCGTATCTGCATATCTACTCGACCTGGACGAATCAAAGCATCGTCTAATCTCTCAGGGAAGTTTGTCGTCATTACTAGCACACGACCTTCATGGCTCCTATTGAACTATTAGTCATCACTCAGCGATGTCTAGAAAGAGAACCTACGCTACGCCATCAATGGCATTGAGCAGTCCTGAGAGCGAGATACCATTAGAAGCTGGAGGCTCTTCAGGTCCGCTTGTCTTTCCCCTTCGTGGACGAATCATTTTATCTGCCGGAGCACCTGGTCTCTTCAGTCCGGCAGAATCAATATCTTCGAGCAGGACCTGTGAAAGGAAAGTTAGCCAACAAACTACCTGAAGATTTCCAAGAACTTACGATGCATCTTCGAGGTAGACTGTTAAACAGTGCGGTCAAGTCGGTTTCAGTCAAGTTGGGATCCAACAAGCTGATGAGATAGACCTCCAGGCCAAATAATCCAGCCAAAGCAAAGCTGAGACTAGACTTCCCTGTGCCGGGTGGGCCATGAAATAGGTAGCCTCTACGATATGGTATCCCTCGTCGAGCATACCATCGTCTTGTAGTAGGCAGTAGATACTCGTGTACATCTGCAATGAGCTCTGCTTTTCGGTTATCTGCAAGTACCACTGTCTCTACAGGCCGGCTTGGACGCTCAAGTGCTCGAGCCCAAGCCCCTTGTCGAGCTCGTTCTCGTTGTGCTGGACGACGGATAACCGTCAACAAGGTTTGATTTTCAGCTGCCCATTCTTTGATCTCGCTAAGAAGATCTTTGATGGGTTGTGTCTTCCATCCGATTGTCTTGAAGGTGACATGCTCCTCCTCGGTTTGCCTATCCCATGGAGAGCTGCATTAGTTAGTTTGGATGATGACATATGAGAAATAGACGTACCGTGCGCCTCGTTCGCGACGACCGCGTTCGAAGACGTAAAGTCGCCAATTGCGGACAAAATAGTAGGTGCCATAGTAAGGCTCGTAGTTCGGTGGTAATTTTGTCATACGGCCTGTGTGAAAAAGCTCTTGAGTGAAAAGATTCTCGTCCAATTGATCTTCGTCGTCATCACCAAGGGCTTTAGATTTGGCTTTCAGAGTTCGTGCACTGCAACGTGATTGTCAGTAAAGAGGATAAAACATATGGCTTCATCTGTGTATCTCGTAACCGTCGACAAGAATGAATGGCGCGCTCCAATCAGCTCTTTGGCCAATGACCGCTACCTGTTGTTATTCGATACTTTACTTTCCATCGGATACGTAGATGTAGCTGTGAAATATCGAGCACGATGGAAAGTAGAGTGTATGCTCTATATAAGGAGCGGTGGTAGACATTACACTCGATGAGAGCGTGCCATTCATTTCGTCGACCCGTTGTCTCGTAGTTGAGCATGAAAGTATGACCTACGTTCTCCCTACTTGTTCTTTGGAGATCCACTTCAGGATATCTTCAAACATGTCATCATATTCCAGAATGTGAATCGATGAGATGCCATAATCCTGAACCAATGACCAGAAACGCCGGCCTAGGAATCGGACTGCCGTTGCAAAAGTCACCAGAATGAAGCCAGCAGAGACGAAGATGCCTATATCGAAGCCAAATGCCTGAAGAATGAATCTTGATATGACACTATATCCTGGAATGAAAGCCTCCAGCATGTTGGGGGCTAGAATTCGTCAGTATAACATTACGATCAGAATTGTAACGCTTGGAAAAGACCATTTGGCCTTTTTGCGGTGCAATCATAAACCACTTCATGGAAACCATAGCACCCGATCAGTAACGCATGCTATGGCAGCCATCGAATGTGCCGAAAGTCGCTAGAGTCTGGAGCATTTCAAATGGTAGGCTTACCAAAGTCCAATGGTGCCTGTCCTGCTCCATCATTGCCCAGTGTTCTAGCAGTATCTAGCAGAGGTGACTGCTGACCCCGAAAACGGAATTTACCACTCATGTTGTCCAAACTGGCGAAATGACAGGTCTCGTTTTCTAAGATTCTGTGGGTTAGCAAAGCTTTTATACAGATCGTCTCCATTTTGTGAAGGGCGTAAAGTTTGCTTGTAAACCGGGCATTTGCGCCAGCAAAGAGTAAGAGCAATGCCACGCATTATCAACAAACAGCTCCGAAGCTAAGATTGAGCCGCATCTTTCGTTTGCACTCATGGCGTGGAGGCTGTACTGCGTAAGAAAACTTTGATACATACCGTGACAGGGACAGCCTAACAAAAGTTCCCGCGTCAGGCTGAGCAGAGAGACTTGGAAGTGGATTGGTCAATTAACTTTCAGAGCAATGTAGAGCAAAGCGGAGCCTCAGCCTGATGTGATTTCCGGCCGTTCGGTTGAAGCAAATCTGGGGTTGTCCACCAATGATCCTTGATTGACTCGCAGTGTACCTGGTTTTTGCAGATGGCCAACAACACAATGATCGCGATAATCCAGCCGGTCAGCTCGGTTATGACCGGGCTCGGATAGAGCAATGTTTTCTTTTCTGGTGATGTTGAGGCTCTTCAGAGACGGTAGATGCAAACTTGGCAAAAGGTATGGTACAGCAGAGTCTATCTGGTGAATGGCAAGAACAACCGTTGTCGCAACTGCTATCGTTTTGCATCAAGCACAGCACTTGCCACTATCGTTGCCTGCTGCTAGTTGTCCATGTCCTTCGTTATAAGTACACACCTCTTTGTTGCTCTGATATTTCTGCCTGCTTTCTGGGCGGACTTTTACCAATCAAGCGTTGGTGAAAATCCAATGGTGGCAAATTCCTCGGTGCTCGCTCTTAGCAGTTTCTTTGATCTACTAACTGGAAGTAGCTGGGATAACCCGAGGTAGTTGTTGATTTCCAAGACCGGAATTGTGAATGTTTTTGTGACCTGGCTTGCTTTTTAGGTGATTGTTCAGAAATGATTTCCGTGAAAGTGCCGTCATGTTAAAAATGCCTGTCGTCTACAAAAGCTCAAGCTCATAGCAGAAATCATGTGGTGATTAGATGGGTCAACATGAGTTTGCTGCATGCATGGTTAGCCACGGCTAGTTGCATGAATGACATGGAATAATATTCTTGATGTAACTAATAGGTAGGACGACAAAATAAATGGCATGCTGCCATCAAGCATAATGGTGGCCATCTGCTACAAAGTATCATTGAAAACATCACTCTTATTGATTGTAAGAAGCTCCTTTCCGACAGGAAACCGAAACTCGCTTTAGGAAAATACGATACTAGAGTAGAAGATGTCTTTATCGATGGGAGCTCCATTTACGTTGTCAAGTGGTTTGTACACAAACCTTGAAACCCTCATCTGGAAGTCCTAGTTCAAGCAATGAAGTCAGTCATGACTCACCAATCGTCCATAAAAACTCGCTGGCAGCCATTCCTTTTCTTTTGTTCAGTACATTTCTCCAAAAGGTCAAGTATGAGCTTGGGTAGAATTGATAAGAATGTTGGAAACACTGGAACATTTGAAACTGGCAAAACCGTAACTATACTGTTTATCGAAGATTGATATTGATCAGAGCGTATTGGGCGACTTGGTATGGCAATGAGTACCTAGCCGGCTAATCCTTCTACTTTGGTGTTCAGGAAATCAGAACTAAGTGGTATAATATATTGCTGGTGACTGGTGTTCAGGTCTGACTCCTGCGCCTCACAGAGATATCGCAAATAACACAGTAGGTATAGATTTGCGTAGCAACTTTGACTGGAAATCTGGGCTTTCCTGCCATGGAACTACAAGTGCGGTACGCTGAGATCGGAAGCCCAAAGATCGAGAGTACCAGAATATCGTCAATCCCCCTAGAAGCCATTGAACCATGGTTGATGGCCGAAGTATCCATGGATACATCAACACTTCGCTATGGAGGAACAGCGACCATATATAAGCCTTAGCAAATTCTCTTCCTCAATTTTGCGATTCATCACTCGTTGCCAGGCTCTTCCTCTTGCTTCGCGAATTCCTTAAAAATCAACCCGAACTCTTCAGTTTTGAAGCAGCAACACTCATCTTGCTTCTAACACCAAGGAAGGTAGACAGTTCTATGCCCTCATAAATGGCAGGCATTATCTGCCTGTGAACCTTCCTTTGTAGTCCTTATGTTGCGGAAGTCCAAGCAGTGGCCATCCAACAGCTGCAACTATTACCCTTCGTCAGTAAGGTCTTGTTGAGCCAACACTCCTGGAGCTCCGAGTAGGCGAATGCGCCTTCCGACTGCTCTGGACATCAAAAGCAGTATGGAGAGGAACTGAGTCGAATCATTTCCTTCTGACACTTGGAACTACCACCTTTGTCAGGAACGTCTCCTACAGCCAGCGCTCCTGCAGTTCGAGTACATGAAAGTGCCTCCTGCCATCTAGACATCAAAAGCAGCCCGATCAACAACAAAACCGAGAACAAACCCTCAACTGAGAAACATTCCAACACCAAGGTCATCCCCAAACCACAACCATGGCCTCCCCAACCTCTGAACCCACCTACATCCTCCACTACAAAGACCAACTCCTAACCCCCTACCTCCACAGTGAAATCTTCATGCACCGCCCCTGGCCCCTTCCCGCCACCGCACCACCAACCTTCGACGACAACCTTCCCCCCACAGAAACCATCCAGCCCATCGACATTCTCCACTTCGCCAAAACCGTCAGAAAACTCCACCTCATCGGTCACCACTGGCTATTCACCTGCCTCAAACGTACAGACGGCTGTGGATGTGCGGATACGGATTTCTGCAACTATCGGATTATTCGTAATACGTTTCCGAAACTTACGCATTTGGAGTGGCGGTATGCGCATCCGGAGGATGGGTTGCGTAGTATTGGGTTGGTGGTTGTTACTACTGATTTCTCGAATACGCAGCGGCGTGGGATTGAGAAGGTGGCTTGTTGTGTTGACCGCCGGAATGAGTCGTGGGTGCAGTGTAGGGCGGCTAGGAATAGTAGGTATGAGGACCATCCGCTGGTGAATGGCTCGCTAGGTAAAGCCTATGCGTATTGGACCAACCAGCGGTACGCAACATTGCTGGATCTGGAAAGAGCGAAGCGCATCAGTGATGGATATACGCATGAGATTTGCGTCGACGCTTGTCCGGGCGGTGATGGCACTGGATGTGATATGGATACGCCGGTGAGTGCTGAGAGAATTGCGGCGTTTGAGGCAGTGGAGGAGGCGAAGATTCAGGAGGCGCGGGAAAGTGTTGGTTGCGTGATGAATCAGATGATGCTTAGTGTCATGCCGAATGAGGAGACGCGGAGAGGGTTCGACGAGGAGCTGGTGAGACAGTTTAAGGAGCTGCAGAGGTACTTGGACCGTAATGGGCAGTGGGGTCTGCGGAGGTATAGGACTCCTTCGGGTCGAGAGGTGCAGGAGATGATCTATCGTGGTTACTATCATTGGCGATGATGGATGATTGTTGGGACTTGGTGATACTGGAAGGAGTAGAGTTGTATATCTGTTGGCGTTCAATTGCATAGCAATGATCCAGTACTATAGTAGATACATCAGCGTTCATGATTTAGAGTATAGCGACTGAATACCATATATATCAAACCATATAAGCTCTCGCCGCGCTGTGTGACCTAGCTGGCATATTTGTCGATGGCGTATTTGACACGCTGCTTATAATGTCATGTAGTATATAATGCTTCGTCTATATGAGTCTAAGCAGTCGTTCATTTTTTCATACCTACCCAGAGCTCATGTCTAATCATCATTCATACCCCGTACACATCTTCCTGGGAGTGATCGAGACATCCTCCCGGGCCCAAAAAGCCCCGTTAGAGAGGAGCATTTGACTTCTCAATAGTCGGGAACTGCGCCACAAGTATTGGCGCACCTTATCGGTTCAGAGGCATCGATGGTATATTCCAAGCTGACGGCCATCTTCAACGAGAGGTTGGCATGACACCTTTTCGGGAATTTCTCCAGCGGCGATGGTACTCTTTGATTTCCTAACCCTCAGAGTCCGAATCGTCTTCGCCAAATTCCGTAACCTAGCATTATTAGCATAACCCGCAGCACACGTAAGACCCAGACAACATACCATATCAACTCTCTTCTCACCCTTCTCATCTACCCATCCTTTGCCCACCGTCTCGAATTGATACTGCTCAAAAAAGGCCTCCAACGCCTCCGGCGCCGCGACAGCTATCTTTCGATACGCCTTTACGCTCTTGACCATGGATACAAAGCTCTTGATCAGAATGCCGCCTGCATGACGCGCGCGCATCTGCGGCAGCACGGCAAAGTTGACGATCGCTACTGTCTTGCCCTCTAGCTTATTTCCAAGCGTTGGCTGCGCACGGGAAGTCGCAACGTTCCAGTCGGAGGGAAGAGTTTCGTCGTCAGAGGTGACAGTGGAGTTGGTAGTGGTCGTGGCGAGCAGATGAGCTAGTAGTACGATGCGCCGTGGAGAGTTGCCTTCGGCGCTAGGCGCGCTTGCGTAGGTGGGCAAGGAGGTCTCCTCATCGTCTGGATGGACGGTTGTGAAGAGGCCGATGCTAAGACCGGACCCTTTGGCTAACCGATAGGCAATCTGGATGGAATTAGCGATTGAAATTAATTAGGCTGACTGGATGGGATAGGAAGGAAATGCACGAGTGTTGCAAGAGGTATGGCAAGGACATCATTATTCAGTGTCTGGTGGCACAAAATATAATTCCATCATTTCGTTAAACGAGTTGAAAAGAAGCTTGAGGGTTATGGGTGAAAATTATGCAAAAGATGATTATCATTCGATATCTCTTCAAGCGCGAAGGCAGGGATTATCGACTTGATCATTAAACATACCGCGTTGGCGTCGACTGTAGTACCAGGAAAGCAAACTTGCTCCAGCATCACACAGCTGTCTAGGTTTTTTGGCGTCAAGGCGCACTTGTAGAGACTCATGGTCGTTTCGCGCTTTGTTTCGCGAGTTTGTCTTTGAAGCCCACGAGAGCGATTGATAAGACCTAATAAACTTCGACCTGGTGAATCGTCTTCGTCTTCGTCGTCGTCGTCGTCCCCAAGAAGCTGGCGAAATATTTGCTGAGTGTTTGGATTAAAGGTTGATTCTGATGGTCCGTGCGATTCTATATCATCTTCTTCAGTCTCTGTTGACCAGGCTGAGTCATCATCTCCTTCTGCTGGTGTTAAAGCTGTGGACGAACCTTCTGCGCCTAGAGAGCCGGGTAGTGGAGCACCAAAACTGTGGCCTGGAGGTGCTGGTGACATTTTGGCTGGTGTTTCCGTAAGAGGTGGGAACCTGGTCACGTCGTTTGGATTCTCTTCAGGTGGAGAAACCGACGGTGACAGCGAATGGTGTTGCTCAGCCATTGTGTGGTGCTACTAGTGCAGACGTAAAGCTAACGGGTTTGTCAGTCAGTAATGACATCGACGATGAGTGTAACAGCAATATCCCAAATGCGCAGCTCTTGAGTATCTAGCCGAGTACGCAGCAGCTTGACTGGCTAGAGGTGAAGAGAGATTGCAAACCAGTCGTAAGAAACGCTCGAGGAAATTCAAAGAGCTGTACACGCTGATTGGGTAACAGGGTACAGGAATAAATGCAGTGGAATGGTAAGTCTTACAAGGGAGGAGGGAATAAGAGCTAGGACACAGATATCTCCAATGTTAGTTGAAAACTTAGCACTTGCTAATAGAAAAATCGCATAAAACAACGCTGTGTTTGTTTCGTGTAAGCTCGAAATATTTCAATAAAGAGGAGCAAATGAGAAGTATGTACGAACGACAAAATAACTGACCTACTCCCATCAAAAGCTCAACCCCCAACAATGCGATCTTCGGCAGGACTTTGAACCTCATCACATGTTAGCCCGGTTCGATTTTGAACAAAATTCCCCGCGTCTACTAGGGACTTGGACGTAAATGGAAGTAACATTTGCGGGAGGTTGAGCATTCAATGAACAGCACCATTGGTAGCTATTTTGATCTTCCGTCCCCTGAAAACGCGCAAGTAGGGCCAGATGGGCGGTGAATGGGACAAGCCAAGGGCAGACAGTCACGAGTATCAAAGGGCGTCAACATACGAGAGAGTACAAAGATGGACGGGAATTGGCTGGATGTAGATGTTGAAAGATGGAGTTGATCTCGTCCACTCAAAGGGTCATTGTCAAGTGCCAAGCGGCGGAAAGTGGAGCAAGCAGGAGTAGCCGAACTTGATATCCTGTGAAAGGCAGCCGGAGAATTTTGCTACAGATCCGCACAAAATAGAAGGAGCACAGTTTCGCCAGGCACCATTCAGGGATTGGTCTCTTGGAGAATTTGCCTATTTTCAATGCGTGACACCAGGCATTTGTGTGACTCTAGGCCTCGTAAAACTGCTGAATGGCGTCATGATACTGACCACATCAAGCACACCAAGCCGAAAAGGGCGCGGTTATTACCATGGGATGGCGTAGGCGAAACTGCGTTACCGATGCACAGTTTTGTGGTTTCCGACTGGTCATACTGAAGCAGCACATGTGTTGGTACGACGAGGGCAAGGCTGATATGCATCACGGTAGGACATAAAGCTCAAAGTAGCAATAGCAGGCTGGTAAACCGAACGGGAGTATCCGCGATTTTCCCTGTTTCGGCCCGGCCAACAGCAGCGGGCGGGATTTGTGTTCAGCCTGATGTTGTAGAGAACAATTAGGGACATATAGTGGAGCTGTCAGTGGTATATACAGCCTGATGCAGGGTGGTCCAGACCCAGGAGCGGCTGTGAACCCGATGGAAGTCGGAAGAGCAAACATAGGGATCAGGAAGACGTGATGCTTCTAGTATTCACGATATGGATACGTGGCTTTGGGGTCGGATCCAAACGGAGAGGTGCTGGGATCGCGGTCAGGGAGTTATGCTTTGATACATTAGTAGATGAAGTAGAGAATTCGTAAGGGCGGTTGCCTTGAGATGGACTGGATATTGGGTTGGTGTTGTGACCCCTCCAAGAGTCCAAAGCTCCTTCTCAAACAATGCGAAATGATGAATTGAAGGAAGCTGCACTCCACCAGCCAGCCAACAGCTCTTTCCCCAAGTGTTTCAAGCATCAGTTGCTCTTTCCAGCTTGAGAACTCCAGGTCTTCCCATCCTGCAACTCCTCCGCAGTATCCAGATTAGGAAAGGTCCACACATTCAACGCCTCAACACTCAACACTCAACCATAACCTTGGATCACTCAACATTCATTTGGTCGCTACTTCAACACCTACCACCATTTCCACCACTTTAATCTTTTTCTCGACTTCTCATCCTTCGCCGCTCTCCTTCATCTTCCACCTACTTCGCACTATTCACACGCCTTGCCTGTGCATCATTCCACCGCTTTCTATACCACTCTGCGTCTGCTATCCCTCCCCCCGACATTATCCGCCTCCTACCCTACCTCAGGTCCAGCCTGTCGTCCGTCGTTGCTTGGTCCCCTACACTTAAGTCTCTCAAGTCCCACTGCCATCTATCTCGTCGTTCCGCCAAACTCTCAGTGTGCTACCGCTACCTCCCTCGACTTGCCAAAAGCAGTTTTTCCTGCATAAATCGCACTTCCCGTGAACCCGTCAACCTCCTTCAACATTCCTCCGTAGCCACTCCTCCAATACCTTACCAACGCGGGCCAGCCGTTGCTGCCGATTAGTCTGAATAATGTGCGTGTGTCTCGTTCAACGGCCTTGTTGCCTGCTTTGATAAGGCAATACAGCAGCATTGGGTGCCAGTGTTGTTGTGTTACTGGTTCATGCAATGCTATTGGCACATATATCATGTTTCTGAAATTTGATCGCTAACATGTGTTATGATATCACAGGGCTCGCCTTACAATTACCGTTAACGCTGAGGGCGAAGAGAATGATCAGGACTTTGTCACCATGGACGTACCACTCAGCCTTACGGTCGCCGAATTCAAGCAGTTGATTGAAGCCGAAACTAAATTTCCAGCCGCCGTACAACATCTCTTCTACGATGGACAAGCTCTCCGAGATGATTCGGCGACGTTGGAGGCTTTAAGTCTCAAGGATGGAGAGATGTTGGCCATGATGGTTAACCGACCAAGTCGACAAGAGCGACAATCTGGTCGAAGTCGCAACCAGCAACAACAACCTGCTGAAAATGACTCGGCTCGCATAGAACAAATTCGTCAACAGGTTTTGGCCAGCCCAGAACAACTAGGAAGCCTCCTACAATCTAGTCCAGAACTTGCTGCGGTCATCAACGACCCTCAACAGTTTCGACGTGTGTGGCAGCTAATGATCGATGAGAGAACACGTCGTCAACAAGAGCGAGAACGGGAGATTATGATGCTGAATGAAGATCCATTCAACTTTGAGAATCAAAAGAAGATTGAAGAAATCATTCGTCGAGAGAAGATAGAAGAAAACCTTCAATACGCTTACGAACACAATCCTGCAGGTATGGGTGTATTCACTTAATTTCATTTTCGGAGCTAATCTGTATTTAGTATTCGTACAAGTCACAATGCTTTATGTACCTCTCCTAGTCAATGGACACCCCGTCAAAGCATTTGTTGACTCTGGTGCTCAGAGCACGATCATGTCCCCTGATTGTGCAGAAGCCTGTGGTATCAGTCACTTGATTGATGATCGCTATAGTGGTATGGCTCATGGAGTTGGTACGGCCAAAATCATTGGCAAAATCCATCAAGCAAAAATTCAAGTCGGTGATGCGGAACTGGACTGTGCTTTCACAGTCATGGAAGGCAAATCGGTCGATTTACTGTTTGGACTAGACATGCTCAAACGTCATCAAGCATGTATAGACCTCAATGACAACAAGCTCAAGTTTCGCCATACAGAAGTTCAATTCCTAGGCGAAGGGGAAATTCCTCGAAAAGACCAAGCAGCTATGCTTGACGAGCCTACCGTTCAAGGACCAAATGGCACAGAAATAGGTGCCAAGACAGGAACTGTTCGACCTGCCGGTGTTGCTGAAGCTGCTCATAACGATCTTGAGAAAATAAAAAGCTCAAGCAGCCAAAACCCAGCTCCTGCGAAATCTGCAGCCAATCCGTCCTCCAGCACGGCGCCAGCGGCCTCCGCCCAAACTTCAGCAACCACAGGCTCTACTTCAAGATATCCCGATGCCACAGTTTCACAATTGGAGGCTCTTGGATTCTCGCGAGAGGAAGCTATCAATGCTCTCGATGCAACCGGCGGCAATGTCGAATATGCTGCTGGACTACTGTTCAGATAACCGAACCAGTCATATCATATTAATACCCAAGGACGCTTTCCTAGAAGCAACTCAACTATTCACGGCCTCATGCATCAGTCTCATCCTTGCAGCATTTTGGAATTGGGATCTGAATGTTTTATTATCAGCATCTGGGTATGTAGAATTGATCTACAACCCACCACAGGTGGCCTTCTGAATCGAGGACTATGTGCTTTTGCATTTGACAGGAGTTTAATGTAACAAGTAAAGTAAACCAGCGAATCAGATTTCTTTGCCTTATTATTTCATCCTCTATTTGGAGCGACAAAATTATGTATCAATGAACGCGATTACTTCGACGATCCTAGAGTTAAGTTTGGAACGATCAATTGTCATTTAATCAGTCAGATATCAAGCAGCTGCTAACCCGAAAGAGGAGACTGATCGAGCAAGATCTTCCATTGCGTCCAAATGATTGTAAGTTTCCTCATTTCAACTTTCAGTCTGATCCACTACATACGCTGACCAAAGCTCCTCAACTTCCTCCAGTCCAACCCATACAAAACAACTCAAGTATACGAACAAGTAACCGAGCTCCCACCAGCCGAACAGTCCGTCAACACCTGATTATTCTGTCGAATATCCACAATCGTCGACCCATCAACATCAACCGTCTGCCCATTCGACACCGCCGACGCCCCCGTAAACGTCACCGCATCAAAATCCGCGAACGGCACCAACGAATCCCCACTGCTAAAATCCTCCACTATCCACTCCGCATTCGTATTGCACAACGCCCCTTGCTGGCCCGTAAACGTGTGCGTCACCGTCTTCCCCGTCCCATGGTTCGTTATCACTGCACTGCCTCCTGATGTGCCTGCAGACGTTACGGTCATGCTGATACTGTCGCCGGCATTTACTGCGAAGCCGTCGAATGTATAGCTGTAGTCGGGATACCATTCATACCACGCGTCGTAGCTGGTTTTGCCGTTTTGCACGTAGAAATCTACGCCGGTTTGTAGGATTGCTGATTGGCATGTATCGCCGTCAATGCCGACCCAGGCGGACGCGCTGTATTCCGTGTTGCGTGAACCGCCTGATGGGGCGGACGGCACGGGCACGGTGATGGTGCCGGTCACGGAGGTGTAGCCGCTGCCGATTAGGACGGCGCCGGCCCAGTTGGAGTCGTAGTCGATGTTGCTGCCGTCGGTGCTTTGGATCATGGTGGCATTTTGCCGGGGGAGGGAGCGGCGGGTTCGTTGGGCGTCGCGGCGGGCGCGGCGGTGGGAGGTGAAGGGGGCGGCGAGGGCGGTGGTGGCGAGGAGGGTTGTTAGGATTGTGGAGGTCTTCATGGTGGGCTATGGGTGGCACTGGGGTGGAGAGTTGATGGGATGAAGTGTGGGATTGTTTGATTGATATCTAGTGTTTAAGACACGGTTGATGGGTGTTTATATTCTTGATCTGGTCGCTATGTTTGTCTGCTTGCGCGCTCGCTGTATTGCCACTTTCTGAATCGTGTCGTTTCTTGGGATTTCCTTATCGCAAGATATTCTCTTAGCTGAGCTCTAAGCTTCCTTCAAGGCGTCCTCACTACCTGGCTGGATACCACCTTGGACGGCTCGATTCCTGGTCATATGCCAGGCTCAAGCAGCCGTGGGGAAGCATTGAGCCGGTAAAGGCAGAACATTGGCCTCCATGTCTGGCATCATGAGCGCGTGGCTAGAACATCCTCTTGCTGCTTCTATACACCTCCCCAGCTAGGAATCGGCAGGCCCCGTGGTATTTGAGCATCAAGGATCGCTCCCGTCGGGATCAGAACTGGGGAGCTCTACACCATCAGCAAGGTAGATGCACTTATCATTTCAATTGACGTGCATCTAGCGGTAGTTAGCTACATGTTTAGTTGTAGTTAAGCCATGTCAACAGTCGAGTAATGGGTGTTGATCCAAGCTTCGAATGCCAGGGACGATTCCTGGTGTAGATCATAGGTGCGACCTCTAGTGATTTCAACTGCCTAATTGATCAATAATGGCTTTGCTTCGGCAATGAAATAGTTGTGGTCCGAAGTTGTATTTGGGAGCCATCACCTTGGTCATTTGATACGAAGGGCGATTCTGAGTCGGCAGTGTTTGAGAATATAGAATCCATCGTAGGGTTCCAACTCCAGTTAAGAGGAGGCATTTGCCACTCAGTGGGCCTAGTGAAATATTGCTCTGACTTCTCATGCTAAGAATAAGGGTTGAGAATTGATTCGCAATCAGAGAAAGCTGACAGAATTGCCTATCTGTGGTGCTATGTAGCAGATGGAGTTGGAGTGTCATATATCCGCACATAATCCAAATCTCTCAAGTATTATGAATAGCACATATCTTGTTGTGGGGTTCTAAGGACATGATTGACAAGATCAAGTCGTGACTACGATGTCGAATCAATTATCATATAATATAGCATTCTAGCACACTGGTTTTACTAGAGCGAAAAAGTTGAACATTTATGAGGGATGTAGTACATGAAATGTTCCATTCGGACCACATACAAAAGAGACATCAGAATCATATATTGCAAATAATGTCTGATCTTCAATCTTTGAAGCCACTTGTAGTACTTTCTGAAGCTTGTAGTTGTCCAGTGCTATCAATTTTAGTTTGCTCTAGCAAAATCCTCATCAACATGATACAAGAGTGGTTCGACTTGGTCGATTGTTAGCAGCAATAACAGTACAATGTACATAAATCGTCAAGCTGCCACGCATGGAGGAATTTTCTCACACAAAGAAGTGAGAACAGATCAAGATCTAGAAGTCGTCGGCCATCATATTGTATTCAGTACGTCCAATAGGGTGAGATCAATATATACATATTACCCTATCACTGGTTGACGGTCCGAACCTCTTCTCTACGGATAATCCGTAACCGATTTTAGCAAACCCCGGACGAGCCGCGTAAATGTATGAAAATATATTATTACAAGCCCATGGGCAATATTGGCCCGAGTATATAACAAAGACGTGTTTCGACAGTGTCTAAATTCTGACAACTCTGGATATCTCAGAATCCTTTGTAGAAGTACAGCATCCATACGATTGGGAAATGCGGTTCTACTCTACTGTAGCCATTGGGCTTTCTTCTGCGGTTTCTGTTGTTTCAGCGCAAGATGGTTGCTCGGCATTACATTTGATATTCGGTATGTTGTTGATCGAATACCGGATTGTGCTCTTACTAAGTCAAGATTAGCTCGAGGAACTGGAGAAACAAAAGGCTTGGGACTTGCGGGAACTTCTCTAGCGACAGAATTGAAGAAGCTCGTTCCTGGAGTTACTACATCGCCTGATGATTATCCTGTAAGCAACAGCTCTAGGGATGTTCGCATAAGGTTAAAATGCTAATCAAGAGTAACAGGCCGACTTCACTGGCTGCGCATCAGAGAGCAAAGGAATCGACGATTTAGTCAAACAACTCACGACAAGATCCAAAGCATGCCCGAAACAAAAGTATGCGTTAGGAGGTCATTCACAAGGCGCTGTAGTCACTACCCGTGCCATCCCAAAGATGCCCAAGGACATATTACCGAGGATTTTGACCGTTACCAACTTTGGTTCTCCACCTTGTCTTCCAGAAGTCAAAGACAGATGCAAGAGTTACTGTAACAAGGGGGATGATATTTGTGATGGAAGCAAAAACTCGAAATCTCTGGGCCGCTGTGTCACTAGCAGAAGACTCATGGCGCGATCTTGGATGACTGGAGAAGGAGATGACGAATTTGTCAGACAGCTGAACATGGAAAGCGCAAAATCGCTAAATTTGACCTCAGAGTCCACCGAGGACGTCAACGTCGAGCAAGTGACTTGCACTGGCGCGGATACTCCAGAGAAAGGACATCCAGTGTCGGGTTTCACCAAGTTTTATCATGCCGATGCGTTCTATACCAAGGCTGCTGCGTGTTATATTGCCACAAAGTTCCAGGCGAGTTCGTAGATTCGATAGAATAGAACATCAACCCTTCGAAGGCGCCCTAATGTTCTTTGTGCTGTTCTTGTGTGAGTATCCAAGCAGAGGCAGATAACTCCAGAAGCTGTCGGATTGAACGATAATCGTGAAACTCATGCAACATGCGACAGGAATTTTCCATCTTCTTTGATTACTTCTTTTATGGGAATTGTTTCTTGAGGAAGATCATTCATTATAACACAGCGTTCTGGCCGTCCAGTGCAGCCCAGCCTGATAATACATCCCAGCCGCTTATGCAAGATATGTGTAAGCAAAATGGTGTACATAATATACACATCGTCCCAACCCAAGCTTCAAACACCTCAATATGACCAGTATTTGAACTTCTTGAAATCCTCCAGTCGTTCTTGCTTCCGCATGTTTCTAGAGTGGCTGACCATAGGATCTGGGTATACGCGCTTCTTTTCCGGTAATTCGCTCGGTGTACTCATGTTTTGGAACCGTTCTACCAATCCTTGTAGTTCTGCGGCGCCATTCTCTCGAAATTGTGTCACTTTCTTCACGTTGAGTTTGGTAAGGTCATTCAGCGGCAGACGCTTTTTCATGCGATATGCTAGTGTTTTGGCGGTAAGATGGAACTTCATATCGCGTGGGCCGTCGACGAGTTCGAGGATGGCGGAGGGTGCTTGATCTTCTTTTTCAGGTTCGATGCGCATTACGCGTGTGTAGCCGCGAGCTCGAGTGGAGTAGCGTTTGGCCAAAGGGCCGAAAATCTTGGGGAGGAGGAGGAAAGGTCGCTGAAGAGCAATTAGCGGTCGTAAATAAATGGTTCCTTTGGCCCCGTACGTATAATAAGGATTTTGCTTTGCGCTTGTCATCATCAGTGCCTCTGATGCCCATCGTTATGACTTTCTCGGCGAGTTTTTGCGCTTCTTTGGCTTTGGGCCATGTTGTTGTTATGTGTTCTCGTTCGAACAGCTTATCTATTAGATTCCGAAGGAGTGCTTGTCTATGGGCGGAATTGCGACTGAGATGACGGTATTTGGGTTTGGCTCCTGCCATTGCGGCGAACGAAGCGGGAGAGAGTCAGGGTCGACAGAGCTAGGTTGCGAAAGTTCGACGTAGTAAATTCGGGAATGGTGACAGGAGGATTCTCTTTAGCTGATGACAGGAGGTAATTGATTTATGGTGATGGTCTTGTTGTGGAGTTTGAGTACGCCCAAGTCCTGTTAGAAATTTTGTTGAAGTTAGACAGGCAGGAAAGTTCTCGGCCGAGCTTCGGGATCGCCAACAACACCATCAATCAACATCATTCCTTTCACCGATTGTCTCAACCCTCAATCACGTCCAAATCCTCTCCGGAGGTTTGTTCAATCCACTCAATTGGCCACGAAGACTCTACAGGACGAATTTCGAATCGATCAAGCTTCTCCAAGTACACCAAAGCCCAACATTGAGCTCCAATCATGGGCTTCGTGAATGGCTTCGTATGCTCCTCCATTCTACTACTACACTCATTCTAACAGCTCCCAGCTCGGCGGTGTGACCCTCACGTCATCAATCCTATATCTCACAATCACAATCCACCGCCAGAACCGAATACAACAAGCCGCCTTACTACGTCAACAAGATACTGTTCTGCGCTCGCTCATTGAGCCCAATCCCCCTGCGCCGCTCCCGAGAGCTCGTGAGGTTCAAGCCGGACTAGTGGAACAAGGGAAAGATGCCTGGAATGCAGAAATCGAGGCTATAGTGCGGAGAGTCAACAATACTGACTGGAACGCGGTGCGAGCGAATTTGGAGGGCAGAATTCGACGATTGGCTGGCAAGGCTGCGCAAAAGGTGGAGGAGAGTAAAGTTGCTGAAAGAGTAGCAAATGCTACAGGATTGGCGGTGGACAAAGCTACGAGTAGAAGGGAGGGATAACTTGAGATTTTGTTTGGAATGATACCCAGGACACGATGCGAAATAGACCGACAAAACGTGGATAATTTAGCGACAGCGACAGGTTGCGCAGATATGCGCTCAGGAAAATGGAAAATATACAAGGTAGTCGAAGACCGATAATTCATATCTGATGACATTACACTTTGCGCTTGACGAGGCCCCTGAAAAAGTCGAAGCTATTGCTATCACTTTGGAGTGTTACGGTATGGCCAGTAGGACGATCCTCCCATCCTAGCTCTTCGGCGACCAGCAAACCCCAATCTCTACTAATTCCCTTGATCTTCGCTTTCGACCCTCCTTCCGATTCCAGTGTGACTATCTGATCACTACACGACATGTAAGCATATTTGAAAACCACGGCAGGAAAATGACATACCTGTGCAACCACATATCATAATACGCCTTTTCCAACTGACTTCCCCAGCCCTCAGCACAAAACGTGCTATACAATTCATCAAAGGTTGTCAGGATCCTAGCCAGGAGTCTCTCTGTCTCAAAGGCTGCCAACCCTTGCTTCTTCGCAAGCATATCAAGTCCAGTGGTGGGCGCCGCATTGGCAACGTTGACACCAACTCCTACCACCAGCCCATACTTCTCCCCAGCAAACGTTGAGTTCACAAGGATCCCACCAACCTTGACGAATTTGCCCGGAGATTCTGGATCGGCCGCATACACATCGTTCGGCCACTTCAAGCGCAGCGGTATCTTGTCATAGCCACGTGCATATGTTTTGGCACCACGTACAACAGCCATGGCAGCAAGGTATTGGACGAATACAACAGGAGCAGAATACTGAATGGCAATGGGATGCCAGATGACAGTGCTGAACATGAGGGAGCCAGGAGGTGAGATCCAGACATTGGAACCACGGCCTCGGCCGGAGACTTGGGTTGAGGCGGTGGCGGTGAAGCCGGTGGGAAGTGTTTTGAGGAGGTTGTGATTTCTAACAAGTGGTTAGGAGGGGAAAATGCTCGCAATGGGGCGCATACTTCTCTAGGAGCGTTGAAGTGCTTGTAACGACTTCACCGTATAGAAGATGTTTACCGAAGCTGGATCGGTGGAGACGAGTGCCCATGTAATGCTTGAGATGGGAATAGAATTGATCATGGTTGAACTTTGGGGTTTCGCGAGTAATTGGGAGGTTATCGGGAGATATGATAATGTTCTTCACAACCTTATCATAATCGACTATCCTGTCGCTGCCAGAGTCATTCTTAGCTTCTGGTTCTGATATTTGAAGGGCTGAGAATTGGCTCTCAATAGATTCGATATCTTCAGTTTTGGTGAGTACCAGTTCCTTTGGAAAGTTGCGTATTCTGAACATATCAAGGTCTCCTTTAATAAAGACCTCACCGTCTTTCAAAGAGGCAATGATGTCTGTCCATTTCTTCAACAACATAGGAACAGCGGCTTCGGCGAGTGCTGTGAGGTATAAAGGAGAAAGGGATGGTACCATCTGTGAGGACTGATTCACATCCAGTCCAATCTTTTGAAGACAAGCCTTGAGAAAAGCTTTGCGATCATCTTCAAACTTGTCAAGAGATTCCACAACAGCTTTGAATTCCTCATCGTGTCTGTTCTTGTCGAGATTTGGAACGGCGAATCTGCAAAAATAAACATCGAGTCTCATGACGAGCTCTATATGAAAGACTCACTCGGGATGAGGCCCTGTAAGCAACACCGCCCCTTCACCAATTTTCCTACATATCACTGCGGCTGCTCCATCTCCAGGGTCGCAATTCAAAGTATCCGTGTAGCTTGCAAGTATCTCTACACCTTGATCTGCATATCTAAGAGCATCAACAAATACCCCTCCACCGTTGTAATACGTCTCAAATTCATCTGGCAGTTCGACTTTGATATCCTTGAAAGCAGAATCATTGAGGCTCAACTTAGCAGCTCTTGCACCAGCTTCGCTCTGATATTTGAACCCTGGGAAGGCCAATCCGCGACATGTACCAGGATAGAATTGAAGCTCCCGGTCGCCAATTACTTCCATCGTCTTATGTCCTTCCATAAATTCGCAGCGGCTTGAGCCATAATAGCCACCAGCACAGAGTCCAATATAACGTCCGCCATTCTGCACGAATTGCTTTATTTTGCGGTTACCGTCGCCGTTTAGCATACGACAATACGGAAGATCCGCTCCACCAGGCATTATGAGTGCTGCACAGGTGCTTTGCCATGGCTCCGTAAGTAAGGCTTTTGATGAAAGTGGAAGGACGACGTAGGTAGGCGAGAGAAGATAGCGGAAGGTGAAGAAGACATGCTGCAGCGAAGTAGAAGTTGTTCCCTCGCCTAGATGATATCAGCCATCTATTATTTCAATCGAAACATCAATTACCGCTGTAGACCAGAATATTGATGCGCTTGTTGGTGGCCATGGTCAGATTTGGTCTCGGACCTTTGCGGCGTTTTCCCAACTTCACCTCATCAACGACTGTTGCGACTCTTTGACTCTACAAAGCTCAACAATTTCGAGTCCAGAAAGATTCAATTCAATGGCCGACGCAAACGTAAATCAGATCAGCACCAAACTTGACGATGATGAACCTGATGATTGGTATGTTGACCCCGCTCAACTCCACAGCTCATTGCTGGCTAAGAACTTAGAAGAGAGATTTTGGCTGACATGATCATGCAGGGATAAACGCATAAACAACACTGGATGTGCTGGTACATCTCAACATTTTCTCAAAATGAATAGATCTAATCATGCTCAGCCGAAAATTTGAAATTGACAGATTGCTACTACGAGAAGAAAGATTGGCGCCAGTGTAAAGACGAGGTTCGTCATCTACAAATCTACCTCGCGGACTTTAGGTATATGCTAAAGATTTGTAGATGAAGATTTTCCAAGCCTGTTGGAAGAAGTATGGCAACGCCCAAAGAACTGCTATGACAGACAAATAGCATGCTTCACTGCTACTACGCATAATCAAGCTCAACGAGCAGTAACCGAATGCCTCCATTGAATGGTGACCATCCAAAAACTCCGTAGCAGACGTTGACACAGCACAATGCATCAATTGCTGTTTACGTCAAGTAGAGAGTCTCTGCCTTGACCCTTGCGGTGCTCATGTACTGCTTTCATTTCGCGTCCGGTTGTTGTGCCTCCAGTGCACTGCTCACTGGAGAGTAGTCAAGGGAAGTATAAGATAGCGAAGCATGTACAATGAACTTTCGATGCTTTATTATTGACAATTTTCTTTCAAATTACGCTCTATAACACCAAGTCAAGAAGTCCCCACTGTGCCCGGAATATGCCTTGAACAACAGATGGGATGCACGAATCAAGGGAGAATGCGCCTCATAGATAACACATCACTTGTTAGAAAATCAGGAATGGGGCAAAGAAGTTCCAAGAACCTACAATATCAGGATTCTGAAAGCATAAATATCTTCAGGTCGATGGAAGAGAAAAATCATGGACTGACTGACTGCCGAGTCTTGCTTCCAAGCAATGATCCAGAGATCGGTTGAAGTATCAAAAACGACAGACTATCATCAAGCTTACCCCATAGGTGATCGTCAATTCAGAATAATCATCTTCTGACAATGCATGCAGCCTGCAATAGAGCTCAAAATGAGCGCAAATCCTCCTCCTTATCCCGATTCTTCTCACCAACAACACCATCATCACCATTTTAACACCAATATTACTTGGGGTATCGATGGGACTGAATTGAACGCATCTGAACGTTACTTTGGTTGCTACACTCCTCAGGACAGCGGGCAATGTAAGATTGTACGAGAATCAAGTTGCTGTCCTTGTAGGGTTTGTCACCATCCAGTGGAACATGACCATAAGCCATCAAGGTTAGCAGGGTTTTCTGCGACGCTCTTTGTCATAGCATGGATTGCCCCTTTCGTCTACGCGATTAAGGAAATGTCTGCTGGATGCCGACTTGGAGAGTTGAAGACACGTCAGGGTTGTGTGTGGGTGACATCGACCTGATATGTCTATTGTGTCCAATATGTAGACAGCGGAGCGATTTTAATATCATACCTAGCATTAAGGCGAGTTGTTTAGGTGACCACATCAATATGTTGATGAACCAGGAAAAGTGAAGTTGACATCAAAAATACTTCAATTATCGTCGCGGCTTTTGATTGGACCATGGTACTGTCACGTGGTACGGTACTGCCTTCCAAAAATAAATCTTGTGATCCGAACCTCAACTGCATTTAGCCACCCTCTCTTCCTGAAGCGTAGAACCTCCACACCGCTCTCCGCCACAATTTTCAGCGCAAAGCAAGGACAAGATGTCGTCCAAAAAGCGCGCCCAAACAGCAGAGCCGTCAGAAACGCCCGCTGAACCCTCGGCGCCAGAAACCACCACCAACGAACCAACCCAAGAAAACAACGAGGAATCCTCAGCGCCAGCGACGACAGAAAGCGCCTCAGACCGTCTGGCACGCTTCAAAGCCCTCAAAGCACGACACAACTCCTCCAAGAAAGAGAACCTCCAGGAATCACAACATGAAGCGCAACGCATGGCCACCAACCCCAACCTTCTCAACGCCCTCAACCGCAAACACGCTATCGCCTCACATAAACTTCTCAAAGCCGAAACAACAGCTGACGGCGATGACTTTGAGCGCAAGCGTGCATGGGATTGGACTGCTGAGGAGAGCGAGAAATGGGATAAGCGCGTGAATAAAAAGGGCAGACATAAGGAGGATGTTGCGTTCCAGGATTATACGCAGGACTCGCGCAAGGTTTACAAGCGGCAGATGCGTGACTTCAAGGTGGATTTGGAGGCGTATCAAAAGGGGAAGATGGAGGCGATTGAGAAGGCGGTGGAGATGGGTGGGCTGGATATCGTGGAGACGGAGGATGGGGAGCTTATTGCGGTGGATCGCGATGGGAGTTTCTATTCGACTGCGGATACGTCTAATATGCAGAAGAAGCCTGATAAGGAAGCGATTGATCGGTTGGTGAATGATCTGGAGAAGGCGGAAGCACAACGACTCAAGAAGCGACGAGAGCGATTAAAGAAGGACGACGATGGTGGAGATGTGACGTACATCAACATCAAGGTAAGCTTTACATCTCTGAGCCTGCCACTGGGTGTGTTACTAACTGGTGGTTCCAGAACAAGCAGTTTAACGAAAAGCTTAAGCGCTTCTACGACAAATACACCTCCGATATCAGAGACAGCTTCGAGAGAGGTACAGCAGTTTAAGCGTTATGATGAAAGAAGGACAAATCTATTCTTTACAACAAGTCTAATCTATATGCTTATATCTTGGTTATACCTCCGACAAATCCCCCATTACATACAGCTTCCATGAGTTGATGTGCGATAGCAGTCCTTGGTGGAAGCTTTAGTTTGACTCCTTTTGGAGCCTCTCCAACAGGATCACTAGCTCCAATTCCTTTCTCGGACCATTCTGCGCCCTTCAAAGCAGTCCTTACATCCTCGAGACTGAACCAATCAGCATGTTCTAGTTCAGCATCATTTCCTAGATCTGGCGCTTTGCTATCTTCACCGGGAGCCGCTTGCCCAATCGCACCAACCATTATGTTTGCTGGATAAGGCCATGGCTGAGTACTGTGCAATACCACCCGGTTGAGAGTGACACCGGCTTCTTCCCATACCTCTCGCCGCGTAGCCTCCTCAATTGTCTCCCCTGGCTCCAGAAATCCCGCCAATGTGCTATACATGCTTGGTGGAAAGCGATGTGATCGCCCAAGCAGCATTTTCTGGCCGTCGGCTGATACGATTGCGACAATGATAACGGCATCTGTTCTCGGAAATGATAGATTCGACACGCCTTTTCTCGTAGCGCAAGCTGGTCGGTCTGTATCAAAAGCAACATCTGTCGGTGGACATGTTCGTTTCCAGCCAGCATGCGTACTCAACGTCCGATTACCGCACTGCGCGCAGAATGGATTTCGCTGATTCCAATCCATCGTATGTCTCGCAGCAGCATATATAGCCGCCTCTTCCGGCACAAGATTCAAAAACATGCGATTGACAACAAACTCTCCACCCATGTCTGTATATTTCTTCACCAACGCATCAGCCGCTTCTTTCGCCGGACTCGACGCCGCCTTCGGATCAAGCGTTGATGGACCTGAGAGGTCGACCGCAAACACAGGCGTCCCTCGATATCGGTCCTTGTATGAAAATGCATTCTCATCCGCCGTCCTCCGATCGAGGCCTAGAAACAATATCTGTGGCACCCATGCTCGCGAATCGTACTCCTTGATCACCTCTTCCTCTGTCTTGCCATATGGTCCACCATTTCCCGAGTCAATGACCGATCCTACGTCCGCCCAGTCAACATAGCGCAGATTCTCCTCGCCTTGCGTCAACGGTCCGAGATCTTTGAGTAGTAGGAAGCGTGCGGAAGGGTGTCGAAGCGCCGCATCGAGAAATGTATGATCGGGTCGCAGGAACGATACGCGATTCAGCGGACTGCCGCCAAAGTAGTTTGTGACTTCGGGACCGAATTTGCGGGACAGCATGGAGGGCTCGCCAGATTCGATCAGAGGCTTGGGTAGCGAGGCGGGCGGCATGGTGGAGCGTAGGCGGTGGGTGATGCTTGGGTGCAGGTAGCGGGAGCGATTTACTGTTGCCGAGAGTAAAGTGCCGGTGCAGATGTATTTAGCAAATCGAGGGGTGCCACGGTGCATTCAGTAATCATCAAGGTCCCCTGGATATTGGAGTGCTTGGAGCTTCGAGGTTGGTTGGTGGGGGAGAAGGAAAAGGAGCTCCTGCCTCGGTCGACGACTGAGTTGATGCTGCATCTTGCTCCATGAATCATTACAAATGCTCTTTTTAGCCTTGTGTTATTCCGCTAGTCCGGTGGAGGCGAGATGTTTGTTTATCTATTCTTCGATACTACCTATACTTCTACAACAGCTGTTGTTACAGCGCCCAAGAATAGTGCTCTTTCACTTCATCCACTGCGCAGTTGCGCTGTTCCCTTCGCGGCGCCTCGCCACAGAAGAGACAAGCAACTCAGATTGCCTATCCACCAGAAGAGTCCTCTAAACTGTGACCATCTATCGTCAGAAACGAATACATATACCACCCCATATGCCAGTCTGGCCAGCGTATAGATAGCGCATGTACCGTTGATAACTCCCATTGGCACCCTGGAGTGCATCGCGAAAATAACTGGTTATTCCATCAGCTCTCAACTCTCCTTGTATCTCAATTGCTTATACCTGATCCAAAGAACAGCGTGTATCCTTCCACGCTATTCGCAGAGGCACCTTCGCATCGTTGAATCATGTCGACTTGCTCGCGCGTGAGCTTGCCTTCACGAATAGCTGCGTCCGCATATTTGTTAAGATCTTGGCGGGGCGAGGCGTTGTGGTCGATGCCATAGATTTGTTTGATTGTGCGGCTGCTGAGAATGCCGTATGCGTAGAACCAGTTCCATGTTAGAAAACCTGCGGTTATGTAATATGGCGAGAGAGGCATTGAGAATTTGAGATGTAGTGTGATGTGCTTTGCGATGATTTGAAGGATCACGATAGCATGAAGATCTTACCCTCGACAGCTGAATTGATGTAACGAAGGTAGTGTTCGTTGGTTGTATAAATGTACTTCGGTCGAAGTCATAAATCGGATGTTTCGGAGATACAAATGCGCCGATATTGCGAGAAGACCTTTGTCGACCGCAAGTACTCTTCCATGCTTCGTCCTATCGTGCAGAAATTCCATAATTGTTTCGCGTGCCTGAAAGGCCTTTGACGCGCCTTTATTCTCTAACTTCTCGGATTCTCAAAATCACATCGTGCGGTCACGTTATGACGCGAAACTTATATAGGTTGACTTTCCATTAATTCACAACATAAACTTGACATCAGCCCCTTTCTATCCTACATGATGACCCTTCCACATCAATAACATCAGCAAGCAGTATTCTATCACTTCAATACTTCCGGCCGACCGCGGGATCTAGTCCTACGGGTCATCCTAACATCTTACTCAGGAGTCAAGAGTCTTTCAAGCGCCTTGCCCAAGACGCGACCGAGTACTTCTCACGAGTCTTCCATCGCCCAGTTTCGTCATCCCAGCGGTATGCGCGGCTTCCTTTGATAGCCGCATGGTGCTCATCTCCGCGTACCATGTCCAGTAGGGTACGAGCCGTAGGATGCTGATCCACGTACGCAGCGAACTTGAGAGCCGGTGGAATCGAGGCTTCAACTTGCTTTTCAAGGCGCAAAGCAAATCGGATGTACTGCTCTGAATCTTCGGGTCCCATTTCTGACATGAGCTGCTTCTCCGCGTCGGTTTTCTCCTGGATGGTTCTAACATGCCGTGCCTTTGTATGGGAGAGCTTGGTTTGGTGATCTTTCAGATTGAGAGGATCCAACATGTGGCTGACATTTTCGTCATAGGACTGCATCTTTTCACACTGGTCGAGAGTTATTCGCTCTATGTTACGGCGAATGTACCAGTCTGAGATGCGCTTCAGAGGGCCGGTTAGGCGTGGTGGCTAAAGTTGTCAGTGTCAAGTCACAATGACTGATTTAGGAGAGATCTGTTACTTTGCATGTTCCTTTGTTCCAGATGCCTTCAATCGTCATAGATGGCTTGCTGAGTATGAACTTTGAAGAACTAGAAGCCTTGAAATTGACTTGATAGAAATCATAGACTTCGGTTGTATCACTCGATGTGGACTCACGGAAGCTTGAGCACCAGACTCCTTGCAGATGAGGGCACCACCGCTCCAAGACGCAGAGAAGGTTGGATAGTGCGTGATGTGAAGGTTCTCCAGCAACACATTGGCCGTCCTCTCGTACTTCACAGACTTGATGGCTGATGTAGTCGGCTGGAGTTTGGGGCCACCAGCCAAGACCCCGGATAGAGAGGTATCGAACTCGAGACATGAAGTCAAGATTGCACGTTGGCAGCTGATAGAAAACCATATCCATAAGGCGATCGGTATACTGTGGCAACAACTGGCGCCATGTTCCAAGGGGATGGTACTCATACTTCAGAGGATCATTGTTCGTCATTTGCAGTAGTTTAGGATCGAAATGATGGTCAAGATCGATCTCGAACACTCGGTTGTTAAGCATGTAGTCGTTGACGTATCGACGAACATCCCAGTGAGTGAGCTTCAGACCATATAGCATGATCGTGTCGCAGTGATCCAAGATGAGGTCCTTGACTTCATCTGAGAGCGCCTGAAATCTTTAGCATGGACTTTTTTCAGAAGTCTAAGGTCGAGATAGGGACTGTGTGGTGCGATACAAGTCATCTGATAGGATGACAATCCAATTTCATCAACAGATGGCTGAGGGTGTGTTTACTTGGGTTGTTCTTACCATGAATCGAAATGGGCGAGCGGTACTTTGTCGTTTGTTGGCCAGCGTCAAGTCGGCAGCGTCCGCCGTCGGCGCTCAGACTGAATTTGCGCTTAAAATATTAGCTAGCATCCAATTAGATGACAAAGGTTAGGTATACCTCGAGCGACATTGTTGGAGGTTGAATTGTGGGATGGAACTGAAAGAAGAGAGTAAGCGAAGTTGTGTTAAGCTTGAAAGTTGACAATGTGGAGGATGGAGTGAGAGCAGGGTTAATTAGTTGGAGAGCGGTAATGTTCTGAAGATACAAGTGCCTGAAATCCGACCAAGTCGCTGCTCAATATGGACCAGTGACTGGAGAGTGGCTTGAAATTTGAGGTGACCAGGATGCAACCATCGAGGTGATTGACAAGTGACATTCGACCTCGAGAGCGCACTTACAAGCTGTTCGATCGAGATTTCAACTATCAGACAAGTAGTAACGTGGCGGATGACAATGATGTCGTAAATCAAGCCTCCTACGGATTGCGATATAACATGCTCTAGATTCAATGTATTATATACTGAAGTGATCCGAATGTGTTCGCACTCCAGGGCAAACAAAGACACGGAAGCAGGAAATGGATGACAGCTACGAACATAATCATAAAAACACCAGCTATCGTGTCTCTCGCTCGGTCGTTGTAAAATTCATGGAGCGAAATGGTATGTTGGTAGGTCTCAAGTAGAAGAAGAATCAACAAGTTTAAGAGAGCGGGTGGTAAAACGATTGCTTCGCTCCGCAATTTTCATGCGTCTCTTGTTAGTGAGCAATCAAGTACATAATGAGATAATGTTACAAACTTCACTGTTCTCGCGGGCCTATGTCTCCTCTGCTCTAATACTCTACCGATCAACAAGGTCTCTGGCTATGAATGTCAGAACCTGCTCCATAATCCATGTCTCGACTCTCGGGCACTATTAGCCTCAGCAATCTTGGAAGATCTGGACCAGCGTAAAGGAATCATAAACCCAAAAGTTGGTGGGTAAGATTCAGAACCTGAGCAAATCTCACATTTCTAGTTTATGAGGTCTTATGTTATCGCAACTTTCACCAAGAGTTCACATCAAACATCAAGCCACAAGTTAGTTTTGGAAGAGATTCATTATCTTTCTATTGCTTCAAACAAATATGAAGATCAAAGGTCTAACTTGACTGGACCTACCAGGCTACCACCGAAGCAAACTTGACACATCTTCAACGTCAAGCTGTCTTTCACGAACCTGTCCCAAGACTTAGACCCAGTGAGATGCGACATGCACGACAATGGTATTGTCGCCGCGAGTTGCTCCAGTGGAGCCGCCACGATTGCCACACTGAACTGCAATCGAATTGACTGCGCCGGCGACTAGACCACAGTCGACCCGGTCGACGTTGCCGTTACCCCATTTGCGACCAGAAACGCTGGAGACTTGTCAGTATAAAGTTATTTTAGCACATACGCTGTTAGCCACAATTTGTTAATTTACTGAGACCTCATTCTGCGGCATTTCAACAGAGCAATGATTCAGGGCATTAGGGAAGGCACCCTGAGTATAATTTTATACCAAAAACTTACTGGACATTGCCGACTTGAGCAAAGTGAGCCGAGTCGACGATAACAATGCACTCAACTCCCGGGTACAAGTTGTTGGCAGCCTTGAACATGTCTTGCTGGCTCAAGTTTTCGTTGTTGCAGGTTCCGGGATAATCGAGAGTCGCAGTAACGTTGCGAGCCACGAGATCGGAAGTGGGAAGGGCCATGACAGAGCCAATGGCAGCAAGGACAACGAAGAGAGAGGTAAAGAGCTTCATGATTGTGGTTTGGGGAGGATAGTAGTTTGAGTTGTGTTGTGTTGGCTGAGATAGAAGGCTTGATTGTTCTCAGTGTTAAAAGCGGCGGATGATGGTAGAGAAATATGTTGAAGAAGCCGAGATACATGTGTATTTAAGGATCGTAGTTCTCGCAAAGTTCACTCAGGAAGACCGGGCAGTGACCTGGTGCTCTCAAGAGCTGAGGTTATGTCACTATCATTTCATGATGGAGATCTCCAGAACGGTAGGAGCATCAAGCCTCAAATTGTCACTCAGGCATGTCAGCTACCTCAGTGAACATTCCTACTGCTTGCTCTGGTGATATTGCTTCATGTAGTACCTGTTAGCAACAGCTGGTAGGCACCAATCCTCAATTTGCTAGCGCATCTTCGTTGAGAATCACAGTCACAAATATTCCATATGGGCCATAGCCTTATATATCGAGGGAGGCGACAAAATGATAGTTCATTGTGAACTTAGTCCGGCTGGTACTATCTGAGAATATATCTTGAAAAGTTGGTAAGGCACAAACGACCTCAAATAGGAAAGCTAAGTGGCAGTGTAAGTTCGGTTAATCAAACTCTGTAGACCTCGTTCAGGTCAGATCCAGAATGATATCTTATTTACTGAGCATGATGGCCACAAGTCGCGGCAGATCAATGGAACAAGGCCATAGAAAATTACAAGACAACCTGGGAAGTTGACACAGAGGCGACTCCCGAGACTACTAGGCTGAGACGAGTGGGCTGCCACTTCTTACATGTAATGCTGCTCACCTTCCAAAGCTCTTTCCATTTGATGGACCCAGCCTGTATCTTCCGAGTGATAGGATTCACCTGCATTTGATGTTATGGTTCACTTCAGACACACCATCCACGAGACGATATCATCAATTTGGTAAAGCTATCGATACGAAACTATAAATTTAAAGTATTACCAATCGACCGGATGAACTAACTCCCATGCCCACGATGTCGACATCATACTCCCCGGTGACCGTCTAGCAGACAATCCAAGGCGAACCCTGGCTCAAAGCCGTATTCATCCTCACATGTATCGTTCTCGGTTTGGCGACTTTATTCGCCATCAGCACTACCCTCTGGCTCATCTACCTTATAATCAGAAATTGTCGACGTCGCCGCACAAAGAAACTTCTACTCAATGACAGAGAAGCTGCCCGCCCACCCCGTAACTTGCCTTCAGATTCTGCACAACTGCATATCACTAATGTGAACCTTTAAAAGGCCCTCCGCGGCCATCAGCCGCCGCAGAACGTCTTTCCTTCGCCTGCGTCGGCGAAAACGTGTCCTCCCACAAAGACGACTCCATCGAGTTGACGTCCTTTCCCTGTGTTCCACCCATCAGCCACCCTCTGAACACCAGTCCGCTTCCACCAGCTCGACCATTTCGCCGTATGACACCAAATTTCTTCGGTTCGAGCCAGCAGCGACGGCATGTCTCGCGTGGGCCAACTTTCCTTGGTGGTGATGAATCGCAGCGAATTGGTATGGCAGTGCCACTGGACGCGCGCAGTAGCCATTATCCGGAAGACGAGATTGATCACGTAGATGGCAGAGAGTCTGGGAATACTCAACGTTCGGTTGAGACTACGAAGACGGATGACACTCTGGTGTCGGACAGACTTGGACGCAGTACGATTTCGGTGCAAGCCATTTGAGGATGGGGATCAATTTGGATATCGTGCAGTGGTATCTCGGAACGGGACTTGGGGAGCGGGATAGATGGCAGGTGGTTTGGAGATGAGCCTCCACTGGGTATTGAAGTTGTTCAAAGACCGTTGCATTGACACGTGTGTTGCAACGTCTGACTGGTGGTAGATGAACTACTACTACGATATTCTTTCATTGTTTAGGATGTCAGTTTGTATAGAATGGAGATCGTTTTAAAGGAATGAAGATTCATTAATGAATTTAACTGAAGATTATTATACTGCTGTGTCTCACCATAAAGAAAGTGTCTAAATCAACGTCAATCATACATTATCGTAACAACTGATTCGAGTAGCCATTTCAAAGTTGCAAACTAGTTAGGGACCATTGGTCCAGCTCCCATGCCAGTGCCTGGAACCTTTGGTGACTTTGGAATCTGCGAAGCCTTGGGCTTAGGAGGCTGTGAAGCCTTTGGGCTCTTGGGCTTTGGTGACTGAGTAGTAGTACCATTGTTTGGTCCATTTGGTGGCCCGTTCTGTACACTTCCAAGGTTGTTCTAGAAGATGTGTTAGCATTTGTTGTTTCAAGTTTCAGCTTGGCGATTGAAACATACCTGAAGCCCTTTGTTGGTTGAAATGTCAGCCTGGAAAGCTTTCTGCAGGCTTTGAAGAACTGCGCCATCTTTGGTAGCATCACCAGTCAGCTTGCTTGTTAGGCCAACTTCTTTGGCTTGTGAAGCTTCGATGTTAGATAGACCGCGGAGAAGCTGGGGGTTGTTCTTTGCTAGAGCCATGTTGTTTTGTCTGATGGCGATTCCGGCGTTGACAAATGCCATTAGGTTTTTCTGCAATAGGATGTTAGCTTGGAATATGGAAGAAGATTTGTACTTTTTACCTTGCCTGCAGCGTATACTGCTGGATCGGCGGTTTTGCCCTGTTGAACTGCATTCATCAGATCCTGAGTAGCAGCCAGCTCGCCTTGAGCTGCCATTACGTTGAGGTCAATTCCATCAGAGATCGCTTTGGTGACAGCCGCAGCTGCGGTTGTGACTGTAGAGTTCGCAGCCTTTTGAGCAATAACTTTGCTGCGGAACCATGGAGAATTAGTTTGAATGGCGGCAGCATAAGCCATCGAGGCGAATGGGATGGCGAGGAGAATGCTGGACTTCATGTTTGGTGATCTGAATGATTGAGGTAATTAATTAGTGATTGACTTGGGAAGTAAGGAGCAGTCGATGGATCCTGTGTAAGAGAGAGTCTAATTGGATACGTTGCTGAAGAGAATGAATGGTGAAAAGCAGTGTTAATTCCTAACGAGTCGTGATGCAAACGAGCGATGCTTCATGTGAAATCCATCGACAGTTGACCTTATATATTTCGATTTGGGCAAAACCTAAACAGCATAGACCGCAGATATTTTGACATTTGGGAAACAACTGTCATCGTATACTTGAAAGTTTCACGGGCACTCTGCGGAACATCAGACCCGGATGTGAATAGATGGAAGATCATGCGTATCAGTAGGCCTAGGCTCCAAGTGAAGAAGCAGCATACAGCTGAGATATACCTTTGATCCAATGGTTGTTGATAGACATGGGGTCTTTTGTTTTACAGCCTCGTGATAAGTTCCAGCCCTATAGGCGGTTCGAAAGACTCAAAGACGACCCAGTCAGACCGAATGGCATACAGAGAGCAGCCTGCAATATGATAGAAGCGCAATAGAGGAATACCAGTAGACGTTAGATTAATTCAGGGCGTTGGAAGTTGAAACAGAAACAGTCATCGGGTGAATCTTGAAGACGCCGTTTCGAGGTCAACACCACACATGATGAGAGATATAGAAGGCCAAGAAACGGATTTGAGAAGATGGCTTGCGCTTGGACTTGGGGCTGTTGCTGCGTCTGTGGCGAGTAGACCATTTCTGCGTGATCGAGTGACGATATGAGAGGTTTGGACACTGTTTGAGAATCAGATCAATGCAATGCCCTTTGGCATGAAACGGTACCTGCAGATCATCCCAGGTCTGCATGCGCTGATCGCCACGACAAGATCAAATAATCTTTGAGCCTCAAAACTGGCTAGAATATTGGAAGAAAATAGTACAAAAACCAGGTTTTGATCCTAGAGCTTGTCAACCAAAGATTCACTGATGAAAAAAGATCTGCGATACGCTGTGTCTTGAGCTTGGGCAAGGAGTTATATGTACAGTATTATAAGGCGATAATCTCAAGAATGCCCGGGATATCTAGAATCTAGACTCACTTAGCTCCAAGTCGCGGAACGCCGACCCGGTTTTGCTGCAAGCGTTGTAGATGCTTGTGTGTTCACCGTTGAGGAAGTCCGATACCTCCTAGCATTGTCCGACGCTTCATTAAGCAACATCTAGAAGCAAAAGACTTGATCCTCGAGCTTGCTAACAGCTCTAGCCTTCTCGTAGTCAAGGCTGACCAGTGCCTTCTTCATGGCACTAACCATGGGTGGTGGCCCGCAGACAAGTATTTTGACGTCGCTTGCCGGAGCTGGAAATCGCTCCTAGAGCTCACAGTTAGTTGTTTGGATATATAGAGCAAGACGAGGCAGCTAACCTTCATCATCTCCGCAGTCACAAATCCGACACCGCCAGTCCATCCCTCTGGTGGGTTGTTCAACACGTAGTAAATCCTGAAACCAGGATCTTCCTTTACAAGAGAGTCGAGATCTTCCTTCAGCAGGATATCCTCGGGGTTGACGTTCGCAAAGATGAGATCAACCTCAGTCTTGTCTCCAAGAGCGCGACCACGAACAATTGCGCGAATGATTTGAAGCATTGGGGTAATACCAGTACCACCAGCGATCATACCAAAACGTCTAACCATGTTTGGTGTGTAGACCATAGCACCCTTGGGTCCTTTGACTTTCATGGTCTGCCCAACGCGAAGTCCAGCAACATGCTTGGAAATATTTCCAGTTGGGTAAGACTTGATGAGTAGGTCAAAGTGGCCAGGATTGACATCTGATGATATAGGAGTATAGGATCTGAGGACATCTTTTCCATCAATGGCCGCTCCAAGGGAAATGTGTTGGCCGATAGGAAGGCCGAGAACATCGGTAGGTCTGGGGAGAGCGAATCGATAGATGGCGGTATTGTGTGAGAGGATGGTCTTTTCCTTAAGCTCAAAGTCCTGGAACTTGTCTGGTTTGAGGATCTTCCGCTCAACTGCAAGGTGAATTAGCGAAGGTCAACTAATTAAATGGCTAGAAGTCTTACGATTGTTGAATATCTTGTATCCACCGAGCACAAGAGCTAATCCGAAAGCATATGGGAGCCAGTCAGACTTCATGATGTATGTGCCAACTATCAGCAAAGCTGATGGGATGTACACGCCATGGACATAACCCGGAGAAGTGAGCGAAGACGAAGACATGATGTCAATTGGGTCGGTGGTGATAAGAGGTAGCTATTAGGAGAAAGGAGAGAGGTCACGCCGATCTTCTAGTTTGTCGAAGTCCACAATTGAGGGTTTGTGACATATAAAAGAGTTCCAAGGATACAGATGGCAATGGACTGAGCCGCAGGGAAATTTCTCCCGGTCATCTTATCTTATCTGTACACTAGCGTGGTAGCGATCCTTGTCATCGCGTGGCGCTTCAACGTCCTATCTTCAATCCAGAACTCACGACATCTCCGTATTCTATACCTGCTCAGCACAAACCTGTCACGTTCGCACAAGCATCAAGAAGTGCCATTTCCCATCGTTGGTACTATGGGTGATCCCCCAGCTCAGCCATTTCATCTCACAGCCCGGGATCATGGCGTTTTGGCAACCAAGGATGAGGACTATGTTCTCCTGACGTGGGATCATATCAAAGAAGTTATTGGTAACATCGATCAACGACACACTGGAACGAGGGCTAACAGCTACATCCGTAGCTTCCGCCGACTATGAAGGTCTCACTCGACAACCATCGCAACTCCGTGCCTATATGGCATGGTCATCGCAAGTTCGCGAGGAATACGGCAGCACGACCAATTTTCTTTTGCAGAAACGCCTTCGCTGGACCCCTCTAACCAGCGTTGATGAAGATCCTGCACTTCGTTTCGCAATGAAGAATCCTGTTCCATTTGCCGCTCGATCAGACTACCGGATTCTGCTCAATGACTGGCCATATGGAAACGAACCTGGAATAACTCATATCTGCGTCTGGCTGAAAACGCCGTTGCCAGTTGATTCTGTGAAGGGCGCGCTCACAGCTGAAGGCACAGCTATGGTCAACGCCTTTATCAAGAATGAAATTGAGCAACCATTGAAGGTTGAGGATCAAGATAAGGTTTTGTGGTTCAAAAACTATACAAGTTTGCAAAGTATTAGGACTATCGACCATGTCCACGTACTCATTAGAGGTCTTGACCTGTCCAAAATAGATAAAATCCTAGAGAAGCCATGACTGTAGTCTTGCGAAAAATCCCAGTCTTGCAGTCTCAGGATCAGATCGTGTTTTCGGTATTGCGCAATGAAATGGCGGGTTGATGTTTGTCAGGGTTGAGGCGCATATGGAGAGGCATATTATATATTAATGATAGATTTAGACACGCCCATGACATTACTTTTGCATCGGAAACAATTTATTCTTCCTTCGTGTGGAGCTCATCAAAATCTCGACTCATCGACCCCATCCTTCTGAAATTAATCCTCATCATCGTCCACAACGCTCTCCGCAGTCACCTTCTTGCTTTTCCGGTCATTGTTGTTGCCATCCGCATCGTCATCATCTGGCCGCCCGTCATTTTTGTTGTTGTGGTTGTTGTGCTGGCGTTGATCTGATTTCTCAGTGTCTGAGATTTTAGGCATAGCTCGCAGGCCGGCGAGCACCCCAAGAGTCAGCATGAATTTCTGTTCTTTTCGTTCCTTTTCGTTGCCGGTGAATTTGACAGGCGGGGCGGGCTTGTAGAGGCGAGGTGCTGTCTTGAGCTTGCGTCGTTGAGTAATGGTCAGCTCAATTTTGGATGTTGTAGTCGATTCGGGGCGTGGGTCGGAGTCTTTGCGGCTTTTGAGAAGGGCGGCGATGAACGAAGACATTCCTTTTTGTGGGTTTTGTTGCTTAATCGGGTGGGTTTGTGATGCGAGTCGGTAATACTATTTTTGCTTGGATTGGTGATTGCAGGAGGTTAGGTTGAAACATTGGTATGTAAAAGAATTCTGAAAGTTGAGGACTATTGTTGTGGCTACCTGAAGTATTGAGGTTCTGTGCGGCAAACACTCCAAACACTCCACAGGCGAGTTGAGGTGTATTTGACAGACTGGTTGTGAAATCCGTCAATTCCAGTTGAACATATTGCTCTAGCGGCATTTATAAACAGCTTGAGAAATACAGTGCAGTGCTTTGGCCATTTCTGGTCCCTCATAGCTGACATCATAAATCAGCACATCCTGAGGCTCCATGAACTCCTTATCAATTGTGGCTGAGGTTTTAAGTGGGAGTGCTCGAACTGCCTCGTAGAAAGTGAGATCGTACTCCAGGCGCCATGGATCGTCTTCATCAAATGGAAAATCATTCGGGGGGCTGGGCGGTGGCCCATCCATAGCGACCAAAGGGTTGCATAGGCCAGGGAACATAAATGCGCCTTGATTCAACATGCCGACATCGACAAAGGTCAATTTCTGCAAGATCTGGGATGCGGTATTGAAAAATTGTGCCCAGCTGGGTGGATATATGCTAATGCCGGAGAGTTTGAGGCTCGTCAATGTCTGCTTTTGAGCCTTGATGAGGCCGTCTAGTACAGCATAGTCGACAGCCACACTCCCCAAGGAAAGTGAGCGTAGACGGCTTGGCGCGTTATGATTACAAAGGGCCTGGAGCCAGCTTATAGCAAGATATCCATCATCGTAAAAGTTGGTGACTGTCAACGATGTGAGATTGGTTGCCGTTTGGAGAATCCAAAGCATGTCTTCTTCTTCGCAGCCTTGTAGAACGTATAAATCCACGGAAAGCTCGGTCATGTTCCCCCAAAAGCTCTTTGAATAAACCGTGTCGAAGATGACAACCTCGGGAATCATGCAGCATGAAGTGGATCGATAACTGTCTGGCGGGGGAAGGTGAAGCCTGTTGATTTTCTTCTCCGCAGTTGCTGCAATGAAATATACCATGCTCAATACATCTGCACCTGTAGGAGGGCTAGTTCTCGCGAACTCGATATCCGAGTGCAGATTTGCCTCATAGCCAGGAAAGAGGCAAACAGAGTTACAGTTCGGTAGACAATCGACTAGGAGCTTGTACAGAAGGTTGTATCCTAGTAACTATTAGCACAAGCGTATATTTTGATACAGAGCAGACGGCAGAAATGAAGCTTCTTGCACTGCGCAAATATGCATCAGCCGTATCTGTACGTAGGCAGTATCAAATACTTTCAACCCGTGTTGGACCATTTTGCTGCCGCCGCACAAGACACCCAAGATTAGGTGGTCAAATCAGGTCTCCAGCATGACTACGTTCGAAATTGATGATGAGATGTCCTTACCTGCATTCTTTTCATCAAGAATATCGTGGCCATTCCGGCGCCATTTGAGGCCATGGCCCAGTCTCCGCTTCATATCTCCTTCTGCATACTCATCGCCTTTTATCGTCAGAGATCGGCAATATTTCAAGTATTGGAAATGCTCGAAGAACTCGTGAAAACTTGAGCGAGATAGATCTGTAACAAGTGACTCGAATATCTGAATCCAGCTTCGATATGCTTTCTGGTGGATCTCCTTGCATACGAGACGAAAGTGTCGTTGATCAGGGCCCAGATCTGCAGAGATCATTTCAATGATCTCAGTAGGTAACGTAGAAAGGTTGCGCGCCATTTTGAGTGGCTTTTATGAAGAGTTCTGTTAATAACAATGGTGTAGTCTAAATGTTGTCAATGTTTGACTCGCTCAGGACACAACGGACTTGATTTCGTACCGGATTGAGGATTGATGTTCCTAGTTCTTTTATCAATACCATAAGTTTGAATATACGAACAGGACGAGAAATTGTAAAGATGAGCAAAAAGTCGGTGAACGCGTAAGAAGTGAACAGAAATTCTAGAAACGACGTGTCGAGACTCGGGAGTCTTGCCGTAGTGTGCGCCATTTCGGTCCGTGCCCAAGCTTGATACAATATTTTGTACTTCAGGTCCCCCAGAAATATGTCGTTAGAGAAAATTTTGGAGACGAGGTGCGGAAATGGTTTTAGAAGTTCGAATTGTTGTTGTTTTGGGACTCGGACATGCTAGGCTGTAGAGGTGGTGAATTTCTACTACTAGATATAATGGCATCGGCTGTATTTTTTAAGGATTTGACATTGCCCATTGAAGTATCATTAATTGGAGATACCTATGATTTGATGGACAGATCTAATATTGTCGTATGCCTGTTCTATGGCCATTGACGAATTGATATGTTTTGTGGTAAATTGAATTTTGAGAGTCCATTTGCAGTATATATTCAAAAAATTGTGAAATGTCCTCAGCAATCAAATTACCAAGTGACAACATATCATAGTCCATTTATCACACCTGCCATTGTGCACTAGTGATAAAATACACACCTGCCTCAGTGCACTAGTGTAAATGATATAGCCTTGCTGTGGCTGTGAAGTCTACCTCTGAGAAGCCGCCCGGGAGCCCGGTGTACTCAGAGTCAATTGCTTCCTTCCATATGCGTGTGCAGGTGTCTTTCCCCATCCCTTCTGCGGTATTACTCTTAATGATTGGAGTTGACGCCGCGGTCGGGCGCTCGCAAGCGTTGTCACTTGGTACTACTAACATGAATAGATCGGGGCAAAATCCCTTCAATGGGATTTTCATAGGGCCCATTTCCTGTTTCCTTAGGGAGATGGGCCTGAACTTTTGCTTCCCCAGGCCAGAGTAACTTATGTGGCGCAGTAGCATAAAAGGGGAAGGCTCCAAGGTCAATTCCCGTGAGGGCCCAAAAATCTTTTTATGTCACTGAGCTATATTTCATCCTCCGAGTTTGTATCAAGTCAACTCTTGATATCTAAATTGTTTTTATGCGAGTTCGATTTTATGCCCTTGGTCTGGGAGCAGCAATGGCATATCTTAGAGATAGTTAAGGTATTATTAGTATTTGACGAATCCAATCAAAGTAGTACCCTTCGATTAAAGTAGGAATCAAACCTAGTCGCGAAGTCTGAGCATGAATAGGAAGATACTAAAGAATAGTAAGAGCAGAACATTCTAGTGAAAACAAAGGTTTAGAAGTCGCTAGAATTTAACCGTAGAACTGGCGCGTCGTTAGTCGTAGTCAGGGCCATTACTTTCTATCCATTTCGAGGCCTAATCAGAGTTTTTATGTTGTGTATTTCCCCTGACTTCTTTCATGCTACTTTAAGGATTAAGGATAGAAGATGTGGATTACACTGTGAAAGTTTAGCGGTTGTTTGCAATTACTCTACTGAGCGAGCCGACGACAGACAACCTTGGAAGTTTCGACATGACTTTATCCTCGACGTCAATGTCAGCAAGTTTCGAAATTTGAGCGTCGCGATTCGCAATCAGAATTGAACAGCACAGTAATTCTATATCTCTAGTCTCTAACACACAGTTCTAACATTGCCGTGTGGCTGGGTTGTGGTTGTAATCAAATCCTTTTAATAGTCCTTGGTAATGTAGAGCCGCACCAATCACAGCAAAAATATGGAAGATTTGATGCGATGCACCCCAGATATCAAATGTCCCTGGCATCCATCTTTCAGGAATTCGAAACTAGAATCATATTAGCATGAGTTCTTCTTCATTGTGGCCTCACTTACTGCATATATGACTGCTCCACCGGCATAACTCAGACCTTCAAAAAACCACAAATTCCAACCGATGATTTCATTGGCCTTAGGGCGTCCCCATTTCTGGGCCATATGGGTCATTGGGATGGCTCCATACCAGCCAATGGCTACAAAGAGCAATGCCCGGAACTTCTTCCACTTTGGACCTCTGAAACTGGAATTGGTGCAAAAGATTGCACATGAAAAGGTGATGATAAAAATCTACCATATCAGTTAGTACACAAGGTGGACATGAATAGATGTAGTGATCAATACCCCGGCTGAGTAGACTTTCCACCAGAACTTCTCACAATAGAAGCCATAATAAGTACCAGAATAAACAGTCGCTATGATCAATGCAAATATGCCGTAAAGGTCCAGAAGTAGCCATGTTTGATAAACTTTTAATGAATGATTTCCAAAAATGTGGAATGTGGCACTAAGGCCAAAACAAATGAACGCGCCAGCAAAGAAAACACCGAAAGCGAGAAAGTCGTCGAAATCCGAGGTTGGATACCGGGTCAAAATGTCGTTGTATGCTTGAAATGCCCAAGCCCCAAATAGAGCCGCGCCAATGATGTGGGTGTATGCATTGCAAGTCTGGTTGTGCAGATACCCCAGGCTTGCGAGGGAAGACTTGTATGAATTGGAGACCGTCCGGTAGTGGCCAAGAAGGTATTGATTCTCGTTCTGCCAGCTTTCAACTTCATGAATTGTGCAGATCACGGCATTCTTCCATGAGTGTGGAAGAGCAGATGCCAAAGTTGAGTGCTCAAATGTCGAACTGGTGCTGCTGTCAACTGACGATGAGCGCGTTCGGCGAGTCGCCATCGTCAATAAAACACCACCGAGAAAAGAAGCAAGGCAAAAGGGGGCCGTCAGGCCGAGAAAGAAGTTGAGATGGACGTTTGATATATGACCCAATTTTCCAAATGTTTAAGGTTTTCGTCCCATATTGGTATAGCGGCTATGCTGGAACTACCTCATACACAGGTACTCAAGCGACAGAATGCATCCCTTCGTCTATTTGCACTATCAATCGACACTGCAGTAGTGCGCGGGCACCTTACTCAAGAAGGCAAGATTTTCAAGGTAAAATACGCCTCAGCCCCGAAAACACACCCAAAATCACCCCTTCACATACAAATTCTCTGGACGCTAGTGGCTGACAGCTTGCTTTGTCACTGGCTGTTGGTGCTTTTAACTCAAGACTAAAAGCCGCCACGGTGTCGAGAGTAGACGAAGGGATAGCCTCAGATGAAGCGAGAGAGAGTTCAATCTGAAAGAGAAGTATTTTAGGTTTGCGTTTGCGGCCTCCCGTTTGCCTCCATAAGAGTGAAATAAGATTGCGTTGCGGTATGAACCAGTAACTCCAAAAAAAGTTGGTTTCTCCCGAATTAAGACTAAACGCCAACGGTAGCACGGAATGACAATTGCTTTTTGGCCGAATATCGGTCAAAGCTTTTTGACGCGTTTTAAGCTCTTGAATCTTGACAAACATTAAGTTGTCTAAGGCCCAGATCGGGAAGGCATCCGGCAATGACAAGCATATCAGTTCTTAGCTCACTATTCAACCATTCAAGGAACAGTAAAAAAGCGAGTGCATGCAGGACAGAATCGATAAAGCCAACCAAAGGAGCGCGTGTTGACTTGTTGTGAAAAACGCTGGAAACCAGGAACCCTGGGATCGAGCGAGGCAAACCCGGGCGAAATGTCGTTCAGGGGTGAAAAGGGGCTAGTTCAATTTCAACCTCATCCCTTAACCTATCCGCGCTACAAAGTAACAGTGTATTAGTGCGCGGGTTCCTTACCTAAAAGGGCTTAACGGGTAGAGTCGCGAGAGAATTATAAACTTTAAATTTAAGGCGTCTTTTAATTAGTTCTTAACCCCTAGTATCTTGCCCTAAATAAATTTATATTTATTAGATAGGCCTTATCTTATAGATGTTATATATAGAATATTAAATGTTTTAGATAAGTTTTAGTATTATAGTACTTTAGTAACTAAATCTACCTATTTTTTAGGATCTTAACCTTCTAGATCCTATTCTATAGCCTAGATCTTTCCTTTATACTTCTACTACTAGCTAATTATATTAGAAATACTAAATCTTTTAGATATTATAGAAACTTAGGCTAAAGACTAATTAGAAGATAAAGACTTTAAGGTTATTACTTAAGATTAGGAGAATATAATAGATACCTTTTTAGATCCTAAAAAGGACGAATTAAATAAACTAGTAGTACTATTAGATAATGCTAATCTTAACTTCTTTTATACCTATAGGCCTAATTATAGGGATCCTAGATATTGCGACTTACTTAACGCGTACTATAAGGGTAACGATAAGTTAAAGGTAGTAATTTATGAATATCCTAGCGAGTACTATACTCTATTACTACTGCTAAATTATACTAAAATGTTAGTTAACTTACCTATAGACTTCTTTAATCTAATAGTAACTATCCCTTCTTAAGATATTATAGAATTAGGTACTAGATCTTATAATATAGCACCTTTAGTTACGCGTTTAATACCTATTAGCCCTAATAACTATATAATAAGATTTAATATACTATTACTATTCTTTAGCCTATTTTAGAAATAAGAGGACTTTAAAATTATCTATAAGAATACTCTTAATTATTAATTATATTACTATACTACGCCTAAAGAAGGGATTTCTATACTAATTGATATTAGTAAGATTAAGATATTCTATAGAATCTATATCTATTTAAGTACTTACGAAATAAGTAATATAGACAACCTATAGCTTTAAGATAAAGTTAATTTCTATAATTCTATTAGCTAGTTCTTATTATAGCGTAAGTTCTAGTATATTAAAAGATATCTTTATATATCTGCTATTCCTATTATAGATACTACTACTAAAGCTTTACTAATATTATTATTGCCTATACTATTATAGACCTATTAAAAAGAGCCTATTTTTATTAAAATTAAGCCCTTATCCTCTACCCTATAAGTATACTTTAAGCTTTATATTATCCTATTAATCTATATCTTAATTAATAAGATAATAGTAAAATATATAGGTAGATTAGGTAATATAATTTATATTAAGGGCAAACTAATCCTAAAAGGGTTTAAAATACTTGCTTTATATAATTATAGATACGTCTATAACCTACTTTATACTACACGTTCTAGATCTCCTTAATTAATTAGAGAGAATGTTAATATTTCTACTTATAGGTTAAGCTAGAGTCTACCTAGAGATATACTTATCTTCTTTACTAAATTAAGCCCTACAGCTTAGGTATATAATAATTCCTCTTTACAGGCTTTACAGCGGTATTATAAGAGAGATCTTGTTGCAAGATTACGTACTAGACCTAAAGAGGTTAGCGTGCCTAAGGATCTACTAAGCGAACTTATATCCCTTATAGATCTATAGCTCTTCTAGATCTTCTTCTCTCTCTTTCTCGTTCGTAGATTTTAGAATATAATCTAATTATCTACTTACTTTAAGTTCCGTAGCTCGTTATATAATTTATGAACTATTTAACTACCTATATACTTATACTACATACCCTAGAATTTATTTCTAAAAAAGTACCTATATAGATTAATATTCTATACGCGTAGTCTTAAACCCTATTAAAGATCCTTTATAGATTTACTAAATCTATTAGCCCTACTAACCCCTTATCTAATTAGAGTATTAAGATTTCCTAATACTCTTTAACCTATTAATAGTCTAAGTATTAATTGCCCCTTATCCTTAGTTCTATAAAATACTAAAAGTTTATCTTTTATACTACTACTAAATATCTATAATTATACTTAATATACTTACTATTAAAATACGCTAAATAAATAAGCGTTCCCTCCTAGTATCTTTCTTTATTATTTATAACTATAGCTAATAAGGCTCCTAACTAATAGACTTAAGTTAATAGCTATATAGCCTATTTGCCGTCTTTAATTACTTATACTTAGCCTAATAATTAGCGCTTATCCTTATCTCCTATATACTTACGTTATTTATATTTATTACGTTGCCCCTTTGCTATATATACTAAGTATTAAAGCAGACTTAATACCTAGAATATAGTATAATTAGATACTATTTAGAAAGTAGTAGATTTAGTAGAGAGCGTCTTAGGACTATTAAAACTACTAAAACTAGACTTAAGAGCGTTATTAGAAGATAAAGATAAGTTAAAAGATAATTATCTATTAAAATAAGGCTATAAAGGTAAAGAGACTAAAGCGTTAAAAGACGCCCCTTAAAATACTAGTTAAATAACTTTACTAAATTAAATAAATATAGGAGATAACTAATTGCTAGCTCTTTTTTAATTTAATAATAATATTAGACTTTCTCTTAGAATATATAAATAGCTAATAGAACTACGTTAGTAAGCTAAAGGCCTTAGAGTACTACCTATATTAATATTTTACTACCCTATAGTAGTAAATCTTAATTAACTAGTTACTTTAATTATTAATAAGAATTCTTTAATCTTTTAAGCTACTTAAGTACGAAAGATACCTAATAAAAAAGATAACGAGTTAAAAGATATAGAAGTATACCTTTATTATAAAGAAAAGTAATTAGACCTCTACTACTACTCTTACTATTTAATTAAATTAGGTATAGACCTAGAATATTTATTAAAAGGAGAGCTTATACTAGATAATTTAGTTATATAGCTTTACGCCTCTTTATTAGCCTCTTAAACTATAGCCTACCTTTTTAAAATTAAGTAGAATATAAATACTTATAATATAGACTTAATCTATACTCTCTAGGAAGAAGCTCTAAAAGCTTAGAAAGAAATATAGGACTTAGCTAAAACTAATAATAAATACGTAAAGTAGATTACTTACCTTAAAGCATAAATTTAAGATAATACTATTGCTCTTAAGGAAGTAGTAACTACCTACTAAAAGGCATAAGAACTATAATATAATAATAATTTACTTAAGGAAGTACTTACTACTTATATTAATAAGATTAGTAAATACTATAAAGCTTTATAGGAAAAGGTAGATAAAGCTACTATCCTTTAAGCCTAGGTTAACGCCCTTTAAAAGAAACCCTTAGCTACTAAGACGACTAATTCCTATTTTAATTATAATAAGTTAGTAGATAATAACTTATTTTACTAGATCTCTTTAGCTTAAGATATAGACTAACCTAACTTAAATATACCTTTAAGGATACTAGACTTATATTAAACTACTTTCTTCTTTAATCTTAACTTAGTTAGTAGCGCTTCTCTTTTTAAAGTATAGGGTAATAAGCCTTTACTCTTCTTAAAGAAGAATAAGTAAAAGTATTATACTTAGAAAGATAAGGTACTAAATTACCTAGATAATAATACTTAAGTCTATTTTACTAAAGCTTTTAAGATCTAAGTTATTTAAGGAATAATAAAGAATTAGGCATTTAGTATTATTAATAAGCAAAGTAACTATAAGTTAACTAACCTATATTTATTTATTATAAAAATATAGTCTAATCTAGATTATGAATATAGTATTAAGAATAGCTATATTATTACTAAAACCTAGCTTAAGAATTAAGAAGCTATAATAAAGCCTACTAAGAAACTTAAAGAGTTTCTAACTTGCTTCTTAAAAAATTTATATAAAGTTAAGCTAAGTAATTAAGATAAAATTATTAAAATATAATTCCTCTTACTTCTAAAATTTATAAAGAGAGTACTCTTTATAGAATTAAAGACCTTTACTAACTTCTTAGAAAGTCTATATATTATAGCTTATTATATTAAATACGTCTTTTCTATAAATCTATATAGCTATAATAATAATAATTATTTAGTAGCTAAAGGTAGTAGATAAAAGCCTAAATATAATTGTCCTTTAGAAATTTATAATACATTAAAGGTAGATAACTACTATATAAAATATAGTAAAAAGGATTATAGTTACTAGTAAAATAAAGTACTATATAAAAATAGAGACGCCTTATTAAACGCTAAGATATAACTAAAGGTCATAGCTATTATTATAAAGTTTGCTGCTATCTATAATTAAATTACTACTTAATCTTCTTAATCCCTAACTATAGAGGATAATTATAATAAGTATAATTATAATAATAATATAAAAAACTAAAAGCTCTTCTATAGAGACGCGTAAAGGAGCTAAATAAGTAAGAAGCGTATAATTAGCAATAAAAGAAAGATAAACTTAATTTTAAGTTAGTTCTCTCTAAAGAATAAATCTAATATAAGGTTAATAAAACTATCTAATGCCTAGAAGGTAATCTTTAATAAGTATTGTCCCTAGAGCCTATTATATTTAATAATACTAAGCTAGTTATTATTAAAATATTCTTTACCTTTATAGTATATAATTTTTACTCTTAAGAAGTAGTCACTATATTTATAGTAAGTAATTAATAGACTACTTATAATACTATATTTTCTCTAAAGTAAGGCTACTACTTAAAAATTAATATCCTTATAGATACTAAGAGTAAAGCGATAAGAATTATCTATCTTAACTTTATTAAATAATATAAGATTCCTACTATTAATCTCTTTGCTCCTTAAATTATATAATTAGCTAATGATAAGGCTATTATAAAGATTAATAAAGCTACTATAGTTAACGTCTATTTAGGAGGGTATATTAAATAAATCTACTACTTTATTATAAATATTACTAACTATAACCTTATTCTTAGTAATTTATAGATTAATCTTTATAAGGTTACTCTTAAAGAAGGAAAGAAGCAAATTCTTTTTAATTTAGACTACTACTTAGTATACTACTTATTAATTAGTTGTCTAATCTTAGTAGATTATAAAAGCTACTTAGTTAACCTAACTAATCCTTACTTTAAGAATATTACTATAGTTAGTATTACTACCTTTATTAAGTTACTTAAATAAGGCTAGTAATTTAGCAAAATCTAGCCTAACGACTTTAAAGATAAGAAGAATAAGAAACTTTTAGATTTAAACCCTATACTAAAAGAAGATATTATTATTAACTTAGGCAAAATCTTACCTAAGGACTTTAAGAAGTAGTAAGAGAAATATAATAAGCCTTTTCTCTTATAAGAAGAAATTCTTAAACGCCTACTAAAAGAATATTACTATTATATAGACGTCTTTAATCTAAAGTTAGGTAATAAACTTATATTATATTATAGCGAATAGGATTACTTTATTAACATTATCCTAAATGCTACTATTTCTAAACGCTATTATAATAGCTTAGGTTACTAAGAATTCCTTATAATTAAATAATATATTAATTAGATACTTAGCTAAGACTAAGTTTAAGCTAGTAAATTATATTACGTTATACTAATATTATATATATATAAGCTAAGAAGAGGAATTTAAGTTTGTATTAATTACTATAGACTTAATAAGATTATGTAAAAGAATTATAACGTTCCTTTATAGCTACTAAAAATACTTACCTATATCTATTACGTAAAATACTTTTTTAAATTTAATATTATTACTATCTTTATATATATTTATATTAAACCTAGCGATAAATATAAAACTATATTTCTAACTTATTATAAGTTATATAAATTTAAAGTTATGCCCTTTAGCCTTACTAAAGCCTTAGAGACCTTTTAAGCTTATTTTAACTATATCTTAATTAATTACTTAGATAATTTCGTTATAAGCTATATAGATAATCTATTAGTCTTTAGTAATACTAAAGCTAGCTATACTGCTTATACTTACTTAGTCTTAGAAGTAATAAGTAAAGTAGGATTATACTTAGATATTTAGAAGTATAAATTTAATACTTAACGAGTTAAATACCTTAGCTTAATTATTACTACTAAAGGTATTAAGATAGATTTAGAGAAGGTTTAAAGTATAGTTAACTAGTAACGTCTCTTTTTAGTAAAAGATATTTAAGCTTTCCTTAGCTTTACTAACTTTTATTACTAATTTATTCTTAAATATTTAAAGACTATAGCATCGCTAATAGTACTTATAAAGAAGAACGCTATAGTAATCTTTTCTTAGGACCTTAATAGGCTAAAGAAATATATATTTAAGAAGCTAAAGCAAGACTTTATATTTACTAAGATATTATATTACTTTAATTATATAAAAGAAATATAGCTAGAGATAGACGCCTTAGATTAGGTTTATACTATAGTCCTCTCTTAAAAAGGTAATAATAGGAAGCTTTATTTAGTTATATACCTTTTAAAGAAGATAATTCTAGTAAAATATAATTATGATATTTATAATAAAGAGCTTTTAGCTATTATCTATATATTTAAAAAGTAGAAACTAAAGCTATTTAGCTTTATTAACCCTATTTAAGTATTCTCTAATTACTATAATCTTTAGACGTTTATAATAATAAAACGTCTCTCTTAATAATAAGCTAAATAGGCTAAGTTCCTCTCTTAGTTTTACTTTAAGATAAAGTACTACCTAGATATAGCTAATAAAAAGGTAGATACCCTTACTTATTAATTATAAGATATTCTATAAAGTAATAATAATCTTTACGTTTCTTAATAGGTTTAACCTTTACTATTCCTATATTAATTTAATATAGAATATATAGTAAAGCTAGCTATATTACTTATTAAACTTGCCTACCTTTTAATACTATATTTAGCTATTATTATTTAAGATAAGTTAGATATTTCTAATTCTATAGATAAGCTACTTAATTCTATAAAAGAGTCTCTTAGTAATAACGAGACGCCTAAGGGTAAGCTATTTAATTCCTTAAGAGATAATCTATTTCTAGATTTTAATAGCAACTAATTTTTATAGAATATTATAGACGTAGTAAAGTATAATAAAATAATAATTACTATTTGCTACGCTAAAGCTAACTACTAGCTTTTCTTACCCTTTAATACTTTAGAATAAGAGTAGATTAAGCTTAGAGACTATATAGTAACTACTAATAAAATAATCCTTTACTATAATTAAATCTTTATCCCTTAAGGTAAACTTTAGCGTTACGCTATATAGAGCACATATAGCTATAAAGCTATAGGTTATAGTAAAGTAGTAATAACTTACTATTACTTATAGGAAGATTATTAATAGCCTAAGATATTATAAGACGTTAAAAGCTTTATTAAAGGTTATAAATACGTATTTATTAAACTTATTTACTAAAAGAAGTAAGGCTTCCTACGTTAATTCTTTTTTTTTAAGTATATATAGTTTAATATTTCTATTAACTTTATTATCTTACTACCTTATTATTTATACTAAGGTGTAATCTATTAATACGTTATAGTAGTTATTAACTAATATATATAGACCTAATGTTTTATTTTGTTACCTAACCTATTTGTAAACTTAATAGTACTAGCCTTTATTAATTACGTATAGAAGCTTATTAGCTAGCTATTAATAATTCTTTTAGACTATAGTAGCTAATTTACTTCTATGTTTTAGAAATGCTTATATAAACGTATAGGTATAATACTTTATCTTAGTATAGTATTTTACCTTAAAATTAATAGTATAATAAAAATCTTAGTTACTATACTTAAGTAGTTCTTACGTATATTTATTAATTAGAATTAAGATAACTAGGTAGCTCTTTTACTCTTTGCTAAATTTATAGTTAATTTTACTATAAATACTACTATAGGAGTTATACCTTTTAAAGCTTAAAATAGATTTAACCCTTATTTAGGCCTTAAGTCCTTATATTGCCTCTTAAAACTTATAAATGTCTTTATAGCTACTAATAAAGAAGCTATTAATATAGATATAATATAGAAAGGTTGCGCTAAGATACATAATTATCTAATAAAGTAATTAATTTAGGCATAAGCTTAGTAAGTAGAATATGCTAACTACTATTACTACGTAGCTTTAGACTTATTACTAGGTAACTAGGTTTACTTAAATATATAGAACTACTCTACTTTATGTTTCTTAAAGACTTTAGATAATAAGAATATAGGTCCTTTCTATATAATTAAGAAAATTGATATTATTATTTATAAACTTAATCTCTCCTCTTTTATAAAGATATATAATGTCTTCTATGCCTAGGTTTTTTATTATATTATAGATAATACTAAGCTACTTAAGTATACTAATCTACTACTAATAGTTATTAAAGAAACTATAAATAATAATAAATAGTTTATTAACGCTATTATTAATAGCTACTTTGTAGGTTAATATAAGAAGCTATAATATAAGATTAAGTATATTAATTATAACAAAGCTAAATAATATAATTAAATAGCTACTAAAAACGTACTAGAGCTTATTACTAAGTTTTATACTTAGTACTCTAATAAGCTAAGCCTATATTCTACCTAGATACTACTAATACTAGAGCCTACTAGTAATAGTATTAATTATAACTCTAATAGCGTTTCTATTAATTAGAAGGAGTAAATAATTATACTACTAATTCCCTTATACTAATAGGATTACTAACTACTAAACTATTAGGACTTAAGAACTAGAGTATTCTAAGGATATCTTAAGGTTTGTTAATACTTTTTAATAGTTACCTTAGTAGGCTAAAGGTTAAGATGCTCTAAACGATTAGTAAGGTTAGTATTATACTATAGAAGGATTAAAATATTATTTATTACTAAAAGTTTGTTAGACTAAACTAGACTAAACTAAACTAGACTAAACTAGACTAAATAGGAATAGAATAGATTAGGAAAGTAGTTATAATTAGTAATCTATAGCCTAGAGAGCTATACTAAAGGAGAGAGTTATATAATAATTCCTCTTTATAGGCTTTATAGCAGTATTATAAGAGAGATCTTATTATAAAATTATACACTAGACCTAAGAAGGTTAACGCGCCTAAGAATCTGCTAAGCAAACTTATATCCCTTATAGATTTGTAGCTCTTCTAGATCTTCTTCTCTCTCTCTCCCGTTTATAGATTCTAGAATATAATCTAATTATCTACTTGCTCTGAGTTCCGTAGCTCGTTACAAGGTAGTAATCTAATTATATTTATTTCTTCCTCTTTAGTAAAATAACTTTATTATCTTTTATAATAACTTCTTTACTTCTATATATCTATTTAGCGCCTTATAGTAGTATAGAATTGCTATAGTAGGTACTACTTATACTAATTAGAAAAAATACCCTAAAGAGTACGCTTCTTTTAATAAGAAGAATAATAAATAGCCCTAGGAAGAGACTAATAAGTTAGTTATTTAAGATGTACTATCTCTAGTATAGTAAGATTATATTCTTATACGCTTTCTAACTACATCTTATAGTATTAGAATTATTAAAAAAGCTATTTAAACTAAACCTACGATCTTAAAGAAGATAATAAAGTATAAGAAAGAGAATATTAATTGTCTTTAGGGTTCTAAATCTTATAAATATCTTAAATAGCCTATAATAGCTATAGATTATAATTTCTATATAGGTAGAGTTAATATTACGGACTAGCATTAAGCTTACTATATAGTTTACTACTAGAGTAAGTAAACTAAAAACGCTATTAGAGTTTTTATAGACTTTAAATCTTAATATTATTTCTTAAAAATAGTACCGTTAGAAAGCTCTTAAAATTTTATACTAATATATTTTTATTTTAAGTAATAAAACGTAGTTTCCTTTATAGTTTTTTAACCTTAACGCTATTATTAGTAATATATATATTATTACTTAGTAGGTAGAGCTTAAGATATAACTTAACTATACTAATACGTAAAATTAGTATTATAGATAATATCTATTAAACGTAAGATAATTTTAAGTAATTCTAGCCTAGAATTTATATATATAAGGTCTAATTAAAGACTATAGTATTAAATTTAGTAAGAAATATATAGCTTTTAGTTACAAAATTAAAGTTAACTAGATAAGATAATACTAAAGTTAGGTTAACGTTTATCCTAGATCTAAATTGCCTATTATTTAACTTACTATAGGATAACATACTCGCACTTCTATTAGTAGTAGTAGTAAAAGAGGAAGATACTTCTACTACCGTTAGAAATAAGCTAATAGTTATCTAAATAGGTATATTCCTATTATTACTTAGCATTATACAAAATGTCTAGATATAGTTCTACTTTGTTGCTTTTATTTTAGGCCGTATTACGAGCATTGTAAGTATATAATTTATTTCTAGATTAGATAAGAACTAACTAAATTATTTAGTAGTAATAAAAGGAGATTATATTAATTTAGAGAGACAGATTGTCAAACGTAAGTAGATCTAGCAATACTAATACTAAGAATTAAATTTGTATATAATAATTTATGCTATACTTCGTGATAATTATTAAGCCCCTTCAGATAATAGCCCTTTGGCTGTACCCTGCAAAATTTTAGTGGTGGTAACCGCTTTTAGATTAGAACGGTGGATCTAGGGATCACTGGCGGCACGCCACAATGTCGCTGTAGGTTAAGGGATCTCTTCCTTCTTCACCACTTCTCCTCCATGTTATCAATCTAAGCACCTGTACGGTATGTTAGGCATTTGAATGAGACAATGGTCAGGTTATCTTGACAGTTCTCTCAGCATTACTCCCCATGATTCTTTGCCGCAATATCTTGTGTGGGGGAGAAATCAAGGATTAAATAGGCGAACGACTCAAACGCTTTGCAAGACTATGACCATCCCAAATGATGGCGATGTAAGGCCTCCGAGCTTGAATATTGGTGACTCGAAAATAGTAGCCGAGCAAAGCTTGATGAGGTAAAGAACGAGTCCGAATCTCGCTTGTCCCATTGCAGCGGAACACGAACATAAGCGAGAATCTGGATGTAACTTCAATTCCGCCTCCAGGCCAAGATGGAATCCATGCTATCAAATTTACACTACTTCTCAAGGTTTTGTTACAGCATTGGAGGAAAATACTCTTGTCTGGAAGATAAAGCCCTCTGCTGCTATTCCTGGTGTACCGAAACGTAGGAATTTGGCGAGATATGAGACCATCGCCTACCAGATCTCCATGAGCGCATGATCTTGCATGCAAAGGTGGGCTTGGAAATATCAGTCGACTTTTCAATAGATTTACCATTCTATTTCATAATAGAAATGTTAGGGAAGATTTCGAGTAAGCCCAAATGGCTGGTATTCGTATCTAACGCGTAGCAATAGATGGCTACCCGATAATCCCCTTTTCCATATATCCCGACTGTTGAATGACATTTGGTACAGTTCAATGTATCGTTTCCATTCCTGACTGACTTTGGTTGCTTGAATCCCTCAGGACAGTGTGAGAACCATGGACATGGACATAGCCATGCACTCTGGCATGGTGAACGAAGCATCAGACAAGACCTTGACTTCCGAGAACTCGAGGCCATCATTCTTCTTCCATCTGATACGCACCACTTCAACACCCGTTCACCGCGTCATACTCTACCTCTGGCTTTACCTACGATGGTACCTAGGAATACTTCTAATACTATGGATATCGCCTTCAACGACAGCGCAAGAATCATTCCTAAATTGCAGCTCCATCACAGACAACTATGTCGGCAACGCCCAAGCAAAATTCCAAGTCATGGACTGGGTTGATCGCGGTTTATGCATTCGAAAGATAGGCAACGACTTCCAATGCTATTCTAGCCTCCAAAATGTCCTTGCCAACAACCTCAACGAAATCCGGAAAGCAGAGTATAGTGGAGCAGCTGGCGTACTGGCACTTCTTCCGACTATCGGTGCTTTACTTGGAACTCCTACCAACGAGATCTGGCGACTGTTGACTATGATTCCTTTTGGTGGAGTGTTGGCTATGGCTTCGTCTTTCGGTGGAGCTATGCTTCCTGTCAAGATCAAGGACTATGAGAGCGCTTTCATGAAGAAGAATATCAAGGGCGGTCTACGTGGTGGAAAAAGTACGCTTACGCTATCCAAAGACGCTACCGCGGATGACCAAAGAATTGAGCAACGTGCGGATATCCTCATGCAAAGAGTCGAGCAGAAACTGCTGAATGAGCTTCAAGACAAGGTGCCCAAGATGTATATCTGGGTAGGCCTGATAGGCATGGGCATGCTTCTTGCCGGAGCTCACGTAGCGATGGCTTTTGTCGAGCTTGGAGCCGTCCTACCTTGGTGGTGTTCCTCTAAATGGTGGGTACATCTCTGGTATCTCATGGTCATCTGCAGTGCTGCTGTCGACAATTATGTCCAGCTACCCTTCTCTAAGCAGTGGAAAATCTGCCTCTCAGATGTTCCATACGACATAGATGTGGCACGCGGCGACGATATCACAAATTATCTACCTGGCAACAGAGATGCCATCGAGAATATCAAGAAAGCGCTTCCTCAACTCAACACTCTCAAAACTGGTATCGCTCGCTTCGCTGGCACGCGCCAACTCCCAGCGGAACCACGAAACATCCTCTTCGTGCTAGTCTCCGTCACTGACAAATCTCATCGCTGGAGCAGCACTTTTCTCCGATCCGTCAGCAAAATCAGCAGTATCGCAGTCTTCATCGTCGGCACCGCCTGTTTCGCATCCGCCCAACTACTCTCAATCGCAATGGCAACCTTTGTCTTAACATGCGTTCTCGGCTCCGGTATTTTCGGCCGCGCCATCGCTTCCTGGATCGTCACTGGCATCGAAAGCGCTGACCCCATGGTCCACTTCGTTGCCGATGAGGAGCGCGAAGCGCACTACGTGCTCGCTCGACTCTTCTCCATAAAACTTCCAGGTCGTAGTGCGTTACCTTCAAGACAAGTGCAGGTCGAATTGAACGGACATATTTTCCTTGATCGAAGACGGGTTGTGCACCGTTCACCGTGGCCAATGAGGATACTTGGTATCATTGCATCTCCCTACGATCTTGCAAAGGCAGTGTACAAGATGCCGTTTGGTGATGGTGACGTCGAGGAAGAACGTTTAGGCAAGCTTGAGGAAGGGCATGAAGATAGGAAGGGAGCGCAGGGCGAGGTTCAGCTGAAGGCGTTGCGGACTGATACTTTCCAGTCGAATGATTCGAGCGAGGCAGATTTGTTTCATGGGCAAGTTCGGAGATCGACATATGCTTCTGGTGACTCTAGCACGTAGCAACGTCAATTAATAATCTGGTAAAGTTGTGGGGCTCTTGAGGTAATGTGCGTGAGATAGCTAAAGAAACTGAGCACTGTATAAATATGTCATTCAATAGAACGATATCTCTCCAGGGACAAAATAAGTGAGCCCGTTGGGATGGAGTTCCCGCCGATTACAATGGCTGCCATAACACTTCCTAAAGAGGAACTACTTAAATCTCTGCATCCTTGTAAGAATTACACCAGAGTGTCGAATACGATGGTAATCTAAGCAGTCACTCATTCGGAAGTATTATGGCAGCTCTCTTAATTGATGGAAACAGTCGTCGAAACGGCTCACTCATTTTGTCCCCGAAGAGCCATCGAACATATGTCATACGTAATTGCTGGATCGAGAACGAATGTTTTGATTTCTGTCTAGAAATATGTTCAAAAAAACAAAAAGAATGAGTAACCATCCAAGACGCCCTGCAAGGTATGGATATGTGCTCTCATCAACGTCTGGGAGATGGCATGACCAGTCTGGGATATGGCTTCCAGACCATTGTCTGAGCAAGCTGCAGTAACACTCTCTTCAAGTCGTTCCCGTGATATATTAAGCCCGTAGTAGCGAGGCCATACGACTGCATGGCACGATTCGTCCAGTGACCCATGGTGTTTTGCTCTATGATTTGCTCCGTGGCGCCTATCATTGAAACCGAGGGAAGGAAGCCAATGAGGAAGAGTCCTGCCTGAGTACGAAGACAGAGGAACTGAAGACTGACAGTCGACAGTACATTTGGAGTTGCGGCAGCTTCCTGAAGCGCCAGATCCCATCCAGTATGAAATAAGGTCACATGTTCCAGCACAAGAGTTTTCAAACTAGATTTGTGACGTCCAAGCAGTAACACCAGAAGGGTGCTCGGAAAGGACATTCTTTTGAATTTGAGAGATCTGAGAAGACTTTTTGAAGCAAGGCTAGTTTCCTGCAGGCCACGAAGGAATCCCCATCCCGTACTGGAGGGGAGCATATTCAAAAGATTACCTAGAGCCAGGGACTGTAGATTGTATGCTTCACGAAGGCATCCAAGGATGGGCTCAACGGTGGTGTCAAAGAGCCAAAAGTCGATCGTAAGGTGGGTGATATTTTGCTAAAACAGACCTTTGTTGGGGTGCAATAAGCATATTGGCGGTATCCTAGAATTGATCAATGTAAGATTACGATCGAAGCATTAAACTCGCATGACCCATTGCATCCGAAGGCATCCATAGCCCCTGATTCAAGTCATATCTTACGGCCGCCATCGAGTGCAATGGACGATTGGGATTTTTGGTTTCATCGGTTGCCATCTGGAAATATGGTTTGTTACAGGGGAATTTTACCTCGTTTCTCGGAGCAACAAGTGTTCGTACAAAGGCTTGTAAGCTGCGCCAGGTTGAACAAGACTGAGAGACTGGATGTTGAGGTCATCCTTGACAGACAGCTTAAAGATCAAAACGAAGACATCTGCTGCTGAAAGAGGACAGCTTATACTGTTGTATTCCGGACCAGCGTAGATATTGATTGATCTGCAATTGATGAGGTCACTAAGATTCGTTAGCCCAAGGTTTCATAGTGGTTTGATCAAGTGTAATGGCAGCCTCCACTTCTTCTAGCATTTCCAAACATCGTAACAGAACGGAACAAGACATGAGAAATCCCTACCTACTAAGGACGGCTCGAAGAAGTTGGAAGCCCGGAGTCTCGTCACTGATATGATAAGGGTCAGTGATTCCAGCAGACCGTCGCCAGTCGAAGCCAAATCCCAGGACACCTTTTCCCCTATCCTTCTCAACTTTTCTGATTGTTAAATTATCTACACGCCGGGACAGCTCTGGACTAGGTTCGAGAAGCTTATGTAGGCCTGACACTTGTTAGCACGAGTCTTCCAAGTCGCCAAAGAGTGCTACGGAGATTTGGGGAGTCGCGAAGCGTTATAGATATATCCTAAGATGTTTGGGAACCGCGGAGACTTACCAGAGAGACTGGCGCGGGAAAGGTTGGTTCTCACAGACTTGAAACATGAAGTCCATATTCTGAAGCTCTTCCCATCAAGCTCTTTGCAAACAAGACGAAAGCGAAGTCGGTCATTGAAGCTTGGGATCTTCTTAACAATGATTTCAACAAGCTCTGTTGGAAGAGTCGGGAGAGTCGGGGAAGGTCGAGGCATGTTCATTGTTGTGGACATGTGGTAAAGTGTATGGCCCCAAGTAGACTTGGCGGGCAGGCTGTTCGTACTAGAATAATAGAATCCGAAGCTCACAGGTGTATGATATTGTGGATGTAATGTGAAAGATTGGATAAAAGTGGAGGTTTCGAGTAATAGTAGTATGGCTCTGCTGTGATGATTGTAAGTGATCTTGATGCAAGTTGACAAGGAGGCTTTCTCAATGAACCCTCGGCTGCTGGGAAATCAGTCAACAATCGAATTGACGAATGGAGAAGGAATTACACTGATACGGTAAGTACAATGTACAATGGGTAGGTAGGCTGTGCTGCTGCTTCTGCCTGCGAAGTAAGCCCACTCAACACCATGGATTTGCTGTACATCCAATCACATCCCAGTATTTGCCCACTTTAAAGCTTCGCCACGATCGCAGCCTTGAGCCAACAAACATCACAAGACATATCGCAGCAATTATTTCCTACTTAAAGCCACCTGACAGCGCGCCCTTTTCGTGTTTCTTATTTTTCTCAAACGCGTTCTCGCAAATACAATCTACACGTCTTATCTTTTCATAATGATGGCCTCAATTTTTGCCAGTCGATCACAAGCCTCCCAGATTGCCCCAACTACACCCAATGCCAGGAACAACCCTGATGATGTCAATGCTTCAAACCTCCCAGACACCAATGGTCGCTACCCAAAAAGAAAGCGTGCCACCGTGAAATATACTCTCTCCGACTCCGAACAAGATTCCAGCGATTCTGAAGCAGAGTACATCTTTTCCAAAGTATTTTATCCGTCAACCATCAAGTAGATCTATCTACTAACTACTGCCCAGCGTGTCCGCAAAACAATATCTAATCGGCCACTACCCAAACGCAAAATCTTTCCATTTCTCTCTCTCCCAGCAGAACTCCGGAACAAAATCTACAAAGAATGTCTCTGCGACGCCCATCTAGATCCCAACGGTGGTCCACCTGCCATCTGGATGCAATCCAAGCAGCGCGCCTACCGTCGCGGACTGAAGCGTACTGTCCCTGAGGACGAAGACTGGGCTAACTACAACTACGGAGAACGCTATGGCGGACGAGGCTATGCGTATAGCAGTCGGCGTCGTGCGGGCAGCCCAGCTGACAGCGATGACGACGCGGAGGGTGGGAAGCCAGGAGACAAGATCCTGAGTGTGCATTTGCTTGCGGTGTGCAAGCAGATCTACGCAGAAGCGGCGCCATTCATTTATGGACAGAAGTTGGTTTTTGCGAGCACGGGAGCCTTGGTGTCCTTTGGAGCGGCGTTGAGTGAGAGAACAGCAAAGTTGATTCGACATGTGGAGGTCAAAAGCTGGGGTAAGGCAGAATTTCCTGCGATGGGGAGTCATTGTGTTAACATATCTTCAGGCCTTAGTCGGACGCACAAGAATGTGCCGTATTTGGCATTTACTTTACTGGCGGCTAAAGGTGTCACCAATCTCGAGACTTTGAGCTTGAATTGCTCTCTGGGCTACTTCTACTCGTATAGTTGGAGAAGTACTGGCAAATCCACAGCAATTCCAAAACGAGTTGCAAGGCAAGTCTATCGACATTGCTATCCATGGCTCGAAGCAGTTGCTGCGGATCGAATGGCAAAGTCTGATGACCCAGAAGCCTTGTATGCTGGTGTGAACATTTTGCAAATCCATGCGAATAACCTCAAAGAAGGTCAAAGCTATGGCGCAAAGCTGGAACTGAAAGATGTGAAGGATGAAGTGGAAATGTATCGCAAGGAATTGAAGAAACTCATGAGAAGCCATGCGTGAGCTATCCTTACCCATGAACTTATATCAGTCTGACGATAAACCATCATCCACGCCATGAGCATTCATTTCTTAGCAGTTTTCGGCGGTTATGTATGCTTTTTTACTGTACTCTGATCACATATTAGCTTTTAGATTGCTCAGACTAGATATGGTGACGTAAATCTATAGTCTATATCGTTGATCTAACGCCATTATTCATTTCAGCCAGAAAGGCTTCTTCTCTGAACAATAGTAGCTTGACTTTGTCCAGAAGCCTCCAAATCCCCAATATCGCGCCTTCTGTGGATATGGGCAAAGGATTCGTTCTCCAGCAGTGACGAGACCAGGGACAGTAACATTTAGCTGCTCAGGAGCTTCTCCGTGTTCCACCCATCGAGTCAAGCTGTCAAAGATGCCTTCGGGAAATAAGCCACTGCCAGAATAACAATGGCCTACACCAGCAGCTTCAAAGTGTCGGTGGAACTGAGCAGCTTTGGGATCCACTTTCAAAACGGCATCGACGTATCTTCTAGAGTTCTTGGATGGGATGATAGGATCCCCCTGATTACGTTAGCAAGTGCCTTCATACATAGAGTGAGAAAGCTGATACATACCAGTCCATGATATCCCACAAGCTTTCCCCCAGCATTCCGAAAAGCCGTCAAATTTGGGTCAGCAGTCCCAATAACCTCTGTGAACTCCCTGACCGAAATATCAAAAACATCATCCAACATCCTCAAATCCACCCTCGACGTATTGAATGTCGTATCCTTCAGCACGAACACTTTTAACCACGCTTCCACAATATGATGCGGTTTCCCATGACAACTCTTGCCTTCACAAACCACATCTGCCAATCCCCATGTATAATTCAGCAGACTCAGAGCCGGTCCTAGAACCCCTGGATTCCCGCGCGTTGTAAATGCCGCCTCCTGGTTACTTCCGTGGTGCAGAAACTCATTGCGCGCTGTCGATATTCCGTACCAGCCTGTATTTGCTACCGTTGCTGCTTCCCGCGTGACTGTTACATTCCCATAGCCGATACAGCTCGTGACATTGCCGACAAGAGTATACGGATCGAAGTTACAAGCATCCGGGTCAGTGACAAGCCCATCAACCACGCCATCCTTTGCATCGCACGCCTTTGTCGCAGCATCCGTGAGCGCAGCCAGCTGACATGCATCCGGATACGCCTTCATCTCATTCATCAGCGCCTGCGCCCAGAAGCCTGCAATCATCAACGGTGTCCAGGTAATTGGTGCAGCGGAAGCGGCGATCCCGTTGTAAGCTGTCGGGTACTTTTGCGCGAGCATATAGCCTTGACGACCACCTTGCGAGCAGCCATTCCAGTAAGCGTAGGTAGGCGATTTGCCATAGTAGGAGGTGATGATGGACTTGGTGAGGATGGACAGATCATTGAGCGAAGTGGAGGCGTAGTGCTCTAGTACTTTCATGTCGACTTTGCCAGGGGAAGAATAAGCCCAGTCGGCGGGGTGGGCGGATGTTACGCCGCCGTTTGTTGTTGAGGCGGCATAGCCTAGGCCTGTCATGCCTGTCATGGCGGTGAAGGCGGCGTCGGTGAGACCTGCTGTCCAGCCTGAGCCACCTGGTGGATGGGTTAGATTCGAAGAAGAAGCCGTTTCTAAAGTGGCAACTTACCGGCTGATTGCATCTTGGTGTTCCAGTGTTGGGGAAGCCATATTTGAACTGTTGTGGGTTTTTGGAGTCCATTGGATGTGTAGTTGATGGTGACATTGCAGAATCGGAGGTCTGCTACGGTCACTGAGCCATGATTTGGGAATGCGCCTGCTGGGACATATTCGTAGCTGTTGTATCCTGGCGCAGCTATGATAGCATTGATTTTTGCCCCTGGTAATGTTGGGATTGGTATGGCGCGCGCTGTGCAATTGGCAAAGTCAGTCTGGCCAGACTGGAACAGCGCCATTATGTCTATCTTTTTAGCTTTGGCCTAAACAAAACATTAGTTTCTAGCATCAATGGAAGATTTCGAGCCATGGCGAAGATAATATTATAATATGTTGGTCATCGACTTTGCATAGTGTAGAGAATACAGAGTATTACCATATTGGATCGGGGCTTGCCATATGGGAGATGGCCAGAGCTCGACGAGCCTCATATATACTTTGGATTATGAATGGTCTGAATTGGGTGAGGATTGATTAGCAAGATTCGATTTAAGGTTATCCCGATCTGCAAACCGTTGTCCTGTTGTTGACGATATCAGTCTCAATAGGTTATGAAAGGATTGGAGGAGATGATTAGTCGAAGTGAAATTTTGAGCATATAAAAATACATATTCTGTCTACACGTCGGCTCAGTGAAGACATCCAGTCATGAGTGGGGTATCATTACAAAAGAAAGATAAGACAGCAAATCGCTTTGGTCCAGGGCTCTTGGGAAGTCGGTGCTGCGCTACTGGTTCTCGAAGACTGGAATATGAGTGGAATTTTGTAGGGCTTGGATCGTACCCGTAGGGGCTTGTCGAGATCGTTACTCGTTAACTTCTTCTTTGGCCGGCCCTATTTTGGCCCAGATAACTTTGAACCAGAAAATCGACTCCATGGTCCCAACAACTGTGAACATTCCTATGATGAAGTATCTGGCAGCTGGGTGAAGGCCGTCTAACATTGAAAGGGCGGCTTTGAATCCATTTGGTTTTGTCTCATTCGGTGTAGGCTTAGACTCATTGTGAACCGATCTCTTTGGGAATAACGGTTTAGTCAATTGAAAGGCCGGGAACCGTGAGACTGGATGACTTTGAGGGCGTCGCATCAAGACATTTCCATGCGAAAGAACTCGTCTGACACTGATTGAACTCATAGCTGTTTGGATTGGAATTCCTAGATGGACAGATTGACTGAATGACTGTAAATCGACTGTCGAGGACTTGGCCTGAAGTGCTTTAAGTGCCAAGGGGTATCAACGATTGTAGGGTGAGGATGGTGTAGTGTTGAGGATTTGACCGAAGATGGCTTGATGTCAAAGCAAAGAGAAAGGGGTCGCATTCAACGGAGGTGGATCTGGACTTAAGTAGCAGCATCTTTCGCGCATAGTTCTTCCAATGAGTCACAATGCCGCGCTCTTCAAGCCACGGCCTCGCAACGAGGTTGAACATGGGTTGTTTTGGACGACTTGACGTGCTGAATACGAGAATGTGGTCAACCCTAACCCTATCGATGTAGCTGAATCTGGACTTTGGAGCTCCAACAACACGGAGGTTGACCATCTGTTAAGAAGAGCTTCATCTCGTACGACACTCTTCTTCAACTATTCGCGCTTCTATCGCCGAATTCTACTTCACCAGCCTTCCGAACGATGCGACGATCGTAAATATGCGATTCCTAACCGCCGTAGCGGCACTACTTCCTGCGGCATTCGCTCTCTTCCCCGACGAAGCATATAAACTCGACTACCATCACGCCGCTCTTGGCCTTCCCCAACGTCATGCTACATTCTTTCACCAACCCCAGAGAGACTCCAAAGCGAGTCTTATATACACACTCTCGGAACTTGGCATACTAGGGGCCGTGAATCCTAAGGATGGCTCTCTAATATGGCGCCAAAATCTCAATCAACAGAATAACTCTACAAAGAGCTTTCTAGTCCCTAGTTCGACGTACGGTACTGTCGTTAGCGGATTGGAGACACAAATTGCTGCTTGGAGCGCAAAAGATGGCCGGTTAGCTTGGAGCAAAGAACAAGCTGGCTTAGGGAACGTGGTTGATTTGAAGAGTCTGGAAGCTTTGGGGAATGGCGAAGTTGGACCAAGCAAAGATATAATAGCAACCCTCGATGGAGTGACTGCGACAGTTCAAAGGTTGGATGGTAATACTGGCGAAACAAAATGGCAATACACCGATAGCAGGTATGTTTTTGACGACATGATCCCTGATCCTGCTGACATTCTTTAGTTCAGATTCTCCTTACGGCGTTTCCATGTCCCGAACTCATCTATATTATATCTCGTTGCATGGCTCCATAATAGGATCGCCGAAACTCAAAGTCACGACTCTGGATCTTATCAGTGGTCAAAGACTGGACCAAATCACGCTCAGTGTGGATTCGGACTTCACCTCAGTTGCCGACATCATTCATCTTGACGCTGTTGCACCTGCCCCTATCCTGGTTTGGGCGGATAAGGCTAGAAAGAACCTTAAAGTCAACATCTTGGGAACCAAGGCAGCACAATCTTTCCCAATCTCCAATGAGTCCAATGAAGTAATCGAAAATATTGTTGTTCATGCGGCTGACAAAATTGCTGCTCCTACGCATTTCTTAGTCATGTACGACGCAGAAGATGCACATTGGGGAGAGGTTTTCCATATTGACACCGGAAAGCTATCGATCAAGAAGGCCTACGATATCACCCGACTGGCTGGAAAAGGTGCCATCGCGACAAGTGTGGCAGATAATCAAATCTATTATACGAGAATCGCAAAGGGAGCATTCATTGTTCTTTCTTCGGAAAAGCCAGACGTTGTAGATCGATATGTCTTGGGCGAATTTGGAGTGAAGAGCAAGGACTGGCCTGCTCCAATTCTTGCACATGGAGAAATCAACCAGCGACTCGGAAAGTATGCTGCTCGTGCAGTTGTTCTTCTTTCCTCTGGAGATTGGTTTCTCACGTTGAACGGGCTTCGCCAATGGACCAGACATGAGGAGCTTAGTTACATCACATCCGCAACTTTTGCTGAATTGCCTAGAAAGCAGACACTAGTCCAGCAGCTTCGAGAGGAAAGCCACTCAACAATTGTCGCCGCATATCTTCACCGAGTTAAACGTCATCTCGCAGCTCTCAAGAGTTTGCCCAACTATATTGAATCCATACCAGCTCAGATCCAAAATAGTTTGTTTGGAAACGGAACGACCTCCGGAGACAAGACTGACCCCTTTGGCCTACATCAACATGTCATTGTCACTACTGCCCATGGTCGTGTCATGGCTCTCGATACCGCTGAGCAGGGAAAAATTGTATGGAGCGATAAAATCGCTGGGTTTACGGAAGGCGAAACCCCAGTTGTCACTGCTACACCTCATGGCATCATTCGCGTCAAAACAAACCTTGCACATGGTGTTTACGATACATTGACGGGAAATTTCCTTCGCAAAGGAAAGGATACAGTACCAAAGGTCGCTGGCACCACCAATGTTACAACTGTACGAGTTCTTCCCCTACAAGATCGCGTAGCCGGCTTTGTAGGTGAGCCACCAGTCGTGCTCTGGACTTTTAACCCACCCGCCGGCTCCACCATCCAAGAACTTACCTACCGCCCGGCTGTCGATCCTGTTTCCAACATTGCCGACGTCCTTGGCGACCGTCGCGTCCTCTACAAATACCTCAACCCCAACATCGGTCTCGTCACCAGCATCAACCCAACCGCGCAAACCGCCACCTTCACCCTCCTCGACACCGTCTCCGGCGCCGTCCTCTACACCACCACCACACCCGCCGTCGACACCACCCAGCCTATCCCCACATTCCTCTCAGAGAACTGGTTCACCTACAGCTACACCCTCGCCGCCAGCAACGCCACCGCCGCGCGCGGCTACGCCCTCGTCCTCACCAAACTCTACGAATCACCCCACCCCGACAACCGCGGGCCCCTCGGCACCGCCAAATCTTTCTCCTCCCTCCACGCAGCCACATCCGGCGCAGCACATCAACCATTCGTCATTGCACGAACATTCTTCGTCCCTGAACAAATCTCCCGTCTCTCATCAACACGCACACGCCATGGAATCACAACCCGTCTTCTCCTAGCCTACATGCCCAACTCGGGCGCTCTAACCGGCATCCCGCTCGCAGCCCTTGATCCACGCCGTCCAGCTGGTCGCGATCCCAGCAAATTGGAGATGGAAGAGGGGCTGACGCGCTATGTGCCAAACCTCGAATTAGATCCGCACTGGACATTAAGCCATCGCCGTAACGTGCAAGGCGTCACAGAGCTACTTACGCAGCCAGCGCGGTTAGAAAGCACAAGTATTGTGTTTGCGTACGGCTACGGAGGCGATGTGTTTGGCGTGCGAACAGCGCCGAGTGGGATATTTGATGCGTTGGGTAAGGAGTTTAACCGGGTGCAGATGATTGGCACGGTGGTCGTGTTGCTAGTACTCACATTTGTTGCTGTGCCTTTTGTTGGTCGCAAGGGCAATGATATGTTATGGGGAATGGGGCAATAGAGTAGATGTATAGATCTTGTTTTGAATGTTTCCCAGTAGCGCGAGATGTGTATAATAAAGTTTTAAAATGTTCTTGATATGTGGTAGGGTCTTGGCAACTGGGTATCTACATTTATACAACGGAAACTAATAGACTTGATGTCTTTCTCTGCCCTTTTGATACAATTCCCAAGTAACGCCATGCAATAAATTCACCAGTTAGACACTAGTGATTATGGTAACAAGTCTCGTCGCTGCGTCATACCCGGTGTCCGGTTCGCTAAGGGAACAAAACAAGTAATACAAGAGTGGAAAATTTAGGAAACATATGCTGGGGGCGCCTCGACTTCGTCATCCCTGCGGTCGGTCGCTTTGCCTTTGGTGGAGTCGCTGGTTTCGGCGCGGAGACGCTCTTCGTCTACGCGGCGCTTTATTTCGCGGGCCATTTTGCGGAGCCAGGCTTGTTCTAGAATACCGCCAGAGGAACCTGGACCTTCGGGGCTGAAGGTCAGGCGGTCGGCGGAGAGGGAGCGGAGAAGAGGGATGCTTCCAGTTGACGTGGTCTTCAAATGGAGTGGCCGGCGGGGCTTTTCAGTAAAGGTTGGTTTCGTGAAGTCGTGAACGTCGGTATCAGGTGGAGTATATGCTGGTGGTGGTTGAGCGGTTTCTTCTGTCTCAACCTTTGGTACGCGAGCTTTGGAGCCGGATGCGTGGACGGTTACTGGCGCTGTTGGGGATAGCTCAAAGTTGAGGCTGCGAGGAGACTTGGGGCCCTCTTCGCTGATGCTTTCGAGCATGACTGATGGGGCTGATGAAGGTGCGATTGTGGGCTCTGGGGTTGATGAATTGGTAATTGCATCATCTTCCTTGACAGCCTCGTCCTTCTTCTTGCGGAGATCGATCACACGGCGTTTGGGTTTGCGTTGACGGCCACCAGATCTTGAGTATGTGTAGGAGGAGGCAGTGGATAGAGTCGGGCGGGAGGCTTCTGATCCAGCACCGCTCACCATGCTGTATGTCGACGATCCAGATCCATATGCTGAGCTGGCACGTGATAGTATAGGAGCATGCGGTGTTTGGATACCGGAGCTACGGTCGCTAACAACAGCCCAGGCTCGGAATACCACCTCTCGAATAGATGGAGTAGCAAGTGCTAGAGTGCGTTGAGAATCATTCAGAGTAGAAAGATGCTGAAGGCTCTTTTGAGAAAATGTAGCATGTGGCTCAGATCGATTATCCATGGATGTAGATGGTATCGAATCGTCGCCAAACACTGTTTCCAGCCAATCTACCGGTTCCTGGAGAGGACTAGCCAGTGGATCAATGGGGATAGTTTCGTCCTCTTTGCGTGGTATTATAGGATCTGAAGGGTCGCAATAATCCGGAGACCAAAGACGAAGCGAAAGTCGATGTAAAATTGCAGGTAGATCTTCCATAAACAACACCCGTAATTGTTCCTCGATAACTCGTTGTAGATAATCGCGAACAAAAGGTATAGAGTCGAATGTTGACGAGACTTTTAATGATTCCAATGGATCGTTCCGGAAGACCAATGTCAGGCCCTTTTGTTTTGAAAATACCAAAATGACGAAGCCGCTCAATCGAAACTCGGATAAGGTTATTTGAAGAGGTATTGTGAGTCCGCTAGCCGCTGCCAACGGTTGTGGTGATGCGAAATCTGGTCGTGTAGAGAGATAGGTATTGAGTGGATTTGCTTGCACCCGTGTTTTGAGAGTAAGAAAGGCATCGCCGCCATAACTCATTTTAAAGATTCCCCTAAATCTATCTTCTGCCAAATCGCCTATTTCCAGTATTTCGAGATCGGGTGGTTGTTTGCCTAGATTGAGTTCTGTAACGATGATGTCGTCAACGATGATCGGAGGCTTGGGCGATTTGTTTAGGGCGGTTGTGAGCATTTCGCGGGCGCGGACAGTGTCCGCTATCAGCGGAGACCAGTTGAAATTGAAAGCCATATCGTTTGCGTCTATTGATGAGATGTATAGGATGAAGGAGAGAAGATTGAGGAGAATCGGCGGAGGCCTTTCAGGAAAAGTTTTGGTAGAGGATCAGCATTCGTGAGCCGAGATGACAACAACAAGGACATGGGAGGCCTGGTTGATTTGCATGGATGCGCGAAATGGGTGGTGAATTGTCGGCCAGTGGTTTAGGAGGAATTAATCAAAGGTGATGGTGGAAGTTTATCAGAGTGATATTGGAGAAGGGGTTGACTGGGAAGACGCGGGTGACGGGAGGCAAGTGATGTTGATGTCTTGGTCTTGGTGTTGCTTGTGCTTGATTCTTGGAAGAGAAGGAAGCTTCGACCCTGTCGTCAGGAATTTTCGGAAATCGGAAGGAACGCCTCGTGGACAAATCGTTTAATCGACCAATCAATCGCCCTTCTTTTCTTTTGACTTCAAATTTTCAACCAACAACAACATCAGAATTTCCCAAACTACGTGATAGAACCATATGATGGGATATTTTGTTGTTCTGGTTATGCCAACATATTTTCGATATCATAACACCTTGGCGTTATCGCTATGCTCATGAAAGCACGTAGGTCATGGTTTTCCGGGGCAATGGGATTTCAGCCGGTACCATCCGATCCCCCACAAACGCTACAACTTCACTACTGCACTCCACAGCAAACCAGATGAAGATTCCGAGGTTTCTGCAACCCATCAAGCAGCAGCATAATCAGTCCTTGTACTCATTGGTCGCACGACGTAGGCGATGTCTCTTATCATTGCACGACTTTGATGCAGGTCCTGTATGATCACGATCTCACTGCCATTGCGTCTGAAAAATTCAGTCGAAAGAAAACGCGAGAATTCTAGTTGGCAATCTATTTCATTACGCCAACGACACAAGAGCTTGGTATTAGGCTGCAGTATTGCCCTTATCCCAGCCTTATAACTTGAGTTATAGGGACAACTCAACTCTTGGACGCGTCTGTCTAGGACCCACCCCTGCTGCTCCACAACTTCACATGAGATTTGTAGATCTTTCTAGAAGTGGTTCTGGCAAGACTGCTCATGTTTCATGCGGAATTCATTTCTGGCCTGGCCGTTTACAACGGACAGCTATCTACAAGATGAAGAGCGCTTGACCTGAAGTTGTTCCCCGATGCCCACTCATTATAGAATATTACTGTCAATACTGAACTCTAACAATGGTCATCTCCACCGGCAACAATCATCGCAAGCCAGATAATTCTGGGCATTGGCTAGAGTCTTTGATCTCAGCAAATCTATGATCTCCTTGAATTCCCAATCCTTGGATAGGTCAATGTCCTCAATGATGTTGTACTTTGAAAGTGGTCCCATTTCTAGAAGGTCTTCGGCATAGTCCAATGCAGTTTTCCATTCCGCATCCTTGACGTTGAGATCGATGTCATGATGCTCCACAAGAAGTCGAATAGCGTCAATGTAGCCTCCCTGCATCGCTCTGTGTAATGCAGTTCTTCTAGCCTCATTGGTATTCCTGAGGTTGACATTCACGCCTGCGTCTAAAAGCTCTCTAACGATGCTTATGTGGCCATGCTCAACAGCAAGGAACAAGGCTCTTCTACCCGAGGAATCAACACAATCAAGTTGAGTACCAGGATGGCGTATTAGCATTGCTACAACCTCTAGCAAATTTTGACGGTCTTTATAGTGCGGCCTTGGTGTTGTGTTATGGATTGCACAAATGAGCATGTGCATGGTGTATCGGCCTCCATAATCAGATAGCGTAGCATTCACATCCGCTCCGGCATTGAGAAGGAACCTTACCATAACCTCACGTCCGTGATATACTGCCCACATCAGATTTGACAAGGGACTATGCCCTGACCTCGCATCAATTCGAGCACCGGCTCGAAGCAGAATATCAGCAATCGGGTAATTTTCCTTCTTGACAGCAAGTGCCAGAGCTTTTGGAGACCCTTCGGAGCCGCCGTTGACATCTACACCGTCCTGCTCGAGAATTGATGCGACTTGGTCGAGGTTTTCAAAGATTACTGCCCATTTAAGTGCATGTGCCCAAGACGCGCTTTTGTGAGAGACCATGATCTTTATCAGGTCTTGATCGCCTCGCTCCACAGCCAATCCAAGTGGTGAGAGGTTCCCGTCGATACCGTCATGATAATGTTGGTCGACTCTTATGCGATCCAAGGTACACAGTTGGCGGACGATGGCTTTGTGCCTCAATGCTACGGCATACCACAGAGCGCTGCTGCGCATGGCGTTACCATCATTGATCTGCTCCTCATTTTCGGCGTTTGGTGTCATGGCGAGCACTTCTGGCATGGTCAGCATGTCGACAATGGATGTATGTCCACGTTCAGCTGCATACGACAGTAGAGTCCTGCGGTTTCTGTCGCAAATAAAGAGCTGGATGTCTCGTTCCGTCTCTAAGAAGTCTGTTATAATATCGGCATGCCCAAGCTCCGCAGCATATGATACAGGGGTCCGACCAAAGCTATCTACAGCATTGATGTCGCCGCCTGCATAGACCAACGAATTACTTATCAGCAGGTTCCCACTAATTGCTGCTAAATGTAGTGGTGTTTGGCCCCACCTGTCGCCGATATTCAGTGCTGGATTTGACATCCCAATATTTGAAGAGATGCATTCCCAAATGTCACTGTCGTCAAAATCGTGCCTGCTACATGCCGCGAGACATAAGGGTGTTCTCCCTGCATTGTCAGTAGCAGCGAGATCGCCTACATTGCGCCTTAAAAGCATAGTAAATGTCCTCCAATCCCCGTCTAGTGCTGCTCGATGTAAAGGAGTTTGACCATTGTACCCTCGGAGCCTGCAAACGGGAAACTGACCTTCACCATGGTGATATATGCAGTTTCGGCAGTGTTGTGCTGAAGGCTGTCCATCAACAAATGTGAAGCCTTTCCGATGCACTGACGCATATCGATGTAAGATAGTGTATCCAGAAAGATCTTGCTTGTCCTCGCCAATGAGTTCGGGCCTGCTATCGACTATATCATTATTGCGTTCGTGTACGTACAAGTGATCGGATCTTTCAAAAAGTTGATCCAACGTTTGATATCTTCTCAATGACCATCCCAGGGCATCTGTGCCCCCCTTGAAGTCGAACGATTGCGCATATTCAGGTGGAGGTGGAAGTGGCCAGGGTATCGAGATCGCAGAGTTGACACTATCTGCTGAGACTGTAGTTGTATCTAAAGTAGTGACTCTGTGAAATTCCCAGAGACGACCTTGGACGCCAAAGATGTACTGTAAGGATTTTAAAGGCTCACGGAAAAATGCGAGACTGCATATATCTGCTCCAAGTTTGTGTGCGGCCGTGCGAACTTCATCATATCGATCAGGGGATGTTTGAAGTGGGTGCTCCGTCACTCGAATAAGGAATTCAAGTATCACGGCTACTGTCCTGAGAACTAAACGATCTTGACTTTGGCGTTGCTGAGCAATTTCAAGTAATTGCTGGTAACGATCGAACGCAGTTGGCCAATCCAGATCGCGCTCGAACTGTAAGATCTTTTCAAGCCACGCATCCACGAAGATCTCGTCAGGTAGAATGCGGTAGTAACTCAGAGGCGGAATGAGGCAGAGAGAAATGTCTTCTGAATTTCCGAGGCCCGCTGAAGTGAGCACCTGAATCAGATCGGAAAGCCGATTATTTTGTAAGTGTGGCATGGTAGATCTATTGATGTTGATAAGATCAAAACAGCAGGTTTGGCTAGGCTCTTGCTTGCTATTGGACTCTAAAGTCCTGCCTTTCACTGAACCAGGCAGGGATGAAGCCAAGAGACCTGGTCTAAGGCGTGAAGCGATAGCCCATACAGCGGCAGAGAATACATGTAGGATAAGTTGTTGGCTTCTGGTACGACCAGGAACTATAATAAGCGATCTTTCCCCTGCAGGAGATTAGTAAGAAGTCCTGAGCCAAGACATTCGATTCCCCTCTCACCTGCTTTATGGACTTGCTCTTTGGGCCCACAGAACCCTGATACTGGGCGTTGCGGGTACGTGTTGGTGTGCATTGTACACCCTACTTCTCGTGTCTCGTAGCCTAATTCATTATTGCTCATCCACCAGTAGAGATCATTGAGAAGGCAATTGGAAGCTGGGCCAAGGGCTAGGTCATAAGATGAATTGCAAGCTGGAGGGCCGAGCCGGTTAAAGTTGGTAGACTCAGTTGGGGCCATTGAAGTCTGACTCCGTCGCTTAGCAGTTTGAACAGAGTTCATGGAATAGCTGGTGAGTGACAAAAGAGCTTCCAGTGGGGTAATATTGATGAAATAGGCCGACTTTTGGGCATTTCGAACACATTTTATCGTCAAAGGGATCATTTCCTCCGCCTTTTGTTTGGAAGTTTCATCGACAACGCCGAGCCACAACTTCTCTCCATCTTGGATACTCGGCTCCAAGATCTTCAGAACATGGTTGATTGCGTTTGTGAGTAAATGCGCGTCGTTGAAATGAGGTGTGTCCCATCTCGTCAGATTAGCCAACCTGATTCGTATGTCCATTGCACGGGCAACGCTGGAAGTGGAAAGATCCAGGTCAGAAATCTTCGCAGAAGCGTCTCCGTAGTGTGGTTCCTCTTTACTTAGGCAATGGGAGTTATGAATGCCTATTCTAAGTTCAGCCTTGGAATGGGAATAGGTGCCGTCATCCGCGAAAGCCCCTTGATCGTTCGCAAGGGCGGAGGCAAGATAATCCAACTCATACCCATCAGGAGCCCTTCGATCTACTGGCTGGGTAACCAACGAGCGGCGAACTGTCGCTCGAAGGATTGTAGTCAGAGACAGTGCAGTTAATTGCGCAATTGAACAGGTCCAGTTTGACAGACGTAGCCCTTCGAATTGAGCGATGAAACCAATTACACCAATGGCCACTGCAACAACAGTTAAAGTTTCTACTTTGAGCACTGTTCTTGCTCTAATTACTTTCTGTATCGATCGCTTGGGATTTTTTACACCCTGGAAAACCTTGCCCAGACGAGACAGCGGCGTATGCCGTTTTATGGCATTCTCCGTGTCTGTGTACTTGTCGAGAAACCGTGATCGACGCGATTGTATGATAAGCTGGCGTTTCCTCGCGATCATAACAAACGATTCGAATTCTTGGTCTCCAGCAGTGTGTCTTCGCTGTATCCAGTAAAGGGTCATCTGAGGTGTCCATTCGGCCATCCCGTTCAGTGGTGGAATGATAGGACGCTTGATAGGCGAGATTGCCTTGTGCTTGTCTTCACGGGTTTCGGCCTCATCTGGTGAAGGTTTGGCCATGATATTGTGACCTGTCGTGTCCTACAATACCTTAGCTTTAGTTTATACAAGAGACGTAGCGTACTGACGCACTTGACCCACTTGTTCTCTTCGGTGCTATAATCTATAATCCAGGCACATGTTATCAGGCCTAATGCTAATGTTATAGTACCAATGGTTTGTAGTAGGAACCCTACCACTGAGTTTGAGTCTCCTCCAAGGTTAAGGCTTCGTCCATGCTTGGAAAACGTTATGAACCCGGCCCATATCAATACGATAACTTGTAGGAAAGCCCCTGTTGCGGCGAAACAAGCAAGCTCGCCGATACTACTCCCAGCATGACTGTTGAGCGATATGTTCGGGGGTAGAGATATATTTCTTTCATCCGGTTTCTCTTTTTTGGAATGTATCTTTCCTTCCAGGTCCAAAGGTGAGCTCAAAAGCCGCTTGGTCTTGCGAACTGAGAAGGGGCGCGTGACCATGGAAAGGAAGTCATCTGGATCAGTCGATCCTGCCAGCCGATTAGTCTCATTATCGTATCAGGTTGACTTCTTTGGCTACCTTCTAATTTTAGCTTGTGGCTTCGGCTCCATGACTCTGGATCCAAGGTCAAGAACGATTGAGGCGAGACATCACCTTCATGAGCCGGCATGTGAATAACCATCTTGACGTCTGGGCGCCCAATAGTACGTACAATCGCCTTCCCATTCCAAAGTTCGCAAACCTCATGGGATACAGAGGACATCAGCTCCAGCTCTGCCTGAGCAACATTCTCTCTTGCTCGTCCAATAAGTGCTTTTAGCCAATTAGGACCACCAACCCGAATGGCACTGACAAGAGCAGTCAAGACACCAAGCGGTGCCATAGCAAACACTACATCGAAAAGTTAGCTGCCAACACGGGTTTAGCGTGGACATGTAGAGCGTACAGATATAGTCGTACACCGTGAACGACTCGGACAGGAATTGTTGTGCAACCCTGTCACCGAACAGTGTCAATAGTCTGAAACTTGTCAGTAATCCATGCTGCCAATAATACACCATACCCCGGCTCACGGTGCGAGATCTGTGAAGAGATTGTTGCTGAAGTCATCTCCATCAGTGCCGGCGACTGCACAGCTGGCGAGAAAAACAATGCCAAGCTGAAAGTGAATGAATCGGCAAAACGCCATTGCTGAGCTGCTTCTGTTCTGCTGCCTCGTGTTGTTAGTATTGTTCGTGGATCAATATCACGAGTTTTGTCGGAGTTTTTGTGCGTTCAGCTCGGATGCTTTTTGACTTGGGGTTGGGAACATGTTCGAGAACGAAGTTTAAAGTCTTGACTTGGAGCATGCTTGGGCATGATGATCTATATGAGACTTACATTGAGACACAGGATGGATTCTCAGAGGTTACTTAGGTAGCAGCAAGTTAGCCGCCATATCATATCGATCGAACAACTAGTAACACGGTTGTACTGCAGGCAATATTTAGCATGGTAAGTCGTCTTGCGAGTCAAAAGTCATACAAAATTCCTGATCGGACTCGTTCGGGACTTACAACAGGGGGAAATCACTGGTCACCAGGTAGAGTCGTATTCGGGAGTTCTGTGCAACGAAAGTACGAGGGAGCCTTGGGTTGCTCGTAAATCGCCACACTTGTAGATCTTGCGTTGTTACATATTGTTGCAAAGAAAGGATGTAGTCGAACATCGATTCAGTATCGCTATAATGTAGAGCTCAGGATGGGAAGTAAATGGTAAGAGAAACAGTATGGATCGTCCTGTTAGAAGAAGGGAGCGCTGCATGTCAAGGGGGCGGTAAAAGTTGATTTTTGAGAGCCTTTTGTATTATGGTATTGTCATTACGTTAATGGCCAGTTGCCAGTCCGCTAGTCATCGATCACGAATCGGGCAAGTCACTGAGCCAAAAAGACATACCTTGGAGGTGTACAGTAGAGTACGAATCGACCGCATATCTTAGAAAGCCACTCTCGTCCGCAGGTCCTAGAGACTAATTAGCAACTTGAAACAAAGCAGGTCAATTTGACGTACCGATATCTTCCGTTCGACTTCACGACGATCCCGTTCCACTTCTCCAGAAACGCGTTCCTGAAGGGTACTATCCAGTCGTAAGAATCGCTCGCACAAATCCCCGTCGATAGCGCCCTTGACTGGGACGTAGTACCCTCGGTAGATAAGGTGATCTCGACCAGCCAGCGGCGGGTCTTCATTACGCATCTGCGTCTCCAGACTCTGAAAGAAATCGACATCTTCTCTGCTCACAAATGGAATGAGAATGCCAATGGTGCCTTGCAAACCGCCCCAGAGAATTACATCTCGGCCACCGGGCACCAACGAGGCCTTACCTACGCTGGTGGGAATATCCTGGCAGAAGAAATTGACGAGAGATTCTAGACGGCCGGGTGTACCGCCTAGGTAACCTTTCTCGTGTACCAAGTGAGCGCCAGAACCTTCCTCGTCCGCTTGGTCGGATACTTTGGAGGGACAGCGAACCATCCAGAGATTGCCAAACTTGTCGCCGCCTGCTGTCGTTTCGTAGTCTACCATGGTAGTGGTAGTCGTCCATCGAGCGATAGTGTCGTCGACAAAAGGAATCAGGTTTCGGTCTTGATACTTGTACACCAAATAAGTGACTGATTGTTGGACGTCAGCGCAAACAATACGCGAGCCTTGAGTTTGCAAGTCTACGATGAGGTTTGGTACCGCATCGAGTGCCTGAGCTTTCCGAAGTAGTTGCCGCATGCCCAAGTCGTATATGCGTAAATCTTTGCCCACTCCAGCCAGTACTTGACCTTGGAAGCCGAGCAAAGCTCGCGGGGGGGATTCGACCTTTGTCTTGTGAATGAACTCCAAGCCTCGACCATCTTCGTCGAATCGATAGACGTGAATGAATCCGCATTCAGCTGAAGCAGGACTAGGTATCATATCTTTACCAGTACCGACAAGTAGGAAAGTTTCGTCATCCTGGCTGGAGAATTGGACTGCAGCAACGCTTACGGCAGCTTCATTGTCTTCCAAGTGAATGGTTGCGAGAACCGATTTCGTATCTATTGGATCCACAACCTGGATACATGATGCCCAATGGCCCTTGGCTTTAGCATGTCCGAATTGTTCCGGAGGTAGGGGTGAGGCGTCACCATTCATAAGACTTGGATCGTTGAGTAGCTTGTCTTTTGTGAATTTTGACATGGTGTTGGGATCGGATTCTATAACATAAAACAGAGGCTCTTTTGGATGCTTTACGAATGCTCGTGGCGTATGTTCCAGAGGGACTGATTCTCGAAGCATATTGTTTGACAGTTGATCGATCGTGAAAATCCTATACCAGTTAGAAATGAGTGCGACCAAAAGAATGCCTCAAGGAAGATAGATGTGTTGCTTTTCAGTAGGAACAATTGGAAAAATAAAAGGTTCTTCAATGTTTTTCAGATAACCGTTCTCATCATTTGCAAGTGCTTGTGAATGGAAAATGGGTGTGACGTACCTCAAATGATTATTTTCGATTCCAACCATACCTTCAGGGCACTGTTCGCTGGTGAAGCTCCAGCCGTATTGGAGAGGGTCATAGTTGAGTGGTGTGAGTGTGAAGGCTCGAGTCTCTTGATTTGAATAACCAAGCCAAGGGCGAGTGCTTAGTGCCAGCACGGCAGTTTGTTTTTTAACAAGGACTTGGAACAGCTTCACTGGCTTAGGACCCAGGAATCGAGTTCGTGTGTCTACCAGGTCACCGGTAATATCGTCCAATACTGTTCGAAGGTATACACCAGAATACAGTCCGATATGTAAATATAGAGTTGATACTCCAGATGCATCATCCATGGCCATAATCTTGAGAGCTGACGGAGCTGACGATAACGCCTGTACTGATTTGCTTTCAAGAGTGGAATCTGGATCAACACTGAGAACTCGTACCGTTGAATCGTCACAGCCAATAGCAAGGAACGAACTTCGTTGTCGGCCGGCTGGGACTTCGCCGAGACTCAGACAAGTTACTGTTCCACTCATTTCACGTCTCTCGTCATATTCGGCTAATGTGCCGTCCACGTCCAATTCGAAGTAAACGATTTCACCAGAACTTAGCGCAATGGCGACTTGTCTCTCGTTTGTAGTGGCCGCTACAATGGTTCGATGCTGAGGAGCAGGCCACTCGTTAATCTTCCCTCCTGCTTGGATATGTCGGATGCCTTTGGGGTATATTTGAACTATTGCATCCTCGCCCATTTGCTGAACAGCTATTGTGGGAGTCGAGGATAAGAAGCCAGTGTCTGTTACTTCCTCGACAGTCTCTCCAATGCTTAGAACAAGAGTCCCGTTGGAAAAGGACAGGATGATGTAAGCATCGAATTCATCATCTTTGGTGAGCTTGGTAGTCCAAACTGCAGATGGCGTACTTGGTAGATCACTTTCGACAATTTCTGAAACCTCCAAACCATGCCGTAAAGTTTTGAACGAACTTCGAGCACCAGTACCGCAGATTGCGTATATTTGTGGTGAATCATCCTCCAGTAGGTTGATGGCTTTCATGGCTACTAACGGATTCATTGAATCGACGCTTTCCACCAATGCCAGATTTTCAAGTGGGCGCGGCTTGAAGTAAGCAGGTTCCCAAGCCTCAATATAGTCATCGCTTGAAAATTCAACCTCCTCGTCGTCGTCTCCAAGCTTTTCAAACTGGTAAAAGTGGTGGTTGCCACTTTCTGCGGCCACAAATAGGAAACCGCTTTTTAGAATGCAGAGGCCAGATGCTGGAGGGACTGTGTCGAAGTATTTGATTCGAAGTTGGCTCACTTCGCCGGTAGGTTGTTCGTCTGGACCTTCCACCATGTCAATCATGACTTTGAACAAGTCGCCGTCTTCTGTCTGTAAGAGGAAAAAGAATGTGCCTCTCATTTTATGCATCACGCCGCCAATTATGTATCGTTTTCGCTGAGGATCTTCCGTCGCGCCTCGTCTTCGCGGAACTGGTACACGGAACGTGCCTTGATTGGAGTGTCGGTACGTGATGTTCTCTTCTCCACATACGAGGACGCCGCTGGGCCCATCAGCGCCACCGGGGACCTGGAACAGTATGTTGGAAGTTCTCTCAACCGTGTCAGTCCATTTGCGGACAACATGATTAAGACCAAGATCGAGTTCGTAGTATACTAGCTGCTTCTCAATGTTCTCAAAAGCCTCGCCTGTAGGATCTTGATCGGAGTCACTGAAGTCGATTTCTAGAGCAGCGAATATCGGGTTCTCGTAACCGACATCTAGAGCAATCATAGCCATCACCAGGGTTTGTGGTTTGTGTGCTTCGAGAGGAGAGGATATGGTGAGTTCGGCTTGAGCATTTCGGTTGAGCACATAAACGAGCTTGTTCTTCTCGACAGACGCAATCATACATGCGCGACCTTTCGGATCTGCGGCTAAGTACTGGCCAGGGATTACTCGACGTACTCCAGACTTTCCGAATGTTTCGAGATGAAGTCGACTCCATTTGTTTTGCGCTGGGTGGTACTCAACAATTGCGATTCGACCCGAGTCAGAAGATATGATCAGGTAGTCTATAGAGGTTCAGCAAGAATTCAATAAAATCCATCCTTTTCCGACCGGATTTTCAAGATATCGTTGGCAGTCGGCGGGGTGCGGGTTGCGCTGCACAGCATGCTTGAAAAATCACTAATTGCCAGCAGTGGGGGAGACGTCAAGAACATACCTTTATTACTTCCAGCAATCTTGAATGCTGCGAGGCCTCTTATGATGCCGAATACATCGTGCGATAGTATTGGGGTGATTTTTCCTTGTTGTGCATCGGCGCGGTGCAGAGTGAGGCGGGAGCCGCAAGCGGTGACTATTTGCTGCTCTTTGGTACCAGAGAACTGGCCGAGTATTGCTTGTGATATGGCAGAGGGAGGTTGAATTGTAAGCGAGTACATGAACATAGAAGATGTCGTCGCCATTTCGAAGGCGGGTGGCCGTCAAGCCTTGCGAGAGATGGAGTGTGATGAGATGCAGCAAGACTGAAAGGGTGTGCGACACAGGGGTTTCAGTGTAAGAGGGTTATCGTACGGCGGCTTGGTGGTACCGTGATGGTGTTGTTGCCTTGGTGGAATAGCGAGTATTAGGAGTGGTAGAGGATTTGTCTGGTGCTCCGAAGTGAAGTTGATGCAAAGAAAGTTCGAGGAAGCTTGGGCGGCAAAATCGAGTCCTGATTGGCTCTCCACTTTTCGACTCTTGGATCGATCAACGACTCCAAAAAGATGGCCATACTCACTGCAACTCTAACTTAGACCTCAATTCTGGCCGCAATGTCTACCTGCTAGCAAAATGTCGACCAAATATACCTGTATTCGGTGCTTACATGCACTCCGCACCTCATCACGGCCTACCGCTCCCTTATGGCGACCCATTTCCATACGTCTCTCATCCACGACGTCAACACCAAAGTCGCATCAAGCTACGCCTGCAGCAGCAAAGCGTCAAATATCAACTTTTCAAGAAACGACACCTGAATACGACTTTGATTATCCTGGAAAGGCAGCTTCTCTAAAGCGTCGCGCTGATGGCAAATCTGACGTCTCTCGACTGATCATCGGCCAAAATGATCTATTCCATCCACTTTCCGAGTCTCCTATACCCGCAATGCGCCAACGTGCTGCCTTTATGAAAGCTCACGCGTACTGTCCACATCCAGAGCATAATCGGACCCGTATCGCTTTATCTGAAGAAGACCCAGAACGGCGCAAGCCCACCAACGGCGGTGTTCCACCAGCACATGTACGGTTCGAATGTCCTCATTGCGGAGTACCATCCTTCTGCTCCGAAGAGCATTGGGCAGATGACTACGAAGAGCATATGAAGATATGTGACACTTTAAGAGAGATCAATGAGGACGACCATGATCTACGAAGTGGTCGGTACTTTGAGGAATATGATTTCCCAGATCGGTACCTAGAAGAAGCCGCTGTGAATTTCACCAATTGGGACACTCTACTTTTTACTCGAGGATTTGAAGCAATAGATCAAGAAAGATCGCTGCGGCACACAACTCGTCTACTGACGTATCCATATACGATTGGTAGTATTCTACACGAATACAGTCCTTATGGTCTCCGCAACAGGATGACTCCAGAAGGATTGCGGAGTTTTACTGGTAAGTAGTTATAACCAATTTGATCAGGCTTCTTGCTAATCATATTACAGCTCTACGTTACACACTTCATCCTCCCAAGCCTGGTGATGGTCCTGCCATGAAACAAATCAAGCCAATACCACCACCCGTCCGCATCTTTGTCGTCGGCGCACGAGCCGAATCTTCATTACCACGCAATGTTTGGGAACAACTGGCATATCTTTATCGGGACGTTACATTTCACGTCATCATGATTGGTCCAGAGTCCATGACAAATCGCGATGACGAGTTTCCGCTACCAGATCGAACTATGCGGAACCCTTTCGGAGCCGTCATCGAGGATCAATTTTCTCGAGAAATGAAGATATCGACTTATGTTGATTACTTCCACACTCTGCATGAGGCTCGTCATTTCACTCCCTACGATCCCTACTTCGACTGCTTCGTGCTCTTTCACCCTGGTCTTGGTCACCCAGCTTCATCACACGAATGGGAGAAGACAGTTCCGCAACTGCTAGAAACGAAATGCCCAGTCATCGTCACTGGCTACACCGAATTTGATATGCAGCGAGATATTGACTGGATGCAGAAGCAGGTTGGAAAAGAGATGGATATACTACTTGAGCCTGGCCAGAACGAATTTCGTAGCCTCAAGTGGGACATGAACGATCTGGATCCTCAAGATATCAGTGCTGGTAACTGGGGTGTTTGGGCATTCAGGGGCAAGCGTTATGAGGCACAAACACGAGGATAGATCTTAATCATCCTTTTACTTCAACACTTCCCAGTGCTTCTGAATGTGATGCTAACACCAATTCCTTTTGATATGAATACCACAGTCATAGACATCCAGCATATATCTAACTCTGCAGCAGACATCCACCTCGATGTCAACACTTTTCAAATGATACTTATTACTCGTACCTTGTCAGTACTGTCCACATTTCAAACATAACTCTCTCCTCTTATCTGCAATCCTCTCTGTATCACAGACTGTTGAACAGCCCATATTGCAACCATGCCCCCGAAGAAGAAAGTCAAGCTCACAAACCTAGCCCTCAAAGATGCCAGTGCTGCGCAAAGAAGAGATCAAGCGGACAGGAACTTAACAAACCGATTAGCGGGTCTACCAAGCGAACGTCAGAAACGGGCAGAAAAACGTAATCAGATTCGAAAGTACATGAAAATAAGTCAGCTAGCCAAAAGTTCTGCCACGATGGAAGAGGCCAAAGTCACACAGAACAATGAGCAGAAGGTCTTCGTCGAATCATCAGTTTCACAATCTAGCATACTGGCTGGCGTTCATGATGAACTTGTTGCTCGAGAGAGCAACTTGAGGTCTATCAGTCCTTATGGAGGTGATGGATCCGTTGCTTCAACCGGCCTGGTGTCAACGCTGCAAACAGTATATGAAGACCGACATGAAGTTGAAGTAATGAGACTACCAAAGCCCAAACCACCAGAAATATTGCGTGGTTTAAGACGTACAAGTCTGCATGGAGAGAATGGATCAGAATCATCAGATGTGTCGAGCAGTCGAGCTTCCTCACCGTTACAGCTGTGTGGCGACGACGATGATGTTCCATGTATGAGTTCTCCTGAGCCGGATTCGCAGCAGGATGACAGTGGCTCTATGACTTCTGTTTCATCTCGAGGCAGCTCAGTCATCGTGCTTTCATCTCAAGCTAGTTCGGATGATGGCAACAGGGCAAGTGGCCAGGCTGTGATCAATACAACTTCGCATGCTAGAATCGAGAACCCGGTGCGGCAACGCAAAAAGAGTAAGTTCTCAACTGCCATCTGAGTAGAAGCTGTTAACCTTGTCTCGTGTGCAGGTTGCGGAGTCAAGATAACCAGAACGGGAATGACTAGGCTGGGAGCACCAGTTCCAACACCATGTCTCGAACAGAATTGCCTGACTTGTCCAGAATTCTGGCCAGGTTCTTATCATCGTCGATATCACAAGTACAATAATAGCATCAAAATGAGCTCCAACTGTCCTTGTCAGGCTTGTCTCTGGCACTGTCACTCGCCTCATTACACTACAGGCAAAGATCTCAGTACAAGTAGATAACATAGCGAGACGAGAGGCTTTGCTCTGAGTATAGGCTTTTGCAGCGGCACATCACGAGCACCGTTTCTCCACGCCGCTCCACTCGAAACATATCGAACGCAGGTAATTTAATGGAAATGCTTCTACTTTTGATTTAGAGTATTGACAAAGCCTTTCGGGGGACTTGCCCACGCGTAATCAGCCCATTCTTTCAGTATCGCCCGAACTTCTTCTGCTAGCATTTCCACCGCGTGCCGTCGATTGAGGCTCCATTCATGAGCTCTTTCCCATCTCCCAGCCCGATCAGCATGAGCCTGCCCTCCCTCTAGACCATCAAGTATGCTATGCCAAACCAACATCGTCTTCTCCAACTCATCATGACGACTGACCCCGATAACACTAACCCCTAACCTGCTCTCCTGCCCTTCCAATGTCGTCGCACTACCTCTCGTATGATCCTCACCAGGCCTTCCATACGACCCAACCTCACCACCGACCTTCAACCACGACTCAATCCCCCATCGAATCGCAACAACCTCCAACTTTTCCCCATGATCCTCACAAAACTCCGCCGCCTTCGCCACCACCGCTCTCAGTCCCTCCGGCGCAGGATGCCAATCCCCCTGACTCCCCACCGGCGCACCACCCGCCCGTAGCAATCCCATGCCCAACACCGACGCATTCGGCACAACCTGCACGCCCGCCTTCTTCAACCTCTCCAGCCCCACGCTCGCCAACCGCTCACTTTGAACCGTGTAGTTCGCATAACTCATCACGATATCCAGCGGTTCGCCTGTCTCTTTCAACACCAACTCCGCCATTTCGCAGAGCCTTTCCACTGGATACCCCGACACCCCCACAAACTTGATCACCCCCTCATTTCTAAGCTCGCGTAATGCGCGTATCGCCTCAAGCACTTCAGCGCCACTGACGAATTCGACGTCGTGGCAGTACACTACGTCTAGGAAATCTGTGTGTAGACGCTCGCAGGATCGTTTCACGCTAGCTTTCACGCTGGCTGCGCTGTAATCGAAGGAATCGCCAGCTATGCGGCCGACTTTCGTGAGCAATAGGTAGCTGTTCCGGGGATACTCTGTGCGGGCGGCAGCGAGGCCTTCGCCTAGGAGTGTTTCGGCGGGTCCATAGTAAGGGGAAGTGTCAAAGGCGCGGATCCCATGGTCGAGGGCAGCGCGGACGAGGCCAGTGGTGTCGAGAGCGTAGGGGTCCTTGTTGTATTGGGAGGTGAATGTTGCGGTGCCGAATATTAGGGGTGGGAGGAGAGCCTTTAGAGGTTGTTTGGCCATGGCTTGATGTATTGGACTTGACGATGTTGTATGATGATAGTATCAATAGAGGTGGATGTTCTGGTTGGTGATGCTGATTGTGAATATGATAATCAATCTATGATGCGTTGGTTAGGCCATCACGTCATTGACATATACATTCTTGGTGATACACAAGCTCGTAAGTTTGTTTGTAAGAATAGTTTGGTTATGAGTGGGATATTGTACCTCAGTGACATTTCGATGTCGAACTGGTGCTGGTTCCTGGATGATGATCCTTGTTGAGTGCTTTGGATCCGATGGCGGAAGCTGGTTGGGAGCTCCCGCATATATCCGATGGTTGAGATCCTACTTCACTCGAACACCAGAAGAAATACTCAAGTGAATGAATAGCATATTCTAATGAAAAATTTAAGCGGATGACACAGTAGTGTAAGTCCTTACAAAAAAGCGCACCAGCCCACATACATCGCCATTAGGTTTCTTGGATCCACCGCCATACGAATAAGCGCGTCCACATAACCCTCTACACTCATAGGCACCGTCTCGCCCTTGAACATGCAATTGAACTTTGACTTGACGTTTGACAAAATCTCCGCTGGTGTCTCTGGCACACCCGGTATCCTCGGCCTCTTAGCGCCTATGAAATCCGTCGTGGGATCGTAGATGAATGACTCCATGATGGTCATCAACGTGTCTTCATACTGCTTGAGAATGCGCTGGGTCGTTTCAGCTGCTTTGCGGAAGGGTCCTTCGTAGCCGTACACGCCAAAGGCATCGACCATGTTGTGTGTTAGTCTGAAGGGAACGAGCTCAGGCTTGTCGAAAGTAAGACCTTTTTCGAACAAGCAGTTGAAATCGACGTGGAAAACACCACCGGAGCCTTGCTCGATAGAGATGTTCTCGCCATGTCGATCGCCGAGACCTAGTGCAGAGCCGACGATGCTCATGACAGCACAGGAGCGTGTGTAGCGAAGACGTGCATCGAACCAAGTCTCGGGTTCGAGGAAAGTTTCTAAAAACCATTTATACAGCTGAGGCGGGTACATTGGCAGAACCTTGTCCGTGAAAACTGTATGTCCGTCGAGTTTGTTGGTGAGTGCTTTATCCATCATGCTTTTGACTCCATTATAGTCTACCCTAATACCATCACGACTCAAGAGGCCAGTGATGATATCTCTGAGAGCCTTGAGTCCGTCCACCCATTCCAGCACACCATGTTCATCGTTTAAAGTCGTTACAGCGTATGTTTTGATGTATAATTTGCGTTTGGCTGCATCAATGTCTCGTTTCAATGCTCGATCAATCATTAAGTTGAACTCCATCAGACGTTGATCTTTGCGCAGATCATCTTTGGGTTTGCATAGAATAGGATATGTGTTGCCATCAGCACCACGAATGACAAGCTTTCGAGGCTTTTGTAACGAGCTGAGCACCAAAACCTGGTCTTCGAAGCCATTGATGGTAATTCCTTCATGTGGGAACGGGGTATTTTTCCGCATGGCATGTACTCCTGGAACACTGGCCAGTGTAGCTTGCAGCGTCTTCCGAAATGGAATGACAAGTCCACATGCGTCATCTAGTGAGCGTCTGAATTTCAGCTGTTTGGAAAGGCTGACATAGGCCGTTTTGTTATCCACGCCCACCTGGCAAACCTCCAGTAAGCATTCGGTCAGGAATTCTGCAGAGCGCGCAAGCTCTTTGAGAGAGCCGGATTCAAATGGGCGTTGCTATAAAGAGTTAGTGGTTGTCTATTCCCACAATGATGGCATGACTTACGATTACAGCGCTAAGAATCTGTCGACCAGATCGGCTCTTTTCGTCGCTGCTAGATCTTGAGACTGACAGCAGACTCCAAAGACTTTGGCGCGGATGATTTTGAACAACGTGAACAATGATTTCGGCTAGTAATTTAGAAGTTTGTGGGTGAGGGTTATTGATACGGCTCAGCAATTGGGCGAAAGCAGTGTAAGTTATGTAACTAGGTGTTCGTTTGAGCAAGTATTTCTCGATCTGAGAATTCATCTGAGCAAGGCGTTCCTGTCTCTCGTGGAAAAAGTTGTCGATCGCGGCTTTCGCAGTCTTACGGCGACCATGTGCCTGTTGTGCTTGTAGTTGAGCTTGCTGGTCCTGAGCAAAATCGAGCCACAAGGTAAGGACCTTTGGAAGTGTTCGGTAGAGATATTTTGGACCGAAGAGCATGGATCTCAGGTAATTGTCAATGGTCAGCTTGGTACACTCGCCGTTCAGGTACGTCACTGTCTGTCTGTTCTCTGGGGCTGCCTTTTCGGAATCTAGAATCTTGTTGTAATAGGCTCCAAGGAAATAGTGACCCTTGTCCCACTTATTATATGTATCAGTAGATGCCTTGTAGAACGCCAGGACATCATTTGACTTTTCTTGGCCGCTGATGCCGGTCCATTTGGCCAGAAGTAATTGTGTTTTCGCAAGAAGCACGTTCTCGTTAGAACTGCGATTCTTAGAAACTGTAGTGACGGTCACAGAGTCTGCAATATTAGGTTGTGCATAGGTCACGAAACTGCCATCAGCGATTGCATGTTGCAGCTGCTGAATGGCTTTTCGATAAGATCCGCTCTTCCAAAGTAGGCGAGCAGTCTCAATGTAAGAAGCAGGATCACCCAACATCGCGGCTCTCATAACGGAGTCGTACGCTGCGTCCATTCGGTTGGCTTTGCGGGCTAGTCGAGAGCTTACGAGCCACTCCGTAGCAATCTCCCGATTACTGAAGTTAAAGCTGGCCCACGTCAGTTACAGGGAAGAGCACCAATGATAAAACTTACTTCGAGAGAGACATTGCAGCTCGTCTGACTGCAAGAATGTAGGCTTTGTCCTCGGTGAATGATCCTACAATGTCCAGTCTTCCTCTTAAACTCTGCAGGATGGCAGTCGTGTCTGTCGTTATGGTGCCATAGCCGCTGAGATACTCCAATTCATGGACAGCGTGTAATTTTATGAGTAGCGCGTGTGCGCTTGATAATGAAGCGGTGTTGGTGTGGGACATGGCTTTTGAGATATTGGATCTGGTCTCGGAAATGATCGATAGAAACTTGGTTTGATCTTCTTGCCGAAGAGCTACAAGTGCCTTACCAAGACAAAGATCAAAATCTGATGAGGAAGCAATTTGATCTTCTGCGAGAATACTGGCAAGCTTATCCCAATTATTGATAGTCCAAGCAGCTTCTACTGCAAATGGTGCTGCCAGTATCGGAGCATCCGAGGAAAGTGACTTGAACATGTCATAAGAGTTCAACAAAGTGTCTAGTATGATAAGCAGGGGATCGGAAAGAACAAATGATGGACAGCTTACTGTATTGACCGGATGCTTTCAGGCAGCAGAGAAGGTCCAGTTGAAGATCAGTATCCTCTGGATACTCACGAACAGCCAAGTCAAAGTAAGTCAACGCAGCAGTCCAGCGGCCCGCTTGCTTATGGTCAACAACTTGCTGAGCTACGTCGAGTAGTCGCAGCTTGGAAGAAATTCCGTCCACGCCATCCGGCTCTTTGATTTCCTCGTAAATTAGCTGGAGTTGCTGAAATTCGAAGTCCACATCTTCCATGTCCATTGATTTCATATGTTGCTCATAGTGATAAACAGACCTAGGAAGATTCTCGCAAATGAAAGCACGGAGAGCTGTGACATTTTGAGGAACAGAGTCGAAGATGCGTTGTACCTGACTGATCTCTCTGGTTTCTTTCATGGCATCGAAATCTTCGGGAACGTCGTTGTGCCGATTTCGTGCTGTGTACTTTGCAAGCATTTTGCTCTTTTCTTGGACCCATCGATTCAAATAGTCAAAGACTTGGAACACGTTCTGAAAACATTAGGCGAGTTCCTCTGAGACTGGATGATACTTACATAGCTGCATTGCTTTATGTTTTCTCTTTCTGTTTCTCCGCCTGGCGAAATGACATCGTACTTCATAATATTGCTGAACTCGTAGCATAGCCAATCTATTTCTTCATCCGTTCCTCCAGTGACGATAGTCTGGACAACAAATGGGAGCATGAAGGTAGCGATTGATAGGTCGTGGTTGAGAATGACTCTAGATATCTTGGGGAATATGACTTTGGCGTTCTTTCCATTGGGTCTATGAAGCAAGCCAAACACCAAAGTCCGGAGCCATGTTCCATGAGGAGGAGTGGGACCGGATGGAGGGAATGCCACCAGCTCGGTGGCCGCAGTTGGGTTGGTAAGGTGATATTTCGAGTTCAGGTAAGGAGTCAAAGTACTCTGTACAGATTCTGGAAAGACTTTCCATCTCTGAAGGGCCTGTCGTGGAGGACTTCCTTTACGTGTGTTAATGACTGCGTCAGAAAACCCGCTTATCTTCAAAAGCTCTTGCATAACATATGCCAGATAACTTTGCTGCTTTCCAGTTGGTGCTGAGCGAAACGCTGGCACAAGGACAGTCTCCAGAAGCTGAGCGATGAACTCAATGATTTCTGATGGTTTCTCAAAATTGGATAACACAAGAAGGCTGTGCTTTTCACGCACAGTTTCGACTTGGTTAGGATCTATGCATCCAAGGACACCAAGTGCTCTGGCACATAAATCGACAACTTCGTCATCGAGTTCTTTGAATCGCATGCTGGCATCTAATAATGTGCGATAAAGCGCTGCAATTGCTGGGATAGGTTGCTGTCCTTGAGCGTTTTCGTGGATGTATCCTTGCTGTTTAACAAGATACGGCACAAGTTCTCTGAGTGCTTGCCGAACTACAAGTACATTGTCGTTAGAGCATCGTTTAGAGAATGCGTCGAGTAGCTTTTCCGGTTCGAGCTTGTTTTTATGTGCACTAATTTCTCCAGCAAGTTTGTTGAACAAATCGATGCCCGCGAGGGAGGGTATCATGGCAACGTTGTCCATTATCTGCTGGTTGTATCTGGAAACCAGCTGTGTGATGAGTAGGTAGCCCCTTTCTTGACTATAGGGACTGAGAACTTCCCACTTCTGAACAACAATGGCAAAGGTATGAGGAATGAGTTCCTTGAAGCTTTCATCACCAGTGTTATTCATCAGTGCAATCCAGGCTGCGAAGGCTGCATCTATCAAGTTTGTACTGTCCAAAGCCGATTGAAGCGTAGCTCGCATCTATCATGAGAATTAGTATAAGCAAACAACACAGTTTGAACGCTTCTGTTTTACCTGAGGCAATGCTAAATCGACCGATTGATCGGAAACCGCCATGAGAAACTCAATAGCTTGGAGAGCTCTGACTTTTTCCGAAAGAGGCTGTCTTTCCTTAGAATTATCCACAATGTCGGTGAAGTGTGCCATGATGCCTAAAACATATTCCTCCATAAAGAGGGACATCAGATCAACCGATCGTTTGGAAGTGTTTTTCGAAGACATGGCTATCTTTGCAAGAAGTTTGAAAGCTTGATCGACCTTGCGGTATTAGTATATGGCAGCTGTAAGAGAGGTTCTTGTTACCTTTGCCTCAGCAGTATCTTTCGCTTCCAAAGTGGAGGTACCATAATCTGGAGCAGTCTTGAGGATCTCGCAAGCCGTATTGTTCGGTTCCAGTTGAACCAGCTCAGTGAATTTTCCTTTCAAATGCGGTGCTGCTTCTTGCAAAAGAGAGGCAGCCTTGGGCTCAGAGCCATCAACTTCAAGAAGAAGTTTTGATAATACGCAAGCCAAATTGCGTTTTGGCTCCATGATCAAAGCCTCGATCGAGCTAATATCAGGGCGTGCGTCAACAATTCGAGCAAGTATGTCATGTCGCTTGGTAAGAATCATATATGGGACAGTCTCCGTCTGAGTGAGAACTAGAAGTTCGTCTACGCCGCCCTTGAGTTGTAATAGTTCGGAAAGTTGTTGTGCCTTTTGAGGACAGCTCAAGACATCTCTCACAACTGATGGAGCAATGTTTCTCCAAAAAGGAGCAAAAAGCTGAGCAACCGACTGGCTTGTTGCTTTGGCAAGTCTTCGAATGCTCATATATGCCACTCCACAAATTATCATATGAGGATGACCCAATGCATTCACCAGTTCAAGCAAGGCAATGTTAAGCTCTGTTTCACCACAAACGATGCCTATCTGAGTCCAAAGATAGAGCAAAGTCTCAAGCAGAGCCAGATTGTCACGAGAATTCAGTTCCCTTAGCATCTCTAGCAGGAAATTTCGATTAAGATGCATGATTTTTGAATCGAGTTCACCTCGCAAGTATCCTAGCAACGCTTGCCTAAAACATCAATTAGCATTGAGCAAACGAAAAGCCAGGCTTCACTTACGAGGAGACAATGCGGAGTTCATGGGAAGTGCTTTGCAATGATTTCATGCAAAATCGGGCCAATGGGTCCGTCCTTATGTCCAGATAGCCCGGATCCGATATATGCTTCACAAATCTACCAATTGTTTGCACCGTGGTTATACGCAGCAGTCGAGAATTCTTAACGTTTGTAAAACCCAAGAGTTCGGTCAACATTTGATGGAAAGCTTGACATTCCTCTTCCGAATCCCACGGCCATCCTTCATCTGGAGCAGAATCAGTACTGTAGGCTTCATCACATATCCGGCAGCCTGTAGGATATTGTTCTTCCAAGGTCTCGTCAATCCAGGCTCCAGAAGCAGCACAGGGGAGATTTTTTAGGGATTGGATCAGAGAAGCAACACCATCATCAGAATTATCTTTCAACTCGAAACTGTACCTTCTTATTAGTCTCATAGCAACTATTGCGGCAATAAAAGCACTTACACCGAGATATCCTGTATCGTGGTAATGGGGGATTCAGAATTGAATGCCTCCGTGATACTCTTAACAAGCCGTGTGCATGTCGTATCTGTTGCTTCCTCTTCAGCGGCAGTCTCCGAGATTTTCCGCCGTTTCTCAGGTCTCGAGACATCGGGGTCCTCCGAGTTTCTCTTCGTCTGACGTGTGGGCAGATTGACTCGTAGGCTCTCGAAAGTCTCAGTCAAGCGTTTATCAATGAATTGGTCCTGGTCTCCATCACTTTCCGTGTCATTATGATCAGACACATTCTGTGGGGATCTCAAAAATATGTCGACTGCATTTTGTAGATCACTGCAAAGACGGGGCCAAATGGATGTGGTGTCCTTGAGTGCCCGAAGCCATTTAGAAACTCCAGACTGATCCAGCTTTGCATTCTGCATAATGAGAAGCAGCGAGTGAGCGAGAGAAATCTGCACATCCTCTCCATCGGGAGGTGAGACTAGGACCAGCAGCTTTTCGATCAGATCAACGGATCTTTGCAAGCACCATCGTCGAGAATCTTTCAAGAGTATGTCACAGGCTAGCGTTATGAGGGAAGTCACAATTCTTCTGCGATCGAGACATCGATGTTGCCTGAGCGCGCGATAGAAATCAACTACTGAGTGTGCCAAATCCAAGATCCATGGCAGTTTTTCAGAATCCAAGGATTTCGAATGGATAACCTGATCAGAGAAGGAGATTATGATGAGCAGTAGTATGTTGTTCGCATCGTTTGGCCTTTTCAGCGTTAACTGATAGCCTGGAGGAAGTGCAATGGACTGCTCGGAAGCCCAGAACTTGGAAATAGCTTTAGTTGGGGGACAAGTAGCTCGGTAGGATGATAGTTGGAAAGGTTTGGTTCCAGCGAAGGACTCAAGAGACTGTCGAAGGTCTAGGATATTAGCAAATGTATGGAGGATCTCCCACAAGACTCACTCTCAGCAATTGACTGTAAAAGCTCCACTACTTCTTGTCCAATGAGCCACGTCGTCGGCTTCGATAAAAGAGAAGATGTGCAAGCAGAAAGAGCTTGGAGTAATTGGGTCCAGACATCGGTCAATCGTTCTCTAGAGCCAATTGACAAGAGAGATGTCAATAGCCAGCATATAAACGGTGGTCGTTCTTCATCCTGTGAGTCTTCGCTGAACATTAGGAGTTCAGGCTGCTTTTGTATTGTGATTCGTACAGCTCTAAGACAATCTGCTGCCTGTGCATCAAGGTCCTTTGGCGAGAAGAGCTCCTTTTGATTCCTTGATTCGCCAGCAGCTTCCACAAGAAATGTCACGAATCGAACATTGTCTTGTATGTTTTCATCAGTCAAATCCACGATTGGATCACTGAGAAATTCTGCTAGAAGTTTATCGAAAGCTTCTCTCTGAGCGGCACGGTTGATCTGAGCAGTTGCGGTGTTTCCATTGCGGAGAATCTGAGCCGCAATGGTTGAAGGAGGAATAGCGTAAGTAGGTTCGGCGGGAGCGGGATTCGCTTTAGGAACTGGAGGCGCCATTTCATGATGGTTTGAGCGAAATTAAGCCATCAGATTCGATGAGCAAAATCTCAACATTTAGCTCCGATGTGCGATGTGCTGATGTTCGATGAGGTTGAGGGGCACAACTCAAAAATACGTGTATGGTTCACGCGTTGGCTAGCCTTGCTAGCTCAGTTTAGACTGAAATGGTCCAGCCAATCGCGTAGTCACATGACATAAATTTATGCCAAGGCCATATATTGTAGCCAACTTCATTGTTCATGAAAACTTCAAGGTCAATAATACATAAGCGATGTCAATATGTTCAAAAAGCTGCCATCCAAGAAGTTTGGATCTACTCCTGGTAAACAGTTCAATGCTTTAGTGCAGCGTCATCCGTTTCTTCTCTTTGGGCTGCCATTTATATCAATGGTTGTTGTCGGAAGCCTCTTTCTATCACCTGTTACAGCACAGCGCTATGAGACTTTCGACAGGAAAAGGCGCTTTAATAATAAGCAGGATGCATTCGATACGTCAGGGTTGAAAAGAAGAAAGTTCGACGCACGAGAGGAGTACTATGTAAGGCTTTCAAGCAGATCACGAAACGATGACTAATAGCTCAAAAGCGAATGGCAGCCAAAGACTTGGACAATTGGGAACAGCGCAGGGTGGAGAGATTGCCCGGCGAACCAGACGGCATTCTGTGATTCAGACATAAAAGTACAAACATAATCTATCGGGGGTATATCCATCATAAACAATCATGCAGTCGCTATCGTCGCAACAGAACTCCATAACCTTTCCGAGGCCGGAAACACTCTCAATCTTCGAACTCAGAGTACACTTTCTCCATCGCCTGTTAGGTGCAGCCTTTCCTTGCAAATACTCTGGACCAACACGAACTTGGGACCAACCGGACATGCTGAATACTCTCCGCTTAAGTCGACGATTGCTTCCGCGACATGGGCGGAGTTGCCACCGGCGCCACATACTAAGAGTTGGAAAGTTAGAACAACAATTGAGCGAATTTTGTGAGCACAGAGTGGTGGTGACTCAAACCTTTGAAAGGTCTAAGGGTATAATCTCAGTCTTGAGTTCGCGAGTCTTCTTCTGCTTTGGCTCGGGAGCCTTTTCGTTCTCTTGTATGTAGAACTTGCGAAGTAGCATGATGGCATCGTCACGGAAGATACCAGGGAAAGCGGGATAAGGAGGATCGACGTTTTCACTAGAAGAGCGTTAGCAATGGGAAAAGGCAAGGAGTGGCATGGGTAGATCTACTCTTCATGTATGCGTAGAACGCCGCCGGTTCCACCAAATCGATCGTTGAAGCAACCAAAGTATACGCATCGAATGTTGAATTGGCGGAGGGCCGACGCGCACATAATACAGGGCTCGACAGTGACATAGAGATCAGTCTCCTTGAGGATCGCTGGTGCGTGTGTCTGTAGTATCTCTGCGAGTGCAACGAACTCGGCGTGTCGGGTGCCCTTCAGTAGTATTAGCTTCAGAAACCCATGCAATGACTAGTTACCCACGTTGAGTGTCTTGTTGGTGTGATTCATGCCCCGTCCGATGATCTCGCCTTTGTGAACAAAGACACATCCAACAGGAGTCTCATCACTCCGAAGAGCCAAGTCGGCCTGTTGATCATTAGTGCCAGATCACTTTGAAGATCAAGAGGTCAACTCACCATTGCAATGGCTTCCTTCATGAAGCCTTCGTGGATTTCTCGATTGGGAAGGGTGGCCATTTTGGCAATGTCGCCTAGCTGCTTTTGACGTAGATTCTCGAGGCGCTCAGCTTCACGTTCGGGAATTGATCGCAGGTCTGATTTTTTGGCTGCAGAGGACGCGGACTCGGGGTCCTGGGAAGAGGCATCGTCGTTGAAGTTTCTGGCAGCAGCTTCCCCCAACAGAAAGAAGTCGCCGGCGGCGCCAAACACATCAGAAGGATCGAAATCCATGCTCGAAACAGCAAATTTGGATGTCTGGAAGCTGCGCCACGTGTTAGTGGGTTTTTTGGATGAGTGCGACCCGATCGTGAACTTACTGGCAGACGAGTCAGAATTTCGTTGGCAGCTGTTTGCACTTTCGTTGGCAAGCTACAAAAGCGCCAAACTTGTTATTCTAGTGAAGAAATTGAATAGACCCGATTTGAGAGGGTTAGCTCTGGTCGGTCTATCTTAGCTAGATGTAAATTTGTTGGATGGAGCGCACGCAATGAGTTGGAGGATTCTTGAGGATTGTTGTGGTGGAGGAAATTGTACGGAAAAACAGCAGGTGATGAAAGTAGCTGTTTGACAGGCTTCCAATCAAAATTAGGCATTCAAGTCACTACCTAGTTATGCTCACGGTAACACAGACAAACGAGGGGCTTGTTTTCTCCATCTTCAATTTATCAATTTACATCAAAATTGGGTTAATGATGTAGACCAAAAGCATGCCGTCTGAAGGAAGGTGCATGTGGGGTTTTATACCGCTCTTTCCAATATCTGAACCACCCCGCTAGCCAGCCAGGTTAAAATGTTCGATACATTTGGTATGGTACCTGTATGGTTTTCAAGGGCGTTAGCTCAATGTAAAAGATACATTTTGGTTTGCAATCTGGTTGGTTGGATGCTTTCAATTCCGCATAAAAGTCCTGAAATTGTTACACAACTCTACAATGGCATTAGTCTTCTCATCCAGTATACCTTAAGGCATCAAAATGGCATATGTTGTTCGGGTATAATTATATTCTGCTAGTACTAATACTTCATTATTTTAAACAACCCAACAATCGAAATCCGCAAACATAGTTACAAAACCTAAGAACAAAGAATTCGTGAAGGCCCTTGGGGAATACCATAAAAACATAAGACAAAGAGAATTGAGCCCGTAGTACAATCGGGCTCACATCACGGTGCAGCCACCGCTCTTACCAGCAGAAGAAGATTCAGCTTTGACGGTCTTCTTTGGCCGCCTTCGCACTTGCTGGAGTTGACCAGTCTCCCTGTCACGACGGACTTCTCGTTTCGTTTTCCTATCTTTCTTGCCTGCCTTCACTGCTATAGTCTGGGGGTTGGTATATCGTTGATATGAATCCTGGTCATTGTTCGTGGATTCATCATATCTAGTATCAGTTTCCCCATCATTGTTCGTCGATTCATCGTATCCATTATCAGTCTCTCCCCGACTATCCAGATTACCCTCCTTTTTGGTACTTCCCTGCGTCATCTTCGGGCCCAAAAAAATTCAGGAAGTTGGTTTATCGCCAAGGAATCCAGAAACTAGGACGAAGAGGATTGAGTGGACGAGAACGACGACGACGATAGACGTGGTCTCCTCTATATCCAAATGGGACGCCAGTGTGTGGGTCTAGGAACTCGTAGCCTTGAGGATAGCGGTTCTGGTAACGCTGAGCTTCTAGATATTGCTGGTGGTACTGGCTAAGATTATAATTTCCTGGCCAATAATGCCCTGCGTGCTGATTTGCTGGTGGCGGATTGAATTCTTCCTGATAGAAATTTGAGCCTTGATTCGCTGAACCAAAAAAATGGTTATTAATGGCAGGTGCGCTCGAGTTATGTTCCAGTCGTTGTCCGCCAGCTGCCAAAGGGAGGCGACGCTGTTCGCGGCGCGGCTCATTGTTCCCAGAAGAAAGACCAGAATTCATGGAAACTGACAAAGCTTCGTAGGAGATGGAACAAAACGCCGGATGGGGATGGCCCGCCAAGAACGAGTTGTAGGCGTTTACAATAAGTCTACGGTTCTCAAGGGGCAGGTCGTGGGCCATGATTGCTTCTCGGATGTTTTCTAGCGAATCTGCGACAGATGCCAGACGAACAGCTTCTTGAGCCTCCTCTGTCTCTGCGGCCTGTGCCCGCGCCATGGACTGATTATATTCCTCCAGGGACAAAGCAATTGCCCGCTCTAGAGCGCCATCAGACTCCACGAGTTCTGGGCTCGAAACTCGCGGGATATTTTGCTCCGATGTTGACGCCGCCTGGTGGGTTCGACGCACAGATTTCGATTTCGGGGGTGGCTGAACAGGTGCTTCCGGCATTGAGCCTGATCGAGAAGTTGTGAGAGATGGGGAAGGGGAAGTTGGCGGCTGAGCACGTCGAGAATGTGACTGTTGCGCTGCAGGGACAGGTGCTGGCTGTCGACGACTGGACTTGCGTGGTGTGGGAGCAGGAAGTGGTGATGCGGATGCAGCAGAACCTCCTGGAGTGCTGTCAGTGCCATTATTTACCGTAGTCGTCTTTAGTGACCGAGCTCGAACAGAGCTGGACGAAATTTGAGTTGACGCTCCGATTGCTACTGCAGGTGATGGATTGCCAGATTGTCGATTTGAAATAGTGGTATTTGTGCTTCGGTCAGCGGGTTTGAGTTTGTCTGTTGACTTGGTTGAAGTGCCAGATCGGCTTCCAGATACAGATTGAGAAGATGTATTGTTGCCAACCTTGCTCTTTGCCAGCTTCTTTGCCTCATCAGTGCTAGATTGAATTCCAGGTTCACGTTGAGAAGATGTATTGTTGTCGACCTTGCTCTTTGCTGCTTTCTTTGCATCATCAGTGCTAGATTGAATTCCAGATTCTGGCTGAGAAGATGATTTGTTGTCAACCTTGCTATTTGTCAGCTTCTTTGCCTCATCATTGCCATGAGATGCTCCTGAGGTCTTAGGAACGTTTTCCCAGCCCCAAGCCGATGAAGAGTTTGCTTCAGTAGCTGGGGTCGTACCCTTCTTCAAAATGCTCTTCGGTGTCGCACTCACTGGCTGTAAGCTAGAAGTCTCCGCCGATTTAGTCCCTGGCTTTTCTGTCGCTACCGGCTTTGGAGTTGCGTTTTCTTTGTCTTCATCCTCGTAAATTGTCAACGCCTCGATTCGCGACGATAGGCCATGGCGAGCAGATTTACGGCGGGACGAAGGTTGAGGAAAGAGTGGCGCAGGAGTAGCTTCCTCTTCTTTCTCTTCAACCTCTGCCGGTGCTTCAAAGGCGGTATTTGTACGAGACTTTCCCTTGCGAGCTAGTCGCGCCAAGTCGGACTCGTCTGGTACTTCGGGGTTCGCCTCAGACTCTTCTAGTGTTGGCAACTTCTGAACAACGTCGTTCGAACCAGATGCACGTGTTGAAGAAGCTGGAGCTCCAGCAGGCATACGCTCTGCGGAGGCAGCAGCAGCAGCAGCTGCCTTAGCTTTGGCTTTTGCTTTGGCGTTCTTGCCCATTGTGGAAGAGGCAGCTGGTAGACTCGATAGGAGGTAGAAAGGAGGGAAGAAGAAAAAGATGAAAGAGAAGTTGAAAGGGAAGCAAAGTGGTGAAAGTGTGTTGGAGCGTGGAAATGGTGTTGGAATTGTGGTTATGGAGTTGATAGAATTCGTGGGTCTATAGAGCTTGAGTGATTTTGATCGGGTGTGGGAGCAGTGTTTTGAAGAATTGTAGGAACGAGGGGATCTCTTCTGCTGAAATAGTAAAAATATTTGGTAGGGAACGGTTTTCAGGTGGACAAGGGAGACTTCAGTGACTATCGTCAGTGACTATTTTGGTCCAAAGCGACACCAAAAGCAACCTCTGTCCCAGCGATTCAGTAACTATACCTAGAGACCTACCTGAGTACCTCGATAAGGTAGCTATCGAGAGGGGAAAGAGTATCGCCACATGATTTGAGTCAGCCATTATGACCAATGGAGACACCAGGTCGAGGCGCGAGAAGTGATCATCCCACCACCTCAACCAGCCCGCTTTAGGATATCTTTTTGTGAAAGCGGCTTCATTAACCGCTAGTCGTCTTCCACAGAGGTAGATATCTGAACTCGTTCACTACATCGATCACGTATGTTTCAGTGACTGCTATCATTGATTACCTCCCAGAGCGGGCGGACTTGCATTCGCAACTAGGCGAACCAGATTTGCATCCGCAATGCTAGCAATCAGATCGGATTGACAAGAAATACACCATAGCTGATCAGCTTGTGTAAAGGAGTAAAGTTTTGTTTGGACGCAATTGGAGATTTTGACTATTCGGCGTGTGGACTTAGAGGTATTTTCACGATATGTAACAGGAAACTCAGAAAATATTGAAGTGAATGACCCTCGAGGCAGACCAGAGATTCCAGAATTCGGACATAATGGTGACACAAGTGCGATGTGCTCGCAGTTGGACATCATGGCCTTCAATTCCTACCTTTCCAAGAGGCAAAAAAACCTCAAAAGATCGATATAGAGCAGACCTTACAAGGAAGAATACCTACCTAGGTAACATAATATTAACTGTATGCTATGGCTTGATAAGCATCATGACTCATGAGTCCTTTCAACTTGTGTTTTCTTTTGCCTGAAAATGTCATTAGCAAGTATCTCTAGTCGTATACCACTAGACTCAATATCGGGTTCGGGTCGAGGATCTGAGTGGGCCACAATGTTGGGAAATGACTCGCTCCTAGAACAAGTCAACTTCGGCACTCGAGTATTCCTGTATTACAGCCATGCTTATTCTTAAGCCCCATATCCTCCTGCTCGGCTGCATGTTCATCGTTTTCAAATGACAAACGCTGCAAACGGCAAATCACAGTTTCAAACTAGCTGGGGAAATGATCATCTGTCACGCTTTATATTGGAAGAGGTGTTGTATCATTTGAGTGAGTTTGGTTCATTAATTATAGTACAGTACATTTCAAGCTTCTCCAATGCGATGAAAATAAATTTTCATCTTGCTTGAAGGGAACATAACAATTCCTTCATCATAATGGTCGGTACTCCCTACTCGCTATGCAACGGCCACTTTCCCCCTGATCATCTACAGTATCCTCACCGCCTAGTTACCAAGCGTCGAACCTTGCCGGTTTTGGAATGTCCTTCTACTTCCAGGGAATCCAGAAATTAGCCGAGGCCGGATTGTGAGTGAAGACTCGTCGCAAAGCGTTGTTGTGATCGTTAGGTCCCCAACCGCGACTATCGCGACCGTGATGACCGTGATGACCGTGATGACCATGATGACCGTGATGACCGTGATGACCGTGATGACCGTGATGACCGCGATGATGTCTAGCGGGGATTGGGAGCACGTCTCGAGGAGCGTGGTAAGCTGGATAGTCTGGGAAGTCTGGGAAGGCTGGAAAGGCTGGAAAAGCTGGAAAGACCGGAAAAGCTGCTGGAAAGACCGGAAATCCTGAATGGGCTGGATAAGCTGGATGAGCTGGTGTAATTTCTTGCCAGTATTCGTTTTGATCAAGCACACTATTACAATTCCAGCAGGCGTGACGGAGGCAATAGTCCGTGTGAGCTTCGACACAGCCGAGGCACCCATGCTGTTGACAGTATGGGAAGACAAGATGGCCATATCGATCAATACGTTCTTGGAGCGGGGGGTCTATGCACCGTGGCACATATTCCTGCTGATTGTTGGCCGCAGGCTGGACAGCACGAGAGACGCCCACTTGTGGAGAAGGACGGGCCATTCTATCATTTTCTGGAGCGGACTGGCCAACATTTGAATAGTAGCTGCGAAGAGCCTCATCAGCTGCTTCTGGCGTTATACCTGGAACACGAAGTCGCCCTTGCAATATTCGCCGCTCCTCTTCCTTTATCATTTCAACAACATTACGACGACTGTTTGAGTCCATGTTTGCGATGACTTGAGCATGAGTTCGGATCTCAGGAATCGCCTCTGGCACTGGATGAGCTGCTTGCCGAGACATGGCCGGTTGGCGATTCTGTCGTTGCTGCTGCCAATACTCTAGCTCTATTTGCTGTGCAGCAGAAGCTTGAATATCTCGCAGCTGCTCTTCGCTCAGAGGTGGATGTTGAGTTTGGTTTGGGACTTGTTGAATTTGGGCAACAGGCTCTTCGATGTGGGGAGCAGGTTGTCGGGTTCGTCTACTTCGTCGAGCTCGTCGAGGAGGCGAGACTTGCTGAACCTCTTGTTGAACCTCTTGTTGGTCTTCTTGGTGAACCGCGGGTGTTGGAGCTTGCCGTGGACGAGGAGCAGTAGGTCGTTGCGAGCTCTGACGCTGAGTGCGTAGTGGAAGATTTGGGGGAATTGGGGAAGGAGTTCGAGTTTGTGGATGAGAGGCTTGAGAAGAGGACGAACGGGTAGATGTAGAAGTTGAGATTTCAGCTCCATCTTGCACCTCAACAGCAGTCTCTTCTGATCCAAGGGAGCCTTCCTCATCAGCCTGTTCGAGCTGAACTACTTCGTTCTGCACCTCAACAGCAGTTTCAGCTATTATAGAGGACTCTTCCTCGTCAGACTGTTCTGAGGGAACCGCTTTCTTTGTCTCGTCAGCATCATCCATCTTGTAAGGTGGCTTATAGCTACGAACCTGACGTGAAGACGGCTTGGAAGAGGTGCCAGTCGCAGTATTTATACCACTTTTGACGTTTTTGGGCTTGGGCACCGCAGGAGTGGCCGCTGTCAGTGTTTGACGCGTAGTCGGCGCTGTTTGACATGAAATGATGGTCACCTTGAAAGGTACAGCCGCTCGTGATGGCTGAACAAGGCCATTATTCGAGATGGTCTTGTTTGCGCTAGCAGACGCAGGTTTTGACCGTACAGCAGCCCAGTTTGGTAAGTCAAGTGGTGTCAAGTTTGTGCTCGCGGACGTAGATTTTGAGCGCACAGCAGCCCAGTTTGGCGAACCAATTGTCGTTGAGACGGTATTCTTTGTGCCAACGGACGGAGATTTGGACCGTTCAGCAGCCCGGTTTGGCGACTCAAATGAATTCAGGATGTCATTTTTCGTGCTAGCGGATGTAAGTTTTGACCGAACAGCAGCCCGGTTTGGCTGTTCCAATGCCTTCAAGTTTGTGCTCGCGGGGGGAGATTTCGACCGCAAAACAGCAGCCCAGTTTGGCGATTCCAGTGTCTTCGAGATCTTTTTTCTCGTGCTAGCGGATGTAGACTTTGACCGTACAGCAGCCCAGTTTGGCGAGTCAAATGATTTCGAGTTTGTACTCGCGGACGGAGATTTTGACCGTACAACAGCAGCCCAGTTTGGCGAGTCGATTGTCGTCGAGAGTCCTGTCTGGCCAATCTCGTTGGTTTGAGCTGGACTGTCGTGTCCAGGCGTCGCTGGCAACTTATTGCGACCAAAGCTATTCGTTTGTGCTGATTTGCGCTGTCCAGAGGTCGTCGAGATCTCAGTCTGGCCGAACAGATTGCTCTGGGTTGAATTTGACTGTCCAGGTGTCGCCCAGAATCGATCATTGGAGCTATTGCTCTTTATGCTTACAGCCGAAGATTTTGTCCCCGTCTTGGCTGACTTTGGCTTTCCAAATGTTGCAGGGACGCCTGTCCCAGCAATTGGGTTAGTTGGAGTTGTATTTTGCTGAATGATATTATTCCCGCTCCAAGCAGATCCAGTGGTCGCTCTAGCAGCTGAGTGATTGATACTTGCGTTGTCAACAACGGCCTGAAACGAAGGCGATCTTGAAGCCTTCTTCCCAGCAGCTGAGTCGTTGCCACTTGCATTATCAACAATTGCTTGAAATGAAGTTGATCTTGATGCCTTCGTCCCCTTGTTCTTGAAGATAACCAGTGGGGATTCATTCTCCTTGTCCTCGTCTTCTTCGTCGTCCTCATGAATCGTCATAGATTGTAGGCGTGAAGACAATCCATGGCGGCTGGATACGCTTCGTGGACGAGGTTTAGGAAAGAGCGGCGAAGGGCTGGCCTCTCGTTCGCTCTCTTGATCAATCGTGGCACGGAAGATGGGCTTAGATCGACGAGTCTCCCGGGGTATTCCAGAACCACCAGTTCCATTTCGTGGGGGAGGCTCGGGCCAGAACGGAGGAGGCTGCACTTGTTCTTCTGCTAAGGTTTCAAACGCGAAGCCAGATTGGACTTTCTTGTGCTTCTTTGACACCGGTGTAGAGTCGGAATCAGATGTTTGAGATCCTTCGAGAGATCCTTTTGTGTTTGGCGCGTATTCGGCAATATCTACTGACGCCGGTAGAGTTGAAGCTCCGAGTGGCATGCGAGAAGCCTTGGCTTTAGCTTTCTTACCGCCCATTGCGATTATAGTGATTCTTGAAATCTATATAGGAGAAAAGGGATGATGGAAGAAAAGAAGAAAGAGGAATCGGGGAAGTGTGGTTAAGTAGGAACAGGTTTGGAAGCAGTGTTGAGGGTGTTGTTGGGAGTTGTTATGTTATGGGAGTTGCAGATGTTTGTGGGGTTTGGAGTGTGGGAGAAGTGTTGTAGAAGGATTTGGGAACGAAAGAAAGTTGCTTGCTGAAATAGTGTTCGAGAGAAGCTTCAGTGACTACTATCACATAGCAGCTTGACCGAATGCGGCCTGAAGTGACTGCACGAGCCAGGAAAGATACCCAATATGGGAAAACTGGCAAGAACAGTGAAGGAATATCAGTAGACACTCCAACTCCGCGAGAGGACCAATGGAGGAGCCTGTCGAGGTTGAGAGAAGGTAGCCATAATGGGAGGCATGCACTGATGGTGTTGAACTCTCATATTCCGGTTGTCAGGCCAGTGATGATCGTGCGTAGAGGTTGATATATGGCAGCTACATCTTGAAGTTCCACCTGAAAAGTTTCGACGACTGCGAATGGGCGTCGCGTCTATGGCCACAATATGATGAACATCTTGTAGCTGGAGCTGTCAAAAAGTGTCATCACTTGTGCTGTTATCATGACATGAGTCTTCCCAGCGAATACTCCAAACAGATATCTATAATCAATGAATAATGACATCTCTGCAGTATAGGAAGAAGTAATTGTTTTCCAACAAAATGACCTCTCACAGCTCGAGATTTTAGTCTTTGAATATCACCTGCAGGGCAATTAGTTTCTTAACGCCTTAGAAATGGACATCGACATACCTTCAATGCGAAACCATTGGATATGGTTTTGTGTTCTCCTGAAGAGTCACCTTTACGCAAATAACGGACCCAAAACTGTCAAGCCCCCTGGGTTATGTTGAAAATCAAGATACGATTCAGTATTGATCCTTCATAATTATATCAATAATCCACCCCCATCGTATGCCATGTCCTCACTTCTTCTCCTTGACCTCCTCACTCCCAACCGGCACCAACTTCCCCACAACCAAATACTTCTCCAAAAACCTCTCCTCCCACCCCTTCAGCGCCTCCATCTGCCCCTCATCTAAGTCTTTGAGCGGATCCAACGGCCCCTGCAAATCCTCCGTCAACATACTCTCATCAAAGCTCCCCAACGCCAACCCCCTACTCGCATCCCGCCCCGCAAAGTTCGCATATGGTCCGCCCGGTCCGTAAAAGTTTCGTCCCGGCGATACATCGAAGACTTGGCCGCGCACGGCGAAATAGATGGGTTTGTTGGCGGTGCCGTCGAATTCGGTGAGCTCAGGGGGGGTGAAGACGCGGAAGACGGTGGGTGGTGGAGCGGCTGGGGCGGTGGGGATTGTTCGTGGACGGAGACGTAGGTAGATTAGGAGGGCGAGGAGGGAGATGAGGATTAGATTTATGGGGGTGCCGATTGAGGCGCTGGGTTGGATGTTAGGTATGATGATGGGAGATGTTGGGGATGCTTACACTTGTGTTGCGTCGGGATGGTCGGGGGAGGCTTGTTTGTCCATGATGGGTGGTTGTGGTGGATTAGATGTCTTCTTTGGTTCTGGGTCTAGCTTTGAGAGTACTTTGATGACCCAATGAATGGTCTTTGAAATGTAGAAAAGGGTTGCGACAATGAATTGTGGTTAAGATGCTGGAGATGTAAAGTAGTTTGACGTCAAGGTTGAAACGTAGGAAGCTCGGACCTTTACAGGTTAGAACACGCGACTTCTGGAGATCATAATCCTCCCAACTACAATCCCCATTCCCCAACCATTCTGCCAGTTCAAGAAATACATAAGTCTACATGTGATGTTTAGTCCTCAGAAACCTCTCCCTTGATCGGTTCATCAAAGGCAGCGGGTTGAAATAAGTCCAACCTTATAGGCTCATGTCCACGTGCGATCAATGGAAAAGGAACCTGAAACTTGAAGGGACCGAGGATACGTTGGCTGTCAACGAGTCAACCAGCAGCAATGTTACAGAATGAGAGTGACATTGTCGCCCAAGACCAATGGCTCAGAACATCAACATTTTCCCGGTCCTGGTGGTACAATGAACAGGAGAAGTTAACCACAGGCTTATAAGCTTTACAAACGGGAACGCAAATCAATGGACGGGTGCAAACGGCATTTCAATGAACCTAGTAACGACAAATCGAGAAGACGATGATGATATTTCGCTGGCGTATTGAAAGGGAGGCTCCGTTCTAGTTTGAAACACAAGCACAGATGACTTTGGGAGGCCGAGAGAGCCACACCACGACGCTTGGCTGCTTTGTATCGACAAGGCGAACCATGGGTGTAATCCTCGTGCTCAGGGGTCTGGATGGGCAACGGGCAACGGATAACTTGGGGAACTCAGGGATCAGACCTGGGGAGGATGTTGTAGGAAATAATGAAATAAAAGCTCAGAGACCCTTGGATGCACATTGTTGACAGGCGATAAAGGTGTTAGTGACAGAAGGTTCGTTCCAAACCCTGGATCTGCGCTAGTCCTAATCTAGGATTAGGAAGTAGAAATACTAAAATTTAGCCTCTATTAGCTATTACATCTTTTTGCCTTTTTTACCCCTTTCTATATATTACTTTTGCCTCTATTATAGCCTAAATTCTAGGCTCTAAGAAGATACGTTTTACGTCTTTAATAAGGTATAAATATTATAGTTATTATAGTAGTTAGTTAATTAGATTCTTTAATATTTCCTTTACTAATTCTATATTCCTTAAGCTATATAAACTATATTTTATTAGTTATAAGCCTAGTATTCTAATATATTTTTATTATTTTATTATTCTATATATAAATTTTTTATAAACTATATTATTATAATCTCCTAAATTCTAGCTATTACTATATACTAGTTTTAGTATTAATACTTAATATTTAAATTATAAATTAACTTATAATATTGCTTCTAAAGTTATAATCGTTACTAAAGCTAAAACTACTATCTAAAGCTATTACTCTTTTAAGGTAGAGTTAGAAAGTACTTTACTTTACCTATTCTCTTCTATAGTAACTTATACCTCTCTTTATTACTTTACTATTTATAATACTTATTTAAATTATTAAGAAGTAATAAAAGAACCTTACTATATTATTTAATAGTAAGAAAGAATAAGAAATTAGCAAATTAAATTAAGAAATTACCTAAAGAGGTAATTCTATAAATCTTAAGAATATAAATATTCTTTTATCCTCTCTTCTTTTTTTTTTCTTCTTTTCTTCTTTATTACGTACTTTAAGCTTTATGCCTTTACTAGTACTCTTTTTACTATATTTAGCGTTTATATAACCTTTACTATTAAGTTCCTAGCATATTCTTAATCTTAATAATTTTTTAAAAGCTATTACTTCCTTAAACTCTTAATATATTAATAGCCTTAGTATTAGTAGTACTAAAATATACTAATAGCCTTAATATTTATAAAGGTAAAGTATAAGTAATACTTCTTACTACTTTTAATTACTATCTAATCCTTTAGTCTTTAATAATTCTTTTATTACTATTACTTCCTTAACTTTAAGGACTTAATTACTAGTAGTCCTTACCTTTAAGGACTTAACCTCTTTACTAAGCCTAATACGCTAATAGCCTTAGTATTAGTAGTACTAGAGTACGCTAATAGCCTTAGTATTAGTAATACTAGATAATGCCTTCTAACTCCTTAATAATAACTATATTATTATACTTACTACTTCCTTTCTTATAGACTTAAGCTACTAAGTAAGTCTCTTAGAGAAACTTACTATTAATATTATATAAACTACTACTATTATTCTTTAACTTTAAGGACTTAATCTCTTTACTACCTTAGCTATAATAATACTAAAACCTATACTACTTTTAAGTATATTCTAAATTCCTATAGAATATTATTAATAATCCTACTACTATTAACCTAACCTTAGTACTTTAGTCTAAGCCTAATACGTTATAACTAAAAGGTATATTTAGTAAAGATATATAAGTGTCTAATTATTCTATATTCTATTCCTAAGTAGAGTAGAAGAAGCATTTAGCGAAGATATATAAGTATCTAATTATTCTATATTCTATTCCTAAGTAAAGAGACATAACGCTAAGCTTAAACTACTTAAAGAGGAAATCTTAGAGGCCTAAAAGGTATAAATATCTTCTCTTACTTATTCTTCTCTTCTTCTTCTTCTTCCTCTATACTAAGGTAGTATCTCTTAAATAGAGGTATAGAGATACTAAGGTAGTATCTCCTAAACAAAGTAATAACCTATTAGAAGTACTTATTATAAGCTTACATATACTTCCTCTAAATAGACTAGACGTAAATTACCTAAATAAGTAATCCCTTATTTTTTAGGAGTATAAAATACTTTCTTCCTCTTCTTCTTTACCTCTTCTTTTTCTTCTTTTATATACTAAGATAGTTCCTCTAAATTAGAAGTATCTCTAAAATAGCCTACTAAGCTAAAGGAATAAGCCATAGTAACTTAATATAGTAGTAGCGTTTTTACCTTTTAATTAGAGTAGTATTAAAGATATTAGTCCTTATAAAAAGCTAGGTATTATTCCTAAGTATACTATATAAACTCTATAGAAGGATTACCTAAAATAGTAACTACTAGAGATCTTCTTATAATAATTATATTAAAGAATAGTAATAACTAGTATACCTAGATTAATTCTATAAAATAGTAAGTATATACTCTAAATATTTAAGATTATATTAATCTAGAAAGAACTAGTTCTTCTCTAAAAGAACTAATACGCCTATCTAAAATATACCTAATAGAACCTACTATTTCTTAAGTATCTATAAAGAATAATAAGGATTAACTTACTTAAATAGTAAAGTTAATTCCTACTTAAGAATATAATATCTTATTATAGATATATAATTTAGACTACTAAGAGTACTAAGATACTAAAAACATTATAGTTAAGATTAATAACTTTCTAAATAAGATAATATCTAAAAGTCTTTAGAACTATATTACTAATATCTTTAAGGCTTAAGATATACTTTAAGCACTTTAGAAAGATATTTATCCTTCCTAAACTAGTATAATCTTAAAGCTAGATAAAGAATTTAATACCCTAAGAAAGAGGTATAAATAGTAAGAACTATAACTCTAGCTAACTTACTAAATATTCCTTTAAAGAGAAAGTTCTCTTTATAATAAGGATAGAATCTTTAAGAGATAGCTTATAAATGCTTTTATAGATACTACTTAAGCTCCTTACCTTAGTGCCTAGATATAGTTTACTTATTATTATATAAAAAATAAATAATTTACGCTATTAGAGTATATTAAGAAGTATTAAACTATCTATAGTAAAGAAACTATACTAGTATTACAATCTAGTATTACTTTTACTATTACCCTTAATAGAAAGACTTAAGAAGAGATATCTTAACCTAAGAAGACTTCCTTAACTATAAATACTTATTAACCTTCTTTAATATCTAAATTATAGAGTTCTTAGAAGGATAGAAAGATAACTCTTCCTTACCTCTATAGTAAGATAGAACTCTATAATAATTACCTTTATCTTTAACCTAATAAACATCTAAATAAATAGTATCCTAACCCTAAAGTAGAAGCTAAAGTTAAGGAGAGCCTTAAGAATTCTACGCTTAAAGCTAGAGTTAATTATATTCTATAAAGAGAGTAAGAATAAGAGCATAGTAATAATAACTAACTACCTAAACTAATTAAACATATAGGTATTAGAATAGTAGTTATAAAAGTTATAATATCTATAGCAGTTAAGATATCTTTTAATAAAAAGTTTATTCTAAATTCTAGAGTAAATATATATATTTATAATAATAAATTCTACTTTAAGATATATAAGAGTATTTCTAGTTCTTTAATCTATAGTAGAGTCTTCTTATAAGTTATAAAATATAGTAATATAAATGTTACTATTTTAGGCTCTAAAGGATACTAAATAGTTACTCTCTATAATATTACTTATATACCTAGCTTCTATAAGAATCTAGCTTCCTACTATAGAATAAAAACTATAGAATATTACTAGAATAACAAAATAGGCTAAATTAGGTATATTAAAATAAGAAAGCTTCTAGCTAAGATTATCCTTTCTAATATTTACTTTCTCTTTAAAAATAATCTTTACTACACCTTCCCTACAATATTATTACTTCCTTATACTTCTATAGCTTCTATATCTAAATAGCACTAATAAATAAATTATATTAGTAAAGCTATAGTATCTTATATAGAATACACTACTAAAGGCGTAAAAATTACTCTAAATATTACCTCTTCTAAAGATACTAAAGATAATAACTATTTCTATAAAATCTATATCAAAATAAAGCAGAAGAAACAAATCTCCTATTAACTAATAGATTTAGGCTTAAAGCCCTTTAAGAAGCTTTATATTAACCTAATTTAGGTTAAGAAAGGCTATAATAATAATTACTAGATTATTTACACCTACTATGCTATTATAAAGTTCTATTTACTAGAAATACTTCCTTAGAAAATATAAAAGAACTATATTTAATTCCTATGCTACGTACTTACTATTATTAAAAATATAAGTTATAAAGTAGGCAATATTAAATATAAGGTCCTTTAAATCTATAGGAATTATAAGGCTATAATAAGCAAAAAGTAGGATAATAAGATCTAGCTAAATAGTATTATTAAAGAACTATCTATACCTTATACTACTTTATAAAATAGTCCTATAGAAGTATTAAGACAAATTCTAATATCTATTATAAGAGTACTAAAATAACATAGTAGTTTTCTAGATACATTATAGCCTAAACTTACTTACTTAGTAGTCTATCTACTTAATAGGATCTTAAAGAAGTAGCTAAACTAAAGAATACCCTTTAAAATAGTATTTAAATAAGTACTAAATCTCTTATTAGTCTAAATTATTAGCTTAAAAGCCTATATTTATAATCCTAATATTCTAAAGCTTAAGAAGCTTTAATCTTACTTAATTAAAAGCTAACTAATAGGTTATACTAGAAGTAATATCTTTAGGGTCTAAATTCCTTTAAATAACTATATTATTAAAGTATAAGATATTATAATTAATAAAACTATTAAATTTAATACTACTATGCTTACTATAATTAATAACTAATCTACTAACGTACCTCTAAACATACTATTCTCTTATCTTAAAATAGACGTTAATAGTAGTATATTTAACTTATAAGAAGCTAAACAACAGCCTAATCAAAATTAAGAGGCATAAGATAATTAATAATAAGAATAAGATTATTAGAAACGGGTCGTTCTAAGTAGGTAAAGACTATAATTATTATGGTTTAAGTAGATACGTAAAAATAGAGACGAGAGTAATTGCTAGGGAGTTACTTAGACCCTTATAATCCCTCTTCTTTATTACCTAGAGCTATAAGGACTCTACTAAGTTATCTATGTTTATAATAGGTTATTATTAGTTAACCTAACTAATAATGCTTTATCCTACGTAGATATATCCTATTAGTAGTTATCTTAAATTAAAGGTGTCCTAGTTCTTAATATTATCTTTCTTCTTAAGGCTATTCATCCTAAAGAGTATATTTAAAGGTTTTAATAGATATTTCTTATACTTATATATAGCTTTTAACTATACTCTATTATACTAAGACTTAGGAGAAGATAAGGCTTAACTAAATATATAGGATTAAGCTATCTATATCTTAGAGAGTCTTTTATAGCTTAGTAATGTCCTTATTCTCTAGCTTTAGTATATTATTTATTTAAGATAGATAGCCCTTTATTTTTTACTTACTTTAGATAGATAGCTCTCTATTTTCTACTAGTCTTAGGCTATAATTAACTATATTAACTTAAACTTAAAGGAGTCTAGTTATTAAAGTCTAATATATTAATAAGATATCTAATAAGTAATTAATAGCTCTATTAGGATCTTAATTAGTTAATATTAGCTTTATTAGAGTTAAATTAACTTATTTATAAATATAGCGTAGTGCTACTATTTATATTTAATTAGATCTTATTAAAATGCTACTAGATAGTTATTCTATATATAGTATAGGTTATTTAGTTATTAAAATATATATAGCTTAACTTAGTTAATTATACTATGTTAAATATACTAAATTTATATTAGTTTAGTATAATTAGCTTTATAGTAGGTTAGGTAGCTATAACTTATATATAAAACTACTTTATAAGCCTTATTTAGCTTTAAATTAAAGGCATATTTTGACTTTATTTTACGTTAAAAAGGATTCTTAAAGGAGTACCCCTTATATATATATCTTAATACTTTTTATATTTAATTAAAGGTTATTTTACGTTATTTATAATAAGGTATTTAAATCCTTACTTAAAAGTTTAAAGACTCTAAGACTAAGATTATACCTTTCTATTTAGGAAGTTATAACTTCTCTAAGTACTTATTATACTATGCGCGACTTCCTTTTATTATAGGAGGCTCTTATAGGTCTTTATTAAGTATTATTACGTTAATACTTAGCTATTTTAAGAAAGTAAAGAGATTTAGGTATAAAATAACTTTTCTTACTCTAAATCCTTTATCTCTTATTTTTTATACTCTAAATCTTAAGGTAAGTAGAAATTCTATAGTTTTATAAATATATATAAAGATTACTATTACTAACCTATTTTACGTTATAAGTTTTTCTTTAGTAACTATAAATTTTCTCTTCTTAATTATTAAGCTACTTAGCGCTTTCTTAAATCCTCTTAACCTATTTTAGTATACTTTATACTCTTTTAACTTTTAATAACTTATCTTAACTAACCTATATACTTTTAAACTTATCTTTATTTAAAGCAAACATTAATATAAATAAGTTACTTAAAGATTCTATTAAAGGCTCTTAAGTCTTTACTAAGGGTAACTTTAACTCTACTAAGATTATAGTAACTATTCCTACTAGTAATAATATTATTATGTCCTATAATAACTAAATCTTAATTATTAATATTATAAACCTTATTAAAGTAGTCTTTAAGAATAAGATAGAGTAAGAATATGCTAATAAGAGCATTATAGCCTTACTTAGCTTATTATAGTACTACTTAACTCTAAATTCTTATTAGCGTTATATAGAGGTCTATGTAGTATATTTTTCTTCTTCTTTAACTACTAAACTTTACCTTATTCCTAACTTAGACTATTATTATACTTAGTAAGTTAGTTTAGGTAAGTACTTTATTAAATACCTTAATATAAAGTTAACTAAGGATTATTTAGAAGTAATATTCTATTCTAGCTTATTTTACGTTATATTATACTAATATAAGTAGGTTATTTCTTATAAGGACCTTTATAACGAAATTAAGCTTATTTTAGTCTATGTTATAATTAATAAGGTTATTTATACTCTTAAGAATAGTTTTTAGGATAAATTATCTTATAAGAATAAGTATATACTTTATAGTAGTATTTAGTACGCTTATAAGTACGTAGTAACTCTTTATAAGTTATAAGTACTTATTTTAACTAATTCTAGTTTAGCTTTATATATTTAGACGCTAATTAGTTTATAGTTATATATTTAAGTAGCTAGTAGCTAACTTCTTTCTATTATATTTTAATATTACTAAGGATAGCTTTTATATGACTTATGCGTTTATTAACTACTATATAAGTGCTAAAGCTACCTAAAAGCTAGTAGATAATAGCCTTTTAGAATTAGAGAAGTATATTATAGTTTATCTAGCTCTCTTAGCTACTAATATTTAATTCTATCCTCTTAAGTACTTTAAGTACTATAATGTACTATATTTTTAGCGTATAGACTTTATATATATTATTAGTCCTTAAGGACCTAATATATCTTAAGTAAGTCTTTTTATATCTATAGTAGGTTACTTTGCGTCTAACTATCTTATAGTAACTTACTAATATTAAAGAGGCTCTATCTAATATCCTTATAAGCTCTTAAGTACTTCTTAAATGCTATAAAGCTTATCTTAGCGCTTCTAAGTGCTAAGAGGTTAAGGGCTATATTAAAAAGGCTATTAAGGCTTTTTATAAGAATAGTTATACTAATAAGGACTATTCTAAGGTTAAGGTTATAAGTCTTACTATAAAAAAGCGCAAGATAGGCTAAGTAGCTTCTTCTTAAGTTAAAATAAAGTTAGATAAGTTGTCTTAGGTCTTTTAGAATTTAATATTATCTATACTTAGCCTTAATTAGCTAAATAGGGCTATTTCTTATTATATTAAGTTATTTTACGTTCCTTAAGGATAAGTTAGTTAGTAGATACCTTTTTAGGACTTCTTAAAGATAGGTTTATTAGTAGATACCCTTATAGAACTATTATATAGCTAATTTGACTCTTAGTTAGAAATTACTTATTTTTTTATATATTTTTTAATATATATTTTAACTCTATTTTGTGTTATAAAAGATTCTTAAAAGAGTATTCTTTATATACGTATAGAGACTTATTTTATGTATTATTTTAGGTTATTTTATATATTTATAACTTAATAGTTTTCTTATATACTTATTATTTAGTACTATTTTTAAGTTACTTTAAGTTAATTTATTATAATATATATATAAGGAGGTTAATTTAGGTTCTAATTAATAAAAAAATTATAAAGTAACTATTCCTCTTCTTTAAAAGCTTATCTTAAGTCTTTTAAGTCTTCTTTAGCCTTCTTAGTTATTATTTTAGTCTTATAAGGTTAAGATCTATTAACCTATTTATAATATTATCTAGATATATTATTTTATATTTAACTACTTCTCTAATTATACTTATTACTAGTATAATGCCTTTCTTAGCTAACTTTACGTAATAGCGCTTTAAAGTAGTTAAAAAAAAGTTAGCTATAAGCTTTTAGGTTAATTTAGACTCTAGGTAATCTTTCTATTTTATAAGGTAGTAGTATTTATTTCTTTTATTTACTATATACTTTATTATCTCCTCTATATTATATATATTTAGGTCTTTTAGGTTTAAAGAATCCTATAGTAATATAGACTTCTATAGAAAGTAGGGGTTTAGCTTATATAGCTCTAATAGAGAGATATAGAATATATTATAGACTTATATATTCTTTAGGAAGTTAAGCTAGTAAGTATTAGTATTTATAACTTTTATAATCTTAAAGAGACCTATATATTTAATATTAAGTTTCTTCTTAACGTAAGTAGTCTAAATATTCTTTATATTAAGTAGGACTTAATTACTAACGTTTAAATAAACGTCCTTCTTTTCTTTATTATACTAGTTAGCCTAGTATAGCTATACTTTAGCTAATTTATTTTTTATTACATATTATAGAGATAGAATATAGTTTATTATTCCTTTAGTATTAGGTATAATACTTTTTAATAGCGTTTTAGCTAATTTAGAAGTATAGGAGTTCCTTCTAGTATATATAATAAAAGGAGTAACTCTAATTAATAAGTAAATACTATTATTATAGTTAAACTTAGCTAAACTAAGCTATTTTACCTAATTATCTTATTCTTAATATTTATAAATCTATAGGTAGTACTTAACTTCCTAGTTTAAGCGCTCTATTTAACTATTAGTTTATAGGTAAAATACTATTAAGAGCTTTTTAAGGATAGAAAGGTAATAAAGGAATATTTTCTAGTACTTAAAAATAAAGAGAGGTCCTTAATTAGATATAATAGTATAAGGTACGCTATATAGGCGTATAACCTTTTATAAGAAGATCTTAATAAGGTTTTTTATGTTTATATTCTTTCTTATTAAAATATAGTAGGCTATTTTAATTAATTTATTAATAACTACTATAATAGAGTTATAGGTTTAACTATTATAAATACTTAAGAGTAAATTTATAATAAAATCTATAGTAATATCCTCTTATAGCGCTTCTAGGACTAGTAAAGCTATTAATAATCCTTTCTAGACTTATTTAATAGATTTATTATGTTAGTAGTTAAGATAAGCCTTATAATAGTTCTTAATATCTTTCTAGACGTAGTCCTAAGTATAATAGCGCTTAATTTTCTTAAGTATCTTCTTTAACTCTCTATAACTATCTTCTATAGTATCGTTATAAAACCTTTATAGGATTTTCTTCTTTTATAACTCTTCCTTAATAAAAACGAGATTTCTACTTATTTATTTAGCTTTATTTAAGTTATTCTTAGCTAGAGGGGGTTTATTAATAGCTAAGATCTTACTAGAGCTTATTTTTAGATATTTCTAGGTCTTAGTAGGCTTATCTTAACCCTTCTTAAGTTAATTTATAATAAGATACTACGTATTAATACTAATATATATAATAATAGAGTTTATAAGTTTAATAGCGTTAATTTTAATTATAGGAGCGTTATTAAATTATAACTTATTATAAAGTAGGTTAAGTAATGCTTCTATAGTCTTTTTTTATTCTTTTTAGCTCTTTTTAACGTAGTTTAGATATCTTAAGAGTCTATTAGCTAAATTTATCTTACTTAGGTAATGCTTAATATTAAAATTATATTCTAAGAGTAAATCTACTTACCTTGCGTATATTAATAATATTTTTAGTATTATTTTAAGCGATTTAAGGTTTATATAATCTATTAAGATCTAAAATTGGTTTAGTAAGCTTTATAAGTACTTTCTAAATACTTTTAAGGAATTTATAATTATTAAGAACTTTTGTTATAGAGTTTTATAGTAGCTTTTTAGTAGAAATAATTTTTAAGAATAGAATATAATAGGTTTTTATAGGCTATTCTAGCCCTTATTGCGTTATCTTTAGCTTAATATTCTATAAATTGCTCTTTTAGAGATATTAGTTTCTAACTATATAGGAAGCATAGGGTTAAAATAAACTAAAATTAGCGTATTTATAAAAGAATCTTTTAGTTTATTAAAAGAATCTAAGGCGTCTAGTAGTAATTTAATATTTATAAACTCTTCCTATTATAGCTTTAAGCCTTTTAGGGCCTAACCTAGTTCTTTTTAGGTTAAGATGTTTAATAGTATAGTAATATAAAAGAATTTAGTAATAAACTAATAATAGTAGTTTATAAAGCTAATAAATTTCCTTACTTAGTATACGTTATATAGTTTTAGCTAATCTAGGTACGTATTAACTTATAACTAATCTATAGTAGTACTATCTAAGGTTATAACGTAACCTAAATACTTTATACTACTAGTATAAAACTTATACTTAAATAGTTTTATATATAAATAGTACTTTATAAGTTACTATAGGACTTCTTAGACGTTTTTAATATATTACTCCTTAGTTTTAGAGTAAATAAGGATATTATTAAAATAAATAATATATATTACGTTTACTAAGCTTCTTAATACTTAGTTAATATATGCTTAAAAGGCTATAGGAGCATTTATAAGTCTAAATAGAACTACTATATACTTAAATATCTTATATTTAGTTCTAAACGTAGTCTTTTACTTATTACTATCTTTAATACGTAAATAGTAGTAAGCTTTATATAAGTTAAGGCTAATAAAGAACTTAGCGTCTTAAAGTCTATTTAAAGACTTTTTAATAAAAAGTAATGCGTACTAATCTTTAATAGTAATATTATTTAGGCTTTAGTAGTCTATATAGAGTTATAATATCTTATCTTTTTTCTTTATAAAGAGAATAGGGGCTTTAGTAAGAGATCTTAACTTCTAAATTTAACCTCTTATAAGGTAAGTATCTAAGTATTTATATAGAATAACTAACTTAGTTTTTAAGAGGCTATAAATAGATCTATATAGTACTATAGTACTTAGCTCTAAGTTAATTTTAAGGTCTTATAGACTATATTAGGCTAATTTAAGTATATCTTATTTATTAAAGGCTTTAGTGAACTATAAATACTTACTTAGAAGCTCTTCTATAGATAAATTTAGGTTTAGTAACCTAATTAGATAATTAAATAGTTAGAATAAACTATCCTAAGCTAACTTAGAGAACTTATTAGTATTTATAGTTTCTATTTTGCTATAGAAGCTACTAAAAGGTTGCTTCTATATAAGGGTTTTATTCTTAAAGTTTAGAAAAGGATTTTACTCCTCTAACTAGAGTATTCTTATAATAATAGAGTAATATAAAGAGTCTATAATATAAAATAACTCTATCTTAGTCTTAGGGAGGCTATTTAAGTTAACTACTATTATTATAGCTTTTATAACTTTATAAATTCGTATAGGAGTACTATTTAGGTACGTTATAAGTATCTTAGGAAAAAGAGTAATATAGAGCTAAAGTCTTTTAGCTAGCTTAATATCTATAATATTAAAGTATAACTTATAATTAACTATAATATTTAAAGATAGAGCCTCCTAGCCCTTATTATTCCTTAAACTTCCTTATAAATATATTTACTTTAACTTTAGTCTTATAAAGTCTACCTTACTAGGTAAGTTATTATTCTTAGCCCTTAACGTCTCTAAGACGTATATAATAATAGTTTTATAAAGTTATTTAGCGCTAAGCTAGGCTATCTTATTAATAAGAGAGGCTACTAAGTCCTAGTTTATAACTTTATAGCCTTATCTTTTCTTTATAGCTTAGGGTATTCTATTTTAAAGTAAGGTCTACTATATTTAAAGTATTTAACCTTTTTTAAGTTAGACTTTAGTAAAATATTTATATTTTAAGTTGTTTTAGGCGTAGCTTATTCTACTTTACTATTCTTTAAAGAGTAGAAGAACTTTCTAGGTATTCTTAGCTCTTTTAAGCCCTTCTTATACTTATACTTATCTTCTAAGAAGTATAAGCGTTATTTTAGGAAAGGTTATCTTAAGTTTACCTTTTTAGGAGCAAAATAAGCCTTAGCCTCTATAGAACTAGGAGTTTAATATAAGTTAGCCTTTTTAAGGGCCTCTTTAACTATAGTGGTAGTAAACTTCTTATTAAAGAGAATCTTCTCTTATATATTCCTAAGAAGGCCTTTATAGAACTAAAAGAAGTGACTTTTCTAGTTATTATACCCTTATTCTTTCTATAATCTAAGGAAGTTATTATAGAGCTTTTAAGGATAGTATTAACCTAATTTAACTATCTAGGACTTTTTAAAAGTAATATATTTTTACTTTATAGGGTAGCCTAAATAGCCTAGCATATAGTCTTAAACTATTTACTATATCTTTTAGAATCTTAGGTTCTAAGACTCCTTATAGAGGATAAGATTATTTAATTCTATTTATAATAGCCTTTTCTTAAGCTAATTATATCTATAAATATACTAGTAGAGTTATTAGTTATAAGTACTCTCTTAATAAAAGGGTTTAATAAACTTTTATTTAATATTATTAACCTAAGATATATATTCTTAAAGACTCTTTCCCTTATAAGGCTCTATCTTAGGCCTATCTTAGTTTAAAGGTCTTAAGAGAGTAAGAGCTTAGCTTAAAAGATACTAATTAAGTCTTATTATATTAACTTAGCTAAAGTTCTCTAACTCTTAAGTAGTTTTAAGCTTACTAGACTAAATTACTTTAGCTTTTATTATTAGCTCTTATATCTTAAGCTCTAGCTTCTTTTTATTAATAAGCATATTAAGTTCCTCTTTATAGCGTATTATAAAGTTATTTTAGGTCTCTCTAGGCCTAGGTAGGTTAAGGTTAGCTAGTTTAATATTAGATAGGTTTAATAAACTTCTAAATATATTAATTTAAAGTATAATAAGTGCTAGTAATCCTTAGCCTAATAGTTAAGGCTACCTAAGTCTTATCTAGGCGTTAAAGTCTAAATATTTGCTATTAGACATAGTTTCTAATTAGATAAAAGATAAAAATAATTTCTTTAGGTATTTAAAGGTTAAAAAGTAATTACTATATTAGAAATAGGTCGTTCTAAGTAAGTAAAGACTATAATTATTATAATTTAAGTAGATATATAAAAATAGGGATAAGAGTAATTACTAGAGAGTTACTTAGACCTCTATAATTTCTCTTCTTTATTACTTAGAGCTATAAGGACTCTACTAAGCTATCTATATTTATAATAGGTTATTATTAGTCAACCTAACTAATAATGCTTTATCTTGCGTAGACATGTCCTATTAGTAGTTATCTTAAACTAAAAGTGTCCTAGTTCCTAATAAAGATAGCTATTAGACTTCTAAAAATAATTCTAATTAACCTATATTTAATAACTAGCTAATAACGCCTAATCCTATACTATTACTACTATCTTAGCCTTCTTTATAATATCTAATACTCTTTATAAATCTATTACCTACTTAAGATTCTACTCCTATAATTCTATTAGTACTACTACTAACTACCCTAATAGCTTACCTAAAATAGTAATATATTACTAAGTATAAATAAAAGATTTAAGCCTCTTAAAATATCTCTATATGCACTATAAGAAGTAGTTATATTCTATAATCCTTAAGGACTACTAATTTAGTACTCTATAAACCTTACCTCCTTACCTTATTATATTATACGTTCTCTATAGCTTTAGTTTAACGCTACTATAAAAGAGATATACTAAAATTACTAAAAATATAGTCTAAAATAATAAAACACCCTAATTAAGACTAGTATCTTTTAGCTACTAGAATTAAGATTAAAATACTTTAGGAATAAAGTATATTTAAAGAGGTCTATACCCTTTAAACTAATAAGCCTATTCTACCCTTAAAGTAGGTATTCTTAAAGAAGTATAATTTAAATAGCTTCCTTCTTAAATATAAGGCTAGAATCTATATAAGAGGAGATCTATTACGGACCCCTACGGACTCGCCATAGAGGCGCAGGCATCTTGCTACCTCCTTGCTTACTCTACTCTCGTAGTACGCTATAGAAAGGCTCTTTACTAACGAACTACTAGGTTAATATAGATAGTACCTACCCTCTACTATAATAAGATAAAACTAAAATAGAGCTAAGAATAAGCAAGAGAAGTAGCCTTACTAAAGAGAAAATAGAGAAGAGTATAAGTAAAGAGGTAGACTTAATCTCTTAAAAGATTAAGTATTAGTCTTATCTTAATACTAGTTCTTAGAATCTATTTCTCTTACTTTAAACTATCTTTTATAATTCTAATACTTCTTAACGTACTATATAGTAGTAAGCCTAATAGATCCTTATAATAATAAGGAGTACAAAGAACTCTAATAGAAGCTAAAACAAAGATAAAGATAAAGATAAAGACCTAAATAACAACTTAGACAACAACTTAGATAATAACTTAAGTTAATATAATAGCTTACTACTACTAATAGACCTAGAAGCTACTTTAGCTACCCTTTATATAGTAATAGCTTAAATTAATAAATAAGAATAGGCATACATAGCTAAGACATAATAGCTTTATAATAAAATTATAGCCTTATTATAGGCCTTATAATAGAATCCTCCTCCTCCTTCTTAACTAAGAGAACTAAAACTTACTAACCTTATAGTCTTTTAATATAAGACTTAATAAGAACTTATTAACTAGACTATAAGTATAGAAAACGCTTTTTATTTAGTACCTTCTTAATTTGCTACGTAAGAGAGTTATATTAAATAGGCTAGCTAGTTTATAAGTCCTAACCTATAAACTTAATAGAACTTAAAGAAGAAGAAGATTAAGCTACTAACTTAGACTTAAGAAAAGTTTATAAAATAGCTCTAATATTAATATACTTACCCTACTATAGCTAAACTTTTAGTTACTAAGAAACTTAAAAAAGCTAAGTAGCACTCTATCTAAACTCCTATAGAGTTTAACGCCTACTTAAACTTATTAAAGACTTAACTTAGTATTAATATAACTTATAAAGAAGATAAATAATACTTAAAATTCCTTACTAAGCTAATCTTAAAACTATAAAAATAGATTAAATTAATAGAGTATATCCTAACTACTAGACTTAATATAGTTAACGCTACTAAACGCTTTTAGTAAATTACTTATAAGTACTTATAAAAAGACTTATTAAGTAATATTAATCCTTAACTCCCCTAATTAAATTATAATCTATAAGATAACTAAGATAAATAATAAGAGTATAAAAGTTATATAGAGTATATACTATTAACTTACTTACTAATAAGTATAAAGCTTAAAAAAAATAGTAAGACGTATAAGGAAATTACCTATTATAATTATAATTTATTTAGATATTATATAAATAAGTATAATAAGCCTCTAAGAAGCTCTTAGGCTACCTAAGGATAAGAAGGATTTTTAAGACATAGAGGCTAAAGAAGAAACCTAAATATTATCCCCCTCTTATTAAAATCTAGAACTAACCTAGAAAAAGAGTAAGTATTATAAGGGTTAAGAACTCTATCTCTATAACACTAGATTAGACTATAAGGGTATAGATTTAGATAATAGCTAACCTTTCTCTTACTATAAGAGACTAATCTATAAATATTCTCTTAGATACTAGTAGTTAAATTAATATTATTAATAAATAACTTACGTAACGTTATAGCTTTAAGAAAGTAACTATAGAAAGCATCTAAGCTATAGGTTTTACTAATAATATAATAAGAAGTAAATATTATAGTACGTATTAGCTACGTTTTTATTATAAAGACTCCTCTAATATTTATAAGAACGTTAAATACTATTTCTTTTCTTTTAATTAGACTAAATATATCTATCCTATAGTATAAAGAACTTTTCTATAAAAAAAATATAATATCTTTATCTACCTAAGATAGAAGAAGTAGCTATTTAAGAAAGAGAAGCTAAAATATAAGATTATAAACTAAAGTATATTTAAGAAAGAGCTATAAGAATATAGTAAGGTATTTAAACTAACTATAAAATTTAATAAGTACTTATACTTAAATAGTAAGAAGGTAAAGATTTTTAGTATTAGCTTTAAGTTAAGCTTATAAGTAAATATTAATCTAGAGAATAGACTACTATAAGAGCTATAAGATTTAGCCTCTTAAGTTAAGGCTAAGGATAAGAATAAACCTATCCCTAAAGGTATTAAATATACTATTAAGATAACTATAGACCCTTTTTTTAGACCTATCTATAACTTATTAGTAATAAAACTTAAGATACTATAGGAATACCTTAAGTTAGCCCTTATAAAAAGCTAAATCTAAGAATTAACTAGCCTAGCTAGAGTACCTATACTTTTTATACTTAAAAAGGATAAAGGATTATAACTTTATATAGACTACTACCTACTTAACGTAGTTACTATTAAAAACTATTACCTACTCTCTTTAATAAGTAAGATATTAGATTAACTTAGTAGAGTAGTATACTATACTAAGATAGACCTTAAGAATGTCTATACCTAGATACTTATTAGAAAATAAAATTAATAGAAAATAGTATTCTATACTTAGTATAGATACTATAAATACTAAGTTATACCTTTTAGACTTACTAACGCCCTAGCTATATTCTAAGCCTATATTTATAAAGTATTAGTAAGACTCTTAGATATTATCTATATTATTTACTTTAATAATATTCTTATCTTCTCTAAAATATATAAAAATTATATTTATAATATATATATTATATTAAAACACTTACTAGCTACTAAGCTTTATACTAATTCTAAGAAGTACTAATTCTTTACTAATAAAGTAGAATTCCTTAGTTTTATAGTCTCTATAAAAGGAGTA